>CM042755.1:10294301-10321801 GCA_022496165.2 Catalaphyllia jardinei
CGTCTAAACACAAAGATTATGACGAATACACGAGATTCAACATGGGCTCAAAAGCCCGCCAAAAACTTGTCTTGACTCAAGGCATGGAGGAGTACTTGAGTGACAAATTTACGCATTATGTGAAGGGCAAGACCATCCAGGATTTAGTCCTTGACTCTAATCTACTCCCAGAGGTAAATTGCTTAAATACCCCTAAAGTAGACGATTACTTGGGCGAGATATTTGAATCTTTGAATAAATCGTATGGCAAGGAAAGTGATGTCACGCTTTCCAAAACACAAGCTCGAATCTCTAACGACATGGGACTCCTTGGTAGACTCTGGCTCAATCTTGAAGAGGTCCGTACGGGTAAATCTACCGAAGAGCTGGATCTCTTTTAGTGTCTGTGTTTGGTTGAACAGTCTGTTACCCTTTTAGGGCAGGCTAATGTCAGCTTGACCTATGCCCGTAGACTTGGTATACTGGGGCAGCTCACTGGCCATGCAAAAAAGCCAAAACGTTGCTTAGCAAGCGTGAGTCTTGTCTGACTCAATCCCAAAAGAGTTTGTTTGGGAAAACGTTCTACAAAGCCCTGCGCACTGCAACCAAGATTCGCAAATCTACTAAGGAAATATCTACTCACCTGTCAGGGTCTTCGAGGCCTCGTCCTGCATCTTTCAAGGGCTCAGTTTCCACCAGGAAAGAGGTTTTCTGAAAGGATACCAGAACTGCCCATCAGCCCTTTCGAGGAGGTCCCCCATCTCGCGCTAGGAGTGGGGGCAGATCTGTGTCATTCATGGCCAGAGGCTCCAACAACAAAGGATACTTTCAAGCAAGTTTGTCAGATTTAGAATCCAAAAGAGATCACCTGAATCGAGCACCCAATCCCCAGATGCTAACCAAATCTCTGGAGGGTACAGAGTCAGTGGTTCCAGTCAATGTCCACCCTGCATTAATGGCAATGGGCATGGACACAATTCTGTCCAGAACTCTTCAGTTAGCAGCACTTCCTAAGCAATTAGCAACTACTGACTCGGGATCAGTTTATTTTGGAAATGGTTGTGGGTATTCAGATCCCTTTTACCATTTTTCCACATCAGAGTCGTGTTCCTCCTCCGACATTTCACAACCAGTCAGAAAAGGTTGTCATAGATCAGGAGATTTCCGACATGCTCCAGAAAGGGGCGATTCTGGTGGTCTCCCCTATGAATGGGGAATTTCTAAGTTCAGTTTTCCTAGTCAAGAAGAAAGATGGGGGAAACAGACCTGTAATCAACTTGAAAGAGTTGAATTCTTATACCAGCATTTCAAAATGGAGGGTCTGTATTTACTGAAACATTTGATTCAGATTGGGGACTGGATGATAAAAATCGATTTGAAAGATGCTTACTTTACTGTGCCAGTAAGCAAACAACATCAACCCCTGTTGCGTTTCATGCACGGGGGCCTGAGACACCAATTTTCTTGTCTCTCCTTTGGGTTAGGGCCTGCCCCTCGCCTTTTTACAAAGCTCTTAAAGTCTGTTGTTGCCCTATTAAGGACACTGGGTCTTGAGACTAGTTATCTATCTCGACAACATTATTGTTTTCAATCAGACTCAGGAGGGTATTTTGAGGGACAGGGACTCAACCCTTTGGCTGCTCCAGCATTTAGGCTTTGTGGTCAACTGGAAGAAGTCAGTGTTACATCCTGCCCAGTGTATGGAATACCTAGGTCTTGTCATCAACTCCATAGAGATGAAGCTTTTCTTGCCACCAGGGATAATGTCCCAACTTGTCCAGGATTGCAAAGATCTGATCTTAGAGAAGAGTACCTCGGTGTGAACTCTCTCACACATTATTGGGAAACTGACTTCAACTATGCATGCAGTCCTCCCAGCTCCCCTTCATTACAGGCATTTACAAATGCTGCAGGTGAAAGGCGTGTTGGAGGGGAAGAGGTACAACTCGGTTGTCCCTCTAAACAAGAAATGCCAAAACGATCTCCAGTGGTGGATCAACCAACTGTCGACTTGGAATGGGAGATTTGATTATTATGATGGATGCGTCCTTGAAGGGCTGGGGGCAGTGTGTCAGGGAGTTCATACCAGGGGGCTTTGGACCCCGGAGGAATCATTACTGCAAGGCAGCTCTTTTTGCTTTGAGAGCTTTCTCCAACAATCGACGGAAAATTCATGTCCATCTCCGAATGGACAACAGAACAGCAGTTGCTTACCTACTAAAAATGGGGGGAACACGGTCTCAGGTTCTAGTAGGGATAGCCCTGGAACTATGGGAATACGCCCTGAGGAAGGAAATTTCCCTGACGGCAGAATACTTGCCAGGGGATATGACTCACAAAGCGGATTGGCAGTTGAGACATTTCAGGGATACGAGCAACTGGAAACTGAATCCCAAAGTTTTTCATACATTAGACCAGTTATGGGGCCCCCTAACAATAGATCTCTTTGCGGATTGCATGAATACACAACTTCCGCATTATGTGAGTTGGTTCCCAGACCCCTTTGCTCAGGCAACAGATGCCTTTCAGATTCCTTGGTCAACGTAAAGGGTTACTGCTTTCCCCCTTTTTCACTGATTTGCCGTTGTCTGGCAAAGATAAGGAAGGACCAGGGAACAATGGTTCTGATAGCACCACCCTGGCATGCACAGGCATGGTACCCAGTCCTGTTGGAGATGTCTTGCAGGCATCCCATTCTTATTCCCCCACTGAGGGTTCTTTTACTCTCTCCCAACCAACAGCCACACCGTCTAATTCTGCAGGGCCACCTGCAATTAGCGGCCTGGATGGTTACAGGCAAAACTTGCTTACAGGTGGAGTTGCAGAGGACACTGCAAATTTGCTCCGCTCCCATTCGTGGCGAAAAGGCACTGCAGGGGCTTACAACAGCGCCTGGAAACAGTGGAGTAGCTGGTGTGGTCAACGGAAGGTTGATGCATTTTGCTCCACTGTGGCATCTATAGCTGACTACCTGACAGAGTTATTTAAAAAGGGTAGAAGTTATCACACTGTAAACATTCACCGTTCAGCAATTTCTGCCTTTCATAGGCCTATTGATGGAGTTAAGGTGGGCAACATGATCTCGTTTGCAGAGTCCTTAACGCTTGCTTTAATGCTAGGCCACCACAGCCTACGTATGTGGTAACTTGGGACCTTGCCAAAGTGCTTAGCTATATTCATTCCCTTGGGGAGAATTCCTCCTTCTCAAACAAATGCTTGACACTTAAGTATGTTACTGGCTCTTGCCTCTGCTGGCAGATCCTCTGATCTCAGAGCCCTTGATATTCGATACATGACTATAAATGATAACTCAATTAACTTTGAGCTTGGTGTTGTCATCAAATCGAGGAGAAAAGGGCAGCCTCCTATTAAACTGACGTTTGATAGGTTTGATAGTGACCCTCTGGTATGTGTGGTTTCCACGATATCTTGTTATTTGGACCGATCCAAGGCCTGGCATGCAGGGGCAGACAAGACCCAGTTGCTTTTGAGCTATATCAGACCTCACACAGAAATAGTTCCTTGCACAATTACGGGGTGGCTTGTGGGGTTAATGAAACAGTGGGATTGACACCTGAGTTTCATGCTCATTCAACCAGAGGTGCGTCTACCTCTAAGGCTAAGGCTTACTAGAAAAAAAGAATCCACGTTTAGGAGACATTACCTTAGGGAGATTGCTTCTGAAAGCGCAGGCTCCTTTCAAGCTGTTGTGCTCCAAGAAGGTTAGCATGGACTTTAAACATACGCTATTATATCTTATGGAGGTTTGTGCAGTGAAATTGGAAATTTCATCAGTGCGCAAAGTGCACGCATTGAAATTATAATTTCACGAGCAAACCGAAATAAGATATAATAGCGTCCCACCCTACCCTTCCCTAAATCCTATGGGAAATCCAAGATTCTTATCTTATTTCGGTTTGCTCTTTATTTGTTATAGGTTGCAAAGACAACTAGTTATGGCCTGTGATACCTGACTTCCAGTCACACCTGGACACTTCCATGTTACTTGTTGTTAATTCTTTTTTGCAATTGCCATTGACAGTTTGTACCTTCTTTCTTTTGGCATTAAAGTCTTACATGATTTTGTATAGACTCTGTTTTTCCTTTTATATAAGTGTATATATATATCTATATAAATGTCGTTCGTAACCTTGCTCTCCAGCTCTCTTCCATTTTTGAGAGTGAGGGTTTTTTTACATGGGGTCGAGGCTCTAGCCTCGTTTTTGACTTTGAATGGCTTGAATTTGGCGCGAAGCCGAGGAGAATACGCTATTATATCTTACTTTGGTTTGCTGGTGAAATTATAATTTCAATGTGTGCGCTTCGCGCACTGATGAAATTTCCAATTTGCTGCTGTGTCAAGGAGACAGCGGATCCAGGGTGCTATCCAGCAAAACCTTGTAGTTAAGTTACAGGATTTTCATATCACACTTTGCGATTGTTTAATTTAGCCCCTAAGTCGAGCCTGTGTGAAATAAAAGTATAAAAGCAGCGAGCCAGTTCCAGCGCAGGTTCTGACATTTGCAGACTGCAGACTACAGACTACAGACTGCAGCCCACAAACTGCACACTACAGCAGACAGACTGCAAACTGCAGCATGCACGTTACAGATTACAGACTGCATACAGTGGACATCAGGTTGTAGATTTTAAGAGACGTTGACTGAGGACTACTGCCCGCAAATCTTGAAGACCGCAGAGTTTAATCCAACACAAATTGTTGTATTCTTGTATTCTTGTATTGAAATTAAGACTCTTTGACCGCGGAAAAGACAATATGGGTATGTGTTGACAGTGTAACCCTCACGTTTAATTGAAAGGCTGCGTGCAAGAACATCCCGTAGATTTTTTGGCCTTTTTCAAAGTGCTCAAAAGTAGCTGAATTTTGGCATGTGGGCTTCGTTTTACCTGAGAAAGTTTGCTTCGCAGGGTCTCTCTTCGTTGTCTAGAAATAATGTATGCAAAACTCACTCAGTTTTCCAAGTGGCATCTTTTGGAGATCGATTGTTAAACGAAAAACAAAAGAAACCTTTCGTTTGGCTAAAGGGTGAATGATTTCGCACTGTTGTTTCGTTAGCTCAAGTGGATAAGCGCTGAATGAAGCTGATTCAAATTTGTTTTGTCGTGACACCGGTTCGAGTCGATACGAGGTCAATCAATTTTTTTTTGTTCTGTTTATCTACTTCTTTCAAAAACCAACATATCTATTGTAATTGAATTGCCGTTTTTACTCGCTAGGATCTGGTATTGATATGTTTTTAGCTGGAATTGTGACATACTCTTTTGGCGCGCAAAGCAGTAACACAAATGCTTATCTGTTCATTAAGCATAGTTTGCTCGTTATTTCCACTGATATTCAACGCTTGTTTGAGGAATACTTGTGCCCGCCTGGTAGGAGATTTGGCATCATTAAGCCTTTGACCCTCAATGAGTCACCAGCATGCCTCAAAGAACCGAGGTGTGTTTTTGTTCCGAGATCATGGTTTAACTTCGCCATTGAGGAACAAGTGAGCCAGGCGGTAGAGTCTAGAAACGCTTCTTCTGCCAAAGCAAAGCATTTGTCGTGGACTTAAGGCTCATTTGCTAAACTTCGGCGTTTTGGAAATTAGAACTGCTTTCTAGACCCTTAACATTTTCTGGAAATTAGCCGCGGGGCATACTTCCCTGTAAAAATGTCTGGAATATCCCATAATAATCTTTCATACATAAAGCACTGTGACCATTGTGTGTGCATGTGACTTGTAACGTGACTCAGAGACGGCCAGGAACTGGCAAGAAAGGCCAGGCAGCAAAGTCCTTGAATTTGACCTGTGTTAGGTGAAAAGTTAATTTAAACAGATTCAAAGCCGTTTCTACGGGGAAAAGGGAAATCGCAGGTTGGTTAAATTGGCAAGCAAGCGTTCCGTGAGTGTGTATGATGGATTTCCAAGAAGATGATTACTTTGAATTGTGATGGGATCGAGCCCGCCGTGAAGAAAAAAAGACAAAGAACGCCTGATCGCAGGTTATGAAGAAGAAAACTTCAGCTCAAATGTAAGTTTTGCTTTGAATTTCAGCATTCCTTTGCTGATAAATTTTCCGTTTCATGCGCTTTTTTCGGCATGAGAAGTGTTTAAGCTTAAGGCTTCCTCTTTCTGTGTTGTCAGAAATAATCATTTCATGGAACGAGCAGTTTTCTACCAAAAAAATAATTTCACCTACAAACATTTTATAAATCACTGGTGTAGCCGATTTGCAAAACATTTAACTTCTCTCTCTAGGCACTACTTATTGACTTGATTTAGGTATCGATTCATGCAATAGATTTCCTAAGTCGAGATTGTTTTCCTTGGCCTAACACTGTGCTAACCCTAACATATCCTGACCTTAACTCTAACCTAAACTGAAGCGCTAACCCTAAACTTCAGCGCTACCCTAATTCTAAGCAATAACCCTAACCCTGAACGTTAACTCTAATCTCGACCCGTAACCCTGAGCCCAAACGCTTACCCTAACCTTGTTCCTAAAACCTAACCTTCAATGCTAACCCTAGTTTCGAACGGTAACCCTAACCCTAACTCTAATAAAACTGGGAACTCTTAACCCTAGGAGTTAAAGTCAGCATTTGAAAAAACTTAAAACAAAAACAACGCTAATAGTATTGTGTAACAAAGCAGTTCCAAAAGACGCGGACTGTGACATGCAAGAGTGTTTGCATACTTTATTTCTGGAATACGCAACAGAAACGAGGGGAAATAAGTCCAAGGCAGTTTTCTACAGGTATAAACAAATTGGCATGCGAAGTTTGGAGCTGTTTTGGCCATTTTCGATTTTAGTAAAATATCTAGGGGACGTTCTTGCCCGTAGCCTTTCAATTGCTTGTGTATCCACAGTGATGGCTGATACACCACAGACAGTAATAATGTACCAGACACCCATATCGAAGTGAACTCGTGTTCTCCATTATTATGTTCATTTCCATTTTTGTCTTGTGAAAAAGTTGCTACTGCAAGCTAAACGGCTTCTAAAAGGTTTCATTTGTTTTTCGTTTAACAGTAGATCTCCAAACGATGCTGCTTGGAAAACTGAGTCAGTTTTGCATATGTTATTTCTAGATAACGAAGAGAGACCCTGCGAAACAAACTTCAGAGCAATGTTTCTCAGGTACAACGAAGCCCACATGCTAAAATTCAGCTACTTTTGAGCACTTTGAAAATGGCCAAAAAATCTAGGGGACGTTCTTGCATGCAGTCTTTCAATTTTAGAGGGAAAGTGGTTTTCTCAGGAACTGTTTACGTGGAGGGAGGGTGCCCAAGCTAGCTGGCTTACCGATGCCACGGGTAAAGGAAGTTTTCATATTATTTTCAAAACACAGAGGTTTTTCATGTAATATTTCAAAAATGAGTGTGAGGGTTTCATCAAGTTTCCAAACACGAGAAACATTTGAAACCATGAGGCCGCAGGTCGAGTGGTTTTATTGTTTTTGAGTGTTTTGAAACCTGATGAAACCCGAAGCACAAGTTTTTGAAATTACTTCTCCAACAAAGAAAATTAGTTTAAATTATCATGTGAATAAGTTTTCTCAATTCAACTATTATATTTGAGACGTGAAATGTGCATGATCCTATCACGTAATTGCTGTGCTCTGAGAATTTTTGAATAATTATTCATCAACTGATGTCACGTTGTTACCCAGCTGTTTGTCATAGCTGAGTGAACATGTTGCTTCACAAAGCAAATGGCAGAGTGCAAATTTAGACCCCCTAAAACTAGGGACGAAGAGGCAAAGTGTGTGTCCAGCGCTATTCCGAGGTAACGTGTGCATTTGGTGCCATTTTAGGCTGGAAGTGTACAGCAAAGTTGATCGTGAACCAAAACAAGAGGTCGCCATCATTGAGCGAGAATTTAAATGTAGAAAAAGAATGGCCTTTTCTGTTTTGGGTAGTTTAATAACTGTACCGTTACATTCAACGTTAGCAGTAAATAATTGCTGTGGGGCAAGCGAGCAGCAACATAATCAGGATTTAAGAAGAATATATAAAAGGGAGTACGAATTCTTGAATTCATGACTTTTTACCAGATTTAACCAGAGTGCACTGAGCTACTTTTTACCAGAGAGTGCACTACGGCGTCATGGACTACACGAAGATGTCACGCCATCTTCTCGTGTGGATTCCAGTGAGAAAGGTTTAATGGTTATGTCTTGCTCTTACTTGCCTGTAAAAAGATCTGAAGGAGATCGTGCTTGACTTTCATAACTCTTGCGTTTTTTTTAATGCAGTATGTGAAAGTTTGTAAATTGGGACGATTAATTGTGATGTCTTAGTTTTGAACTTAGTATGCCATTACTTAGCCGCAGTCTTGCCAGTCCTTAGTGTAATTGTCAAATGAAAAGAAATCATCATTACGGAAGCTTGTAGAATAATTCAAACAAACGGAAACCATAGAACATGCTAATTTCATATATGTTGTGATCTATTCCTTTACGTCTCAGACATCTGAACATGAACTTAGGCTAAAGCTTGCGGAGCATTTTCACACATTGCAATGGTCACGTCCTCGGCACTGTCTGTCAACATTATAGAGACATTTAAAGCGTACCAGTACAGAAACTATTAGTTTTCTCCTCCCACAATTTCCACATCTTTCGATTTTTACAATCTGGTCAAAAGGAGGTTCAGTGATGTGTACCGTTTTGTCCAGACATAAATGTAGATCACTATGTGCTTTTTGTGTCAAAATCCTTAATCAACTGTTACATCTCGCGATCGATGTATTGTAATACATGAAGTTGATGTATTCAAGGACAGATTCCTCACGATTTGACACTACATGTATTTTGAGGAATAAATGTTAATGCCAAGTCTTGCAACACGCTGCTATAGATGAGTCCCTGCGTATGAAATATGTCACTAACAACAGAATGTTCCGCAGCATTATTATCTTTTAGATGGCCTAGTTTAGGTTTAAATTTTTTTTCGTAAAATGTGTGATTAAATAAACTTGTTTATCACCACGTGTTTTTGTTGCTTTATCAATGGGCAGAGAAAATTTGCATCCATGTTTGAAATAATTTCAAACACAGCTCTGTTTTTCAAATAAGTAACAATACTTCTATACTCAGCTATACTTCAACACTGCATCGAGTTATATATACGAAAAGTGTTTGAGAATCAGAAGAGATTAGTTGCATATCGTTACAATCTTCGAGGAGCTCGTTTCGCAAAATACAGATTTTTGAATTTGCATATCTGCACTTCCGCTGATTTATTCATTGTTTAGGTTTAAAATCATTACTGCATCATGCTGTATATATGAAAAGCCTTAAAGGATCGTAAGAGAGAACTTTATATATTTACAGTCTTCGACGAGCTCGTTTCCGCAAAATACAGATTTTCGAAATTTGCATATTCTGCACTTCCGCTGTTTTATTCCTTGTTTAGGTTATCTCATGGAGGAATCGGACTGTTGTGACACTGGTATGTTCATTTCAGTTCAGGTTTATTCATTTTGTTTCGGTTCGTTTCGTTTCGTTTCACAAAATACAGTAAGCCGTAAAATTGTAAACAGGTATAAATATGCTGCCTCTTATGCCTCATGATGTTAAAAACTTTGGTGGATCTTTAGTTTCAGATTTTGGAAAATGATGACGTCATGTGAAAACGATTTATTACTTGTTCATACAGTTTTCAATACAAATGAGAACATGGAATGTACAGCAAATGATTTCCTTGTTTATTTTCACAAATCATTATTAAAACACCGGAAATGAATGTTTCAAATTTGAGTTCAAATGATTGATTTTAACTGTTTTTTGTGCAACCTGCATTAGGTTTATGGCTGCGTGCTTTTGTAATTTGAATCTTCTGGATTAAATTTCCAGTGAAAATAGATGTCATGTTTAACCAGCAAATTTTGGTTTGTAGGCAAGCACCTAGAAAGAATGTTGAGCTGCTATTCACCCTAGTGAAAATGCAGCCAATGACTATTTAAACAAAACTGCACTCCGCACAGTCCTATCATCGTTACTCATCAGTGTTAGGTGTTAGTAAATAACCCGATAGGTAAATTGGTCTGTAAAATTTGAGGTTTTAACTACTACTGTGTAAGAGTTTATTTTTTGTGAAGTGGTAACTTTTTGAATTTTGCATGAACTAATTTTTTCCCATTGTAAAAGACTGGTTTTTCTTTCTGACTTAATCAATTTTAAGATTTCACATTTATTTGAAATTACAGCATTTTCGCATTTTTATTACACTGCATGCAATTGACAAGTGAAACAACACATAAAGACTTATAACAGAGATTCCCCGTTCCCTGTTCCCTGATTCCCCATTCCCTGATTCCCCATTCCCTGATTCCCCATTCCCTGTTTTAGAACTAGCCGTCTCATAAGATGACAAAAAACTCTCAGGCGTTGGGAAGTGTAATGTGACAAGGAAACGTCCCAAACTCTCCAGATTTTGTGGCGTCTTATAAAATTTATACAGTTTTTCATTTGTCTGGTTGTTTCAATTCCAGGGTTACTTTTCATAATGTCTTCTTGGTTTTGGTATCAATATTAATTTGAAATGGTTTCGTGGAATATCACAACAGAAAAAAATCTACCGTCATTGTTGGTATCAGAACGTGCTAAATTGGATCTTGTTATAAACTGAGTTAAATTCAATTATATGTTGACTAGCAAAAACGTGACAATCTTACTTTTCACGCGAACGTTTTTAACTTGATACCTTTGTTTTTCTTGTAAAGTTATACAACATGATACCCTTGTTTTCTGAAAAACCTAAGGGCGATGTGCTTTTTCTTCACTGCTGGAGATATCTAAGAAAAAAAGAAAGAAGAACGATTTTTTCAAAACACTAATTATCATAATCTAATTATCAGATAATCACATCTGACAGGTCGAGTCACAGAACATCATGGTCTTATTCTGTTGCCACCTTTGCCATCAAAAACCACTTCAAATTATGAAAGGCGTTTCAGCAAGAACTTACAGTATGGACTATTCAACAACTGACTCTGGAAAGCTGGTACACTAACTTACAACAAATGCCTCTTTTAACAGATGTCAACAAGCACAGGTGCCTTACAAACGACTTATCCAAGATGAAAACAAAGCCGACAATTAGCCTTCTAACAGACCGATCTGACTAACAATAGATGGATCGAAACCGCCCATGACCAATGACAAACTTAACATGAGTCCTGCAGCTAATACCATTAAGGCTTTACTGACCAATCAAACACCATCAACTGACAAGCATTATTCACTACCTCCAGGGACTCGTTATTCACAAAAAAGTAACTCTTGCACGCCTTGCGTACCTATGTTTTGGACTGGAAGCAAGCCCAATAGAAGGTCAATTGCTTCAGCTAACAGATAAGAAAAGGAGAAAAAGTCTAAAGATGTAGGCCACATTCTCATCCAAAATCTCAAAATTTTGATTTCTGTGCATGCACAAGCTAAAATTCTGTAAATGGCAATTCTAGTGGAAAGAAAGGCATGCTCCAAAATGTCCAAAAATGTGTTTTTGGCGAAAAGCTTTGGGAGTCAATGGGTTAGAGCCGTAAATTTTTTTGGCCTGACAAGATTGTAAATGGACCATGCGCAGTATTCAACAGGCCCCGGTTGTTTGAAGGCCGATTAAAATAACCCGAGGTTAGCGGTTATTCCGCGATTAAATTTCTTATTCCCGGAATAACTAATCGGGGGATAAAATGGTGTTCCCGAAAACAGATTTAATCTTCGATTAAGTATCCTTCGATTAAGCTTAGATTGAGCCGGTAAAACCGGTCTGTGATGGGGGAAAATGATGTAGCTCTAGGGGAGGGAAAGGATAATTTTGACGGCTCCTACAATATTGATACGAACTTGTTGTTAAATAAAATGAAAAAGAAGGCCCAAATTTTATATCTCAACTCACTTTGCTTTCTATAAGAACCAATAAAAATGCTTAAATTAAATTTAGTGTTGGAATAAAATAGGTCTTTGCAAGATAAACGCTGGGCAAAGCTTACTGAATAATGCATCACTGAGCTCTTGAAAACGCTTACCGGTCTAATTTTCAGCCTTACTTGTTTGTACACTTAGAAATTTAGAATAGCCTCTATTCGGACGGGCTAATATAGTACATTTGGGAAAATACTAGAAAAGAGGAAGTCATAAACTAAGCAATGAAGCAAACGCGGAAATTTAACAATTCTGTCCAATGAGATAAACAACTTTTTGAAGAACAAGCAAGATCGACAATAAACAAAACGCTACCACTATTTTGTCCTCACAATACTCGCCTTTAACAAGCCAGAAAAGCCTTTCATTTCACCATTGATCTTTACTTTTACATTACAGCGGCTAGTAAGCGAAGACTTTTACGTCTGAGAGCGGAAATGTTGAAATTTCTTGCTCTGTCCTCGTCGTGTAAAAAATTTTGCGGATCGCTTAACAGCGGTCTGTCCATGCTGTAAAAACTCCAAAAAGCGCGGGAAAACCGGACGCAGAATGGCTCGTCCGTAAGGGAATAGTAAAATCCAATCCGGAAAAGTCGTCAGGTAGGCTGAATTGGTATACTTTCCTCACTGGACTCGGAATTAAAGCAAAATGAAGAAATCTCTTTCCATTAAACTACAAAAACTACAGAACCGCGCTGCCCGTATTTTGACTTCTTCTTCACATGATGCCAATGTGGATGATCTCTTTGTTAGACTTGGCTGGCAAAAATTTAATCTTCAACGATGCCATCACAACACCCAAAACATTGAAGCCAAGATAATTACACACGAAAACGACCCCACTAATCTGCGACTGTACGAAGCATTCTACATCGGAACTAAACTCCCGTGAGGAATGTTCAGAACTCAGAGACCTATTATTTTAACTGGATCACGAACATTTTATCATACCACCACTCATTAGCTATTGTGCGTCCTTCTAGCCTAATAACATTATCCTAATTTAGAGTGGCACCTACACCGCTTTTAAGCTACAGCGATATATTTTTTCTCACTCTCCCTGATGATGCCGTGGATCGGCGAAAGCTTGGAGTAAAACAAAACACCATCCACAAAAAGTAGCAAAGGCCTCACTAGAATTACATTAGTCATCTGGTTCAAAGTTTGAAAAAGTATAAATTTTCAACGTTTGCTTAACGCCAAAACATAATGACTATAATAATGACAGTGACAAAAATAAGTAATTTTAGTATAAATTTACTGTAGTCTATTGTGAATCCGTGAATTTGATTTGGCTATATTACCGTGTTCTATCTGCTGTTTTCTACGAGCGATAGTCAAGTCTATCTGCTGGTAGAAAACAGTTACACATCAGTGCACATGGCGCGTCACGTTTGAACCTGATGTAACATGATAAAACAGTTATTTTCTACGGGTTACTCAATGACATTTTTTTCTTTTTATGCAATGAGACTACGGTAAATTTATGCTAAAACAATTAGACTACTTGCCCTCGTTTTCTACGAGCAATAGTCAACTCGGCTGCACCTTGTTGACTATCTGCTTGTAGAAAACTTGGGCTCATAGTCTAATTGTTAAACAGTATCTGGACTGAGTGGATTAGAAAATGTTCATCAAATAATCACACATTCAAGTAATTTCAAGGTCACACAAGCATGCAGCACAAGTCTAATTTCAAATCACAATCACGATTACCCCCTGAATTGTGCAACAGAAGGTCCAATTACTAATTAATTGTATCAGGAAAAGATTTTAAAATTAGTAATTTGTCTTTTGAGATCTTCTTTTGAGCAAATTACACAGGAGCGCTTTTCAAAAGTTTTAAAAGCTGTAGCAAATGTTAAAAAGGAAGCCATTCAAGTGCATGTAATTGACGTATGAATGGTGTAGGTATCCAGCTACAAATTATATCCAATTCCAAAAAGTTTTAATTGGATACCTGTAATTGGATACTCATGTGATTGTGCTCCAATTATGTGATAAAAAGGTTCCCTGAGAACCAATCATGATCAAGAATTTTGATAAAGATGCCAATTTTTACAAAATGTGTTTCAGAAAATATCCATATCTCCCCTACAGAAATGATTTTTTTAAACTCTCCCAACCTTCTGGAATTTTCAATTAAGCTTCATATGCTTTTTTTAAATTTTTTGGTTGTACAGAACCCACCCCTCACCCCAAGGAAATTCTAATCTTTTGTCTTTTGAGGGGGAAGAATGGATATTTTCTGGAATTGCAAAATAATGAATGACAATAACTATTAAGGATGAACCTGAGGCCCTCATTATCAATCATTACAATAATTTATTGTCATTTCATTAATTTAGCTTCTGTCATAATTCTTACTAGTTATTCTTTTTAATTTGCAGCTTATTGGTGTAGCATTTTCTTGTTGCTTGGCAAGCAGTCTCCAACATTCAAGTAAATATGAACTAGTTTAGAGGTAGCACAATAATATTGACAATGATGGTCAACAGGCTAGCTTCATATGTACTACACTGCACAACTTCTGCTACTTTATGGTTTACCACATGCCATTGTTGGATCATTGTGTGATGAATGATACCTCTCTTAAAGATTTGGAACTTCCTGTCATGAAACTGAAAGAAAATGTCAATTATATTTTTGAAATTTAATAGTGAACTAGAAATTGCCTGTATGGTTCTATTTGTTCATTAATATGTCAGCATGCCTGTTTCATTTGTGACACTATAATACTTATTTTTCTTTCAGTTTTATGTATGTTGAAAAAACAGTATGTGGTAGGAGACTTTTTTTGTATGACCAAAACCAATTGAAATAACTTTGTAAACCACACTCAGCACAGTACATAAAACTTAATTATGTGAAACCATTTAGTATTTTGTGCACACATTGACAATGGTTCATGTCATTGATGTATTGACAACTGCAGAGTCATTGAGGGCTCAGTTGCATGCCTTAGAGATAGTTTGTTCCTGATAATATGATTTCTGGCATAATGTCTTCATATTTTATCTTTATAATATTCCAGGCATGACATTTAAATAAAAGGTGTATAAATTTGTTTTAGTGCCGTATCCTTTTAATATGTATACCTCAGAAGTGCACCTCGATCAATTCCACCTGTTCCTGATTCATTTAAAGCTCTAAACTAGAAAAAGGCACTAATTGGTCAGGATAGGGAAGTGCTTATAAAAGAAATTGCGTTGCATTATAGATTTAAGACACTAGAGATCATTTCAGTTATGTACAGGACTCAAACAGTTGTGAAAATAGAAAATCAGGTTTGATTGGGATCCCATTGATTTATCAAGTGTCGTGGCTATTTAATGGAATTTCATTGTTATCTGTAAAGGATATCTTCTAAACAGAAACAAAAGCAAATCGAAACCCATTAAGCAAATTCGTAGTACAGTTTCAAAGTATTGAACTACAGAAATACAAAGGGGCTAAGGTGCAAAGTTACATGCCACATTTGAGTCATGTTAATTCGGGCTGCAAAATCTCACTGATTGATTTGATTACAATGCACTTGAGCAGTTTTCATTTGAGTGTTGATAAGTAATTGCTATTGTACTTACTACGCCACCCGATGGTTTCAAAAAATTCTCGAATCAGGAGTAAAATCAAGACCAATCAGGATTCACTTGCGTGCATTGCCCTGGCGCTTTGCATCAGCTACATGTAATTACTTGGAGTTTTGATTTCTTCACAGGGTCGTCTGCGTCTTTTGTGATTGGCTAGAGATTGACTGGTTTTGGTTTTACGACACTCAATTGACAATTTCTCTATTATACAGGGCATCTGACAGGATGCGGTGGTGCAGATCCGCATAATTCACCTACTTCCACATCCTCCGCATCCTTGGGGCATTTTTCCGCATAAAACTAGAAAATTGCTACATATAAGCCAGAAAGCAACTGCTTACCATCCTCAGAAGCAAAAATAGTGAAGAGATTGATCATTTTGAAGAAGTTATTCACCCAAAACAGCGACAAAAACACACCTTTTCGTTCGTAAACAATTTTTAATGCCTGGCTACTAAGCTTCGGAAAAACACTATGGAACGAAACTGCGTGGAACGAGGAAATACCTGTCCATAAATGGCAACAAAACGTCAAACATGTCATAAAGGACTAAAATTCTCGGTAAGACGTTAAAGTGTATTTTATACATCGAAAAAAGCCAAGGGAACAGTTTTATTAATTTGAGAAATTTCCGCATAATCCGGCGTCTTTTCCGCATATTCGTCACTTTCGTCTGCATAATTTTGCCGAAAATTTCCATTTTTTTCCGCACCCTATCAGATGGCCTGTCTATACCATTAACCCCATGTGTTCTACCGGTACTTTGAAATTTGTATAAGCCTTGCAGTAATACAAGTGATTTCTGCAAGTGTATATGGTATTTACATTAAAAGACATTAGGACGGTAATGTATCTTTTTACATTGGACCTTAATTAAAGCTATTACATTCCATCCCTCAGAGCCACACAATTACATATTTTGTGATTAGTCATAAACTTATCTTCTTTATAAGAGTGTAATCCCCGTCTACTTCAGGAAACACTTGAGAACAATTTGTTTTATCCCGACTGTTTTGTTCAAGTATTGTACTGGCTTTAGTGATGGTGGGCTCAATTTCTGCTGCTCTCTCGTGTCTGGTCATAGGCTCCTTTCCTGAATAGCAGCTGGTAATCAAGTATACAGTGATGAATGATAAAGTACAAATTATTAATAAAAATCACTGCCAGATCCAGACCTTGAGTTAAGGGTTGGGTGGGGTTGGGAGTGCTTACCCTGATGGCTTTTCTGCCTTTTCCCTTTTTTTTTACCCAGAATTAGGGGAAGCTGGGTCCAGGCCCCTCCTGTAGATCCACGACTGATAATAAATTATTTTAGAAAACAGTCCTAAGAAAATATACAGGCTGATTGGTTAAGAATCATATGTCTATAACTTAATGAAAACACAGAACTAGCACGATACAATACAACAATACAATACAATAACCTTTATTTCACCTCGAATTTAAAATAGCAGAAATTGCTAATATCTTCGAGAAAATGAATAAGTGGATAAATAAAATGAAATATATAAAATTACAACATGTACAATCACATAAAAATTATCAATAGAACAGCGACAAATCATTCACAACTATCTACAGAAGGGACAGCAGTCAGTGTCAAAATCTAGATTACGTATGGACGATTTGAAAGCTTTGACTGTTGGCAGTGACCTGGTGGTATTGGGGAGGGAGTTCCATAGTTTACTTCTATAGTAAGATAGCGAGTGTAAGCCATATCTGGTGGTATTAACATGAGGGATAACAAGAGAAAGTGTACCACTACTACGTAGGTTTATGCTATGGGTTTTATGATTAAACATATTGGTAATATACTTCGGGGCCAGCCATTAAGAGATTTATATACTAATGTTAGGATATGATGTACCCGCCCATTACATAGTGATGGTTGTCCCATACGATTAAGTAATTGCATATAATTACTGTCATTGTCATTGAAAACGTAACGTAGACTGCGTTCATTAATTTTCTCCAATTTCTTTAAATTACGTTGACCACAATGGTGCCACACGACACAGCAGTAATATAAATGTGGCAATAGGTAGGCATTGTATAATTTGGTCTTGGTGTCAGTATTGATAAGTTTCTTATGTCTTTGCAATACCTGTATCTGATTGCTGACTCGACGTACTATGTCTGCCACATGCTCCGTAAAGTTGAGATCTTTATCAATTGTAACACCCAGCAACTTCATGCTGTGAACCAAACTAATAACGCTACTACCAAGGTCGTAGGTAGGTACATCCATGGTGTTAGCCAACCACATGGTGAGGAATTTATCATGGTTAACCGCTAAACCGTTGCTGTTAAACCACTTACAAACGGTGAGAAGATCGCTTTGCATGTGTTGATGGATCATGAAGGAACCATTGCCAATGGAGAAGATCTGGTTATCATCAGCATAAGCGTTGGCTTTAGATGATAGACTGATGAAAAATAGGTCATTAATGTGGATGTTAAACAGCAAGGGACCCAGTACTGATCCTTGTGGTATTCCTCTAGTGAGGGAACACCAATTAGAGAATTGATCACCAAGCCTAACTCTCTGAAAGCGATCTGTAAGATAATTCTCCAACAGTGAACAGCTACTGCTATTAAGACCATAGGCAGACAACTTGGCTAATAGCAGATCATGCGGTATGCTGTCAAACGCTTTAGATAGATCAATTCCAATAATGGATGCAAGTTGTCGCTTGTCCAGGCCATGTCTGATCTCTTCCAATATTCGAAGCAAAGAAGTCTCACAGCTATAGTGCTTGCGATAAGCGGATAGAAATGGGGACAACTTATCATAAAAATATGAATATAACTGGTTGGCAAGGATACGCTCAAATACACTGTTAAAAGCTACGAGAACAGTAATAGGCCTGTAATTAGTCTTAGAATATTCAATGCCCTTTTTAAATACAGGTGTGATCTGCCCAAACTTCCAAGACTTGGGTATAGTATTAGTAGATATAGAATAAATTAAATATGCTTAATGGCCAAGCTATGGAGTCAATACCATCTTTGATAATTCTTATGGGAATATTGTCCCTCACCATGGCTTTAGACGAGGACAGTGAGACGACGGTAGTTTTGACAATAATCGGATTAATAGGTTCAAAATTAAACCCATAACTGAGATGTTTAGACATAAAATCATTGATACCATAAATACTAGGATGTTGAGTAAAACTAATACCATATTGGGATTGTTCAGGTCTGGGCAAGTCATTAGCAATGTTGATGAAATATTCATTAAAGATGTTAGCCATGCGTTTCTTATCGGTAATATACTCATTGTTCTCCAGTGACACAATGTCATTAGCCTGTCCACGTTTGGAGTGAAATAACGTTCCAAATACCTTCCAAAAGTCCTTGGGTTTGGCAGAAATACTCTCAGCTTTATGGTGAAACAAATATCCATGCAAAAATGGCGAACGGACGTGTCAAGTCTTTCTCCCGCACAATTTCGCTTACGTCGCTCACTCTTATCTTTCATCTACTTATTTTATCTGCTCGAGATGCTCAATACTACAAGTTTGGCTATCGTTACTCGCGACTACATCTGAAGGCGACCGGTACAACGACAGAACCAGTTAAAGCTTTCACTATACTTCCAAGCTTCTCGACAGTCCCAAACAAAAGCACGAGCAAAGCGTTTATGACTAGCCGCGTTCCTTATGACGTGTCAGGTGTATGCTCATTCCAACTAAACAAGCTCTCTGGTGATGTCCATCCCAATCCTGGCCCGTCCCGGACTGGCACAAAGTTTCCCTGCGGCGAATGTCAGAAGAACGTCCGAAGCAACCAGGACGCCATTTTATGTGCTGAGTGCGATCAATGGTTTCACGCAAAATGCATAGGTATGGGCAAGCATGTCTTCAAATATTATTTGGAAAACCACCACCTTGACTGGGAGTGTGCTCTCTGTTCTCTCCCTAAACTAAGCGACTCTTTCTTTTTTGACCAAACCGGGAATGAGACTTTAGTAGAGGAGAACAGCACTCATAATAAACTTAATTCTAACGACGCAGTTTCGCTAACCGAAGCGAACCTTAGGGAAGACGATGGCAATTATCTCCAACAAGCTGCCCTACATATCAACTCCTCAACAAAGGACCTAAAAATTCTGTAGTATCCGCAACAAGATCGATGAGCTAAGAGTACTACAAAGCATCTGTCGTTTCGATATAATTGCCATTACAGAAACTCATCTGAACAGCTCAATCTCTAATAACCTCTTGTATATAGATGGGATGAAGATCTTCCGCCGAGACAGGACTAAATGTAAAGGCGGCGGATGTATTATGTACTGCGCTGAACATTTGAAGTTGACCCATCGAACAGACTTGGCCTCAAAAGACCTAGAGGCAATTTGGGTCCAGATTAAATTTCCCACCACTTCTGCATTGTTTTCAGTTATTTACAGATCAGAAGTTGAATGTCCTAACTTCTTCGAGGACATATACGGAGTTTTTGAAAAGGCGTGGATGAAATCTGACACTATCATTCTACTTGGTGACTTCAACTGTGACCTTCAAGATATTGAAACCAAAACTGGTTCCGAAATTCATCCCAAGACGAGAAGATTGCTGTCCATGTTTCAACTTTTTGATATGCAAAACATTGTAAACAAGCCAACAAGAATTACACTAGGATCAAGCACCTTAATTGATCTGATAGTCACAACAAAGCCCAACTTAATCAACCGTAAAGGCGTCCTACCCTTGGGACTTTCAGACCATTGCCTAATATATGCAACTCTTAATCTCAAGCTCAAAAGGCCGCCGCCAAATGTGATAAATGTTAGAAACTACAAACAATTCCAGGTTGATCAATTCCGGGCTGATATTACAGCTGCGCCGTTTCAAGTTGCTCAGATTTTCGACGAAAAGGATGATGTTCTCTGGGCATGGCACAAATTATTTAAAGATATTTGCGATCTACATGCACCTATGAAGCGCGTAAAGGTCCGAAGTCATTCTTCTCCGTGGATAAACAATGACATCAGACGAAAGATGAACTTAAGGTTTAAGTTGTTCAAGAGAGCAGTTAGCACTAATGACCAAGAATTTTATACAAGATACAAGAAAGTAAGAAATGAGATAACATCACAGATAAGATACGCTAAGGCACAGTACTTCAACGAGAAGTTAGCTGAAGTTAAGTCTGCAGCGGCTTACTGGAATTTAATTGCGGAAGCGACAAACCCAGTTGGACGAAACAGGATTGGTCCATTAAAGAGGGAGGACGGTAGCCTTGCCGTCAATGATACAGAAAAGGCAAACTTAGTAAATGACTTCTTCGCTAATATCGGCTCCAGACTTGGACGAGCCAATAGCAGCTTTCCACAGCATAACGACTGCACTGGCTCAATGCCCACTGTGACTGATATCACCATCTGCGAGGATACGGTCTGGCGCAAACTAAAAGCTATTAAACCAAATAAACCAGCAGGCCCAGATGATATTCCACCAAAATTATTAAAACTAGCAGAGCCTGCCATCGTCTCACCCTTGACTGGCCTATTCTCGTACTGCACATACCTCGGTGGAACCTTTACCGATTGGAAGAAAGCTCGTCTGGTTCCTGTGTACAAGAAAAATGATGAAGGTGACATAAACAACTACAGACCGATATCGCTTCTTAGTGCTCCTAGCAAGATTATGGAATCTTGTGTATCCGATACAATCGTCCGACATGTTTTCCAAAATAACCTGGTAACAGATAAACAGTGGGCCTACCGCAAGGGGCACTCTACTGAACTATTGCTGGTACATCTCTCGGAAACCTGGAGAACAGCAATCGACGCCAACAAAGTAGTTGCTGTGGCCTTTGTTGACTTTAAAAAGGCTTTTGATTGTGTATCTCATGCCATCCTACTGCATAAGTTGAACCTTCAATTTGGAGTTCAAGGCAGCCTACTATCATGGCTGACTGACTATCTAACTGATAGAACTCAATTTTCCGTAGTCAATGGTCATCACTCATCTGTGCTAAATGTTACCTGCGGGATTCCCCAAGGATCAGTACTGGGCCCCACGTTGTTCGCTTTGTACACTAATGACCTTCCAAGGGCTGTCACCTCCGGCTCTATTTTTATGTACGCGGACGACACCACTGTTTATTGTATTGGCGACAGTGTTGATAACACTGTCACTTCGTTAAATAGAGCCTTATCTGAACTGAACAGCTGGTGCCTAGAGAACTCACTAACCCCCCACCCAGCTAAGTGTGAAGCTATGCTTTTAATGAGAAAACCGCACATCGGGCCGCTAATTCCTGTGATAATTGGAGAGGCACGGATCGAATGGGTAAAACACACACGCCTTCTGGGCGTCACTATTGACGACAAGCTTTCCTGGATACACCATCTTACAGATTTGAAAAAAACTTAATTAATAAGCTGAATCTCTTGAAACGCAGTTCGTTTTTGAGCCGAAACGCCATATTGGACCTGTACTTTAAAATAATACTGCCATCTGTTTTATATGGGCAGGTCGTTTGGGGAGGCTGTTCAAATACAGACCTACTACAATCTTTGGAATTACTTCACCGAAGAGCAGCCAGAATAATATATAACTTACCTCACGATACGCCTACTGACGAAGTATACCGACAATCGAACTGGAACACTTTAACCTTTTATTATAAACTTCGATTAATTAAATTATTTCATAGCGTGTTCAAAGGTGAAGCACCTGCGGCTCTTTCATACTTGACTAATAAACCTCGCACTGTATACTACCTCAGAAGGACTAACAACGTTATCGTCCCTCGTTTTAATTCAAAATTTATTAAAAATTCTATAAGCTATAGAGGCGCTATTCTTTGGAACGCTGTCTCGAGTCACTATACGGTGCCAGTTTACTGAGTTTACTGAGTTTGAAGAAGGACATTTATTTTAAGGAACTTGATTTTAGCGCACAGTCGGCCCAGTCATTGCCGAGGCACTGCCTAGATTTTAAATGCTTTTAAATATTTTACATTTTATGCCTGTATTTTGCATTTTATGCTTGTATTTTACATTTTATTCTGTAAGTAATGTTATCACTATTTCAATTTAGTTTCATATTGTAATTATTTCCACACGACCCCACAAGCTCTAAGCTTTAAACCTTATCGTGTTTAAATAAAGGATATGATGATGATGATAGTAATTAATGATGGCTTTACGTCTCAGTGATGTGCAATGATTTCTTTGTCTCATATGCATTCCAATTGATGGTATTTGGGTCAAGTTTGTATTTTTTCCATAATCTGTTTCTGTGGCGTATGGCACGCCGCCACTGGGGTGTCATGTATGGTACATGGATATCAATGACATCAGTTAGAAGTTTGGTGAAAGCCCAGGCTTGGTCATCCACATCGTCAAATATAGAAGCAACGTGAAAGGGGACTAGAGCTAAATCGTTGGCAAATTCATCCCTGTTGTAATTTTCAAAACTTCTGCACATGATTTTCCTTGATCTCAGAGGCGGGGCAGGTGTTCTCATTATTGCATATACTAAGGAGTGGCCACTAAGGTGTGGCTCGAGCACCCCTGATGATAAAAATCTCCTTTTATTGTTAGTTAAAATGACGTCAATTAGTGTGTTTGAGAATTGACTCACAAGAGTGGGCTTGTTAATCAGACAGTCCATGTTATAGATATCACAAATGTCAATGCGATTTCTGCCGTCGCCGCTATTCACATCAGGATTCAACAGATTACAGTTGAAATCACCAAGCAACAGAACATCCTCACATCAAGCAGTTCAAGCAATTCATCCTTCCAGATAATTGTGCTGACACTTGGTGGTCTATATGCTCCAATTGCTATTAGCCACCTCTTGCCAATTTTGAATTTAATCATTATGGCTTCA
The DNA here is from genome assembly GCA_022496165.2 of Catalaphyllia jardinei. Classification (NCBI taxonomy): domain Eukaryota; kingdom Metazoa; phylum Cnidaria; class Anthozoa; order Scleractinia; family Caryophylliidae; genus Catalaphyllia; species Catalaphyllia jardinei. The sequence continues at coordinate 10,317,652 of CM042755.1, forward strand.
AGTGCACTGAGCTTGGGCATACTCGTGATATGATGAAAAATTATGTCAGATCTCCAATAAATCATAACGCCCCCGCCATTAATTGATCTGTCCAGTCTTAAGAATCTGTAGCCATCAACTGCAAATTGAGAGTTAGGTAAGGTTCTATCGAGTTTGGTCTCTGTCAGTACCAGAACATCAAAATAACCACGTAGCAGCCAAGACTTGATTTTATGTAGTTTGAAACCAGCAATACTATTAATATTCAAGTGTGCGATCCTAAAGTTCTTCGAATATTTCTGAAGTAATTCAGTGAGATTATCCATGTCTTAATTACTGTCATCATGGGAAGAACAGGAGCTAAAGCTGGAGTCCAGGTTGTCAACATTAGCAAAAGGCAAGGATTGTAACTGGGATATGCATGAAGGACAGGTCCAGCAGAATTCGAGTGTGGCTTGCACACGTTGGTATTCATGTGGTAGTACTCCGCCACATTCAATGTGGCACCAGTGGGTACATACATCACAATTGATAGCACGATGATTTGAAGCGACAGTCTTTGGACATACTGGACATTGTTTTGCGCTGTTACCATTGTTGGAGGGATTAGGGTAATGTCACCACTAGTGGTACGCCTTGTCAAATTAAAGGTACTGACTGAATTGGGATAGAGAGAAATCCGAGTTGAGAAGAACTTTCTACCTTGGCGATGATACGTACCACGTGGAGGAAGCGTCGCTAAACCCAGGAGGAAGAAATCCTTTCGCCAATTAATGGCAGGACATTCGGAAGCATTACCGCAGAGTTCATTAGCTTCACCTAGGATTTTGACCTCGAAAAATGAACTGTGAAAGTGAAGAAGAGCCAGAAAATATAAAATGGCGGAACTCCAGAAAACACGTCCAACCGCCATGACTGACATGCTGTTGATGTAATGATCATGCGTGCAAAGAGAATTTGCATTTTGATAATCAAAGTTAACAAGTTGCTTTCCTTTTTCTCATCACAGTGTTTTCTAAAAGAAATGGTAAGCATGTTCTCGGTGTTTTTATCAAGTTTTAGTATAAATCTACTAGCGTTTTATCACGAATGGCGTTCTCTGATTGGCTACTCTACTCACTATCTGTTATGTCATAGTGAGTAGCGTAGCAGTGTACTCTTGTCGGCAAAATGAAGGCCGTTTCTTGCCGTTTTCGAAGTGCCTGTGAAGAGGATTTAGATAAAGTTTTGAACGACTAGTAGATTTAATACTAAAACTAGTAGTAATCAAAGATTATGAGAGTTCGTTCGACGCCGTATAAACTTTTATACAGATACCTTAAATGATTTCCCTAGCTGAATTTCAACCTCTAAAACCCAACCTTTTTTCATCAACAACCGGGGTTTTACAGAAAGATATTTCAGTGACAAAGTCCATGCCATTCTCGAAGAGGTCCCGGTTACCCGGCACAAACTACGTTGCGTGAAGGCCCCAGTTTCCGTAGACTCACAAGTTTAATAGGACTCAGTTTAATAGGATTCAGACCTGAATAGGACTAAAATATTTACATCAGCCTTCAGATTTCGTGCTAAATATTCTCACATTAACTTGTAATGTTTAAGTGCAAAAGCTAATTTGTAAAAGTATATTTTTTACGAACACTATTCTAGGCAGGAAGCTCAAATATAAGTAAATATTTGCAATCGAGTGCTCGTTCATCCTAAACAAACTCCGTGCCGACCGGGCGACTGATTCGAGTACTTCTCCTAGCCTGATTAATAAAGCACACAGTATTTACATTTCCGTTCCCTGGTTCAGGTTCACTCTGATGGATCTTGCCCTCAGAGTACTCTTCCACCTATTCCAAATAATATTCCGCCGGATACGACTGACCTTTTCTGTCGCAAATTGGAACTAAATCAACAAATGCAATCAAATACAGCCGTAGTCTCCTTCGCAGCCTTTTTTTGGGATGTCACGCAACCCTCCCGGGAATTACAGCTGTTTCCACGGTTAACATCCCAAAGCCTAGGCGATCGTGTTCGTGTACATATAAAATAAACAAGCTCTTCGTGAGCCCAAACGAACGTCTAAATAACATCATACTATTGAATATAATACTACTCAACCTCCAAATTCCACGGCAAAAGTATCGAACGCTACCTCTGGCTGCGATCGAGAGCACATGGAAACAAACATGGCCTACTCACGTGCTCACATGTTCGTCACATGTATTATGACGTGTCTCAGTTACGGTACCAGTTTACTGGCCGTGACCATAGTTATAATAACAAGCAGGCCGACACGTGAAAGAAAACGTGAGACAGAGAAAGCACATGGTCGATTGCAATGACGTCATTTGCATCTAAAGAATTTGCCCCTGAAGAATTTTTCGGGGGGCTAAATTTGTAACGATGAATACACGTCCAAAAATTTCAAGAATGTCGATTTCGACTGCATTATTAGTTCTTTGACGAACGCAACAATTAGATTATTCGCTCTCGATTTCTATGCGTGATAGCTGACTCGGGCTGCGGCCTCGTCAACTATCACGCGATAGTAATCTCGAGCTCATAATCTAATTGTTAAATAGAAACACCCGTGAAAGTGTGGGAGACTTGTGATTCAATAACTCAATAGAAACACAGTACATGTTTTCTATTTCTTAAATATTGCATTGAGAATTTGTTTCATTCCTTTATTTAACCCGGCAATTGAAATTATCAATTCTCTATATGACAATATAGGGTTTGTCATGTTTTGTATGGTACTGGGTTTTGAGTTCTGTCCTCTGAGGGTACTGTATGTGAGGCACTGTCAGCATTCAGGATTCAGCAGGCAGGAAAAACTTTACTGTCCTGACGTCAGTGTAAGTTAATAGGAAAGACATTGAAATCCGGCCTCTTTTCTCACTGGAGATGGCATTAAATAATCACAAGAGGGGATTTACAATTCCAAAACCTGACCATGTCAGATTGAAAAAGTGAAAAATATCAAACATTTTGCGTCTCCAAGCTTCTAATTTGGCACCTAAATGGGTCAGCGGTGTCCGGCATGGCCACTCGCTCTTAGTTCATTAAGTGCCGTCAGGTAGGATAATAGTTGTGTTATTTTGAACAAAATATGCTGTTCCTCATCAAATTAAACCCAGAATCCTCAAGTTAACTATTACAAGAGGCCAAAGCAATTTTAACAATGTCTATTTTTGTTAGCTGTAAAGAAAAAGGCCATTTGTGACCATTTGTTACTGGGTCATTTCCATTGGACAGTTCCGAAGATAGTGGGGGAGGGGGTTCTTGACCCATGGTTGGATATAGGAATGCTGCCAAGGGTTTGAAATCCTGACTCTGTTAACAATAAAAAATGCTCCAAATCCCTACCCTGCACAGGACAAAGAAACTAGACCTACTCTGTCAATGCGTGCTTGTTTTGGTACCGATAACTCATAAGTGGAAAAACTTTTTTTGCTGACAACAATAGCATTCTTGTCCAGAAAATGATCTGATGTTGATTGATGACCTTGTAATGGCTGAGGTATTATTGGGTCACATTTTGGGCATATAACCATGCAAAGTAACCATGAAGTACGCATGTCCACTGCGAGAGTGCATGGTAACACATGCGCACAACAGTAAAAGCAAGCTGGCGGACGGCTGTAAACGATCTCGTAGGACAGTAGGATTTCACATGTTTCGAGTTTGAGACCCAAAGACATAGCTGGAGAACACGAAGATCACCGAAGCGTTTGTGTACCAACTACCGGCTACTCGAGCTCTGCTTCTTCCAGATATTCTTCTGATTATTCAGCCTGGTCGAGAATAGCTACTTTCTGATGAATGGAGGATTAACCTTGCTGGAGATGTTGACATAGTTGACATGTAGTTGACCAAAATACCAAGGTTAACATGTGCCCACAATTGGGGTTTATGGTAACCATAATTGTATATAAACACCTCTTACACTGAAACAAAAGTGAGTACGTTTGAAGGAAGTTAGTGAAATTTGTTGCTGGTTCTTGACGTCCTTTGCTTGTTTATGCACTGGCCATATTTTGTTAACCTAAACACCATGGGTAACATATGCCCACAATTTGGGTATATGGTAACCATTATGATTTTTGGGAACTTCTAACAAGCATTGCATACGCTTCCCGGAGAATTTAAAAACATCTGTTGATTTATCTCGTTGTAG
>CM042755.1:10330778-10338278 GCA_022496165.2 Catalaphyllia jardinei
ATAAACATAAGCTTTAAAAAGGTACCCGTTTCGTGCGGAGCCTCCCTGTATAGGCCATTATAGGGAGTATCCCCTCGGGATTTCACTGATTGAACGACAGCTACATACATGCATACATAAACTTTATTTCAATTCGGATTTTCAATAGAACTATTGTGCTAGTATCTCCGAATACAATTATAACCTAGGAAGATCAAATATTTTACAATAATTATAGATAAAAACTAACTACTTACTAAAACAAGCAAAACATAAAAATAAACAAAATAAAAGAAAAAGATGGCTCAATGCTCGTCCATTAGGTGTTAGATTGTTTGACTTTGTATTTAAACATGCATAGGGTGTCCGCCTTCCTTGTAATGTTGCTCTCTGAAGTCTCGGTAAAACAGTCGCTTTGTAGTCCAAGTTCCTCTCTTCGTCTTCTAAGAGTTCGCTCAGAAATTCCCAGTATTTAAACAATGCTAGCCCAACGAAAGTGTTTACTTCGCCAGAATTCCAGTTGATCATCCATAATTTCAAAACGAGGGCGACCATTTTCGCCACTGCAGCTCACTGGGCATTGGTATGCTTAAGAACAGGCACTTTCTATATTTATACCAGTGGCGGAACTAGGGACCGGACCCCTTATTTTGGGTAAAAAAAGAAGAAATGACAGAAGGGAGAAAAGCTTGCAGGACAAGTAAATCAACCTCCTCCCCTCTCCCCTCCCCCCCTCCTTAGCTCAAGGTCTGGATCCTCCACTGTAAACCGTCAAGTCCCGTAGCCATATTTGTTCGTATTGCGTCTAAAATACTCAGCAGGCTAACAACTTAATTATTTGCAACGCTGTTAACCTGCGATCAGGCATTTTTTTTTGAAAGGGAGAAGTAAAATAATAACGCCTGATACATTTATTAGACCAGCTGCCAACCGCCCCCTAATTTAAAAGTAAACTAAGGTGTGGTTGAACTGTCATTTACGAGCCAACCAGGATCCACTCAGTAGCCTGCGAAAACAGCCGTCCTTCTTCGCTCCCGGCCCCGTCAGCGATTCACCGCAGAAAATGCCATACTGATGACGTAAGCGTGAACTTTATAATTTTGAATAAGTCACCATTTGCAGTCACGAAAGGTTTGTGCCAAGTCAAATATACGAGTTACGCTAGCAACTTCAGACGTACAGAGCATTTTAGAAACACTGGTAACTGATGAGATTCACATGGAAGATCGAAACCATGGTCTTGAGTCTTTTTTTTTTTTTTTTGATATAATTCTTTATTGAAACAAATTGATATTAATACAGTAAATTATTAAATTACCTACATGATTATAATGTTACAACTAATATAACTAGTGTTACTAATACTAATAATATAATACAACAAATTAACACTGATATTATTATTACAAAATTCAAAACAGACTAGAAATGTTTACAAAGTATAATGCAAATAATATAGTAATTACATACAGAAAGTGAATGCATATTAAAACCTTTAAAATAGTTAAGCATTTACAAGAGGCGACACTATCCATTTAGCTTCAAAGAGATCCTTTGTTTTTTTACTATGCAGACTAATATATTTTTCCGTTTCATATTTTACAGCAATTTTCTTTTTAAATCCGTGTATATTCGGAAGAATTTGACTTCTTCTACAATCCCACAAGTACAATTTCCCAATCATAATTAGATAGTTTAGAAGCTTAACAGAAGGGGAGTTTTGTCGAATTATTCCAACTAAAATATCTTGTAACGAAAGTCTAATGTTTTCCTTTAAAAGTTGGTGCCAGAATACTTCGAAGTCACGCCAAAAATCTATCGAGAAAGGACAGAGATATAGGAAGTGATATAGCGTTTCTGGTTCAGATGAACAAAATGAACACGAATCATTCAATTTAAAGCCAATTTTGTAAAGTTTAGCATTAGTATAGAGAATGGAGTTAAGAATTTTGTATTGAAATGCCTTAACATATGTTTCAAGAGCCACACTATGCGGGATCATAAAAATTTGTTTAACTTCCTCGAGTGTGAAATGAAATTCATTTTGCAGCTTGTTTACAATAGTTGGAAAGAGAGCCTTTCTGCTTACAAGTAAAGTATAATAGTCTTTAGATTTCTTCTTAGTAACATCAAATATATTATCGTCAATTTTTAGAGAAAATTCATCTGTTGTTAATTTATGAGTACAATTTTTTAAAATGGAAGGAATGGAGTGCCGAAGACCTGCCCAAACTAAAAAATTAGTTTTAGAAATCCTGTTAGAAACTAAGGAAAAGGAATCTTTGTTATTTAAGTCAAAGAATAGATCACTGATATGAACTACACCAGCTTCGAAGTAGCTTTTATAATAAACTGTTTTATTGTTGATGAGTATTTGTTTGTTGTTCCAAAGAATATAACGCCAGTCTTTTTCTGAAGAGAACGTATCTCTAAATTCTGACCACCACTGCAGTAATTCTAGATAGAACAGAGAAATATTCAGTGGAAGGATATTAACATCATAATTGCAATGAAACAAGAAAAGGCCGCCAAAGCGTTCTAGATGATGTGTCAAATATCTTTTCCAGGTGCCATCATTTGAGCTAGCTATTCTTTTTAGCCATGCCAACCGAAGCGATATTATCATGCTATCAAAATCAATCATCTTTAATCCTCCGTTGGAGTATTCATTTATCGCCGATTTGCGTATGACTTTATCAGGGCCATTCCATAAGAATTGAAATAATAACTGGTTTAACTGACTTACAAATTCTTTTGGGGTAGGTAATAAAGATGACACATAAACAAATTTCGGAATTAATAGAGATTTGATAAGTGTAATTTTGCCACAAATAGAAAGTCCTCTGGAGGACCAAATTCTAGTCAGGTTTTTAATACTGTCTAATCTTTCTATGAAATTCTTTTCAAGAAGCAATTTTTGATCATATGTGTAATAAATTCCTAAAGCTTTTATAGGTTCGTTAGGCCATTTAATTCCAAAAGGCTGAGCTTTACAGTTCCTTGAAGAACCTATCCACATAGCTTCCGTTTTGGAACAATTAATCTTTAAGCCAGAGACAATCTTGAAATCATCTAACAACCTAAAAAGAGCAGTAGCAGAGCTTGTGTCGGCAAGTATTGCTGTCGTATCATCTGCGTATTGAAGAATTTTTGTCTCCTCATTCCCAATAGAGATACCTTTGATATCTCTATTTTGTCGAATCGCAATTGCTAATGTTTCTATAGTAACTACAAAGAGGTAAGGAGAGAGCGGGTCCCCCTGCCATACCCCACGTTCAAGATTAAAGTATTCAGATGAAAGTCCGTTGTTTATCACACAGCTTTGTATTTTTCTGTAGAACGTTTGGACCGAATGGATAAAATTAGGGCCAAAATTGAAGGATTTCAAACAATAGAGAAGAAATTCCCATTCTACGCTATCAAATGCCTTTTCAAAATCAATAAATATCATTAGTCCCGGAATACTTTCTTTTGCAGTGAAATCCATAATATCGAAAACTGATCTAATTGTTTCGCCGATATATCAGTCTTTCACGTATCCAGTTTGGTTATGGTATATAATGTTTGGAAGAACATTCTTGATTCTAGTGGCGATCACTTTAGACATCATTTTTGTGTCAACGTTTACGAGAGAAATTGGACGCCAGTTCTCAATATATGAACGATCTTTTCCTTTTTTTTCTATTAGAGTAATTACCGCTTGTTTTTGAGAACAAGACATTTCACCTTTTTCAAAGTTTTCGCTCACGCATTTAAGAAAAGGATCGCTTATTAGAGGCCAGAACACTTTGTAAAATTCTATAGGAATTCCGTCATTCCCAGGAGTTTTGTTGGTTTGAAAGCTTTCGAGGATATTGTAACATTCCTCAGCTGAAATTTTGTCTTCGCAGGTCAACTTTTGTTCTTCGGTTAATTGAGGTATATTCAAATTCTCTAGAAACTTTACAATGTTCTGACGGTTTTCCGCATCACTATTTGAACTTTTGTATAACTCTCGATAAAAACGTTTTTGTTCTTGAAGAATGTCATAGGGATCCGTCTTTACGACGCCGCTTATTACTAGTTTCCTTATATGCTTTTTTACATGATTTCTCTTTTCTAAGTTAAGGAAATATTTGGTACTTTTCTCGCCGTGTTCATGCCATCGTGCTCGGGCACGGATTATTATTCCGTTGACTTTTTCATCATAAAATGATTCGAGCTTATCCTTAGCCGCATTTAAATTGTCGCCATTCGAATCATTGGGGTTCGTTTCGAAAACCTGTTTCGCTTCAGTATATTCTTTTTCAAGTTTGGATCCTCTTTCGTTTCTCTCCTTTGCCTTCTTTTTGGAATATTTTATAGCATGAGCTCTTATGTTATATTTTATCCAGTCCCAAGTGTTACGGTGGTCGGAAAGTTCTTTTCGGCCTTCCGTGATCCAAATTGGTACCATTTTTGTAAGGTCATCAATGTATTCATCATCCTCCAATATGGAGGTGTTCATCTTCCAGAACCCAGGACCCTTAGCCTCTTTGTCCACATTCCCAAATTCTAAATAAATAGCCGAATGGTCAGTTCTGATGGCGGGGATTATATTTGTGGCTTTGACCCAGTCATGTAAATTGTTAGAAATCAACCAATAGTCAAGGCGACAAAATATCAGCGGAGATTGTTGACTCCAGGTAAAACTTTTAGTTTGCGCGTTTTTAACTCTCCATATATCTACAAGATCTAATTGACTTTGGACTTCGTTGATGAAATTTATCACACATTTCCTAGGCGTCATTATGCCACCTTTTTTGTCCAGTGTAGGATTCAGAGGACAATTGAAATCACCTCCAATCACTATATTTTCTTCTGAATCTAAATTTTCGGTCTGCAGCTTAGTTAATACATTTTTGAGGAATTTAATGATGTCTTCGTCTTTGTTTGGTGCATAAATGTTTACCAGAACATACATTTTATCTTTGATATCGGCTTTAACAACGATATACCTTCCCGATGTATCTACAATTTGAGAGTGAATAACGCAGTCAAGACCTTTTTTGATCAAGATTGCAACACCTCGAGAGTTTGAGCTCCCATGGGAGCAAATAAGTTCTGCACCCCATTCGTTTTTCCATTTTAACTGTGTTGACAATGTCGAATGAGTTTCTTGCAGGAATATTATATCCGAGTTTCGTTTTCGACACCACGTGAAAATTGTTCGCCTTTTCCTGAAATTGCTGAGTCCCCTCGCATTGAGAGATAGTAGATTAAGAGAACGATCGGTCATTGTAGCTGAATCGGGGAAGTGGTATTATAGAAGTCATACAAACGAAAATGAAATCAATGGTGTAGCAGAGTGCAAGAAAGTATAGTACATATAAACTGATAATCTTCGCCTAAAACAAATTATTGATCTACAAAAAAACATACAGTAACATATGAAGTAAGAAGTTTCCCGAGCATTCACATTTCTAATTAAACAAGAAGGGTTAAATAGTTTAGCACTTATTACACACATAAACCTTAAACTAAATTTAACTATCGATGTGCTGTCGCGCCGTGACCGCTTTGGCTTTGGTTTCCGCTGTTTCTTGTGTCCATAATGAGACCGTAGTATGGGAGATTGGTTGTTTCTTCACCTCTGTAGATTTGCCCGTTTATAATTAGCTTATCAACTTTGAAATAGGCTGTTTGCTTTCTCTGTTTGGCCATTTTTAAGATGGGATATAACGTTTTCTGTATTTCATCAATTTCCCGGGGGAAATCATTCGCAATTGAAATGTTAGTGTTTTTCAAGTTTCTAACAAAAGACCAAACATACTCCTTGTCTTGAAAGAAGCTGAATTTAGCTATAATAGGCCTAGGTTTGGAGTTCTGTCCTTGACTGGTATTTTTCTTAGTAGGGATGCGGTGAACGCGTTCGAAATGGATTTGTTCGATATCTTCCTCTGGGATCTTGAGTTTATCGCGCATCACTTTTTTTAATTGATCTTCAGCAGAAGTTGACTCACCTCTTCCTTCTGGAACATTAAACACTTTTAGATTTTCACGTCTTGTGTATGCTTCTAACTTGATGTTACGGCACTCAAGATGTTTTATTTTAGCATTGAGGTCTTCCAGATTCTTTGCGTGGGTTTCCAGTGTTGCACACGTGGCGGTTGATAACAATTTTAGGTCGACGATGTCTTGTTGAGCGGTGATCAGGCTTTCTTGTAAACTTTTATTTTCTTTTTCCAATTCTACCACTCTACCATGCATAGCCTCTAACTCGTCGAGTCTTGCTAGCACTTTGTCAAGCTTTTCACTGACTTCATCTAGTTTGCCACGACAATGGCCGTCGGTTTCGTCGAACGCATCTTCCCCATCAGTCTGTGAGCCGCTTTCTCTTAACCGCTTGCGACTATCGGCTCGGGCGTCTTCTTTTTCCATGTTATTTGAGCGAATGAAAGCCAAGCAGCCTTCGTTGATTACATTATTTTACAAGTTTTGAATTTTCATCTAAAGGAGCTAGCAATAACACGTCTGCCTTCAACGAAGGCCAGGTTACCAATCCCATGGTCTTGAGTCTTGACTAAGCCGAACAAAGACATATTCAACAGACTTGCGCGTCAACAGTTGCGTTTGAATCATGTCGTTACATCAAGCTTGAAAAACATATGCTCGAACAGATAGCTGAAAGAAAAATTAGAATTTCACTAGACCAGCTGGTGTCAGCTTTCTCGAAGTAAAGCTACAGCGTCTCTGAAGAAAACGGTACGAGGGCAAATATGATATCAGTTCTGTACTCTCAAACAGTTCTTTTTACAGAGGTGTCAGAAATCATGTAGACTTATGACCTCTAAAATTTGCCTTGCATGCTAATTATATTATATTTTTACAATTACAATATATTTTCTGACTGAGAATAGGATAATATTTTATTCTTATGAGTAGAGTTTTTTTCCAACTAGGCATGAAAAAATAATTATTAGAATACTCGTTTTTTGAAATAAAATGTAATGAGAACGTTAGAACGTCTGAAACAAGTTTTAATTAGAACAATTTTTTTGTACCCGTAACGCATTTTCTATACAACTAGGAATACCTGCCGGTAGAGTGCCAACGAGTAAACTGGCACTGTTGTGCGCCGAGAGAAAATTAATAAATAAACAGAGTACAGACAATTTTTTTAAAATGACACATTGTTTAAAAAAGCAGTGCAAAACTCACATATTTTTTGGTTTTTCTTTGGTTTTTCTTTGGTTCTCCAACTGTTATTTTGATATCCACGTGAAAAATCGAAATTAGTCACACCACTAACAACATACACAATACAAGAAGCATTTATAAATTTTCGTGAGCTGTTACTTCGGTGCACGCACTTCAGCAAGTGGACTTTGGACCTGAGCACTTCTGATCGGATAATTTTCAAGCGAGCCCCCCGAAACTTTGGAATAAGAAGACTATTCAAATTGATTTGCTAAGTTCCCTGAGGCTTGACAGATAGTGGCTTCCTGGCAAAAGAGCTTAGACTGTTTTTCACTTTTGTGAACGCTAATGGATACTGAGCAC
>CM042755.1:10343278-10354456 GCA_022496165.2 Catalaphyllia jardinei
AGTTAAGCAGTTCGTCAAGCAGTGAAAGTCCTGCAACTGCCCAAGACCAAGAAGACGAAATTTCAGTCTCGCAAACGTTTGCAACTATCATGACGTCCGAAGAAAGTAGCAACGGTCGCCCTCTCTGGCTGATGTTTGGAAAGTACTTACTGAAATCAAACGAACACAGAGAAGCTGGTACTAGAGGTAAATTCGTTAAAGGTAAACCACAAAGAGTTACAGGGTAACTTAGCTTCTGCGAAGGCTCATATCTTAGTTGAAGAAAACAAAATTCTAACGTCAAAAGTAAAATCCCTTGAGGTTGACAAATTGAAGTCCAGAATAAAGTTGAAAGATATGGAGCGAAGAAGACTCGACGAGGCTGAAGTAAGACATGACAATTTAGAACAATATACTAGAAAATTTAATCTGGTAATACACGGGATTTCCGAAAGCCGGAGAAGGCGAAGATAATGCGGAGAACGTTATGGAACTAGGAAAACTTCTGGATGTCAATTTGACGCACAGCGACATCGACATAGTTCACAGGATGAACGTAAAATCCAAGAACCAATCCAGACCCATCATCGTTCGCTTTACAAGTTACAACGCAAAGAGTCGGCTATATAAAGCTAGACTACATCTTAGAAATGTTTCCTCGCAAGATCTAGGACCGGACAAGATTTACATCAACATACCTGCCAACCCCCAGAGTACAAAAATCTGGAGATTTCTAGAAATCTTTGCATTGTGAGGATGTCATTAAAGGCAATGTCCAGAAATAACCTCCGAAAATCACCCAAAAGGCATTCCGAGAGACCGGGAGATTTAATGAAAAACTTGGAGACTCCCGGGAAAACCGGGAGAGTTGGCAGGTATGCATCAACGAGAATTTAACGGAATGGAGAGCCGAACTGTTTAATGAGTTGAGAAAAGTGAGGAAAAAATACAATAATGGCAAGGCTTGGACTATAGACTGGAAAATTTTTTTCAAACCAGAACTCACTGCTAAACCTTTAAGGATTGAATCTTGCGAAGATTTAAAAGCCTAAAATTTTATGATTCTAAAGTTTATTCTAGTTGTAATCCCTTAATTGTAGAGACAAACCAAATCTTTAATTTTCCATTCCTTTCAGTTTAAACGTGTCAAGTTGGTTGACCTCTCTAGTTAGCACTTAGGATTAGGGGTTTATAGCTGGTAGTTTGTTTAATTCCCAGAAGTGAATACGTTTTCTTTTTTGTTGGTAATTTGCTATGTTTGCCATGTCTTTGTCTTTCATTTTTAATAGTTTTGCATTCCATTTCGTCTCCTATAACATATTGTCTTTAGCTATTGAGCCTTGCATTAACTTAACAATACCTTTTATGAAAACAATTTTTTCACAAAGTAATGGCATGTAATTTAAAAGTTATCTCGCTAAATGTGCGAGGTATAAGAAATCAAAACAAAACGAGAGCAATTTTCTGCTCTTTAAAACAGCAAAAAGCCACTATTTTTTGTTTACAAGAGACCTATTCACAACCGGATGATGATTGTTTTCGTTGGTCGGCGTTCTCTGAAGAACGAAGCAGAACACAATAGATGCTATTCTTATTCAATGAGATGCAAATAAGTGGCAGGGTATTCTGCAGTTAAGCCTTTATTAAAATCTTAAGTGAATTTCTCGAAAAAAAGACAGACACCTCCAGGTTAGTTATCGCGGGCGACTGAAATTGCACACTTACTAAAGCAGATAAAAGTGGAGGTGCAGCCTGGAAATCCACAAATTATAGAGACTGTCGAAGCTAAAATGGATGCATCTCAAAACCCGTCGAAATTTTCTAAGTCTGATACAACTTTTTAAGTATATCAAGGGCTTTTGCATTGTAAATCTAGATGATTATGTGAAGTTCTCTTCTTGCCGCACAAGATGTACCAATAGATATAAGATTTGGAAACCCTATGCTCGTACAAATATTCTTAAGTATTCTTTTTGGCATAGGTATATTGATGAGTGGAATTCCTTACCGAAAGATATCGTTGAAGCAGTCAGTGTTAGTAATTTCAAGAGGCGTCTGTATAAGATGCTCATTAAGGATTCTGTATCGCACTAGGATGTTTATGTTTTCTTATGGATGTTTTATTTTGGCTGTATTTTGTACGTTTACATTATGGGTTTAAATTAATTAGTTGGTTATATATACAGATTTTAGATTGCTGGAGATTTATCTATGTCATAGGCTTTGTAGTATATATAGTTTGTACATATATTTATTTATTTATTATATAGATATTTACATATTTATATATATCTACATACAAGTACATATAGTATATATGTATATATATCTCTCTTCTGGGGGTCAGCTTTATATGAAGATTAAGTTCTTCCCTGTTGGCACCCTATTTGCATTTGTACTTTTTGTTCCTCTAGTGTATGCAAATAAAGTTGTTATAAATAAAATAAAGATGCTGTTGACAATCTTATGAATGAACTGATCTTATTGATATCTATCGAAAACTGCGTCCGAAAACAAGATCCTTAACCTACGAATCTAAAACTATTAATCTAAAATTGAGAATAGATTTTATTCTAGTTTCCCGTCCGATCTCCATAGAGGTCAAAAACGCCGAGATCCGTATGTCAGTTGCACCAGATCATAAAGCTACCTTCTTAAAGATTAATGTAAGAAGTGAGCTTAAGAGAGGCCCGGGCACGTGGAAATTTAATAACTCTCTCCTAGAGGACGACTATTTTAAAGAAAAAAAGACTTCGGGATTGCTTCTTTTTATAGACTTCGAAAAGGCTTTCGATAGGCTTGAATGGGATTTCATGAATAAAGCTTTGAACGCTTTCAGTTTTGGTCCAAATGTGAAAAGATGGATCACAATTTTTTATAAAGATGTACAAAGTGCAGTGATGAATGGTGGGTTTTTGACAACTTATTTTTAATTAATATATCGAGAGGAGTATGCCAGGGTTGTCCGCCAAGTCCTCTTCTATTCATCCTGGCTACGGAACTGCTAGCAGTTAAAATACGACAAGACTCGAATTGCAAGGGCATTTCCTCTCCGGATGATCAGAAGGTCAAAATTTCACAGTTTGCTGATGACACCACCATAATAACGGAAAACGATGAATCACTCAAACCTCATTTACAGATTTTGGATCACTTTGGAAATGTTTCAGGATTAAAATTAAATAAGAAAAAAACAAAAGCTATGTGGATGGGGTCCATGAAAGATAGTAAGTTAAAGGTACTTGACTTAAAGACAACAAAGGAACCATTAAAGTTCTTGGGATCAATCAATCCTACAATACAAACAAATGTATTGAAGAAAACTTCTTTGTAAAGATCAAGAAAGTGAAAACAAAATTGAACTTATGGCTTTCAAGAGATCTCAGGTTATACGGCAAGTCTTTACTGGCAAAAGCTTTGGGTATATCACAGCTAGTTTATGATGTTGACTGTTCCAGAATCGGTTGTCAAGACTGTTCAAGAGAACCTTTTTGCTTTTCTATGGAAAAACAGAAAAGACAAAATAAAAAGAGTAGTTATGTATCAAACAGTAGAAAAGGGGGGAATCAAGTTTGCTAATTTTTGCACGGTTATTAAAGCGTTACGCCTGGCTAGGATTGGTAGATTACTGAGCACGTCTGACGATAAATGGAAAGCAATCCCCAACTATTACTTTCGAAATCATGGAAGCCTATTATTTCTCCTCAAATGCAATTTTGATATAAACCTCTTGAAAACAAACCTTACTCTATTCTATCGAGAACTTCTTCAGTATTTTCAAGATCTCAAGAACGCAACTAACAACTTTCCAAATTGTGAATTCATTCTTTGGAAAAACAAATCGATAACAATAGATAATGCTACCTTGTTTTGAAAGTCATGGTTCGAAGAAGGAGTTGTAACAGTAAAGGATGTGCTAAATCAAGAGGGTAACTTTTTATCGTATGAAGAGTTCAGGAACAAGTTTAACATTACCACCAATTATTTGCACTTCTTCCAATTAATCTCAGCTATTCCTTCCGACTTGAAAAGAAGAGCAGCACAAACTATTATACTCGCTGCGGACCTCTCTATGATTTCCACATCCGTTCCATTAAATAAAACCTTTTTTGATCTTGCTGTAGCACGCTGTAAAAATTATTACCAGCTGTTTAACAGTTACAGCTGCACTGTCCCAAATGGGATTAAAAAGTGGCAGGAGTAATGGCCCAAAATATTTGTTGATTGGTGTAATACGTTTCAAGATATATATCGCGTTACCAGGGATAACAAACTCGTCAATTTTGTTTTCCCTTTTTGCATAGAATAGTTGTAACGAAGAGAGAACTCAAACTATTTCGTTTAGCGGATAATGATAAATGTATATACTGCTGATTCAATAGAACACAATTTTATTGATTGTAGGAGTCTGTAAAACGTTATTCACAAATTATATCGTGGTTCAATAATTGCCAAGATACTGGAATAACACTCTCGAATGAAAAAGTTGCTTTTCATGATATACATCATGTAACTGATATGCTCTCGGGCCCGCAAGACGCAGGCTAAATTTGCTCATCATCTTGGTCAAACAATATATCTATTCCGCAAAACATCTTCAAAAAGAATTGCCTTTGGATGAACTTGTAAAGAAATTAACTATTCAATGGAAATTAGAAAAATGTATTTAGGTGTACCACCTTTTTTCAGCATAACTTTATTGGCATGCATATTACATAAAATAACGAATAGTTACAAATAAATAGCATTATTATAATAGAGGACGGGTTGGTAAATAGGAATTCTGCTCTCAATCAAATGATGTATTGCATTTTCATTGATAAGGTTATGTATTTGACTTTATTTAAGTCTCAAATCATTCTAGCTGAGCACGAGTGCTCTACTAATTGGGGAGACTGTAAATCAAATAAATAAATCAAATCAAATGAAATGTGGGTTTTTGAGGAGAGGGGAAAACCGGAGTTCCCGGAGAAAAACCTCTCGGAGCAGAGTAGAGAACCAACAAACTCAACCCACATATGACACCGGGTCCGGGAATCGAACCCGGGACACATTGGTGGGAGACGTGCGCTCTCACCACTGCGCCAACCCTGCTCCCCCAATGGCTCAATTTTGTTAGTTATTTTTTCTCTTTTTTCTCTTGTCATCGGTCTTTTTGATTATGTCCTGTTTCGTTTTTTTTTTGATTACTTGTTTGTTAGTGCTTTTTTAACTTAACAGTGAACTATGTAAAATTTAAATATTATAATATTATATTAGTGTAACTTATATCAGTGTACTTGTGTATAAATAAAGTAAATGATGTTAAAAAAAAACTCCCGCTGAAACCTCCCGCTGGATAAAGGTAACGAAGGCTCCCGAAACGAGATTGTCGCGTTATTATTTTGCCCATGCTCGTTATAGTTCTCAAAAGATTTGCAGATTTCTTTACTGGGGCGATCATAGGAACCAAAAACGGCGAGATCAAAGGTAGCTTCCAGCACCCCCGCCCCGTCCCTGGTCAGCATAATTTTCATGACGCCAAAAAATGACTGCCATTTTCACCAGAGCATGGGTTGCCAGTGAAGGCTGCAGTCTGATTTTGAACTAGCATTAGAAATTAACCAATTACTATTTTTAATTGATTTTATTGAAAAGGAGATCGTAGTTGCCGAAACAGAATGTACAAATCATCCTAAACATTAATATACTAATAATGCTACTTACAGAAACAGTGCAAGTCACAATATCTCAAAATGTTTAAAACAAAGGGCAGAGGTGTAATCGTATCTGATCTCACTCTTTTTTTATTGGCCGAAAGCGTTAAGTGAATTTTCGAAATCAGCTTCTGTGACGACATCCAGCTACAGATTATACAATAGACATGCCAAGGACCAACCTCGTTCCCAGGGTCTCTCATCTTACCGCCCCCACGGGGCGGTAAGATGAGAGACCCTGGGAACGAGGTTGGCCTTGACACTCAAGGTCATGAGCAATCATGATATGTATGACCACGGAGGATGATTTTTAAAGGTAAAAATGTCAAGTTCGCGAGCTTTGTGTTGCTTGCCGTCAGTGAAGAAGCATAAACATGACTCCTGCAAATTATTAGATTCGGTTCTGTGATATCCAAAATAATCGAGGTCTCGATAAGGCTGAGAACCCCTACATCGACTTTGATTATTCTGGATATCACCAATCCTGACCTCATCCAGTAATTTTTTATCAACAAGTTGAAATAACGACCATGATGGGGAAGTATAGCAAGGATATGATTATTAAAAACTAACTATGGAAAACACTTGGTGTAGTGCAAAAAGTATTAAAAATTCTGCATCCCATAAGAGAACCGTGACTAAGAAATCAATAACTATAAGCTAAGTAGTCTCCCTCTAGGTTAACTAGAACTCTCCTTTAGCAGTAATAAAAGTAGAAATAATAGAAAGGTTAACCGCAGAAGACTTTTATACACGGACGGGAACCGGAAGTCGATCTTTTTTCCTTTGGTATATGCCATCAACTTTTCGTTAAAGACGATAAGTCGTAAATACTAAAACAAGAGCTTTCGAACTAATTGGAGCGCGTTGAAAACACACTAAAAGCTAGAATGTAAAATTCCGGTTGACTCTGTTGCTCAAAAACATAATTGTATGAGCGGAGTCTTCTTACCACAACTAGATAGGAAGTACTTGTACCTATTTACATATGCACTCAAATCAATTGCATGTGTGTGTTCAACACAGTTTCTTGTCTCTAGTTAGATCAAACACCTACAGTAGCTGTACTTCACTAAGTTCTCCGTACGTTACATAGTAATTCCTAAACTGACAATTAATCAACAACACGGTGTCACAGTCACACTAAATTAACAGGACTACTCTATAAACTATATAGTGGCAATGCCAAGTTGCAAAAGAAGACAAACAACTTTTAAACAAAACACCCCAAACAACGGTTTGTTTGTGGCATTTTGCTTAAAAGTTTACTGTGACTGTAAATTAAAATATTTGACTGGTTAAACCAGTCAAATATTCTAATTTACAGCTTCATCTTCATATGTTTAAATAAGAGTAGGCTGACAGAAGATTCAGTTTTGAGTTGAATAAACAGTTAATTGAAAATCTGCCAACCTACCTACTAACATGTATGACTGAAATGATAACGTCATTCAGGGCTCTGCTCAACAAGTGCCCGCGTGTCACGGCTGACTAACACCACTGGGCTTCTCTCAATTTTTCTTATATCACAGCCTTGACATTTATTCTAACTTTGTGACTGACAATGCACGTACTGCAGGTCATACATTAGAGTTATGGCAGTCATACTGGTATTGCAAAACAATACATTTTTGCCAAAAACAAGAGCTCACCCCCTAAAGAAAAGAACTTTCATTGTCTGCGAACGCCAACACGGCCGCCTTGAAATCATGTGAAAATGTTCTACAACACATTCAAAGGAAACAGGCAATACATTTGTACATGAACAGGTCGCATCACACTCTCCGTGATTTCACTGGGTTTTCAGGGTTAAATCTCCCAGAGAAAGCCATGTTGTGGTAGCCGCCACTTGTCCGATACATGGACTTTGGAGTTGGAGCAACAGCAGAGAGTAGATCAGCACTCAGGTCTTCTATGAGTTCATTCTCACCCCTGGTAAAGACAAGTTTGTAATGAGTTACTCCATCATGATTGTATAACTTTTTTATCCTTTCTATCTTAACCTTACCATAACTTTATATTCAGTAAAGCCTCTTCCCGGAATTCTGAGTAGACATAATGACATAGAAACAGCAATGAAGGGCAAGTGGGTAATTCGAAAACATGTGCAACGCGCTGAGAAGACTGAGTCGGAATTGTTTAATACTTTCGTCCCCAGGGTTTTCTAAAAATGTCGGATGTCGGATCAATGATCGTCTGTTCGAGGTCCTGTGCCAATCGATGAAACGTTTTTCGTGGCTATTGATTGATCATAGATTGCCCGGTACTAATCGCTATCAATTAACTAATTTATTGATTGGTTTTCCGATTATCGGTTTCCATCGATTGGATACCCAAGGTTCTACATGACCACAAAAGCTAACTTAGCTAAGTTAGCACAGGAGTATAGCAGTAAAATCCTTCCCATTCTCTTTCCTTTCTAAGCGAAAAACTAGGATGTACAAGTTAATTATAAAATCCCTATTACTACAACAAAATGAAGTTAAACTGCTTTTTGTACCAATTAAGATTCCGTAACAAAAGACTTGAAGTTTTTCCCACTCTAAGCGTTACGTTACGCAACATTATCATTTCTCTGTGAATTAGCGCATTCTTACTGTTCAGACAAAATTCAAATTTAAACTACTCACTCGGTGAAGAAATCGATTTGGATTCACAAAAAGTCTAAGAGGAATTGACGGAAGGAAGAATGGACGGAGGGAAACTCACATCCATACCTACAACTTGGGTTTTACAAGTTTAAAAGTGGTACTTACTTGGAAGGACGTTTCTTGACTGAAGGAGGTGCTCTCCGACACTTCAAGCAAACTATGACAGCAGCCGCAATGAGGCCAACAGCAGCACACACAGATGCTATAGTAACAGCAATGTTTCCTTCATTATCTCCTTTTCTCTTTAACGTGTCTTTCTTTCCATTAAGATGACCACATGTTGTGAGATCACTAAGAACCCTTACTGCATATGTATTGTTACCTAAAGAATCAAAAAGTAGTGTTATTAAACTTGCTCAGTTAATGGATTGTTTGAACTTCTAATGGAGCTCAAAATTAAAAAAATCTTTAAGTCGCCATTTGGCGACCACGTGGTAAAAAATAGTTGCCAACGGCCAATTTTTAGTCATCAGATCGTAAAAATAGGAACTAGTTCAAAAGTAATTACAATCATTTGTGGGAATTTTACTCAAAAATGGACTCAATGCATAAAACGTGAATGGAAAAGACAAAAAAAATCTCTCCACGAGGCATAAAAAAGGAACATTTACAAGTCAGACGTTTTTGGCCACTAATTTTGTATACCTAATGTCTGCTAAGGGTATGTGCACTACAAGAGACATAATCTGCAAGCATACTTGATGTACTCAAAGATCTAGGGGTTGTAATGCATAAAAGGTGATTTTTAATATAGTCCGGCATTTTGAAGTTTTTCTATGCGAGGATCCTTTACAGCAAAGCAATTATGGATTGAGTTCTTTTGTTATGTTTTAGAAGCAAATATCTTGAAAATATATGATTTTCTGCAAGGAAATACATTTGAACCCTTATTTATCATCAAGAAGACATAGTGAATTTAGTTGAAAAGGATGAAATCTTAGTTGCACTGGCGACAGTATCGGTCACGATTTTGAGACTCTGCGCACCCATTTGTAAGGTAATTGGCCAGCAATCATGTGGGTGTTCAGTTACAATTTGTTGTAATTGGATCACTGTAATTGGATAGCTACAGCATCTGCACACATAAAAAATGCCTGGAAAGACCTTTTAAGGTGGCTCCATCGAATTTTTGAGTCACGATACCGTTCAACTTTGAGCGACTAGAGCACCACCATTATTATTTCGGAAATACGACGTCGGGATCTCGGGCTTGACATAGTTGCCTCAACGATGGCAAAATTGTAAAAATATCTATGAGCGTTTTCGAGAAAATTACGAGTGAAGTTTCAATTTGTCGAAATACAAAAAAAAAAACAAGTTGTTTTAACTGTTATTGCAAACTATGCCCACAAGACTTGACTAAATGGCATTGTGGTCTTAAATGAATCTTCTAAGGGAGCAGGGATGGCGCACTGGTGAGAGCGCTCGCCTCCCACCAATGTGGCCTGGGTTCGATTCCCGGACCCGGCGTCATAGGTGGGTTGAGTTTGTTGGTTCTTTACTCTGCTCCGAGAGGTTTTTCTCCGGGTACTCCGGTTTCCCCTCTCCCTAAAAACCAACATTTAATTTGATTTGATTTATTACAGTTGATTTCCTGTAACAATTGAGAATTGTAAATATTTCGAATTGTAATTGCAATTTCTACATTGTAACGCGCATTTGAAAACCCCATGGTTGATACCTGCGCGCTAGAAATCAATAAATTGTTATTATTGTTATTATTATTATATAATTACCTCGAGTGAAAATCTCCGAGAAATCGTTCTGTTTGATTTTCAGGAACATTGGCGTGAATATCAACCGGTGAGGGCCGTTATCTTATATTTTATCAATACTTGTCCCTAAAATTCTTAAATGGGTGGGAATTAAAAACCACTCGAATTTTTTTTTATACTTAGCCCTCAATAAGATTAATCCATATTTAACGTAATACCGGAGTTTCAAATAAATTGAAACATTACAAGGCTGCTAATTTTCAGCGTCAACAATATTGTGCTTATTTTCACTCATGTTGTTTGTTGTCTTCATTATAATTTTCTTTTGTCTCGAATCACTATGCTATTGTACATTTCTGTATATCATGAATTCATAAAACGCGCGATTACTTTCCGGCGACTTTCGCGAGGCATGCTGAAATATCCCGAGCTAGGACTACAATAACAATAATTAGTATCACCCAACTAGTGGACTAATGGAAATCCTGCATTTTGATTGGCTACGCTACTAGGGGTCTAATAGTAATACTCATCGAGTAGCGAAATTCGCCGGTTTTTCTTTTGCTTTTTCCCCGAAATAAATATTTCTTCAACTTGCATTTGGTAACTTTACTATCGCCATTTCTGTCCGACTAGTTGGGTGATACTAAAACAATTAGACCCTTCGCCCTCAAGGGCCACGGGTCAATAGCCCATTTGGCTTCGCCTCAGTAGTATAGTAGTTAGCGGTTCATTGGATTTTTGTGTTGGATTTTTGTGCTGTATTTCTCAACTATTTCTCCAACAATTAATCAACTGCTGGAAAAACCAAATGCTGAACCAAACCTTGAATCAAAATATAGGAATAAAATATTGAAATCAAATGCTGGAAACCAAATGCTGAAACCAAATGCTGAAACCAAATGCTGAAACCAAATGCTGAAACCAAATACAGAATAACAACCTTGGATCAAAACCTAGGAATAAGATATAGGAATCAAATCTTGGGATAGGGGTTGGAACCAAAACCAAAACCCGGGACATCGGTCTGGAACCAAAACCTTGAATCATGATTGGGACCAATACTGGGACTAATACTAGGACCAATGTAAGAATAAGAGTTGGGACCAATACTGGGACTAATACTGGGACCAATGT
>CM042755.1:10362108-10378572 GCA_022496165.2 Catalaphyllia jardinei
TACCAAAGAATGGTGGTGGTTGATATGGCATCATAATTCCATGATTTCCACCATCCTTTCTCATTTCCATTTTGGGAACATATACAGGTATCGATCTTCTTGGTCTTGATTTTTCAACATGCAAACCTCTTCCAGTCAAAGCTTTCAACACCATAGGAATCCCAATACTGGTGAGTAAAGGGCCAAGGAAACCACCTGATTGTTTTTTGTTGGTTTTATACGGACACCTGAACCTGATTGAAGGGCATCCAATATATCTTTCTTTTGTTTTGCGGTTAGAAGATGTTTGTTTGCGATTAGTTTGTCAATCTTATTCTGTGGTATAAGGAAACCTCCTGTCTGTACTCCTTTTCCAGCTATTTTCTTGACAATTTGGCTTGCACCTGTACTTGCAGCCCCTGCTAAAGCTGCTAATCCCATGGGTTTTGCAATGGTTGGTCCGAATACACGTCCAAGGGATAGAATAGAAGTCAATAAACTGCCACCAACTTGTTTTCTGATATTGGTTTTAGCAAGCTTAATATCCATACCTTTATTCAATTTCCGATTCTTCTCTAATCTCTTCTTTACCATCGCTGGGACATATAGAGTGTCATTCCCACGAAGAGAGTCATTCCTAAGCCTGATTACAATCGTTTCTCTTTTATGGTAAGCATCACTGATATTCTTCTTCTGATTTTCTGATAGTTTCACCTTTATTTCGAAAAGTTGAGTCATTTTTGTATATAATATATGTTATATAATTTTCTGATTATAAAACATATATGAAATAAGGGGTATATTATTATCATTACTGTTGATACTTTTTATACTATGACCAATTCTTTTACATAGACCTTAGCCAGATTTGGATCATATCGTCTTTTGAATTCACACTGTCTTATCATATATTATAATATTATATTATATCTCCCTTGATCGTAGAAACAGTTCAATGTACCAATCTATCCCATTCAAATCAATTGGAGTCCCAGATGAATCAGTAACATAAAACCGCATTGAAGATATCAAATGACCTGATACTGGACTATATGCAAGAAAACGAGGTTGGTAAGTAAATGGAAGGGATCTAACAAGATTTTCAACAGGAATAACAGCTACTGTACTTGAAGATTGACCATCAGTAATACTATCTGTTACTTTATCACAGTTAATATGTACTTCATCTACTCCTCTTGTGATGTCAGGGAGATTTGTTCCATACTCTGTGCTATCAATTATTTTTGATTCAAAGCCAATCAGTTTTCCGAAATCTGTGTTTGTGAGATCCAATCGATAATTCTCATTTAATTCAACAAGTACTCGATATGTGGATAAGATAAAATACAGATTGATGCCATACTTTTCTTCATCACCATCCTTGATAACATGCTCTTTATCCTTCACGTACTTTTTAATGTATTCATCAATGTCATCATAACTGTACATACCATCAATGAATGTGATTGTTTCCTGATCTGCACCTTTATTGTGACTGTATTTTATTTGATTGTTTTTATACACCTGTCTGATATTATACCAACTGTAAGTCATAGATATTGTTCTAACAGCAAGTTCATGCTTCATGTCATAAGATAGTTTCATAGGTTCGTTGAATCTAGTTGTGAAATCATGACTCAAACTTACACCAGCCTTTTGTCTATTTTTTGATGAAAATCGTAATAAGAATTCACTCATATATTATTAGATTAGATATTCCTTCATGAGGTTGTTCACTTGTTTGTTATCTATGACATTCAATTTATTCAAAATGTGTACTATCTTAGCGAACTCTTCTCTGACATCACTGCTGTTGTTTCCAGCAGACATGGACCCTCCAAGCAGCTCAAGACGTGAAAGTAAATCTTGCGGATTATTGTAGTAGACTACACCATTTCCAAGTTTTGAATACTTTTTGGATGTTCTATGTATTGGTATTTCACTCAGTCTATTGAGGTCATTGAACACGGATCTTGCTAGTTCAGAGTATCTCTTTTTGCTGTTGAATCGTTTTGTTAGAAGATCAAGTGTGTCAAAGTCAGTTTGTTTGTTATATACTTCCCGACCGTTTTTATGAGCCACAACTTTCAGATGTCCAAACAGTTTTGGAAGATCGATAACCAGACCGCCATACTGCCCATTTTGTGATATCTTATAAGCGTTTCGTTTTAGCTGATTGTACCTCCGGAAACCTTCACCTTTCTTGCTGGTTTTCATCCCTCTTACTTTTTTTACTTCTCTATAATATTTTGTTAGTGTTGATGAATCTTTTCTTGCAACATTCCTGATGATTTCATCCTTGGAGTTTTTTTTGCCTGTTAATGAAGCTGATTTTTTTCTGTATTTTTTATAATCCAGAATATTTTCAAATGTTGGATCAAAACCATATTTTTTTTATGATTTCTATTTCATCTTTGCTGAATGATTTTTCAGGTTTATATCCAACTCTTTCTCCACCTTCATCTTCTCCTTCATCTCCACCTTCATCTTCTACACCTTCTCCTTCTTCTCCTTCATCTCCACCTTCATCTCCTTCTTCTCCTTCATCTCCTTCATCTCCTTCTTCAATTTTCTCATACATATCATTTAACCATGATTCAACCTTGGATTTGGATCCTTGTATGGATCCTTGTTTGGACATGATATCACTCAATACATCGACGGACTTGATTAAATTAACTCGTCTTGATTATCTTGTAATTGTTTAATGACTTCATCCTGTTTTCTATCAATGGTTTCTTTGTTTTCTTGTAATTTTTCGATTAACTCGTTCTGTTTTTTATCAATTGTTTTCTTGACTTTTTTTTGAACTTCAATGGAAGGTTTCAATATTTCTGCTGTATCATCATACATATCCTGTTTTCGTGTTTGATAAGTCTTGATGACTTCACGAACTGCTTTCACCTTGTTTCCAGCTTCAATTCCATTATTAAGAAGTTTTTTTCTTCGTTCAATATCCACATACAATTATCTTACATAAAATTACTTATCTTAACTTATCTCAACTTATCTTAATTATCTAATATACTCATATAAATGGAAATACCCAACTATGATAGTGGTGAGAAATCAAAAAATGGTTTCAAACAATTATATAGATACATGCCGAAAAACACATTCAGGATGCTTTTAGCGGGTAATTCAGGATCAGGCAAAACAAATCTATTGAGTCATATTTTACAATGTGCATTGATCTATTATGATCAGATCCATTTGTATGCTAAAAATCTGGATCAAGATAAGTATATAAATTTAATTGACAAGATGAATGGAATAAGTGAACAGGTTGGTTACCCTGTTTTGGTGGTGAGTAATGATGAAATCACACCTGTCGACCAACTCCAAGATACTAATATGCAAAGAGTTGTTGTGTGTGTGAAAAAGTACAGAAACCTCTGATAGACTATTTCATTCAAGGATGACATAAAAACTGCTCTGTGATATATCTCACACAATCTTTTTACGGATGCCCTAAAGCAATCAGATTGAATTGTAGCCATTTTTGTCTGTATGATTTTCCATCCTCAAGAGAAAGAAATTTAATATCTCAAGAATTGGGAATTGACAAAGAAAAGTATATTAATGCAACCAAGAAACCATACTCTTTCTGTTATGTGGACAAACCAACGAAAACAGTGAAGAGAAACTTTTATGAAAATATCTAATATACTTGTATATGGGAGTATTCGATGATAATTCACAAACGATCATGTTGGTCATTTAAAAGTTTCTGAAAGAGGACCACCAGGACCACAAGGACAGCCTGGTGTTGGATTCAAGTTAACAGATGATGGTAATTATGACATTGATGGAAAACGATTGATTTATGTAGCTGACTCAATTGACGATAATGATGCAGTTAATTTAAAAGTATTAAAGGAACATACTCAAGTCGGTCAAAATAATTATCATTTACAACCGAGTTTTCAATTTTATAAAGACTTTGGTGACAAGAGTCAATTAACTGTAAAACTACCACCAAATACATCGCCAGACCATTTCTTTCAAAATCATAAAGCGCATAATGATACTTATATAATTGAGAAAGAAGGTGATGATACTGGTTTTAGTGGAGAAGCATGGTCCAGTATAAAAATGAAAGGTAATCAATTAGAGAGTGGTACTTATACCTCTGTTTTTGAAATATTTGTTATTGGTGATGCTGGTGGTTTTCGTGTTGATGATACAATAATTTTTAATGTCCATGGTGACAGTCATTATACGATTAATACATTCGATAGTGACAAAATATCTAATCAATATACTAAATCAATTATTCAATTCACTACTGATGGAAGAGCTGGAGTAGATTATGGGATAAAATTC
Organism: Catalaphyllia jardinei; assembly: GCA_022496165.2. Classification (NCBI taxonomy): domain Eukaryota; kingdom Metazoa; phylum Cnidaria; class Anthozoa; order Scleractinia; family Caryophylliidae; genus Catalaphyllia; species Catalaphyllia jardinei. The sequence goes on from CM042755.1 coordinate 10,366,414, forward strand.
CAAATTAGATATTATGGTTCTCATTACAATAAAAATATAAAATTTCTATTTTATTCAAGAGTGATTAAGGGTAAACAGTCGACAAGTTTCGACCGTACTATTTTCAATGTCCGTGACGTTGTTGATAATCATACGATTCTCTATTTTGAGAATTTGGATCTCAATGGCAATCTTATTGATGGTTTAGGTGATCCTGTAGCATACGCTAATGCTGCTAATAAGAATTATGTTGACATTGAAAACTCTCGACAAGATATTGCTATTGCTGATAAAGCCAGTAAATCGTACGTCGATGGGGAAATAGCAAAAGTCCACATAGATACTACACCATTACTTCCGAGAGATGGTAGTAGAAGTATGACTGGTGATTTAGATATGGACAGAAATTATATTCTATCCATGGAAAATTTAGATGATTATAAGTTTGATGATCCTATAGAATATCGTGTTAAAGACATAAGAAGCGTTGTTAATAAAGGATATCTGAATATAAATTTTATCAAATTAAAAGATATAGATGGTAAAGAATATTTTGATCTCAAACAGAATATAATAAAAAACTGTGAACCTTACTATGATGGACTTTTTGATAATAACAGTCTGGTCAGTAAAGCTTATGTAGACGCTGAAATTAGTAAATTACCAAAGCCTGCTGTTGATGTCTTGAAATTAGATGGAAGTAAACCAATGACAGGTGCTCTGAATATGGGTAATAATGATATTGATAATCTAAAGACCATTGTTGAAGATGATGGCCCTACTCCTAACTATGACCAAATAAAGCATAAAGCAGTTAATTTTGAATTGTTAAAAAGTACCAGAGATTATGTCATCCATACTCTAGCTGAAACTGAAGCAGATTTACTTCCAAAAGATGGTAGTGAGGCTATGGAAGGTGATTTAGATATGGCAAATCATAGTATCGTTAATCTAAAAGAACCAGAAGATCACCAAGCCACATATGCTGCTAATGTAAAATTTGTCGCTAATGCAATTGTTGATAATTGATAAGAAAATAAAAGCGTCTGAAATAAATTTCATAGAGTCAATTGATAAAGAAAATGTCTTCAAAGAGTGATGGATAATGATGATTTCAAAGAAGATGATAGTGATATTCATAAAATTGGAGTCCAGAATAAAAATTTTCATTTGGTAAACAAAAAGACTTATGAATTCAAGATTGATTATGATTCCAGTATTGGTTATTATAGCACCAGACTATCAATTGATTTGATATTTTTACCTGCTGGCTCTTATACAATGGTTTATGAAATGTATGTAGAAGATGGTAGCACCATTGATGAAATAAATGCGTCAAGTGGAACTCTCTCTGTGGTAAAGATCAGTTCCAAAATAAAATAATGGAACAAATACACGAAACATCATCCATTTTACTAAAAACATTTACAATCCCAATTTTGATGATCTTGACATTGACATCAAATTGAAAAGTAAAACTGATCCCCAAACTATTATTTATGTCGTTGTTTATGGTGTCAAAGGTTATGTCAATGATGTACCTGTAAATCTTTGGGATCGTCTTTACTACTACGATAATTCCATCCTCAAATTTGAAGTACAAATTGATATGAAGAATAATAAAATATCAGGAGTCGCTGATGGTACTGAAGACAATGATGTTATTACAAAATCACAATTTAATAGATTTATTCTACAAAGAACATATTATTATTACACACATAATTTGAATAATAAAAACACCAAAAATGTTAAATTCAATCTTTTCAATAAATACCCCATAATGTCAAAAATAAATGAAGATATAGAAATACAACTTAGTGGTTATTATCACATTACATACACTGATTATTATAAAGGAAATAGTAACACATTCAGAATCCATAAACAAACCACACCAGTATTTATTTCATCTTTCGACTCCCAATCAAATTGGACATCATTCATTATAAACATTGTCCTTGAATTCGAAATTGGTGATTATATTCAATTTTCTTTCAGATCAAATTCAACTCGTCTTCGTGGAGTAGGACACAGCACATTTTACATCAAATATTTACATCCATGAATATAAATATATAAACTAATATATATGATAACTGAAACAATTAATTAGGTTAACTGCTTTTTCAAAGAAACAAAACAACATCATCCAAATGTAGATGATGTTATACTAAAGTCTGCACTAGTATACCAATACCTATATCTCAAAAATTTCAAGAAAAATATATCAATAGATGAAATTCTTTTTTTTAATGACTATGAAATTGGTTTAATTGGTCCGGGAAATGGATGCTTCACACACTTTCTTGAAAAAATATTCAAAGAATCTGACACATTACACTCACATAGCATTTTACATGATGCATTTGGTCGATTTTATGATCATCATTCAAAAGACCATGGATACACATATATTATACCTGAAAATAAAACACCAGAATGGGTAAAAAGATCTCCATTGTGTGGTCAGATATCTGGATTAATATATTGCGCATCAAAGAAGATTAATATATAACTAATATATATGTCAGATAAACACATCTATATATTCAATTGGAATCACATTTCAAATGAACTAACGGAAGATGAAATAAAGGAATTGAAATCATACTACCAAATGTATCATAGAAAATCATATGCATATAAAAAAGCGTTCAAACAATACAGAGTGCTCAAGCTTCTGGTGGTATAGTTGGTGTTGTTGCTACCAAGGGTATTGGTTTGATAGCTGTCAGTACAGTGGCTTTATTGATAAAGGGTTATATATGGAACACAAAAACCTTGATGTGAAAATGCATAATTGTAAACTTGCTTTTCAATCTTACAATCATATTATGATCATAATAAAAGAAGCAATGAGAAGTGGTAATTTTGACCAAAATGAATTAATTTTACAGATGAGAAACATTGATGAAGTCGTAAATGGGATTTGTCCAACAATTGATAAATATATTAAAATGTATAATAAAAAATATCAATTATCAAGTATCAACTGAATTTCATCACCAACCAATGATAGAACCTTTTTCCAAAATTGTTTATAATATCTGATTGTCCTCTTCGACTTCGTTACTTGGATATCTTTGTAAGGAAGCCCGAGCATCTTGAATAATTGCTTGATAACATATTTAATACTTATTATCCGTTTACGCCCATCATTAACCTTATGAAGAACACTATCAATCTCAATGAATACTTTATGAATCTGATCCTTTTGTTTATGAGTTAAATGGGTATTATTTTCAAAAGATATACTATTCATCACATTATCAAGATGGTATTTTCGATGATATACTGATTTTTGTCGTATCAAACACATTTTGTCATAGAAGTTGAAGTTATCTGTGACAAAATCATAACCATAAACTAAACCACAATTCAAACAGGTATTCATACCATTTACAGTTTCCATATCCTGTTCACTACAACATAACTCAACCACTTTGTTAACTTCTACTAATAGTTGATCACAAAAAGGACAATTACACTCTCCCATACTATTTAATTCATTATGAATTTTATAATTGCAATTCATCTTATATTATAAGAGATTTTATTTTTTTATACATTTTATTCCATAATTTGGTTTTTCCAGCTGATTTGTAATTACATTTATCACAAACAACTCACCACTCTTTACTAATGTTTTTATGCATTCCACGCATAACAGGGACAGAAAAACCATTACCATTAGCCTTCCTGAGAAAACATAATTTGTATTCATCCCGAGTCTTCTGCTTAGGTGTTTCCATTGATATATATATATTATATATATAAAATAATATTTTCTCAAAACATTATAAGAGACATGGAAACAACCACTAAAATATTCGAATTGAAACAAAACATTGGAGAAACCATTGAAGCAAGACTTGATACATTAGAAAACAGAATCAAAGAAATAATAGAAGACTAAAAATGTGTGAAAGAAGTCTCAACAAAAGAGTACATAAGAGACTTGAAATGCAATTCAATGTATGTTAAAAAATTTTTAAATTATTGGTTTGAAGAAATGCGCATAGTGGAAGAAATCATAGAAGACATGAATGAATTAGAAGATAATTTTGAAAAAGAGTTTAAAAAATCAATAAAAGTTTTCAATAAAGATTTTGAAAAAAAATTAGAAAAAATGCTAACCAAATATCTCCATTTCAAAAAAGTCCTACCAATGACTGAGATTCCCAACATATAATCAGGAGAGAGTAAAAGTCAGGGAAATATTTAGTTTTCAGTTTTGGTTCCAGACCGATGTCCCGGGTTTTGATTCCTATATTTTATTCCTAGGTTTTGATCCAAGGTTGTTATTCTGTATTTGGTTTCAGCATTTGGTTTCAGCATGTGGTTTCAGCATGTGGTTTCAGCATGTGGTTTCAGCATTCGGTTTCCAGCATTTGGTTTCCAGCATTTGGTTTCCAGCATTTGATTTCAATATTTTATTCCTATATTTTGATTCAAGGTTTGGTTCAGCATTTGGTTTTTCCAGCAGTTGATTAATTGTTGGAGAAATAGTTGAGAAATAAAGCACAAAAATCCAATGTTGAAAAATGTTCCAGAATCGCTAACTACTATACTACTCGCCTCATGGGCTATTGACCCGTAGCCCTTTCAGGCGAAGGGTCTAATTGTTAATTATTACACGACTCAGGCACTCAGAGGGCCAACAACTAAAATCAACCAATCAAAATGCTCTATTGCCGGTCCAATATTCTCTAAGTATTGGACCGGGCATTGTCCCGAATGACCCCGCACTTGTGAAAAACCTTCAAAGCTTTCTTCATGCAGTCCCATAATAAATCTCTTATTAACCAAGCTTGCGCGGGACCGTACTGGGAGAATATCGGCCCTCGGTCTTTTTTGTAGGGACCTCGGTGCGCTCTGTCCGTACTGTCAAGACCTCGGGCCGATATTCTCCCAGTACGGCCCTCGCGCTTGGTTAATAAGATATATAGGTTATTGTAGTGCTAGCTCGGGATATTTTAGCATGCTTCAGAAATTTACCGGAAAGTAATCGCACGTTTTATGAATATGATGTACGGAAATGTACAATAGCATGGTGATTTGAGACAAAAGAAAATTATAATGAGTTGACGCTGAAAATTAGCAACCTTGTAATGTTTCAATGTATTTGAAACTCCGGTATTAAGTTGAATATGGATTAATCTCATTGAGGGCCAAGTATAAAAAAATCCATTGAGTGGTTTTTAATTCTTACCCAATTTAAGAATTTTAGGGGCAAGTTTCGAAGAAAAGCAAAATAATGGCCTACACCAGTTGATATTCACGCCAATGTTTCTGGAAGTCAAACGGAACGATTTCTCGAAGATTTTCACTCGAGGTAATTATATGTTAGAAAATTCATTTACAACCAGAATGCCATTTAATCAAGTCTTGTGGACATAGTTTGCAATAACAGTTAAAACAACTTTGTTATTGTTGTATTCTGACACCTTGAAACTTCACTCGTAATTTTCTCGAAAACGCACTTATAGATATTTACAATTTTGCCATTGTTGAGACAACTATGTCAAGTACGAGATCCCAATGTCGTATTTCCGAAATTATGTCTTGTGGCAAGTTATTCGGTGTTATGTGAGGCATGGCGTCATTTCATTGCTATGGTAACTCAGATCTTGGTGAAATGTACCCCATTTAAAACTTTCATCTTTCTCTAGCACACCACTGACGTTTGTTTTTCTGTTGGATTGATTATGGTGGTGCTCTAGCCGCTCAAAGTTGAAAGGTATCGTGACTCAAAAATCCGATTGAGCCACCTTAAAACTCTTCACAAAACTCAACCTACTTTCCGATGACCAACACCTGTAACACAAAATAACGTTTTCACCAGCTGGGGCTGCCAGATAGTGCATCAACAAATATTTAGGTTGTCAAAATTCTCAATTCCACCTTGTTTTTGTATTCTTGGGTTGCATTGTCACGCAATCAAAAAATCATTCGAAAACCATTCAGTGAATAAGCTCAAGAAACTGTCATGTCAAAGGAGATAAATAATTAAGACACCTCTCCAAGTTTAAGGTCTGCACGTTTTCCCAATCTTCAAATATATTTTGCGCAAATTTACAGAGCCCAGTATGGAGCCGCCATGTTGGTGTACCTCCAAGGAACACCAACATGGCCGCCGGAAAATAGTGTAAACATCTGGAACGTACTTTGGCTGTCTAAGCCACTGATTATCTGAACTGATCAAGCAAACATTTCAATAAGCACTTTTCCTAACACTTAAACTTCTAAAAAGACTAAAAATCCCGAGATAAATATATATTTTTCGATAAACGCGTTCATAGCTTTGTCACGCACCGCCATAACTCTGAAATTTAAAACATGCCTGTTTTTAGACGAAGCGTGTTCTTGAGCTAAAAAGTTGTTCACAGATGTAAATTTACCTCCTCTCATGCCTGATGAAGATAATAACTTTGGCAGCTCTTTAGTTTTGGATTTTAGAAAATGATGACGTCACGTGCAACCCAAGAATTTCTTCAAAATTGCTTGAATTTTTTTGTTCTTAGAAACATCAAGACTACAATGTAGATTAGTGAATTAAACAAAAGATAACAGCCCTTAATCCTAAATAAGGAAAGGTAATTAAATCCTAGTTTCATAACTGATTGAAAAAGACTGCTTAACAGTTTCACCTGATTGGTGGCTACACAACTGACTTGTCAAAATCAAATCAAAGTGTCCAAGGTATGGCATTCATAATGTTGCACGCGGTTTTTATTGATTTTGTTCAACCAGGTTCAACTTTAGTCCGTTCAAAATAATTCCTATATTTTACAAAAGAAACAAAAACCAACTCACCTAAGTCAATGACATTCTTGTGTTGAATATTAAGGCTTTCATTGAACTGACAAATTAACTTGTCAACTGAATGTTGGTTTACGGGTTTGATTTCCATACTCATTTCAGCGCTGATTCTGGCTCTACACTGAAGAAACACTGATCCAGCCACTATGTGCCCAGTGCCAAAATTACAGTTGCAGGATTCTGCCACACTGGATGCTATTCCTTGGATGATTTGTGTTCCTCCAAGGGAGTCCTGAGAAATGACCTTCAAATTAGTTTTGGTCAAGCAATGAACATGTTTACAATCAAACACATGAATGTTGTGCTGCGTAGCACTATGAACACAAATGAAGTAACAGAGAATTAACTCTGAAGGGTAAATTTTAGTGCTAATTTAACTCATGAATAACCCACTGGGCGTTAGCCCTAGCTCAGTCGGCAGAGTGACGGTAGATCTAATCCGGAGGTCGTGGGTTTGATTCCCACCGAGGTCAAAAGATTTTTTCTTTACCTCGTGTGGTTCCCTGATTCCCTTTACTAGGGCTAACGCCCAGTGGGTTATTCATGGGTTAAATTAGCACTAAAATTTACACCTCAGAGTTAATTCTCTGTTACATCATTTACAATCAAACACAGCTGAGGTTGTGACCACCTTTCCTCAGCGACCACATTTCCAAAACACCAAAAGTTCCAAATCACTATATTAAGAACCTGTTGTACACAAGCACCTCTCACAAATGACTGCAATCACTTTTAGAACTTAATAGTTTGACATTCTCTTTTTTTTACCTCCCACTGGTGGCCACTTGGTAGATAATGGTCTGGAGGAGAAATTGAATAATAAGGTGTTGTACCGTTCAACTTATTGGGTAGTTTACCAACTTTACCAGAAGTGAACCATGGTACCCAATAATATTTGTGGCAACTTAAAGTCATTACATAGGTTTAGATGGCCATAGGAACATGGGTAAGTCTCTGCAGCTACCATATGCTATTTTGAACCAATATGGTCTAAGCTGTTGCAAGAGACCACCTCCAGTAAGCGACCAGCTAGGCCTGACACTTTGGGTGGTCACTTATGGAAGATTTGACTGTATTTAGAACTATCAAGGGAAGCAAAAAAAGTCTGAAACAGCCAGAGTTTGAAATAGCAAAATAAAAGAAAATGACTGAAGAGATAATCCAAATATCCAAATAGCTAGAGTTTGAAATAATTGGGAATTTACACCCGCTTTCAGTGTTACATGTATAGGCTACATCTTCGTTCATCTTTCGACATGCTATTTTAACGGGAAAAATGACAAAATAAATGATAATTACTGACCTGACATGGCTGAAGAAGTTTGTGAACATTGCATGTTTCCAGATTTACAAGATAATTAAACGATTTGCGTGAAGTCAATCACCTCTCGATGGTGACTTCCAGTAGAATTAGGCTGCTAATGCATTAGTATTCGAAAGATGTAAACATTCAAAATAGTTGATTTATCTTTTACAGAATGACTTCTTGATACTCCGAACCTTAGTTTGATGTCAAATAAATCCATCTTTTATGACTAAAAGTCGAGTTAGACCATGAAAGAGTCCATTGGGTTAACATTTTGATGTGGGCCAGGTTACATAGCATGTCGAAAGATGAACGAAGATGTCGCCTATGCACGTAACACTGAAAGCGGGTTAAAGTAACCAAGTTTGAATACCACATGCAGGGTCAGACTGTATAACAACAATCTTGTAACACAGAGGATTACTTGTATGGGCTATGCACAGCCTCGGGGGCTTATCATCACTCCAACTTTGTGAGTTCATGTGGTAGACTACCTGGCCGGCCGAAAATTACGGTAATTGTTTTCGTTGATTTGAGCTTCATTCTCGAGAAAAAACATATGCAAAAAAAAACTCAGTTTGTGAACGAAAAACAAATAATATCAATCAATTTTTTGACATAAAGTGTTCAGCAACGTGATCAGGTCATGACTGAAAAAGAATACTGTTTATGGTCAAACAAATTCAATTACTGGACGTGTATCTATGCAATTGCTACAGTTTTTTGACAAGAATTCATACTGTTGCTTTTGTTTTTGAGTTTTGCAATAATATTCTACTTTAACAAACCAAAATACATTGTACAAATCATGAAATGCAAGCTGAAGCTGGCGGCGTTCAATTGAAGCTGAAGCGAAGGTCGCTGGCCTGACGTGGGGTCAGCTTGAGCAGAAGGCCCAGGACAGGGGGGATGGCAAACTCTGGTGCACAACCTATGTTCCGTACGGAACGACAGGAATTAAGTCAGTAAGTCAAGCTGCAAATGAAAGCAAATAAAAAGAAAAGATGCATTTGGGGAGTTTGAATTTGGCCTCATTGAAATGTGCTTTCCTCCCCTGGGCCTGAGACATCAGCACAAATTAAAAATGATTCTGAGGCAGCATTACCACCCCTTCCCTAGGTCCGCCAATTTTCTCATATATTGGGTGGAGTCACGACAATTTGTTGGGCGATTTAAATATAAACCCTTAGTATGCAAGAAGTGCAATTACATTTTCTTTTTGCTGGCTAATTACTTGAATATTTCAACTTTTAAGTTTCAGATCAAGTTGAGGAACAGATTTAGCCGCTTAGCTGGTGAAAGTACAGAAGGCAATGAACAAGAAATGGAGACTTGATGGACTAACTTAAAGGAAAGTTATAAGAAAACAGCAGAAGAAGTCTTATAGGATACAAGAAAAGGCAGAGTAAGCCCTGGATAAGTGCTGCAAGCTGGAAAATAATTGACAAAAGAGCATCTTGGAAAGCTAAAGTGGATTCCACCAAGTCAGAGAGACTACAAGCAGCATACAGAGAGGAATATCAAGCTAAGGACAAAGAAGTGAAAATGCATCTGAGGAGAGAGAGAAGAACTTGGATTGAATGACTTCACTAATGCTCCCAAAGGGTTCTTCCTAGAGCACTATGACTCAGGCCGAGAGATTATAATTTTACAAGAAGTGTAGCACGGTTCAACCTATCAAATGCATTGACCAGATTGCTAGTGATGCCAAGAAAGCAGCCAGAACAGGCAACATGAAGGTGGTGTTTGATGCTACAAGACAAATTTGCAAAAAAAAAACAAGAAACAAACAGAAGAACAGATTCATAAAATATTCTGTACAGTGATAAAGTATACACCAGTGATTTTGTTACCTCGTGTCCTGCATCCCTTGTAGCATCAAACACCACCAAATGTGTTGTAACTCGTTGTCAGTGTGCTGTAAAATGCACTGCATTTTGTTGTCAACATATTATGTCACTTATGTCACAATTTCAACCGTAGTGCGTTGTTGTCAACACATTGGGTTTCCTTGTCAAACTGTTGTGGATCGCTGTTAACACACTTTGTTTTGAAGTCAGTGCATCGCTTTCAGGTTTTGATTTCATTTAGAAATTTCTTTTAAACAAATTAAGTTTTGTAACGCAATGAAAGTTGCCAAAACCTCCCTGACTGTACATGTTTGCATTATGCAATTCACTTCAAGCTCCCAATGGCATTGTTCTATAGCATTGGGAGGCAATATTTAAGAAATAGAAAACATGTACTGTGTTTCTATCGAGTTTTAGTATAAGTCTACTAGCGTTCTATCATGAATGCCATTCTCTGATTGGCTACGCTACTCACTATCTATTATGTGATAGATCGTATCACTAGCCTAAGTTATATAGTAGATAACTATATTTGAATAATATTGTATATTGTAGATATTTTATAATTTAGATTTTTTTATATTTTATTTTGTAATTAGATAGCGCTTTGGACAATTATTGGATTTTAGCGCTATATGAATAAAATTATTATTATTATTATTATTATTAGATAGTGAGTAGCATAGCAGTGTACTCTTGTCGGCAAAATGAAGGCTGTTTCTTGGCGTTTTCGAAGTGCCTGTGAAGAGGATTTTGATAAAGTTTTTGACAACTAGTAGATTTATACTAAAACAATTAGATTATGTCAACTATCACGCAATAGAAATCTCAAGCTCATAATCTAACTGTTAAATAGAGACACGAGCGGAAGTTTGGGAGAGTGAGAAATGCTGTGGGATCACGAGCTGCCTGCGAGTGTTTCCACAGCTCATTCAAGTTCTCATAAACTTGCACGAGTGTTTCTATAACTCAATAGAAACACGGAGTACATGTTTTCTAATTCTTTTAGAAAACACTGCAACAACAAAAAGGAAAACAACTTGTTAACTTTGATTATCAAAATGTAAATTCTTGTTGCTGGCACCATCACTACGTCAACAGCACACGCTAGTTTTGTGTCTCCATTGAGTTATACAAACACAATTTTTAGCCAATCAGCACGCGTATTTTCTTAGGACTGTTTTCTAAAATAATATATTGTAACATGCAACGTGTTGAAGAAGTTTGCAATGCATCGTTCAACCAAATTTCAATGCATTGATTAATGTTGCCAACACATTATGAAACATTGCTAATGCATTTGGAAATAATTGAATGGCTTTGTGCAAGACGGTCGTAAGTGACTTTTTCGGGTAAAAATGTTTTTCCTTCAAAATTGCCTGAATTTTTGCATGTGCTTTTCAATTAAGTAGTAAAAGATTCCCATGTAATTTTTTTGGGTGGTTTGCACTTTGCTTCTGAGAAAAATGAAGTCAAAATATCGAAGTGTGCACAAAGAACGCAACAAAGTGGAAAAAGTAGAGAATTTTAGCAAAAAAGATACAGGACAATGTTTTTCTGCTTTATTGAAAAGCACATGCAAAAATTCAGGCACTTTTGAACGAAAAAAAATTTTACCCGAAAAAGTCACTTACAACCGTCTTGCACCAAGCCATTCAACTGGCAGCAAATGCCACGCTTCAGTGACTTCCTCGTTTCGCACGTGACCGCAAAGACGCTAATTCCACTTAAAATCCAGCAAAATATTGATCTTTCGCAACGTGTAACCTTCGAAAATGTCGATTACTGGTAAAAACCGTTAAAACTTTGATTTCAGGTTAACGTGCAACCACAAAGACGTTAATTTCACTCAAATTACAGCCAACGGTTTACTTCACGCAATGTGCAAGCTAGACACTCTTGATATCAGGTCATTTACTGACAGTTAGATTTTTGATTTCACATTATCACGCCACCGCAAGGACTTTGATTTCACTTAGAGCACAGCGAGAAGTTCATTTCACAACATGTAAGCTCAATTGAAAGGCCGCGTGCAAGAACGTCCCCTAGATGTTTTGCTAAAATCGAACAAGGCCAAAACAGGTCCAAACTTCGCAGCTGACTTTAACCCTTAGGGTTAAGAGTTCCCAGTCTTATTAGAGTTAGGTTTAGGGTTACCGCTCGAAACTAGGGTTAGCATTGAAGATTAGGCTTACAGAA
>CM042755.1:10378582-10389243 GCA_022496165.2 Catalaphyllia jardinei
AAAAAAAAGCGCATGAAACGGAAAATTTATCAGCAAAGGAATGCTGAAATACGAAGCAAAACTTACATTGGCAGCTGACTTTAACCCTTAGGGTTAAGAGTTCCCAGTCTTATTAGAGTTAGGTTTAGCGTTACCGCTCGAAACTAGGGTTAGCATTGAACGTTAGTCTTCGGATTAGATTAGAGTTAAGGTCAGGGTACGTTAGAATCTATTGCACGAATCGATACCTAAATCAAGTCAATGATTAGTGCCTAGAGAAAGACGTTAAACGTTTTGCAAATAGGCTACGTCAGTGATTTATAAAATGTTTCTAGGTGAAAGTATTTTTTTGGCCGGCGCAAAACTGCTCGTTCCATGAAATGATTAATTCTGACAACACAGAAAGAGGAAGCCTTCAGCTAACACGCTGCTCATGCCGAAAAAAAGCGCATGAAACGGAAAATTTACCTGCCAAGGAACACTGAGATACAAAGCAAAACTTACATTTCAGCTGAAGTTTTCTTCTTCCTAACCTGCGATCAGGCGTTCTTTCTTGTCTTTTTTTCTTCGCGGCGGGCTCGATCCTATCACAATTCAAAGCAATCATCTGCTTGGAAATCCACCATACACACTCAAGGAACGCTTGCTTGCCAATTTAACCGACCTGCCTTCTTTTTTGGCCCGTAGAAACGGCTTTGAATCTGTTGAAATTAACTTTTCACCTAACACAGGTCAAATTCAAGGACTTTGCTGCCTGGCCGCCTTTCTCACCAGTTCCCGGCCGTGTTTGCCATTCAATTACAGCACATTACAGCCTCTAGAAAGCATTTCCAATGGGTTGAATTACATTGTAACGCATTTGCAATGCATTTTTACCTTATCTCTTATGCCAGGTTTTTGCAAATAGGGTCACAAATAAGCCCCTTTCGGGGAAGCTCAATAAAGTATATGTATGTATGTATGTATGTATGTATTTCACTGGGCAACTTGGCCTGCACCAGCCCTGTAGTGATGTTTTGATTTCCTGTAACCTAACTAAAGACAGGTCCTGTCAGCAGCAAATAAAATAGCCAATATGGTAAAATCTACTTTTTGTGCCCAGCACTGTTAGAATGGAAAACATTTTTCACTTAATTGTCTCAATAAAAGAGCTCTTCATGTGATCAATCTAAACATTTGTAAATCTATGTAGCTCTGAACATATGACACTTTTCAAACTTGGCTGATTCCTAAAGTAACTATTTTTGAAGATGATAACTTATTCTACAAAGATAGCAAATAATTCTGTCATTACCTTTAGAAGGTTGCAATCTTCAGTCATTAACTTGAGTGTGAATTGCCGGTTAAATTGTGGACCAGGTGTTGTTTCTGTTGACTCTGCGAGATTAATAAGGGAAAGAATAATTAACAGTACTACTTATTCATGCTTTAGCATACATGATTATTTTATGCATGTTGGATTACTTTAGAGAACACAAAATAAGTGTACAAGTTGCTCAAGCTTTAGGCAGAGTAAAACTTTCCAAGAGCATCTTAAGTTGATGGTGCATAACTGAAAGCATGAAAAAACTGTTTCATAACATTGCCAATAGAAATAAATTTCTTGAAAGGATAAAAATATTGCAAGATCACAGTATTACTGGATTTGTACAAGAATTCTGAGCAACACCATACCCTCTTGGTTTGTGACACATGCCTTCACTATACCAAATAAGGTATCAAACATGTGCAGCAGGATCCTGACAATTTAGATGTGACAAAATGGCAAATAGAGAGAGACTTTTCTAGAGTTTATCGCAAGTCTTTTCAGTAAGTTGCTATGCAGGGAATAAACAAGAAAACAAAGAAGAAGCTGTGAAAAGTGTGCACCGTTTGGACTTCATCATGGGTGAGAAAGTCAGAAGTGAAGCAATGCTGTGTCAAAATAAACATGAGCAATGGCAAGGAAGCAAGAAATAATAAGCAACATCTTATAAAAGAGATTGACAAGGAAATCAACAAGCTCAAGTATTTCTTGGAGGAGACAGAAGAAATGATTGAGATAGAGGATTATACTGAGAGGGAAATTGTCAACAAACAAAAAACTGTTGGATCTTGTGAAACCAGAGTTGAAAACTGAGCATGTTGCCGCATCTGCATTGGTTAATGACAACAAGAGGCTGAGAAATGGTTTGGGTAATAGAGAAGAGGAAATTAGACGATGGAAGGAAGATTTGAAGTGGGACCAACAGAGGGACGACAAGGGGCAATTATACACAAATTACACAAAAGATAACAAGAGCACAAGCACAAGTGGTGGAAGGAAAAGCTCAAAGGAGAATTATGGGTAGCAGAGAAGCACCATAAAATTACCAAAATTGAAGATAACACTATCCAAAGGCACTGCCGGTGACTGGGTAAGGTTTCAAAACATGTTTGTAACCCAAGATGATGCCAAGTCAATTTCTCACAAAGAGAAATTTGGGTATCTCCTTGGGTAAGAGGGCCCAAAGGTTGGAGACCAAATAGCAGCTATTCTCTGGAACAATATCCATACTTATCTTAAAGATCTCAATACCTTCAACTTCTCGAAACATCTGAAACTTTCTTTACTGTCTGAACAGCATTCTGAAAGCTAGTTATATTTCTATATGCTCCTTTTCTCCAATTTTATGCACATATTTCATTCTTTAACCCATTGACTCCTGTGCCGCCCGTACTCGCCTGTGATGAGCCTTGGCCTCTCTTCCACTTCCGGCGTCATCACTTTTGACCAAAATTGGCGTCACCTATACCAACTTGTGCAGGAGGAAAAGATATTTCCAATGATGCCCACATCAGAGTGATCGGCCTAATGGAGCCTGAGATATGCACAATAATGCTCAAAAAGATGAGTGAAAAACTCAGAACAAAATTTCCTGCCACTTGACTACACCTAGCTGCTCCGTTGTAAAAAAAGAAAAAAGCCTAAAGACATAGGTCCCCTTCTTGTCCAAAAACATTTCAAAATTTTGATTTCTGCGCACTCTCGAACCAAAAGGTTGTAAAATGCGATTCTAGTGGCAAGAAGGGCTAGCTGTCGCATTGCAGATGCCATTTTCGACCAGATTAAAGCTAATTTGGCTGAGATCCAACCTCAAAACCACCAAAATGTTCAAAAAACACATTTTTGGCAAAAAGCTCCAGGAGTCAATGGGTTAAATAACTTTCTCTTAAATATCCAAAGAAACATAGTAACTGGAGGATAACTAAAAAAACCTTTGGTTATGATGAGTAGCATGGGTGCTTTCTTGTTACAGTCATTCCTCATATTTGTACTATGCATCCTTTCTGGGCATAATTTATGGCATCATTTAGCACGCCCTCATACACACGCATATTGAAAACATGGCGGATTTGCCTTGATATTGAGCTCTGTCAGTTGAAAAATGGCTGTAGATCACTAACGAGCATGGGCACCCCAACTTTGTTTCCAGTCATTGTAATCAACTTATCAAAAACTTTGCTTGAGCAAAGACTAATCTGATTTCTATTGCTTAAAATTGAATAAGTAACAAAAATAGCAGATAAACTGTGGTCTTTTTTATTTTGCCGTATGGTAACTATGTCAAGAAATTTGGTTGAAATTTTAATCAAGATTTCAGCTTTCTGTCTAAATCAAACTTGAAAATGTATTGACTCCAGTTTAATGCATGTTCTCATGAGTCTCGGTCACACAAATTTACAATTATTACAAATAACGCCAAAATGGGTCATTTCCAATGCCTCAGTGAGTATGAGTATGGCAGGGCGCGACAAAAGTGCCATCCGATAGCCCGGGGTTAGTGGAATGACTTGTTGGGCTAGCGTTTTCTTATCATAGCTTGCCCTGACGGGCAAGCATTGATGGTTCCTCTTTCCTAAGATAAAATGAAATTTTATACCAAGAAGTGGAGGGTTATTCAATACTCCGACAAATTCAGTTAGCATTGTATTGTATTATATTTACATAACAATAGATTAACAATAGATTAACAATACAATACAGTTGAGAACGACGCAAAACAATAGAATACAATACAATGCTATGCATAAATTTGTCAGAGTATTGGACAAGTATGAAGCGTGTAGCAGAAAGCTCCTCAGACCTTGGGGCTAGTAACCTCAAGTAACAGCTTGCCTGAAGGGCAACCTCATCTTCGCATTTTCGTCTCACCCTGGTATGGGCACCCCCCTTCTTTAATTCAAAATTGAAGTTCTCATATGATAAATATTCAGTATGCAAAGTTTGAACAAAAATCTATTGTCAGTTTTATTTTAGAGGAATTACCTTAATTGTAATATCTCGGCTTCTAATCGCTACTCCACCCTAAAAATTTTTCTCATATTGTACAAAGAGGTCTGTTAGATGTGCAAATAATTTAAGTTGTATCCTTATTCTAATAAACCTGAAAAAAAATTTGTTTCCGAAAAAAATGACTGAATGTTCATGTAACGCGTAACACAAACAATGGCTGCCCGAGCGTATTTTGAAAAACTTCTCTACTTATAACGCACAAAATCTTACAAAATTCCAGTTATATATCAGAAGAGCAAAGGAAAATGCCCACAATAACTTTCAGATACTTTACTTTATTAGAAGTTTCTGAATAACAACATGTTTGTACCGATCCTTCATTAGAATGCTTCATGTTGTCTTGAAAGGCAATTTCTAAAATAGCTTGATACGGCTCAGTACATGTCTCAAAATATAAACATAAACATAAACCATGTCAGATGAATGGGCTTTGTGTGATAGACTCTGTGTCAAAGTTTAAAGTCAAAATACAAAGTAACGACCTCACTAGCACAAATTGAAAAAGACTGAAACAGTTTTTGCAATGCGCTGGTAATGTCCAAATTAGCAGAGGACTCACCACTTCCTTCCAATATTTTGCTGTTTCTAAAGGGCGTACTGCACTCTGATCGAGCAGCATATCTTGGGCTTGCAATAACCGACAATTGTGAGCACTTTAAGCCAATTTCATCCACTGAGGCCAAAGATTTTTAGCTTTGAGCGATGCTGGAAGTAACTACAGAATACCCTGCCACTTCAACGGTGCTTCCCTGAAGAGTGCAGATACGCGGATACGAAGTGGCGAAGACCACCCCTCCCCAAGAAATAATGTAAGTGTAGCTTGAAGTGGATACGCGGATATGAAGTGGGGATGACCACCCCTCCCCTAGAAATAATCAAAGTGTAGTTTGAAGTGGATATGCAGATACGTGGTGGCCAAAGACGTCCCTTCCCCTGGTAACATTATTAGTTTACATTGAAGTGGACACTCTGAATACTGTGAAGTTATAAATTTAATAACATATTACAACAGTAGTAAAATTTATTGTAACCCGACTTATTGCGATTTACAATAAAAATACTGGAATGACAAAGCAATTGAAATTGAATTGTAATGATAAACAATTAGAACAGTCTTTTCGCAATACAACAAATAATAGAACGAGAAAATTTGACCTAAAAGATAAGTAATAATATATTCTTATTAATTGGTAAAAATACTGTTAGTCAGTGAAGAAACCTGATGGTACATAGCCTTTTGATTCCAACTGTAGTTTAATGGCACTGGTTACACTGTGATGTGTCGGCAAGTTATATCTTTGGAAGAATTCTACTGGCGAGCAAAGGTTACTTGGCCATGTGAGAGAATCTGGGTCTTTCTTGACAAAAACTGTAGTGGTATTTGCCGTACGTGGGATCTTGAGGGAACATACTTCCCCAACCCGGAGTCCTCCAAAATCGTGATGGCATCCAAATTTCTGCCTCCGCAATTCCACATAAGCTCCAAGTGGCACTCTGCTTAAAGGCTTGGAATGTAAAGATGGGTCCGGGGAAAACAACGAATGCTGTCTTGATTGCAAACGTTGTTGGCTGTGGTTTTTCCTGGCCCAATGTCGGCGTTATCAACTCGCTCAAAAACTACAAAGGGAATTAATGGTGATTAATGACCACAACAAGTCATAGTAAACCAACGGAATCCAATCATGCGGCGGTTTAAAATCGCCATATTGTAAGTATTTATTGTAGTTGCATTTCACATTTTGTTTGAATCATCTTGAACATTAGATCATCTTTTGCAGAGAGGAAACAAAAAAAGGGAAAAGTGGAATGTGTAATCTGCAAGTGTCGAACTAATGACCTACTGAGTACTTAATCTGCGCTGTGAAGTCACTCGCCCAAGTAAGTGAATCATCACTTACATATTGGAAAGAGCAAGGAGAATCCAACTTTTTACAAATATGTGACATAAGTTGAGAGAAATAGGTAATCTTGAACTATTTTTATGAGGAAAGAAGTAGTCTTGATATTGAATATGGGGTTTTCAAATTTTAGAAAACATGGATTTAAAACAATTACATAGTTAATTTTAGGCGAGGGTATATTAACTGGAAATAAACGCTCTTTATATCGATTATTGTTCTAAAACTGCTACTCTACCTCAACAAAGATCTCCTTTTACGATTCTGCCCAGGAAACGTAACTGATGGCCTTTTCAAGGGTTGATTTCTCCATCTCTTCACTTGGCATTTGTGGTTCTTGTCCTTGTAGGAGTTGATCGGTTACTGTGTTAAGTATGTGTAGTGAAACGGCAAATTGTAGAACAATGTCGACCTTCTTGGTCTTTGGTGGAATCCGGCCTTCCTTGATGGCGCCATTGACCTCAGTGATAAATTCCTCGTTGATGATAGTTAATAGGTGTCTTACTTCCAGGCTCAAGGAGTAAGTTGCCCAACTGGAGTTAAGCCTTGCGATTTCAATGAAGATGCAGTCGGAGCTAGCGAGTGGCAAATTCTTCAAATACTCTATGGCTTGTTCAGTTTCTTGTGGCTTTGGGCGAAGACACTTAGGGAAAGTTATTAGGAACCTGTCCAGTGGGCCATGTCCTTGGTCAAGGACGGTAAATAGATGTGCGGTGAAAGGTACTTGTGTTGAGCCAAGGATACAAAATGGAGTGTTTTCGGCGACTTCCCTTAAACTATTGGTAGTGTAATGGTAGGAAGTTTGTTCACCCAAAAACAGTTGACATAAGACTTGGATGTCTCCTGTAGAGTTTTCTTCGTCAGATTTTAGTAACTTAAAAAGGACATCATAGAGTTCAGCGAATAAGAGGTATCCCTTCTCGTTCGCAGCTGTAGTTTTTACAAGTCTAGAAGAAGTGCATTTGTTTATAACGCTGGACAAAGAATCCTGTTCCCTTGCGACGGCAGACATTAGGGAGACTGCACATTCTTTTAAGGCCTGCGATTTTCCTGTTGTCGGTGGTCCAACGAAAACGGTGTACAAGTTGAGCGGCATTTCCTGCGAGCCATTGATCAATGTGGTTTCCATTCTAGCAACAAATGCCATGGTTTTCAGGAGGCTGGTCGCAAAATAGCCAGCGTTAATGCTAAGGGAAGCGGCTTTTTGTTGTATAAAGGACCATACGTTGTGTGGAAAAAGGCTTTCAAAAGGATCTGGCAACAAGATAAGACGTTTTTGAAGAAGTGACCAAGTGGCGTCAGGCTGTTTCCACAGTTTCGCTAGCCTAGCATTCGACATGTTTGAGATTGATGGCTACCGTACTAGATAAAATGTAGTAATGAAGCTCACTTGGCAAGCATCGTTATTTAAGATTTCAAAGCTGTGTTAAGATTACGTCAATACATGTATTGTTTGGTCTAGTCAATTCAAATGGAAAGTACTGTCAGTATCTTTTTGGTCACTGAATTCCATTGTTTTGGGTGTTGTGATTTAGATGCGTGATGTGAATCAGTGGCGTTCTAATTGGCTGTGATATGAATCGCGTAATTAGTTCCTGAGTAAACTGTAATGCATCTGGTACCGCCATTTTATATAACTTAAGGCATTATAATTAATGGTTATCACACATGAAAAGGTGTAATTTATAGTTTATGCAGTTTCTCTCTAACGGCCTTTTCAGTGTCGTGAATTTGAAACAAGTTACAAGAGATCAGACAAGAAGGCCAATTTTTACTAGTTATGACGACCTGATAAAAAATCATCTTTGGGAGCAATACTTTACTCTGTCCTGGCTAAAACAGGAAGGGTTACTTGCCGCTAGTCGAGCCTGTAGTTTCCCCAATTCACCGCAGTATGAGACCCAAGCCCTAGTCGCTGTTTGATCTGCCACTATTTCATATCTTGGAACCACCAGTATGTAAATTTCAACACCTACTCGATCGTCAAACCAGCTTCCCTCTCTGATACTTTTTTCACTTCGGTGGCATTTACCGTTTAGCTGCTTCTTACACTTCCACAAGTAACCATCAGATCGATCCACACATTCTGCCCACTTCATCTCTGATACAAAGATACTATAAAAGATACTATAAAAACATGCATGTGCATTTTGAGAAATAGTATTGCCATTTTCATTACTACATCATAGCCAAGGCCATTGACTCAAGGAACATCTGCTTCTTTGCCAAGCTTAACAGAAAATTGCTTACATAGCATTTTGAGAGTCCACCGCCATCCAGACTTTGATGCCATATCTTGTTGGTTTTGCGGGAATGTATTGCCTAAAGGAAAGCCTGCCTTTAAATGCAATCATTCCCTCGTCAATGGAGAGGTTTTGAGAGGGCTCATAGGCTTTTTGGATATTCTCCAAAACTGCCGAAAGAACTGGGCGAACCTTATAAAGACAATCATAATTATCTTCGCCAAGCTGCGGCTATGTTGCCGAATTTGAAAAATGTAAATACTGGCTCAGTTCCTCAAATCTATTTTTTGTAACAACATTCTGAATCCCCGTGTTTCCAATAAATGGATCTGAAGACCAGTACATTGCTAGTCACTTCTTGGCGAGGTGTGTCTTGCCATTTGTTGAGTCACGCAATGTTGGTAGCAAGCTTTTGCCGTTCATGCCTGTTTGTCTCCCTGACAATTAAATCAATCACTTCATCCCTAAAAATCAAATTAAAAAAGAAATCAGACCTTGGTTCTTCAGGAACTTCAACTTTTATTCCAGGATGGCCGTTATATTGAGAAATTACAAAGTCGGGAAGTTCATTTGACCATGCAGCTTCTTCGCCGATTGCATCAGCCGTCTTCGTTGTCGCTTTCTTGATCATCTTCTTCCACTTCTTCGTCGCTGTCAACTTCAGGGACATCGATATCAGAGCCTTTGGCATCTACATCACCATTTTCTTCGTCTGACCTACCAAAAATATCGTGATATTCTTCTGGAGTTATCATTGAAGGTTCCACCATGTTTCTCGTGTGCCAAAGCAACAGGACAAATTCGCCCGCTCACCACTCCACATAGGAGTACAAATCATATGCGCAGTTGATGGGATTTGATTGGTCTATACATATTTTAACAATGGCAAGATTGTTTTGGGACACAAAAGGTTGCTTAGGGAAGGGAGGGTAGTTTAAAAATAGGCACCTTCGTTTGGCCACTTTTGGCCGCTCTAGGAACTGAAGGCCATTTCCGGTTGGCCGCTTTTGCCCGCTCTAGTAATGAAAGGGTTAATTACTGACTTCAGACCACAAAACGAAACCAAATAACACAGAATTTCCTTCCTTGTACTATTTGCAGGGCTCAAAGTTTATTTTTGGCTTTGGGAGCACTTGTGCGACCAGGTGTAAATTTGTAGTCGCACTGCCGAAACTTTAGCCGCAGAGTTAAAAATTTTAGGCGCACAGCCTCAAATACTTGGAGCACCTACTCCAAAAGCAAACGTAATGCTCCAGAAAGAGCGACTCAGGCTTTGTGTTACAATATGGGCCTATTCCAGCAATGTTGAACACAACGAAAACAAGTAAACGAATCAGGATATTTAGCACAAGAGTTAAGCTTAGATATTAACTACTAAAGTCGCTTTGTTGAGTATCCTTCATTATCCAATTGCTTGTTGTTTGCCTCACCTTTGAAATTCTGTTCACGAAGAATCTTGATTTTTCCAACATGTGGGTATTCGCAAGAACTAGCACGAACTTTGCTAATTTGGCTAGCTTTCAAGCCATAAAATTCGTGGACCGGCCCGTTCCGAAAACGCTGGACATTTTTGTATCTCAGACAATTGAAAAAAAAGCTTTCTTAACAACTCAAAACGTAGCATTCTGAACTTTCCGTCGCGAAGAACGGGAACACAATTTAATCTTATCCCCAGTCTCCACACTTTCCGCTAGTCTCCGTAAAGTCTCCGTAAAGCGAAGCCCAAGTCAGAAAATACAAGGCGCAGTAAATAGAAAGCAATAGCTTTCAGACATTTATTAGTCATCTTTAGTTCAGAATGTTATATTTTATTTCAGACCAATTTTTTTTTTCTTTTCAGGCTCCACTGAATAACTGTATGTTGAACCAAAAGATAGCGATTCAACTAGATTGTTTTTAGCTTTTTACATCAACTTGACTTTCCATATCATTTTCAGGAATTATTACATGTACATGTTAACATCATTCAAGATAACAGAATTTCCACACCTTTCTTTTTTTGAATGTAAACTTGTAGCTAAAGAAAAAGCACACTTGAAAAGGATTCACAACAAATCATCCAATATTTAAGTACTATCGTTGATTACTCGAAATCCAGAGAGTACACATAAACTGGAACTAATTCCTCTGGCGATGTTTTGTAAACCACGTGAGGTCGCCTTGATCTCTGGCCACTGTTAACCACTTTTCAACTACTGGAGTTGGGTCAAATGCTGCCAATTCTGG
>CM042755.1:10389343-10400461 GCA_022496165.2 Catalaphyllia jardinei
CGCAATGTTGGTAGCAAGCTTTTGCCGTTCATGCCTGTTTGTCTCCCTGACAATTAAATCAATCACTTCATCCCTAAAAATCAAATTAAAAAAGAAATCAGACCTTGGTTCTTCAGGAACTTCAACTTTTATTCCAGGATGGCCGTTATATTGAGAAATTACAAAGTCGGGAAGTTCATTTGACCATGCAGCTTCTTCGCCGATTGCATCAGCCGTCTTCGTTGTCGCTTTCTTGATCATCTTCTTCCACTTCTTCGTCGCTGTCAACTTCAGGGACATCGATATCAGAGCCTTTGGCATCTACATCACCATTTTCTTCGTCTGACCTACCAAAAATATCGTGATATTCTTCTGGAGTTATCATTGAAGGTTCCACCATGTTTCTCGTGTGCCAAAGCAACAGGACAAATTTGCCCGCTCACCACTCCACATAGGAGTACAAATCATATGCGCAGTTGATGGGATTTGATTGGTCTATACATATTTTAACAATGGCAAGATTGTTTTGGGACACAAAAGGTTGCTTAGGGAAGGGAGGGTAGTTTAAAAATAGGCACCTTCGTTTGGCCACTTTTGGCCGCTCTAGGAACTGAAGGCCATTTCCGGTTGGCCGCTTTTGCCCGCTCTAGTAATGAAAGGGTTAATTACTGACTTCAGACCACATAACGAAACCAAATAACACAGAATTTCCTTCCTTGTACTATTTGCAGGGCTCAAAGTTTATTTTTGGCTTTGGGAGCACTTGTGCCACCAGGTGTAAATTTGTAGTCGCACTGCCGAAACTTTAGCCGCAGAGTTAAAAATTTTAGGCGCACAGCCTCAAATACTTGGAGCACCTACTCCAAAAGCAAACATAATGCTCCAGAAAGAGCGACTCAGGCTTTGTGTTACAATATGGGCCTATTCCAGCAATGTTGAACACAACGAAAACAAGTAAACGAATCAGGATATTTAACACAAGAGTTAAGCTTAGATATTAACTACTAAAGTCGCTTTGTTGAGTATCCTTCATTATCCAATTGCTTGTTGTTTGCCTCACCTTTGAAATTCTGTTCACGAAGAATCTTGATTTTTCCAACATGTGGGTATTCGCAAGAACTAGCACGAACTTTGCTAATTTGGCTAGCTT
Organism: Catalaphyllia jardinei; assembly: GCA_022496165.2. Classification (NCBI taxonomy): domain Eukaryota; kingdom Metazoa; phylum Cnidaria; class Anthozoa; order Scleractinia; family Caryophylliidae; genus Catalaphyllia; species Catalaphyllia jardinei. Next base: position 10,390,473 of record CM042755.1, read on the forward strand.
TCAAGCCATAAAATTCGTGGACCGGCCCGTTCCGAAAACGCTGGACATTTTTGTATCTCAGACAATTGAAAAAAAAGCTTTCTTAACAACTCAAAACGTAGCATTCTGAACTTTCCGTCGCGAAGAACGGGAACACAATTTAATCTTATCCCCAGTCTCCACACTTTCCGCTAGGACGCCAAGCACTAGGCCATAACAACAGTCTCCGTAAAGCGAAGCCCAAGTCAGAAAATACAAGGCGCAGTAAATAGAAAGCAATAGCTTTCAGACATTTATTAGTCATCTTTAGTTCAGAATGTTATATTTTATTTCAGACCTATTTTTTTTTCTTTTCAGGCTCCACTGAATAACTGTATGTTGAACCAAAAGATAGCGATTCAACTAGATTGTTTTTAGCTTTTTACATCAACTTGACTTTCCATATCATTTTCAGGAATTATTACATGTACATGTTAACATCATTCAAGATAACAGAATTTCCACACCTTTCTTTTTTTGAATGTAAACTTGTAGCTAAAGAAAAAGCACACTTGAAAAGGATTCACAACAAATCATCCAATATTTAAGTACTATCGTTGATTACTCGAAATCCAGAGAGTACACATAAACTGGAACTAATTCCTCTGGCGATGTTTTGTAAACCACGTGAGGTCGCCTTGATCTCTGGCCACTGTTAACCACTTTTCAACTACTGGAGTTGGGTCAAATGCTGCCAATTCTGGTCCTTCCATGCTGATGCTAGATAATGATGATAAGGTCTTCTGTTGTGGACACACGGAGGCTGCTCCTCACATCCGACCACGCTCACACTGTGCACTGCTTATCGGAATGACAAGCATTATTTCGGCTAGATGTGACAGGTTCTAAGCGAAATGAAACTTTAAGTAATACACTCTGACAGCTCATGTCAGCGGAGTTGTTTGCAACACAGAATGTGGACGGTGGGAAGAAGGTTTGAGTCCGGAGAATCCCAGACTGGGAAATTCGGCTTAAAGATGACAAATAGAACACACCGATGAAAGAAAAAATAGTACAACTTTATTATTTGGTGCTTGGCCATGCTATATATATGCTTGTATTTATATTTATCAATCGGAGTACAAAAGTATGGTCAGGTGAGTACAAGTAAGCTCTAGAGTAGTCGCACTGTACTTTGGCTTTTAAGGCGCAGTGGTGTGGCCACTTATGATTTTTTAGGCGCACAGCCAAAAATCTAGTTGCATATGCGACCAGCTGGTCGTTAACTTTGAGCCCTGATTTGGGCTGACATTTGAGAAAACAACAGAAAATAAAAGCGAAGAACTCATCAACAAATCAATCTGAAAACAAGAAATCGAATAATTTCTTCGCTGCGCGATGAAATTCCATTACGGCCGAAGAGAAATGAAATTTGTAAATCAAAAAGACAAAAAAATCAAGCCAGTTATTTTGAGCTCAATCGTATTTCAACTGTGTTAAATAAGTGTCCATTTAATTCTTTCCTGATTTGTTTTGTAGTAGCTGAATAAGACTTCAAAACATATTTGAACAAAGCGATTAAAGAAATAAAGAAACCGCCTCGTGGTAACCGTAAATTAAATATGCAGAAATCCAGCGTGAAAGTTGCTGTTTGGTTTTAAAACCTAAAATTTCCAGATACACGGGACCAAATCGAAGAAATGCGAAAGGAACTTCAATAACAATAAATTTTCATTCAAGCTCAGGCAAAGAAACCTATTTAAAAGCAAAAAAATCCAAATTCGTAGACATGCCTTCGCTGCATGAGCACATGTTCAAATTAATTCTTCATGCTAAAGTGCGAGCTTGAGTTTTTACCAACGGCTTTTGCTGGTCTTTCTAGGACCCCTAAAGTGCTCTAAAAATATGCTCAGAAAGTCCATTCTGATTGGCTAATTTGTCCTCAAGAACAATAGAACAATAAGAGAACCAAAGAGCCTTCAGGAAGGGTAGGAAAGTCAATAATTTTTTGTCCCCACGTGCATTTTTTCGAGCGGTTACGGGCGGCACAGGGAAATGGCAAGGTTTTTTGCATGGGCGGTTATGGGCAGCACAGGCGTCAATGGGTTAACTATGGCAGCAGTGTTTGCTTTCTAATATTATTTAAGCTAACCAATAACCTAGACCACCAAACTTTCTTTTTGACTGACACTGTGGTCTAGAAGACAAAGCTCTTATACAAAACCTTTTACCGGACTGTAATTATCGTCTGAGTCATGCAGGGGATCTCTGGTCTCTCTTTTCAGAAACTGTGCTTGACACATTGTAAACAATGGTTCTAGTTGCATTTCACCCAGATTCCCACATCAAAGTTCCACAATACACAGTGACTCACTACATACTGATAACAACTGAATGGCATGGAAACTTCAATTTACTTCATTTCCAGCATGATAGAATGTCACCGGTCAAACTCACGATCAGATATTAATGATTTATGTATGTGTATTGAGAGGGACATGACCACCTTCAATGCCGTAAAACTATGAAGAGCCAGAAAAATGATTTTTGATGACACAGACCAGACAAACATTTAGTTATGTTTTAGAGGTTACAAAGATCTTTAAATAGGTTGCATTTAGATGAAACCATAAAAATGCATAAATTTACATATACTGAATAGTACCACTAACATGTGATAAAATTGAAAGGCTGCGGGCAAGAACGTCTCCGTCTCAAAAATGGCCAAAACAGCTCCAAACTTTACACGCTGATTTGTTCATACCTGTAGAAAAATGCCTTGCACTTATTTCCCCTCGTTTCTGTTGCGTATTCCAGAAATAAAGTATGCAAAAACACTTGCATGTCACAGTCCGCGTCTTTTGGAACTGCTTTGTTACACAATACTATTAGAGTTGTTTTTTTTTAAGTTTTTTCAAATGCTGACTTTAACTCCTAGGGTTAAGAGTTCCCAGTTTTATTAGAGTTAGGGTTAGGGTTACCCCTCGAAACTAGGGTTAGCATTGAAGGTTAGGTCTACGGAACAAGGTTAGGGTTAGTGCTTTCGCTTAGAGTTAGGGCTAGCTCTCAGGGTTAGGGTTATTGCTTAGGGTTAGCGTTTTGGCTCATGGTTACGGGTCAAGATTAGAGTTAACGTTCAGGGTTAGGGTTATTGCTTAGGATTAGGGTTAGCGCTTTGGATTAGGTTAGAGTTAAGGTCAGGATATGTTAGGGTTAGCGCAGTGTTAGGCCAAGGAAAACAATCTCGACTTAGAAAATCTATTGCACGAATCGATACCTAAATCAAGTCAATGGGTAGTGCCTAGAGAAAGAGGTTAAACATTTTGCAAATCGGCTACGTCAGTGATTGATAAAATGTTTCCAGGTGAAACTATTTTTTGGCCGGTACAAAACTGCTTGTTCCAAGAAATGATTAATTCTGACAACACATAAAGAGGAAGCCTTAAGCTAACACACTGCTCATGCAAAAAAAAGTGCATGAAACAGAAAATTTATCAGCAAAGGAACGCTGAAATGCAAAGCAAAACTTACATTTGAGCTGAAGTTTTCTTCTTACTAACCTGCGATCAGGCGTTCTTTGCCTTTTTTTCTTTGCGGCGGTCTCGATCCTATCACAATTCAAAGTAATCATCTTCTTGAATCTGCCATACACACTCACGGAATGCTTGCTTGGCAATTTAACCGACCTGCGATTTCTCTTTGCGTGGTAGAAATGGCTTTGAATCTGCTTAAATTAACTTTTCACCTAGCACAGGTCAAATTCAAGGACTTTGCTGCCTGGCCTTTCTGGCACCAGTTCCCGGCTGTGTTGCTGAGTCACATTATAAGTCACACACATGATGGTCATGGCGCTTATGTATGAAAGATTATCATGGGATACCCCATAAAGTTTTACAGCGAAGGAGCGGCCCCGTGGCTAATTTCCAGAAAATGAAAAGAGTCAAGAAAGTAGTTCTAATTTCCAAAACTGACACACGCAGAAGTTTAGCAAATGAGCCTTAAGTCCACAACAAATGCTTTGCTCTGGAAGAAGAAGCATTTCTAGACTCTACCGCCTGGCTCACTTGTTCCTCAATGGCTAAGTTAAACCATGATCACGGAACAAAAACACACCTCGGTTCTTTGAGGCATGCTGGTGACTCATTGAGGCTCAAAGGCTTAATGATGCCAAATCTCCTACCAGGCGGGCACAAATATTCCTCAAACAAGCGTTGAATATCGGTGGAAATAACGAGCAAACTATGCTTAATGAATGGGTAAGCTCTGAATTTGTGTTACTGCTTTGCGCTCCAAAAGGGTCACAATTCCAGCTAAAAACCTATCAATACCAGATCCTAGCGAGTAAAAACAGCAATTCAATTACAATAGATATGTTGGTTTTCAAAAAAAGTAGAGAAACAGAACGAAAACAAAATTGATTGACCTCGTATTGACTCGAACCGGCATCAGGACAAAACAAATTTGAATCAGCTTCCTTCAGCGCTTAACCACTTGAGCCAATGAAACAACAGTGAGAAATCACTCATACTTTAGCCAAACAAAGGATTTCTTTTGTTTTTCTTTTAACAATAAATGCCACTTGGAAAACCGAGTCAGTTTTGCATACGTTATTTCTAGACAACAAAGACAGACCCTGCGAAACAAACTTCAGAATGTTTCTCAGGTAAAACGAAGCCCACATGTCAAAACTCAGCTACTTTTGAGCACTTTGAAAATGGCCAAAAAATCTAAGGGAACGTTCTTGCCAACTGCCTTTCAATTATTTCTCACAAATGAAATAAAATGAAACTGATAACAAAGCTTTTTTTGTGTAGTATTGTGTGGCACTATAATAAAACAACTTGTTCTACATTCAGCCATGTGTTTCCAGCTAGAATATTTTCCACTTAACAAAAATGCCTGGTCAAAGTGTCCGACCAGACTAAGCACACTTATCTGGTGATTTTTAGCCTTTTTAGAAGTTAAAGTGTTGAGAAAAGTGCTTGTGTAGATGTTTGTTGGAACAGTTTGAATAATCAGTCGCCTAAATAGCCAAAGTAAGTCCTTGATGTTTGTACTAATTCTCAGCTGCCCTGTTGGTGGAGCACACATGGTGGCTCCAGACTGGGATCTGTCAATTTGTGCACAACATTTCAAAGAATATTTGAAGTTTGGGAAAATGCAGAGACCTAAATGAGAAGTGTTTTCTTTACCTATGTCTTAAAAGATAACAATTTCTTGAAATTATCCACTGAATAGTTTTTTACTTATTTTTTTGTTACATGACCATCTACTACTCGATGACAAACTGTTATTTGCAGGCTTGCACTGTGAACTGCACCTAACGCAAATGTTATTAAATGAAACCTGGCAAATACCATCACGAACAAAAGCCCTTACCATCCCAGTGACCAGTGCATTTTACACTAAAACCGTTACATTAATTTTCAAAAATTGTTGCTATCCTTGAAACCTCTTAGTTGTTGAGCAACTAAGACCTTTTTCATTCAAAATTTTATGTAATGCAAAAGCAAAGCCTTTATCACATGTTGGTGTGTGTCAAGGACTTCAATTCCTAAACTGATCATCAAATTCTGAAAATCTTTAGAAACTTTACAAAGTTCTGGCTTAATCACAGTAAACACTGTATCAGAATTGTCAGAATAGGGCCAATACAAGAATACCTTCTACTGTTTGAAGAACACCAAAGCTGGATGTCCTAAAATTGGGATGAAATCTTAACACGTTTCACCTTAAATTTATAAGTGGCAATTTGATTGCTTATGGTGGAGTGAATGCTCATCTTTCACTCACTAATTCAGTCATAACATAGCCCAGACCTGACAACTAAGAGGTATTCATTCTGACTTTGTAAAACAGGAAATAGTAGAGTAAGAAGTCTAATAACTACAGTAACTCACCTTCACATGCCTTTCCTGTAAACCCGTAAGGGCAGATACACTCAAAATCATTCACTTTGTCTTGACAAGTGCCACCATTTTTGCATGGATGTGAGAGACAGTCATTGACATTAACTGAAAAACAAAAGTGTCAATTTACCAATTGTAATTGTAAGATTTTGCTTGTTTTTAAGTGAAATCAACATCCTTGCCATCACGCCTTAACGTGAAATCAACATTTTAATCTATTTAGACCTGAAATCAACATCTTTGAGCTTACGCGTTGCGTGAAATGAAGATTTTCTCGTTTTTTAGTAAAATCAACATTTTAACCTATGTAGACCTGGAATTGATGTTTTTGAGCTTACACGCTGCGTGAAATGAAGATTTTGGGTGTTTTAAGTGAAATCAACATCCTTGCCATCAGGCCTTCACATGATATCAACATTTTGATCTATTTAGACCTGAAATCAATGTTTTTAAGCTTACACATTGCATGAAATGAACAGTTTGCTCATTTTTAGTGAAATGGACATCCTTGCTGTCACACCTCAATGTGAAATCAACATTCTAACCTATTTAGACCTGAAATTGGTGTTTTTGAGCTTACGCGCTGTGTGAAATGAAAAGTTTGCTCGTTTTTTAGTGAAATCGACATCCTTGCTTCTATGCCTTAACATGAAATCAACATTTTACCCTATTTAGGCCTGAAATCAACGTTTTTGAGCTTATGTGCTGTGCGAAATGAAGATTTTGCTTATTTTGAACCCATTGTCTCCCATGCCGGCCGTAACCGGCCGTGCGAAAACCCACCCCCAATTTCCTGTGGCGGCCGTAACAAGGCATGTGGGGACAATTGCCTCTCCTACCCTCCCTGAAGATATTTTGGTCCTCTTATTGTTCTATTAGCATATTTTAAGAGGACTTTAGGGGTCCTAGAAAGACGGGTTTTTGTCTTTAAGTCATGCGCTCGAAAAGCGCAGGTAACCATGGCGTGTTGCAGGACAAATCTACAAACTTCCAGGGTCTTGTTTTCATTCCTAAAATGGAGAAATTGCTTCTTTGCCATTTAAAATGAAAAGGAAAAACATAAATCGACATTTAGCTGGTTTCAGAATGGAAGACCCTGGTGAATGGAGCCCTCAAACCTTTCTGGTGAATAATTTTTCCTTCCTTCAACCGCAGCGAAAACTAGATGATCGGTGCGCTTTCAAGTGAGTTTTGAATACAGATCGCAGATTTAAAGCACCTGCCTGGACTTAAGAAAACAAAAATGGTAATGTAGAGCATTAGTTCTAAGTTGAATTTAGCTTTTAGCGTGATTGGCAAAGCCACGGCCGATAAAATAACTGCAAAACTTGTAGGGAAAAACTCACGCTTTCGCTTTAGTGTGAATAATTAATTCCAACACGCAGTCATGCGGTAAATCACGTCCGTGAAATTTTGAACATTTTTGCACTTTTAAGTTTTGTTTGCCTTATCTTGAATGAAAATTTATTTTTATTGAACTTCCTGTCATGTTTCTTTCATTTGGTTGCCTTTATTTGGGAATTTTAGGTTTTAAAAGTGAACAGTATTTTGGCATGCTGAATTTCGGCATATTTAATTTACAGCAACGGCCATGGTTTGTTTGTTTTGTTTACTCGCTTCCCTGAAATATATTTTATTGAGTCTTGTTCAGCTTCTACAGAACTTTTGAGGAAAGGACTAGGTGGGTAGTAAATTTACACAGTTGAAAAATGATTTATCTCAAAATAATTGGCTTGTTTTTGTGGTGTTTTTTATGTACACCTGTCATCTTTCTTTGGCTGCGCTGTATAATTTTGTCGGGCGGCAAAAAAATTATCTGAATTTCCTCTTTTAAATTGGTTTTTACATGTGTTTTTCACCTTTATGGTTTGGTGTTTTCTTGAATGGGTTGTTCCAGAAAAAATCCGCACCCCCCTTCCCCCCCAATGGGTGGGATTCTGAAAATTCTTGCAGGAGGGGGGTCAAATACTCTGGAAATCCAGGTGGGAGGGGGGATTGAACGTGAAAAAGTCTTCTGCATGGGTCATTTTGACCGATAATTCACCCGATTTGAACATTTAGTTCAGTGACAGTTCAGCGCTCTAAGACCCTGAAAATAGTACAAATATTTTGTTCAGATATTTCTCACCTGACAAAAATGATAATCTAAGTTCCTTCGCAGGTCCTTTTTAGCAGAAAACGTGAACATCAAGATACTAAAGAACGAGCAACGTTGCTATTAATATGTTGCAACAAAGAGTTTGAAACGCCTGACACATTTCTACTTGTACCCAGACCCAGCGCGCCACTGTTATGTAATTTCACGTTTATAGCCCCGTTGAAATCTTGTTTGTTTGGTGTTAAAAAATGATAAATATAATAAAGAAAAGAAAAAAAACTCTGTAGATTAGGACTACAGGCTCTTAAAGGTAGGATATGTGAATCAAGTTGTCCAGTCTTAAAGTTGTAAAAGAATTTGAACGATAAACGTGTATAAACTTTCATTCTTCGAAAGGTTTTCATTTAGAAGTTAGGAAGACACTGATCTTATGTCTCTAAAAGGAATGACTGTTGAACTTTTTTATCATATTCTATACTAATTGTATTTACTTTAGGACCATATTCAACGCAAAGAAAGAAAAAGGCAATTAATTTTTAGTGGCTAAGAAAGTAAACACTTATTTGCTTTTTCGCATTTTTTGCTCCTTTCTTTTCTTAGTTCCATGCAATAGAATTTTTGATATAATTTAGCTGAAGCTTTAGAAATTAAAAAAGAACATTTTCTAGACATGATTGTACGTATTTTCTATTAAAAGTAAATTAAATTTAAGCCTCATATTTTTTCCCGGAAATCCAGGCGGGAGGGGGGTGTTCTGTCTTGGAAAGCCAGACAGGAGGGGGGTCTTGTGCTTCAGGGAATCCAGGTGAGAGGGGGGTTAAAAAGCGACCCCATCCATCAGGGGGGGTGCGGATTTTTTCTGGAATAACCCAATGTTATCTGTTATAGTAAAAGAATGAAAATTCTGTTGTATTCAGTTTCGTTTTGTCCTTTGAAGTCAAAAATTAATTCATATTTGCATATTCAATTTTCTCGGCTTTTGTCATGCGGCAAAGGAAAAAATATAATTTCTTGTTTTCTTACAAGTTAAACACATCAAGTTGAGTTCTTCCTGTTGATATTTTTTAATATTTTGGCCATTCATTTATTGAACTTTAAATAAACGATGTCTTGAAACCTGATCTTGTGTCTGTGGTTACTGCGCATATGGTTTATTTTTTTGCTTTCGCTCGCTCTGGAATATTCCAAAAAATGCCAGGAAATTAGGGGTGGGTCAAGGACAGTTTGATGCAGGGGTCAATGGGTTAAGTAAAATCACCATCCTTGCTGTCATGCCTCCATGTGAAATCAACATTTTAACCTATTTAGGCCTGAAATCGACATTTTTGAGCGTACAAGCTGCATGAAAGGAACTTTTTTGCTTGTTTCTAAGTGAAATCAACAACCTCGCTGTTATGTGTTAATCTGAAATCAACATTTTAACCGATTTTGACCTCTAATTGACATTTTGAGCTGTGCGAAAAGAACATTTTTACTTCTTTCTAAGTGAAGTCAACAACCTTGCCATCAGATGTTAACCTGAAATCAACATTTTAACCTATTTTGATGTGAAATCTACATTTTTGAGCTTTCGCACTGCAAGAAATGAACATCTTGCTGGTCTCTAAGTGAAATCAACATTTTTGCCATCACATGTTAATGTGAAATCAACATTTTAAGCACTTTTGACCTGAAATCAACAAAATTAAGCTTACATGTTGGGTGAAATGAACTTTTCACGGTTCTCTAAGTGAAATCAAAGTCCTTGGGGTGGCGCGAAATGTGAAATCAAAATTTTAACTGTCTGTAAATGAATTGTATCAACTACAGGCCAATTCACCCGTAACATCAAACGTTCATCAGACATACTCAGCCACAACAGCCCTTATTGACAGCCATGATTCCTCGGCTTATTATTGAATTTAGAAATCTTTTGAAACCCATCTACAAAGTCCTGGGATTAACCACAGTAAACACAGCATCAGAAATGTCAAAATAAGACCAATACAAGAATAACTGTTCCTGTTTATAGAAAAAACAAAGGC
>CM042755.1:10400561-10408061 GCA_022496165.2 Catalaphyllia jardinei
TTTCATTTTTCCCCCTTCCTTTTCCAAGGCGATGTTAAGGAGTGCAGAACTGCCATCCTTATGTAATGGCTTTTTTCTATTTATCAACTTTTTGTTCCTCATTTTTTATGTGTATTATCGCATTAATAAACAGCGGGACACCGGGGTGGGACACGTCGTTCGAATTCTCCACAATGCTCTAGACTGTTGATCTTTCAAAACATTTTTAATCGTGGCTTATATGAAACTGAACTGAAAACTTTATTTATACTCGAGGGCCTGGAGCGTACTAGGCTCCTAGCTTAAGTAGCTAATCATTCGAAAATTCTTACAGCTCGTCAATTTTGTGACTCTCAGTGTCTTCTATTTCTTGTTCGGCAATCAAGTATGGTTAACCTGTATGAGCGGGCATTTTCGGGAAATGAGACTTCTATAATTACAGGTAGCTTCTATTTTTATTATGAAGACGTTCGTGCGAGAATTTATTCATTGTAGAACGTTTCTTCGTGTTGTATACCGAGTCCGTAATGCTCAGTCCGCATTTTATACCAGAGTCTGTATTTTATACCCAGTCTGTAATGTTTAGTCCGCGTTTTAAACCTGAGTCTGTCTTTTACACCCAGTCCGTAGTCCGTAGTCTCCAGTCCATATTTTATTACTATTACTGACCGAGCACGACCGAGCACTCGTGTCTCAATTTCCAGCGTTACGCTGGGAAAATGCGACAGCAGACCTGGGTTCTGTCTCGGGCGCAATTTATGTCATTGCAGATCATTATATCTTTGCTATTTCGTTGCTGTGGCTTTGCATGAAAGATCGGGAAGCCTAAGAAATTTGTGATGTCTCTCCCTTCGCCATTTTGTTTATATTTGAAATTCCGCTTAATTGTGAACCCTGGAACGAGTTCACGTACCCGTGGGAGAATAGGCCGAACAAAATGGCGAAGGAAATGCACTCAAAGTAATAGAAATTTCGAGGCTTCCCGGAGATTTCTCGGTCTTTCATATGTACTTATAGCCACAGCAAAAAAAAATTGGCAATGTAGAAATTATGTCAATGATATAACTTGCGCCTGAGACTCAACTCAGATCTGTTACATTTTCCCAGCGTAACGCTCGAAATTTCGACACGAGTGACCTAATTGCCGTGGACTAGCAGCCGGGACAAGCAGTAAGTGAAATCTTTATTTCTGTTTTTTTTTTTAAATTCTATTTTGGGGGTGGTCCGTAGAGGGGTCCGTGGGGGTAGTCCGTGGACCGGTCCGTAAGTAGTCCACGGACCCGGTCCGTAGTGGTGGTCCGTGGACCGGGGGTCAGTGTTTTCGGGTTACCCATTCATATTGATATCCTTAAATAAAGTTTCCCCGTTGTGAATAATATAATAACAGTAATAATTTTTGTTTAAACCTAGGAGTGTAAAAGTGCTGCGCTTGTGGGGTCATATATAAAAGAAAATGAAATAAAAGAAAAATCAAACATATAAAAAAAGTGATTTTAAAATGTTGACATCAACAAGTTCCGGGTTTATATTTGATGCCAAGGTTAAACTTGGGCAACAGGTTTAACAGGCAATTACAATTTGCCAGCACCAAAACCAAAGATTCATAATGTTTCATGTTCTAGTGTAATAACAATTACCCTGCGAGCAGAGTCTCCTTCGATCTTCTGAAGGAGACTCTGCTCGCAGGGTAAATAACAATGAGTTTGCGTTAACTATTTCTGTGGCGAGGAAGGCAACACTTCTAATAATCTATCCCTGTCATGTTTTCACAATGGAAAAGTAGTAGGGTATAGTACTGCATAATCGATTGGGTATCCATACAAGTTCCCTGATTCTCCAGAAAAGTCCCAACAGCCGTCCACGAAGACTGCAAGCGCAATCATTTATCCCCAGCAAGGTTAATCCCCCAACCATCAGAAAGTAAGTGGCTATTCTCGACCAGGCTGAATAATCAGAAGAATAACTGGAAGAAGCAGAGCTTGAGTAGCCGGGCGGAAACACGAAGTTAGTGGAGATTTTCACTGGCTGACGGCGACTTTTGACAGTTCTGTATCCGCAACACAGTTGGTACACAAACGCTTTGGTGATCTTCGTGTTCTCCAGCTATGGGAGCGACTTCAGAATACCCGGCCACGATTGCGTGACATTGAACACTTGCTCCCATAGTCCTGCAGTCGTGTTGAAATCATTAAAGGAAAAATTTATTTTAAAAGTTAATGAACGTCAGGCCAGTAAAACTATTGCTCCCGCAGTCCCGCACTCCCTGCGTGGGGAAAAAAAGAATATTAAATGGTCATAGAACTTGTGCTCCCGCAGTCCTGCACTCCCGGAAAAAAATGAATATTAAATGATTTTAGAACTATTGTTCCCGCAGTCCTGCATTCCCGCAGTGGAACAAAGTGAATATTTATAAAACTCCAGGATTCGGCTCATGGATTATAGAACAAGGTGTTTTCATGTGTAGCACGCTTGTTTCGGCTTATGGATTTAAGAAAGAGGCATATTCATGTGTAGCACGCTTGATTTGTCTACACATAAAGTATTTATTTTTTGTTTCTATATGCAAATATTTATTGACTGCGGGACTACGGGAGCAGGCATTTAATGTGATGCCATTGTGGCCAGGTATTCTGAAGTTTAGCCAAGCTATGTCTTTGGGTCTTAAACTCGAAACATGTGAAATCCTACTGTCCTACGAGATCGTTTACCGCTGTCTGCCATCTTGCTTTTACTGTGGTGGATGTTGTGCGCATGTGTTACCATGCACTCTCGCAGTGGACATGCGTACTTCATGGTTACTTTGCATGGTTATATCATTCTCGTCCCCAGAGGCCGCGCTCCTTCTGGTCAGCACCAAGAGTCGCGACCTCCAGCCCCGCCCAGCGACATTCCGGTTTTGAATGGCTTTGTTAACACAATAGATTTAGACCAGAACCAATCAGATTTGTCAGACTTGACTCTGAGCATGCGCAGAGTGACGGGAAGTCCATGAATTGCGGACTTCCGGTGTTGGACCTGGCCAGAGGTTGCGATTCTTGGTGCTGACCAAAAGGAGCGTGGCCTCTGGGGACGAGAATGCATGGTTATATGCCCAGCTTGTAATACCATACCCTGTTTAGGACAGGTTCTGACCATGTTTAGTTCAGAGGCAAGTAATAAAATTGCATTCCTACACGCAAGCCCCGACAATTTGTCTTGGTCCACCGCACACTAGCCGACAAGGCCCGGTGAGACGTTTTGAGATCTAGCACTGTCAGATATTGCCTGAGAAGCCCTAATTTTGTCGCAGACTTGTCTGAATTCGCCACACACTAGCCGACAATTGAAGATTTTTTGTTGGCAGACAAAAAAATCAGCTAGTGTGCGGCGGCCTTAAAATTGCATACCTACACTCAAGCTCCGACAAATTGTCTTGGTCCACTGCACACTACCCGACAAGGCTCGACAAGATGTTTTGAGATCTAGCACTGTCAGATATCGCCCGACAAGCCCTGATTTTGTTGCAGACTTGTCTGAATTCACTGCACACTAGCCAACAAGTGAAGATTTCTTGTCGGCCAATAAAAAATTGGCTAGTGTGCGGCGGCCTTAAAATTGCATACCCTGTTCAGGACAATGAGGCCAAAAACCCATACCCTGTCTAGTGGTCTCAGTATAGCCCAATAAGGTGAGTACCCCCTCCTAGGAGGGCAGCTCAGTTTTGACTGTCACTTGGCCAAAGAACCATACCCTGTCCAGCAGCACATCTCCGTATGGCCGAAATGACCCATTGATGACCATGGGGTTCCACTATTGTACTTCGAAAGCAAGCAAAACTATTTTATGGCAAATATATACAAGAACCCTATTGTATTCACAAACTCAGTGAAATTCAAAACTCGATCAACAAGGTATCAATTTGTCATTTTAACTAAAATCTGGACCCGAGTTGTTCACAAATACAGAGCAAACAATAAGTTAGACTTTCTGAAAAGTCCTTCGTATTCAGTACCCGCCCGACAAGCCTCGATTTTGTTGCAGACTTGTCTGAATTCACTGCACACTAGCCAACAAGTGAAGATTTTTTGTCGGCCAACAAAAAATCGGCTAGTGTGCGGCGGCCTTAAAATTGCATACCCTGTTCAGGACAGTGAGGCCAAAAACCCATACCCTGTCTAGTGGTCTCAGTATAGCCCAATACGGTGAGTACCCCCCTCCTAGGAGGGCAGCTCAGTTTTGACTGTCACTTGGCCAAAGAACCATACCCTGTCCAGCAGCACATCTCCATATGGCCGAAATAAGGGAGTACTCCCCCTGGAAGGACAGCTCAGTTTTGACTGTTACTTGACCTGTGTGCACAGCCACCGTATGCAAGGAGGATTTATGTGACAAATTATTGAATACAGGATATTTGGGGGGTGAATTCAAGAGATATGGGATACAAGATATAATGACCAGACAAAACGGGATATCGAGGAGGAAAATTGACTTGTTTGCACATGGCTGGTCTTGACTCATTCATTAACAGCATTCGACAGGACACTTTTTAGATCCAAAATACAGTTTACTGTACGCCCAGTACTTTTAAATGGATTCTGTAGATTAATTGAATACTAGAGCATTCCTAAGGGTGTCTTAACTTAGATATCAGTATTTAAATTTCAAACCACAGAAGGTTTTTTAGAGCAAAGTCACCTTAACATTCAGCTTAAGAAAAAGAGGACTAGAAGGATTTTGGTAGTCATTGTTGAATAAGGTCATTGACATGTGTAAATCACTTGCCAGGGCCATAGCCAGAAAAAAAAAGAAATGACAGAGGCAAATGCCTTGGTTCCCTTGTTACTAGCTATGGCCCTGCTTAGTGACCAATTGTTATGTTATCCACAGCTAACATTTGTCTAAAGGTCAAATCACTTAACATAAGTAATAGTAATATGACCGAGTGAAGAACGATTCTGCAAGTAATCAGGCAAGTAATTTCAAGGTCGAACCATTCACAGCATGTCCAAGCATGCTTACTCCCTGGATTGTACATCATGAGGTTCAATAATGTTACACTAGATGTGAGCTCCAATTTTCTTTTGCAAACTCGTTTTGGGCCAAAAAAGTTTTTATAGGTGTGACAAAAAAACCTTAGGAAGTGTTAAGAAGAGTAATTGATTAACAAGAAAGCCAGTGAAGAGCAGGTAAGTGACATGTGAATGGTGAAGGTGTCCATTCACCTCTAATTGCACACCCATGTGATCACATGCCAATTGCATGACAAATAGGTGTGTGGAGAACCAATCACAATTGAGCATTTTGTTATAGATATAATTTTGGAAGGTCACTTATGATTACATACAATCAATTCACCTACAAGCATTTAGTATCTATTCTTTATTTACTCTAAGTCACTCCCTACTGATGACTCTGAGCATTCAGGTGCGTGTCTCAAAATCATCAAGATGAAATCATGAATATTGGTTAGTAATTCCAGTTCTTCATGGGTCACACAAAACTTTCAGGTCACAGATTCATGATACAATTTTTTTCTTGTTAAGTTTGAATTAATTTGCATTTGTGAGTTTTTCAGCAAGCTGAAATAATTATATTCACCAAAGCGGCTCAAGCATTTTCTGTTTTTTGACAAATTAATTCCAAATTGAACTCAAATCCTTGTGATTACCTGTACAAATAAAATTAGCTAATCACGCAGCATCACGAGATTACCCCTGACTACCCTCTTCAAAGCTAGCATGTCATGTCATGACTAATGCAATTTTGTACAAATCAGAGTTTTAAGAATTTTATTTTAAATCATATCTGCATTCCAGATGCCTGTTCAGATGTCTAGAACAACAACAACATCTTTATTAGTACCCAACGTAATACAATACTAATTAGCTCTTATTAACTGAGCAGGAGATCTGTATGGGAGAATCTTGTAAGAGGTTGTAAGTACAGACCGAACGCAGTGAGGTCTGTACACATGACCGAGGTCAAGATTCTCCCTTAGAGACTGGCTTAACTCGGTTAATAAGATGTTTATTATTTTGCATTTTAGTTTGCAACTTTTCCACTTCAAAACATTACCAGTCTAGATGTCAGTCTAGATGGGAAAAACTAGACCACGGTCAATATCCATTTCAGCCAATCAAATTCTTGAATTTGGTAGTTCCCAGTCCTTGTGAGACAGAGCCACATGATAATAAGCAATATAAATTAACAAAAATATACGAGAGTACTAGCTGCCCCAAATAACCATAGGGGCTAGAAGAAAAGGGCAGCTATACTTAAATGATTTATTACAGAAGTGCTATTTATTGCAATGGTTATGCATATCCAACAAGATGTCACTACAAATAGTCCCTAGTTAATACAGCCACCATTATTATGACCAAATTTTTGTGACCCATTGATGACCATGGGGTTCCACTACTGTACTTCAAAAGCAAGCAAAACTATTTTATGGCAAATATATACAAGAACCCTATTGTATTCACAAACTCAGTGAAATTCAAAACTCGATCAACAAGGTGTCAATTTGTCATTTTAACTAAAATCTGGACCCGAGTTGTTCACAAATACAGAGCAAACAATAAGTTAGACTTTCTAAAAAGTCCTTCGTGTTCAGTACCCGCCAGACCTCTCCTGAATTTGTCGTTTGCTCGGCTGCTTCGCAACCTGAACAACGGCCGCTTCACGGCTACCCTGAAATTCATGAGGTCGACTTGTGGCAAGCCTAACAATAAGTAGACCAAATCGAAAACAAAGTTCAAGTCAAGAATTGAAACCGACAGATGGTGTACCAAAGAAATTTTTGATAGTTTCTATACAAACATACTTTATTTGATAAGTTGTTACAAATCCTGTTTGTTTGGAGAACACTAGAAAATAAACAGGCTAATTAAGCTTTAGAAGAGGCAGAAAGAAAGCTTTGGAAATTTTTCATAACTGTCAACTTAGAGCTGCCATGTTGGTGTCGTTTTTTAATAAATCATTACTATAGCATCATCTGAGTATAGTATAATAGTATAATTTGATTCATCAGAGAAGATTTGCTGAAATGCCACAGGCTGAAAAGTGTCAAGAATCATCAGGAGAGTGGGTGACTACACAGTCTACATATACATGTTTAAATCAACAACTTTAACTTAAGGAGGCTCGAAAGGGTTTTTAGCTGCACGCGCGCGCAAACATGCGTCAGCTGAAATTATGAATCACACACACTGGAAGTTAAATCTTGTGTAAAATCGCGCGAACCGGAAATAAAATCTGCAGAAAATATTTGTTTCTAGCTCGAAATTGTGCTCGGTGACCTATCTTGATTTTTTGCATGCACACACCATTTACGATGGCACTTAAATATAAAAGTTTCAGTAAGAATTATCTAGTAGAATTTTCTGTAAGCCATAAATCGCATTTTCTTTAAATATATTTAACAAATAAAGAAGCCTTGACTGTGCTCTGTTCTGTTGTAAAGCACGCAGGAAGCGGTAGAGGACAAAAGAAGTGTAGGGGAAAACACGAGGCAAAGTCGAGTGCTTTTCCTCACTTCTT
>CM042755.1:10413957-10442628 GCA_022496165.2 Catalaphyllia jardinei
CATAGACATTGAAAATTATTATATCATCAACAAGAAAACCACCAGCATCACCAATAACAAATATTTCAAAAATAGAAGTGTAACTACCATTCTCTAATTGATTACCTTTCATTTTTATACTGGACCATGCTTCCCCATTAAAACCAGTATCATAACCTTCTTTCTCAATTATATAAGCATCATTATGCGCTTTATGATTTTGAAAGAAATGGTCTGGTGATGTATTTGGTGGTGACCCAACAGTTAATTGACTCTTATCACCAAAGTCTATATAAAATCGGAAACTTGGTTGTAAATGATAACTATTTTGACTGACTTTAGTATGTTCTTTCAACACTTTTAAACTAACTGCATCATTATCACCAGTAGACTCACCAATATTAGTTAATCGCTTCCCTTCAATATCATAATTACCATCATCTGTTAAATTGAATCCAACACTTGGTAACCCAGGTAGTCCACGTTTACCAATGGCTGATGATGATGAAGGTAAAAGTCCATTTGAATAACTCATTTATATTAATATATTATATTTTTTCATTGAAATTTTTAGTGGAGAATTTTCGTGGTTTATCAATATAAACAAAGGAATATGGTTCTTCAGTTGCTTTTTCATATGATTCTTTTGAAATACTGTTTTCACGGCAAATTAAACTCTTCTCATTAACACTTGGAAACTCATAAATGGAGAAGTGAGAACAATTCAATCTGATGTCTTTTGGCGTCTTATAATAACTTTGACTCAGATAAATCACACTGCAATTTTTATGCCGTCCTCGTATAAAACAATCGATTAATGGTTTTTGGTTTTTATCACATACATAATCATCAAAAATGACGATTTTTTGTGAGTCAGAGTCAAGATCTTGAACTGGAATAATTTCATCATTTCTTGCTTCAATAACATCATAACCAACCTCATCACTTATCGGCTGAAAGACATTCATGAGATTCTGATACTTAGATTGTTCTAAATTTTTTGCATACAGATAAACTTTATCAAAATAAAGCAGATTGTAGATCATATGCATTAATGTGTTTGTTTTCCCTGAACCACTTGGACCGCAAATTAGCATCCGAAAACATTGACGAGGCATGAAATTGTATAGTTGATTAATTTTGGTGATTATGTACCACCTCAGCAAGAGAAACAAATAGTGCCAAAACCGCCAACATATGAAGAATCTTTACAAGAAAATGAAGAAGATGATCCAATGGTAAAATTTAGAAAAATGAAAGAAAGTATTTATTTAATAAAGATATAGAAGATATAAAACTAAACTTCAAAAAAATGGATGAAAATATACAAAAATATAAGACAGGTTCTGGTATAGAAAATAAAAGAAAAAAGATAGGTGGAAATGTTATGTTTTTCAACAATCCCAAACAGCTTCTCAAGAAATTAGAATTGATTATTGGTGAAACCGTTGCAGGTAATACATCAATTAAGATGAGAAATACAGGAGTTAGTATACTTAACACATTATTAAGAATGTCAACAATAAATAGACCGCAGTATAATAAATTGTATAATCAGTATTTCAAAGTATAATTATGTTAAACATGGTGTTCAACATGGTGTTCAGCGTTGTTTTTCATATTTGATTTGTCATTTTTATGTAATGTAATAATATAACAAAAATGAGTTTGCTTAAATGGAAAGAACTTGCAAAAAGTAAAACAAAATTAGGGAATAAAATCAATTATGTCCATAATCTAATCACACAAAATAAAATCGGTCAGGAGACAAGCCAATCATCATTTGAAAAGGTTTTTAAACCAGTGACAAGTAAATTAGATGATGTAATTGACAGTAATTCGATTTTAAGGATGCCTCAAAGGAGAAAAAGACCACTGAAGAAAGGGGAAGTTCCAGATTATGGTGTTGATATCGAGGATGAAGTTGAGGACATGGGTCTAGGTGATCTTTTCGATGAACAACCTGTACCACCCCAGCAGGAGAAACAAATAGTACCAAAACCGCCAACATATGAAGAATCTTTACAAGATATTATGGAAGGGAATAAGGAGATTTATGTTGATCCCCAATATTTTCCAGAGCAGTCAACCGAACCAGAGCTGCCACCTGAATACTATGAACCTGGACATGATATACCTGAATTCTATAATCCTAAATCTGATAAGCCTGGATATTATATGTATGATGATGATGGTGGTGATGATGATTTCATTTTGAATGATGTTGGTAATCCTAATTATGTTGATGTGGAATCAGTCATAAATCAACCAGAAATGACGAATGAGAAAAGCAAGAAGTATCTTAGAAAGATTGTGAAAGATGCGAATAAAAGAAGAAAGCAATTAGTTGGTTTAAAGTCGAAAGCTACTAAAGATTATAATAAGGGTCTAATTTCAGAAGACAAAAAGAATGAGCTGCATTATAGAATAGACAAAGCAAGATCAGTTTTGAAAGATTTCGCAGATTTTTATGATTATGAAGCTGATAAATTAGGTTCTGGGATCAGAGGCCGAAGAAGAAAACAGAGAGGTGGAAATGTTATGTTTTTCAACAATCCCAAACAGCTTCTCAAGAAATTAGAATTGATTATTGGTGAAACTGTTGCAGGCAACACATCAATTAAGATGAGAAATACAGGAGTTAGTATATTGGACACATTATTGAGAATGTCAACAATAAATAGACCGCAGTATAATAAATTGTATAATCAGTATTTCAAAGTATAATTGTGTAAAGTTATTATATACATGGATCGCGAGATTGTTTTATCATCATACAGTGTCAAAGATCAAGGAAACAACACTCCTCAGAATTTTACAACTAAATTCAACAAGCCCATAATATTGGATAGAAATTCCCAATATGTAGTTGGCTTGAACCGAATCATTAACATGTCATTGACATGGTTCAATGTAAATTCATCATACAACAATCAACTAATAAAATACAGCTCTGATAACGGTTCAACATTTCACAACATCACTTTCCCAGCTGGAGTCTGGAACTATACTGACTTTGATACATACATTAAGGACATAACTAAGATTGTCAAAAGTGGTGCTAATGCTAATGAGTATCCCATCACTCTCAAATTCGATAATACAACATTTAGGGTTACAGTCACATTAGCCAAGAATAATTATTATCAACTTGATTTAACTGCAAGCAATTTCAACGACCTAGTTGGGTTTGATAAAGAAATATTGAAAAATGAACAGAATATAGGACCAAAAGTGCCTAATCTCAGTCAAGACACAGACATTCTTAATATTCATTGCGACCTCATCAATGATTCACTAGTAGACGGTCAAGATACAGACATCATTTATTCCTTCTCAACCAGTGTGCTTCAACCTAGTTACTCCTTTACAATTGAACCAAGAAGAGTTACATTCAATCCCACTAATAAAAATAGTATAAGTAGTATCAGGATATACATCACTGATGGAAAAAGAAGATTAATTAACCTGAATGGAGCTGATACATCTTTTTCATTAATTCTAAAAAGGATAGAATAATATAACATAATAGTATAATGAAACCATTTGAATTTACTAGGGTTTATCATCCAAAACTCGGTATTTTTGTGGATAAACATGTAGGATCAGGGATTATCGTTGATAATATTTCAAACCAATGAAGAGTGCTGCGTCGTCTGTTGTAAAAAAGTTCTCCAAGAAATCAGGTGAGAAGGCATTAAAATCAGTAGGTAAAAAGACATCTGAGAAGTCGGGAGACCTGATAATGAAAAAGCTTAGGAATATGAGAATTGATGATGTAGGACAAAGAGCTAAAATAGTTCCACCACAGCAAGAAGAAAGTACTGATATGTTAATCAATAGACTCATATCAGGATCAGGTTTGAAAAGAAGGAGTAGAGTAAAAATTATGTAATATAATAATATAATGGCTTTCAGAACAAGTGAATACTTACAAAGGTATGAGTTGGTTCGATATCAATTAGATGATGTTATTCGGATCCCAGATGCAGGTCAACACCAACAAAAAAATGGGTACAAATTTACGATTAATGACAGGTCTTCATACTACGATTGGTACAATGCTTATTTCGAAGTACAATTTCAGTTGCAAAAATTGGCTGATGGAGCACACTATGTTGTCAGATCGTGCAGCAGTTATCAATGGAGCCCATTCACTAATTAACCATATTATGATAAAGAGTGCTGGTAAGATTGTGTATGATACTAATAATCTCCATAAAGTTACTTTTGTGAAGAACCTCTTCGAATATAGTGATGATTTTAGTCGTAGTGTTGCCAAAAACTCTCTTTGGTATCTGGATACAGATTCTACCTCTGCCAACACTAATACAGGTTATCAAGCTAGAAAACGTTTGATGACAGACGCAGATGTTCTCAAAGATGTTAATGTAATCATACCTCTTAATCATTACAGTTTCTTTGAAGAGTTGCATGAACGAATGCTAGTTCCAATGCAACTCGAGTTCAATATAGAGTTACAGAATGATGATGAATTAATATTTAAGGCAGCCGCAGCAGATGATGGTCGAGTGGTTGTTAATAGATTTCTACTATGGGTCCCAAGATTATTACCAAAGGACAGCTTATTTGATAATTTTGTCAATTCCTTTATGAAAGAGAAGACTTGGACGTATAAAAGAGAATTGTATAATGTTTCCGGACCAACACATAGCAGCGGGTTCTTCCAGATCTCCTCCAGCATTGATAATGTTATTGCCATATTTGTATATCTACAACGAGATAAAACAAACAATGCAGATATGAATCCGTACCTCTTTGATACTTTCAAATTAGATTCGGCCGACAACGTTGCTGCTAACCATCGTTATTTGACGACATGTAAACTGGAATACGGGAATGGAATATTCTATCCAGAAACTGAATACGATTCAGAATCAAAAGTAAGGATATTCAACGATTTAATGTCTTATGGTATGAGAAAGAATAATTACAACACCAGCACACAGCTCAACCTAGCTAATTACAACTCTCTTTATTCTCTCATATACTTTGATTTGTCCTTTCAAACAGAAAAAGTAACTAGAGACCCAAAGCAGTTGATATTCAGGTATAAACTAAATGCTAATACATTAGCAGCTGATGCTTTAAGCGTACACGCTATCGTCCTATACGAAGAGACAGTCGTAATCGACAAGGTGGGAAATGAATTGGTTATAGTGTAAAAGCAAGAATGAGACATTCTTAATTCAGATATGTTTTGTAATAGGAAATTATATAACATATATTATATACAAGAAATGACTCAACTTTTTGCAATAAATGTTAAACTATCAAAAAATCAGAAGAAGAATATTGGTGATGCTTATAGTAAAAGAGAAACAGTCGTCATAAGGCTAACTAATGACTCTCTTAATGGAAATGACACTCTACATGTCCCAGCTACAGTGAAGAAGAGATTAGAGAAGAATCGGAAATTGAATAAAGGTATGGACATCAAACTTTGCAAGACTAATATCAGAAAGCAAGTTGGTGGCAGTTTGTTGACTTCAGCTCTGGCTCTTGTGCGTGCATTTGGACCAACTATTGCTAAAACAATGGGATTAGCAGCTTTAGCAGGGGCCTCCAGTACAGGAGCACAACAAATTGTTAAAAAGATATCTGGAAAAGGAGTACAAAAAGGTGGTTTCCTCATTCCACAAAATAAGATTGATAAGCTTATTGCAAACAAACACCTACTAACTGTAAAACAGAAGAAAGATATATTGGACGCTCTTCAAACAGGTTCAGGTGTTCACATAAGACCAACAAAGAAGCAATCAGGCGGTTTCCTTGGTACTTTACTTGCAAGTATTGGGATTCCAATGGTTTTGAAAGCTTTGACCGGAAAGGGTGCCCCCAACGTTGGAGCACCTCCAAAAGGGGGAAGAGGAGCTCCGAGAATGGGTGCATGTAGGCCGCCACCGTTTTTTGGCAGCTGGGGTGACAGCCAAGTTGGTATGGGAAAGAAAAGACAAACAAAAAAAAAAAGGAAAGGGTCTACTATTAGGACCAAACAGCCCGTTCAATCAAATTCCGCTTCTAGGAGCAATACTGTGAAACCTAAATTCCATGAAGACATCCCATTAAGCAATCATGATCTGCTAAAATGGTGCAGATATCTCAACATCCCAATCAATGATGTTTTATCAAGAGATGGGAAGGTTCCACATAATCATAACCAAGCATTATTTATTTACAATCTTGAACCATCATATATGAGTGGAGCCATTGGGTAGCTACTTATGTAAAAGATGGTGTGATAAATTATTTTGACAGTTTCGGAATGCCTCCTTTTCAAGAAATGGTAAATCATGCGAAAAGAAAGAATTTAACTCTGCTTCATCAAAATAATCAAATTCAAAATATGAATACAACCACATGTGGATACTTTTGCTTATACTTTTTGAATGAAATGAATAAGGGGAATTCGTATCATAATTTATTAAAAGTATTCAATATACATGATACAATGGACAATGAGAGATTCATTAAATATTATATCAAAAATATCTAAATTATATATATAAATGGTGAAATCATATTGCATAAAACAGAAGAAACAAACTGAATGCGTTCCAGGGAGTGAACGATATGCTAAAGCTAAAAATGGGCGTATGATGTTGAAATGCACTTGTGCTGAATGCGGAATAACAAAGACTAAATTTGTCAAGAACAAGGGAAACTGATTGAGCCCTCACAAGATGGGGGCTTACTTGGAGAACAACTGCTTAAAAGTGGTGTTAAAGGTTTATTCAATCTTCATGGACGAGCTGGTGCTGCAAAGGCTGTTAAATCAGATATAGTCAAACAAAAAATAAAAGAGACGGCTAATCAGTATCTTGATCAAGCTTTGGACAGTTTCACATCAGACTTATCAAAAAAATTGGATCCAACACATAGTGGTAAAGGATTACCAATACCATTTCCATTTGTAGATTGGAAGAAAGCTTGGAATGTTGCCACTGCACCTGGATTATTCAAAGGACCTGAAGTGAGTGCAAAAGAGGGTAGAGCCTTAGTTGCTGAATACAAGAGACAATACAAAGCTTACAAAGATGCTGGAGGTAGTAGATCATACAACTCATGGATTAAATGGAAAGGTTATGGTGGAGGGTTAGACATCCATAATGCTATTCTCAAGGTTGCACCAAAGAAAGGGTTTGTGATGCCTGGACATAAGTATACAGGCCCTGGTAACCCTCTTGAAGAGCAACTGAGGTATGATCCCAACACTGGTCAGATACTTGAGATATATCAACAGCCAACAGGTAGAACAGATGCAGTCAGTATGCAGCATGATGTTGACTATTCAGTTTGCGGTAATAAACCAAAAGGTGATCAAGTGAAGTGTAAGAATGAAGCCGATCGTAAGATGGTCAAAGCTCTTGATGTAATTCCTTGGAAAGATCGACAATGGGGTCATACTGTGGCTAGGAACGCTATTGCAGCTAAGTCCAAATTAGGTATGGGTGTTAAGAAGCCAAAAAACGGGAAAAGCCGTCGAGTGAGGAAAACTGGCAAGAAAAATTAGCTGATGAGTTACATACACCCATAAAACGGAATTTCACTCGGCGGCGTGTAATCACAAATCATATCGATGAAATATGGGCAAGTGATTTAGTTGAAATGCAACAGTTTAGTAAATGGAACAAAGGTTACCGATATCTTCTAATGGTTATTGATGTATTCAGCAAATATGGTTGGATCGTTCCATTGAAAGATAAGAAAGGTGAATCTGTCACTAAAGCATTCCAAACAGTATTCAAGGAAGGCAGAAAACCACAATATATTTGGGTTGATAAGGGAAAAGAGTTCTATAACAAACATGTGAAAGACCTATTAGAGAAAAATGGGATACAAATGTACTCAACTGAGAATGAAGAGAAGTCATCAGTAGTTGAAAGATGGAATAGGACAATTGAATCCAAAATGTGGAAACAGTTCACAGTTCAAGGTAACACAATGTATCTAGACATGTTACCTAAACTAGTAAAGCAATACAACAACACAAAACATTCAAGCATAAAAATGACACCAGTTGAGGCGTCAAAGAAAAAGAATGAGGGTACAGTTTACTTCAATCTATATGGTGACATGGAAACATCAAAACAGAAACCAAAATTTAAAATAGGTGATCAAGTACGAATATCCAAGTATAAACGGAATGTGTTTGATAAGGGTTATACACCAAACTGGACAGAAGAAGTGTTCACAGTTGATAAGATCCAATACACTAATCCAATAACATACAAAGTAAAAGATCTCAGAAATGAAGATATTCAAGGTAGTTTCTATGAATCTGAATTATTAAAAGCCAAACAAGATGTATTCCGTATTGATAAAATCATTCGCAGAGATTATAAGAAGAAACAAGCTTTGGTGAAGTGGAAGGGATACAGTGATGATTTTAATAGCTGGATTCCAATGAAGGATTTAGGAGATATATGAAAATGATATAAGCACAAGTTATGTAATCTTATACTGATAAGATGATATAGTATGATTATCATATTATATCATGAATTGCAGTTATCAATACTGATTTTTGCTATTAATGATAGCCAAAAATATTATTATTTTTGTCTATTACACTTTTTTCTGTGGTAATACTTGGTGTTATTCTTGATTACTTTACTGCATTTAGGACATTTGAATTCCTTGTTTTGCCATTTTTTTATTGATTCTATTTGGTGTTTCTTTTTTTTCTTCATCTGAGACTATTCGCGGTCTTATATTAGCTGATTTTTTGTAATCAACTGGTAAATCATCTTGTTTGATATATTCAAATGTATAAAAATGACCATCCTTCTTTGATTTACCTGATTTACAATTGTTGAGACCCTCACAAGCCATTTTGACGATGCCAACATTTATTTGAAGATGCTGCTGGATGGCGTACATGCTGTTGAAATATGACACTTCGTTGGTGTTCTTATTTATTGCTTTCACACATTTCTTATTTTTATGATTTTGAGACACAAATGAGTAATCTCGATCCTTTGCTGACTTTTTATTATTTTCTTGTGGTGTCATAAGTTGGAGATTAGATAATCTATTGTCTTCCTTATTATTATTGATGTGATCGATCACTTTCCCATCTGGAATTAAACCATTATGGCATTCATATATGAATCTATGGGCTTGATAACCCTTGAACCCAGATTGACCATGTTTTCTCACGAGGCAAATCATGTAACCATTATGATTCTTGTTTCCTCTCTGGGGTACTTGTTTGATGATATGTATGATTTTTCCGTCTTCGGATCCAGCGTATAAATTATAAGTTGGATGAGTGGTGTAAACGCACTCGTTAATTGTAATTGTTGTCATAATATATTATATTGCGCCAAACCTTTATGTTGATTATGTAAAAATATTTATAAAAACTTTTTTCATAAAAATATATAGAATTTTTTTATAAAATTAAATTTTTTTAATTTTCTATTAGGGCTTTCCTCTCTAGGGCACTTATTTTATGATATGTTTGATTTTTCCATCTTCGGATTCAGCATATATATTATAAATTAGATGAGCAAAAAAAAACGTGCTTATTTATTATAATTTTCATCATTATAATATAGTTTACATGATAAATCTTCAAATCTTGGCAGTTAATTTTTTCCTAAAAGTGGCTTAAAGACTTGACACGTTAGTAATATTAGTCAGATGACTCGAAAAATAGAAACAAAAAATACCGAAGCACTTTTGTGCTCACCTGCCGGACTTCGGTCCTCCCTGCCTTCTGCACTTCGGTGCTCCCCCACAACCAAAATCATCCAAACTAATTATAGTATGGATAAACATCATCTATTAAAACTAACCAAATCTCAATTGATTGATATGTTATTAAAATATATTAAACCACAAAACAAACCAACACCTTTACCAAGGAAGAATGTAAAACAGATGGTACAAGAATATGAAAACAATATAATTAAACCAACATCTTTACCAAGGACTAAGAAACCAGTACCATTACCAAGGACTAAAATAGAAGAAACTGCTAGAGCTCTGAAGGGTTACACAAAGTCCTTCGAAATCAGCATCAGAAATAATAAAGATCCTCTTAATCAACTGCAAAACACAAGAAAAGCAGTTGAATATCATATTGTTAAGATGCTAACATTTATGAAAGGTCTAAAATTTGTTGAAACGCTCAAAGTGACATTAAAAAAATCAACAAATGATAAAATAATATACAAAACCGCTTATTTCAATAGCAAACCTATTACCATCATTAATAACACAGAAAACCCTGAAGCATTACAATTATCAAAACAACAAATCTTAAATATGATAGCTCAATGGATTTCTGAAGGTTCTGGTTGGACCATTGAATCTGTTGATAATCATTATCTTAATATCGTACAATATAAGCCAATGAAAGGCTCATCATATATTGAACTACCCTCAGAACTCAGACATCATAAAAAAGGATTGATTAATATGAAAAACGAGGATAATGAATGCTTCCGATGGTGTCACATCAGATATTTAAATCCACAAGATAGGAACCCGCAGAGAATCAAAAAATCAGATAAACAATATATTAAAAATTTAGACTACTCTGGAATTAAATTCCCAATAACAACAAAGCAGTATAATAAAATTGAAAAGCAAAATGAGATTAATGTTAATGTATTTGGATATGAAAACAAGCAGCCATATCCCATCTTTGTGTCAAAAGAAAAATATGACAGACATATGAATTTATTATTGATAACTGAAAATAAAAATAAACATTATGTTTTAATTGAAGACTTTGATAGGTTCATGTATAACCAAACAAAGCATAAAGAAAGGAAGCACTTCTGCATGTATTGCCTTCAGTGTTTCAGCTCTGAAAAAGTCTTAAACAATCATAGAGATAATTGTATTCAAATTAATGGAGTACAAGCAGTGAAAATGCCTGATCCTGATAACAATATCCTAAAATATAATAATCATAATAAACAACAGCCTGTGCCATTTGTGATTTACGCTGACTTTGAAGCTATCACTGAGAAGATATCTGGTTGCCAACCTAATGACAACAAATCATTTACTGAAGCATACCAGAAGCACACAGATTGTGGCTATGGTTATAAAGTCGTCTGTTGTTATAATGATAAATATAGTAAAACTGCTAAAACGTATAGAGGTGAAAAGGCAGTTTTCAAATTCATGGAAGCTATGCTGGAAGAAGTCAAATATTGTAAGAGAGTGATGAAAAAAGAATTCAATAAACCATTGAGAATGACAAAAGAAGATGAAAAGCAATTTCAAAAAGCTGAAGAATGTCATATTTGCGATAAAAAATATACTGATAAAGATATTCGAGTTCGAGACCACTGTCATATCACTGGTAAATATAGAGGATCTGCTCATCAAGATTATAATTTGAAACTCAGAGTAAAACCAGAAGAAGTAAAAATACCTGTTATATTCCATAATCTCCGTGGTTATGACAGCCATTTCATTATGCAAGAGATTGGAGCTATTGTTAAGAAATATGTTTATAAAAATAAGAAAGGTGAGGAGCAAGAGATTACCATCAATGCTATACCAAATAATATGGAAAAGTATATGGCGTTCATGCTTGGTAATAACTTAGTGTTCCTTGATAGCTTCCAATTTATGAGCTCCAGTCTAGAAAAACTAGTGAGTAATATGCCGAAAGAATCATTGAAATATACATCAGAAGAATTTAAAGGTAAAAAATTAGATTTGATGACTAGAAAGGGAGTTTATCCTTATGATTATATGGATAGTTTTAACAAGTTCAAAGAACAACTTCCGTCAAAAGAAGAATTCTACAGTATTTTAAATAGTGAACATATATCTGATGAAGATTATAAACACGCACAAAATGTTTGGAATAAATTTAATTTGAAGAACATGGGTGAGTACCATGACTTATATTTGAAATCAGACATCTTACTATTAGCAGATGTATTTGAGAATTTCAGCAAAACATGTTTGGAATATTACAAGTTGGACCCATGCTATTATTTCACATCCCCTGGTTTATCGTGGGATGCTATGTTGAAGATGACTAATATTAAGCTGGAGTTGATGACTGATATTGATATGTTCCAGTTTATTGAGAAAGGTTTACGAGGTGGTATTAGTTATATTGCTAATCGTTATGGTAAAGCAAATAATAAATATATGAAAGAATACAATAAGAAAGCGCCCTCAAAGTATATCATGTATCTTGATGCAAATAATTTATATGGTTGGGCTATGAGTCAGTATCTCCCAACAGGTGGATTCAGATGGATGACACAGAAACAGATTGATGAATTGGATTTAGCTAAGTATAAAGAAGACAGTAAGAAAGGATTGATATTAGAAGTAGATCTCAAATATCCCAAGAAATTACATGATCTCCATAATGATTATCCACTAGCAGCAGAAAAGGTGGAAGTAACAAATGATATGCTATCTGATTACTGCAGAAAAATATCTGAGAAATATAATATATCAACTGGTTTGGTTCACAAGCTTATACCAACCTTAGGGAAAAAAGAAAAGAATGTTTTACATTATAGGAACCTTCAGTTATATATGGATCTTGGTTTGAAGGTTGCCAAAGTACATTGAGTACTAAAGTTCAATCAATCCCCTTGGTTAAAACAATATATCGATTTCAATACTGAGAAACTGAAAAATGCTAAGAATGCTTTTGAAAAGGATTTCTTCAAACTTATGAATAACAGTGTATTTGGAAAAACGATGGAAAATATCAGAAAGCGAGTAGATGTGAGATTGGTAACTGATGAGAAGAAACTGTTAAAATTAACCAGTAAGCCAACATATGTTAGTAGCAAGATCTTTAATGAACCCTTACTCTGAACAGGCCAGCATATGTAGGAATGTGTATCTTAGATTTGAGTAAGACTTTGATGTATGATTTCCATTACAATTATATTAAAGATAAATATGGAAGTAAAGCCAAGTTGTTATTTACAGATACAGATAGCTTAACATATGAGATTGAAGCTAAGGATGTGTATCAAGACTTCTGGAAGGATAAGCATAAGTTTGATAATAGTGATTACTCTGAGAGCTCACCATTTTATTATAAAGAAAATAAGAAAGTGATTGGTAAAATGAAAGATGAAGCAGCTGGAGTTCCAATCACTGAGTTTGTGGGCTTACGATCAAAAATGTATAGTTACATGAAAGATGATCAGAAAGGAGGAAAGACTGCCAAGGGAATTAAAAAGAATATCATCAAGAAAAACATCACACATGAAAACTATAAAGATACACTCTTGAATAATAAACAGATGTTTCACAAAATGAAAACAATTAGAAGTGAGAACCATAAGCTTGGTAGTTATGAAATAAACAAAGTATCACTCAGCTGTTTCGATGATAAAAGATACTTGCATGATGATGGAATAACAAGCTATGCATATGGTCATAGGAATATCAAACATTAATTTTCATAATATCAAAGTTTGGATTCAGATTGATTACCCGGGTTAGGTCTGACTTCCATATTTGATTTACATTCCATTTTAAATTTTCATATACATTTTCATATACATTCTATTATAAATTTTCATATATATTTTCTTATAAACAAAAGTATAAAACAAAAGTATAAAACAAAAGTATAAAACAAGAGTATAAAACAAAAGTATAAAACAAAAGTTAAAATAATTTTCATATACATTTTCATATACATTTTCATATACATTTTCATATACAAAAGTTGCTCACCAAAAAATGGTGTCCAGACTGATGTCCCAGGTTTTGGTCTGTCTCCACATTTGATTTCAATATTTATTTCTTTAGTTTTAATTATTTGGTTTAAACATTTAGTTTTTCCAACAGTTGATTAATTGTTGGAAAAATAGGTTAGAAATATAGTATAAAAAAATATTGAAAAATGTGCTGGAAAAATAATATAGAAAAAAATATTTAAAATGTGCTCATACCCCCATATACTATACTACTAGCTTATGTTTGTTCACATACATGTCGACAAATCGATACTCAGTATCCTAAATATTCGCAATCTATCTTGTCCTAAATCCTCACGGAACCTTTCATCTGATTGTTTGGAATCAAAATATGAAAGCTGTGAGAAGTAAATGACAATGCTGTAAAACATTAAAAACCTCACCTCAATTTCGCAGGATACCTCCAACGTCGAAGGAGGCAGCAGAGATCTTCGTTTGCTATCAATGACTATCAGCAAATCATCGGTGATGCAAAGGACTTACGAGAGACCGCAAGATGGATATTTGTTGTGCTGATTGGCTCTGAAGTATATCCTATTGTTACTTACTTACTTACTTTCGGAAAACTCAGATGATGGCAATAGTAACTGCTGTGCAAGCGCAGTACAGGCGAACCTTGATTATCCGGACTCATCGGGACCTTGGTAAATAGTCCGGATAATCGAGAGTCCGCATAATTGAAAATATGAACATTAGTGAGAAAGAAATGTAAACAAAAGGTATACCGCAAAGAAAACATCATTTTAATTGTGAAATCTACAAGGCCTGTATGTACAGTATTTACAAAATAAAAACTTTTAGTTCAGGTATTTACAAACATTTAAAATGTTCAAGCATGTTTGTTTGTTTCACATTGTGAAGTCCATCATGTGTCTTAGCTGCATTAACTGCACAGGGTCAATATCATTCTGTGATTCCACCCACGACAAATATTTTCTGAAAACTTGCACTGCCTCTTCAGTCGATCACTTTGTGCAGTTTCTGTGGAAATGGTTCAACAGTTTCTTCTGCTGCTGAAAGTTTCTTGCCTTGAATGCTGAGGTTCCTGATGCTATGCCATGTTTTAAACTTTTCAAGCCTGCGAAGAGAAATGTTTCGCTTTCTCTTGAAGAAGCGGAACTGAAATCGGTATCCCAGTAGTTAAATAAACCAGGTGTACAGGGCTTTATCCAACTGCTCAACATTGGCCAGCTTCAGGGACTTTCGTTTTAATCCTTTGCTTGTCTTGATGCTTTCAGTAAATTTTGTTCTTCCGTGTGTCTGAGATCTGCTGCTTGCTGATGCCAAATTCTTGTGCTAAATTTGTCCCTTTCTCTCCTTTATCCAAACATGAAATAATTATCTGCTTATCTTTAATCGATAGAATGGTTCGCTTTTGCTTCGTAGACATGTTTTTGATTTGAGTTTACGATCTATTGCTCGTGTCTTCGCATAACCCACGCGGCAAGAACTAATCAAGCATGAAATTCCCTTGGCAACAAAACAATTGAGCCAATCAGATATCAGCTGAATGCATCAGAATATTTCTGTCTCGTTGCACTTGCGAATTTTGAAAAGCCCACAGGCCGGATAAAAAGCTGTTTCAACAATCTTTTGAAAGGACTATTATGCTTTTTGCAACTTTGAGTTTTCACAATCATAACTAATCAATATTCATGAAAAAATTGGGACCTGAGAAAAAAGTCTGGATAATCGAATAGTCCAGATAATCGAGGTCTGGATAATCGAGGTTCGACTGTAGTCACAAAAACTGAAGACTTCATCTGCTATAAGTGCTTGATGGTAAAACCAGAGCTGTGAATAAAGATGAGTTTCTAGAGTTCAAAAACATTTTCAAAAACATTTAATCACTACTTGGAGTTTCATGCTTGTGATGAAGCAATCATCAGACAACTGACAACAATAATGGTTAGATGTAAAGATATACAAATATTATATGAAATGGGGGAACTTTGTTTTTAGCATGACATGTCAAGATGTGATTGGACGGCAAAAATGCTAAATGGTCAGGTGAATTTATATTAGGTATTAGGTAAACACAGTACATGTACTTAACAAGAATTTCTTAGAATGTCTGCAGGTCAATGTCATTCTGTTTCTTAGATTAAGTGTCAACATTTCTGGTTTACAAGTTATGAAGTATTTCTCCCATAGGCAAAGATGACATTTTTTGTTGATATTTGAATACAACCTAGCTTGCTTTACTTTTCTCCACTTAATTTGATATTAATTGATTTTCCATTCCTTTAGACTCCATAATTATGTACTAGCTACAGTAAGCTCGGTTAAATTTTATGTAGTGTTCGTTCCTGAAAGAACATTTGGTTTCTGTAGCATTCCTTGAATGTTGTGTCATACAGTCTGATGTATGTTTCTTTTGTCTGTGGGGTCGTGACCTCTGCTTGATAGATAATGTTTTCCGAATATTACAATTTCCCTCAAGTGAGCAGGTGTTATTATACATTTGGATGATTTACATCAATGTTAAAAAATTAATAACTATTGTACTTAAATGATGTACTTAAAGTCAGTGTTTTAATGAAGTCCCATTGCTCCATGCTCAAGTATGTAATTTGATTGCTTTATAAAATCAAGTCTCGATCACAAGGTATGCTACTACTTTAATTATAGCTGTTGATGATTACAATACTTAAGATAACTTTTGATTATCCAATGTAACAAGCATAGGTGTACATGCTCCTTCAGGCATGGGAGGTAGTGTCACCTTATTGCCCCCACAAAAATGCAGAATGCCCAAAAGCACGAGTGTTGTACGAACGCACTCAAATTTCAATAAAATTAAACACATTTAAAATTCTCATGTTAAGTGAAATTATTATCCTTCCGAGTGGAGTCCTGATTTTTTTAACCTCCAAGGTAAACAAAAATTGGTTTACAAACTCGAATTGGTAAAGAAATCAAGGGTAAAATCTGAGGAGAGGGAAAGATCAAGAGTTATTGAAATTTTTGAAAATTTCGAAAAAATTTGAGAAATCAGGATTACACTGTAGTTATTTTAAAACCTCACATATGCTATGACCTCAAACAACAGCTTGGTAAAATCTGAAACTTATAAAACAAAGAGTTTTTCTTTCACTTTTGGAGCCATTCAAAGAAAGTTATCCAGAACCACCACACAAAAAGTCTTCATTTGCTCTGATTCTTTTGTCATTGTTTTAATTTGTTGATGGAAATAACATGCATCTCATGGATTTCCATGATACACTTTCAGACAATGTACATGTATGGCTTTTTCAAAACAGCCAAATTATACCTGCAATAATTGTGGATCCTTAGATCATTTCACCATAACTCCATTTTGACAAGACAAACCTCAGAGAAAGTAGCCTACAAGCCTGGCCTTGCCTATCTCTTACAAACTTTTCTCCCAAGTACTTTTGCCCCAATCATCAGTGCTTTGTGCAGAAAATGTCAAGAAAACGGGGGAAACTGGGGAGGGCTGCAGACCCCTCCCCCCCTCCCTGTCCCTCCGGCTTAAACGCCTATGGTAATAAGGAGCTGGAGAAAGCAGTGGACAAATTACCAGGCTATAGATTTGGGCATAAGAAGTGCAAAAAACTATGATTTTAAAAGGCAAATTCTAAAACATGATATTAAGTGTCAATTCTGGAAAAACGTATACTTGGAAAAATCCAAGTCCCAGATGGGATTTGAACTCACGACTCTCTGTGATCTAGGGTCGGCTTACGTGATCTTGGACCTTTTTCTTAGCTTGTGAGCAGCAGAATTCAACAAATCTAGCCATCTGATAGGTTCCTGGAGCAGGCAGAATTTTCTCATCTGGACCACCACAGCAGGCAGAATCCGTCAAGTTGATCCATTTTGAACAAATTAGCAGTAATTGTCAACTGTTTGCCCTTTTTACACTTCCATAGATCACTAATCAATGCAAGTGTATCCTTATTCACCAGGCCAGGTAAATCTAAAAGTAACTTGGCAAATGTATGGCAAAAGCTTGTGTAAATATAATTATTTGAACCATTGATAAGAAAAGAAAAAATTTGGAGTTGTCTTAAGGTGATTCCTCTGTATTGCATTGCGCATCCCTACTGTGCACTATTTTCATGTCATCAGCACGCAAATTAGCGTGTGCATGTTCACAATTTCCCTCAAGCCAAGCTTGATAGCGAAATAAATGCTCGTTTTCTTTTGAACGGGCATTGTGACCTATATTTTTTATTGCATAATAATAGTGTACATACTATCTTTCTTAATTAGAAAAAAACCTAAAAAAAATTATCGGAAGGAAAAAAAGATATAGGTGAAAAAGTGCACAAAACCGTTACTCTGTGATGCGAATTGTGACGGCGAAAATAACGACTCTACGAACGCTTTACGTTTATGTCGTTTTAAATAGTGTGACCATGAATTTTATATGATATTGTTCTATAAGCTCAACACTTTCTACCTGTCAAGTTTTTTCCCAAGTATTACTTTTATAAACCTTGTTTTGAGCCACCGCAAAATGTAACTCGGACCGATGAATAACATGTGTGATTAGCACGAGAACAAGCTTAAATGGGGTAAGATTGGCTCACCTCATCTCTTAAACGAGAATGGTGACGTATCATTTTTATTTTACTTTTCAAAACAGTGCTTGGTAGAGAGAATTCAGGAAAAGTTTCAAAAAAATAAATTCTTCGGTAAATTTTATTTCTGAGGAATCACCTTGAGCAAATCTCTGAAGAACTTTGGGATAACAGTGATTGCTTCTTACAGTGATTCGCAGGTGGCCTGAAATGCCTGTTCATGTTTCAGCTGTATGTGACTCGTCTACAACACAAGCCACTAAACTGCTACTTCTTCTTCAGTGATTGTAGAAATCACTTATCTTTGGCACTTTCCACCAATGCATAGAGGGCATCCAATTTGCTTCCTTTGATGTCTTCCAAACAAACTAGCTTCAGTCAAATTCATGGTAGCAACTTACTCTTTGTTATAGTAATCTTTGTTATTTATAATGCGGGTGTTAACATATGAATAGGATCACATGCGCATAACAATAAGTTAACTAGATGTAGCTCTCGCTAAGTCTCTATAATGCTGCCGCCTCACCAGCCTCGCGTCTTCGCTTGGCTGGCTCGTTGGCAATTAAACTATCAAACCATTAAACTATACATATATAACTAAAAATTCAATTAAAAATATAAAGGAGATAAATATATACATTTAGAAAACAGTCCTAAGAAAGCACCGACGCTGATTGGTTAAAAATCGTGTTTGTATAACTCGATGGAGACACAGAACTAGCATGCACTGTTGACGTAGTGATGGCACGAGCAAAGGGAATTTACATTTTGATAATCAAAGTTAACAAGTTGTTTTCATTTTTCTCGTTGCGGTGTTTTCTAAAAGAAATAGAAAACATGTACTCCAAAAGCAGTGGAAACTCTCGCTTGTGGCTCGTGTTCCCACAGTATTTCTCGTTCTCCCAAACTTCCACTCGTGTTTCTATAACTTGATAGAAACATGGTAAATGTTTTCTGTTTCGTAAATATAAAGTTAAATAAAAATTACAAATAATGAAATGTTATAGGCAATATTAAATAAAAATGTCTTCACTTAAGTCTTGAATCCATTAAAATTGTCCTCGTCTCTAATATATCTGGGCAAAGCGTTAAAAAGATATGGGGCAGCAACAGCAAAGGCCCTATCACCCAAAGTTTTCAAACTTTTCCTTCATAGGGCTTTAGAAAACATTCATTGTTCCAGCATAAAGAATAGAGGCTAGGGCATTGCAATGTTACGAGGCATTGAATATAATCAGGAGCAAGTCCATGAATGGCAGGCCGCTTTAAATGATAGTGTTAAGATCTTAAAGGTCACTCTTTCCTTTACCAGTAGCCAGTGTAAAGACTGTAAGACTGGAGTACTGTGGTTGTACCTGGGTGCAGCATTTTATACATGCTGTATTGCAATAATCAAGTCTACCAATAACTACAGCATGCATGAACAAGTGTTTGTGTAGTTTGGACAGATAGGTATTTTCTGATCCTTTTAATATTGTGGATATAGTAGAATGCAGTTTTACAAGTGTTGTTAATATGTGGTAACAGGGTCATATTTTCGTCAAATAGCACTCCCAGATTCCGAGCCATTGTGGCTGATGCTGCAGCAGAGTCGCCAACAGACAAGACTTAAATGTTGACCTTGTTAAGTTGTTGCTTCATACCAATTATCAGAAATTCTGTCTTGATGTCATTAATTTTCATCTTATCCTTGATCATCCATACACAAATTGCCTTTATACAGTTTTCCATGGCTGCAATAGATTCTTCTTCCGTGGCAGTGCATCCTGGCTTAAAAGACAGATATAGCTGTGTGTCATCTGCGTAATACATGCATGTGCAAAGGGAAGGTACTTTTTAATGATCGTCAAATGCTTGCTAGAGTATCGGTGAATAACAATGGTCCAAGGCACGAACATTGAGGCACTCCATACATTGTCATGAATTCCTTAGAAACTCCACCGTCAAGTGTCACTTGTTGAGATTGACCAGACAAATATGACAAGAACCACTCTAAAGCTTTGCCAAATATGCCAAATGATTTCGTCACGCGTTCCAGGAAGATACTATGATTGACTGTGTCGAACGCAGTTGTTAAATCTAAAAGAAGTAATAGTGTTACATGCTGTTGATTCATACTGGGAAGGATGTCGTTGTAAATTTTAAGCAGTGCTGTCTCCATGCTGTAACATTTTCTATACGATGGCTGTAACTTGGGGAGCAAATCATTAGCCATTGATAGTAAGGTGATCGTAAGTTTGATTGTAAATGGCTTGCTCTGTCAACTTTGAGATGAACTAGGGTGTAAGTTATTAAAATCTGCGGCAAGTCTATCTTTCTTTAGAAGTAGCTTTACAAGAGTCTCTTTCCAAACTTGCGGAAAATAACCATGGACTAAGCAAGAATTGATAATCTTGGTTATGACAGGTAATAACACATCCAGACAATCAGAAACCAGTGAAGAAGGCAGAGGGTCCAATGTACAATGTTTTTTTAGAAGTAGACAAAACAAGAGTACGAACATCATCTTCACTAATAAGCTGATTAAAATGATCTAATGTTGTGCAACTATCTGGTAGAACCTGATCATCAGGCAATAGTGCACGTATGTCCTCACTGAGAATTATAGCATCTATTTGACAATTAACAAATGCTAGTGATCTTTTAAACGAAAAACTCGCCAATGTTGTTATAGAGCATGCCTTTATTAGAATAGTTCAGAGAGCAAAGGTCTTCCTTAGGAGTTAAGAGAGACTTAATTAGCAGATCTAAACAATAAATTTTGCTTGGCTTTCGCTGTTTTCCGAAACGAAGTTGGTGTAGTAAGCTTGCTTAGCCTTATTTATGATGTAAGACACATGGTACTTCTGAGTTTCAAATGTTTGAAGGTTGTCTGGTGATCTGCTTCTGTGCCACATCCTTTCCAATTTCCTACAAAGTCATTTTGCAGCATCAATTTCTGAGTTATACCAGGGGGTGAATGGTCTTGTTTTCAGAGTCTTGGTCTTTAGAGAAGCATGATTGATGGTCAATCAATTTAGTAAGAGTTTTATCCAGCTCACACAGCAATGTCAAGTTCCTTTGGTGCTAGATTATTGTATCCATCCAGAATGTTGATGCATAGCTCAGAGGCCAACAAATCACTCTTGGGAGTGTCAGAATGCTAAGATTTCAGTTTCCTGTGTGTCATTCTGCATATTGGAGCCATCGGCTTTGGAAAATGGAAATGGCAGTTCACACAGGCATGGTCAGATATAAAGTGATCAACACGTGGCTTGTTCTTGATAATAGAATCTGAAAGGTGCATAATAATGAGATCAAGAATATGCCCACTAATATGTGTAAATTGATTAACATGCTGACGCAGACCAACAGAGAAGAGTAAGTCACAAAAAGCGGCTGAGTCAACATCATCTTTACAATTCACATTGAATATTAAAATTTCCACAAATAACGAATAGTTCTTTACGTAATAGTAGGGATTCCATATAGATCAAAAATTTGGTCAAAATACGCTTGAGCTAACCATGTGTTCAATCAAATAGGGAGGATGATAGATGATGACTAGCCTGAGTTTGTGCATGTGGACTATCCTGAGCTTGTGAGCTTGTTCTGAGCTTGCAGACTTACATAATCTGGTCATTAGTAACTCTGAAAAGATGTGTTGTGACTAACATAGGATGCATAATTTCCAGCTTGTTTCACAAGCAACAGAAAAAGGTGAGAAATGAGAAATCTTTCCATAGCTTGTAGGTAAAACGGTAAAAAGATCCTTTTGTCAAAAGAATTGTTCAATCACCTTCTTTTGTTCTGCTTTTAGCACCAATTTGATACCATTTTTTTCCAAAGATCATAGCATTTCCTCTACCATTTTCTTCCAGAGATCGTAGCGTTTTTCAAACTGAATGATCACTGAAAACAGGCCTGGTGTATATTTTCATTATTGGACATGTTTTTGTTAATACATGTATTTTGGCAGAAGATGATATGGTACTACATGCATATGTATTTAAGGTAATTCCTCTGAAAGAGAAGTGACAATAGATTTCCATTCAAACTTTGTCCACTGAATATTTATCATATGAGAACTTCAATTTTGAACTAAAAAACAGGGTGCCCATGCTCATTAAGGAGCACTGAAGCATTGAAAATGTTCCATTTTGGCATTATTTAATGGTTATTAGAAGAATGTATTCCCAGTAATAATGGTAAAATCTTTGTGACTGAGAGTCTTGAGAACACACAGTAAACTACAGTCAATGTATTGTGTGGGACAGAAATAAACATTTTAAGTTTGATTTAGACAGAAAGCTGAACTCTTGATTAAAATTTGAACCAAATTTCTTTACATGGTTACCAAATGGCAAAATAGAAGAGACTACAGTGTATCTGCTATTTTCCTTTCAGGAATAGAAATCATATTAGTCTTTTCTCACGCAAACCTTATGATAAGTTCATTACAATGACTGGAAAAAAAGGTGGGGTGCCCATGCTTGTTGGTGAGCTATAGCCATTCTTCAACTGACAGCACTCAATATCAAGGCAAATTCATTACCCGCGAGCAAGTTACCAAGCGTACAACTAGGAGTGGCCAAAAGCTCAACATACCTCTTTTTAAAACAGCCTCAGGACAGAGAACATTTTATTACAGAACTATTGGACTTTGGAACAATTTAGACCCCCTTTTTAACTCATTCATTGTGAAGCAATGGATGAGTTTTTGTGGAGAGGGACAAAACAGCGTTACCAGAAATCTGCGTAGACAGTTGTGACGGTGTCAGCAAATTAACTAGCGGAAGTGAGATAACAAATTGGTTAGATTTGAGCAGCCGCTGACCAAGTAGCCAACTTACCACAAATAGCAAACATCACCTTCACCTGGATGATTGCAAAACACCGCAAGATAATTTTTATTCTTAAATTTAGGCATTCAGTAAATAAAATTAGTCCAAAACATATTTATATATTTTTTTAGATATTTCTTTTTTCTCCGAAAATGAGCCTGTGTACCTACCCTTCCTTCCATCTCGTGTTACATGCCCGAGAAGGCAGCTATATTTTAACGAATGTTGTCCACTTCGACACCGCCAGATGGGATGTATACTTAGTTGATACACGGAGTGAATTTGGTTAGAAATGTTGAAAAATTCTAGAATTTGTGGAGCCCAAACTGTTTTGAGATGTTCGTCAGATTTGTCAGCCTCCATTACGGCTCAATGTGTGCAAACTCCTCAGTTCAAGGCAGCCATTGTGTATTTTGATTTCCAGCTTTTGCGATTTCTGGTGGTTAAACATTGCTTTCTTTAATTGTTTGAATTTGCTTTAAGCAAAACGTACAGCCCACACGTCAAATCGAAACGACCCAGAACTAAACTAAAGTCTGTTTCAGACTAGGAGTCCAGAAATAATCTCCAGGTTTACGATCCCTGCGTGACAATTGCTATAAAGCTCCATTCAGTAATATTTACAATGTTATGAAACTGCTAGTTCCATTGAAATGTCAAATGACTACTTTTGCATTATAACAATGGCCCTAATATCAGTAACAGATGATATCCTGAAAAGCATAAAGTGGAATGGTATCTTTACTTCGTTTCTGATTATCGTCGCTAGTGTGTTACACATGTAGATCGCGCATCGACCCAGATCGATCAGGCAATACAAGACCATGATACCAAAACTGACAGTTTTAAAAGGTGTGTAACATTTGGTGATGATTGTAATCACCCAAATGGGATCGAAATGCAGGTAAATAATCAATTCAGTATCTTAGATTGCTGGAAACAGAGTTGATCAGTGTGTTTGCTTTCACTCAAGACTCTTGTCCTGCAAGGCCCGGGTCAACTAAAAAGGGATGTGCCCTATTTCTGGTATCTTCCAAATTATTTTTATTTAGATCTTCATCTTTTTTATCTATTTAATTTCAGGGGCAGCAGTTTATGTTACATCTACTGGATTATTCCTGCCTACCCATTGTAGTTATTTAATAATAATAAAAAAGTAATAAGTAATTATTATAAACAATGATACACGAGTCAAATGAATAATGACAACGATGACTCAAGAACTTTAAATGATAAATACTTTGAGTGCAGGGTGGATTGTCTTGGCAAACTGACTCCATCAGACTTTAACACTTTCCTTTGAAAACCAAGCTAGCACACTTTCAACTTCATTTAGCCAGCCTATAGATGATGTACAATTTGTAGCTCACCATCATAGCTTCAACCAACTCACCTCAAATATTGACATGGTCATTATGACTGTCTCTTCTTATTCATTGAAATTTTAAACATATTGGTACATATAATACCACTACAACCTGGACTAATACACACTGAAATGCTGTTTTGAAAACCTTCCACCACCAGAAATCAAGACTGACACTTAGAATAAAGTGATTTATTAATTTTAGTGTCAATATGTATTTATTGGACTTCAAGTAGCACAAGTCTCAATAAAACTCCAAGAGACTACATTGTCGCTAGTTATTTTTCAGTAATTGGTCAGTTACATCCTTGAACATGAATGCTTTTCTCCGTCCACTCAACCTTCCCACCGTGCAAACAACCAAACTAACAAAATAGGCTTAATATGATGCATTCGAATAAAATATCATACATAAGCTGTAACAAGCAAACAGCGGATAAGGCTGTCACTTCATTTAGATGACACAACATTTGCTAAACAATGAACTCAAATGCTTGACAACAAAACATACAGAATGATGCTATATTGTCCTAATCTATTGTACAGCAAATGATTCATTTACCCAATTAGTCAATTGTAAGCCTGCTGATAGCTAAGATATGTGCCAGGAAGAAGATTCACGCTTATTGAGGCACCACCAATATTGTTAAACACTATAATACACAATAAACACTTAAGTCATTTCATGGCTAAGAGCATGAATGAGTTGGCTCATAAGAGCCCTTTGATTAAATCAAGCCATTCGGTTCAAGTTTTTAAACGTACAGTATCTTAAAGAATAAGCTTTTAGACAATTTTGTAAATGCTTCTTAAAAAACTTCATTTATTTTTAGTATTTTTATTGATTACAAATTTTAGACAATGTTGTAAATTTAATTAATTTTAATTGTATAGGTATTAGTAACTTTAACAATTTAAATAATTGTTCCTGAAAAGCCCCATTGGGGAGGGGGGAGGTAACAATAAAATATGTATGTGTGTGTGTGAGTGTGTGTGTGTGTGTGTATATATGTATGTATGTATGTAAATTTGGAATGTGTCGAAAACGAAGACCCAAAAATGAAGACCCAAAAACGAAGACCCAAAAACGAAGACCAAAAACCTAAGACCCACTGGTCTAAAATGAAGACCCTGTGGTCTAAAACGAAGATCCACTGGTCTGAAACGAAGACCCACTGGTCTAAAACGAAGACCTACTGGTCTAAAACCTCTTTTTCTTCGGGGAAAGACTTTATCCTTTTAAAAGTGCTCTCGTTTCTGCATCGCATAAATTAAAATGTCACCTTGGCGCGCGACAAACTTGACACTTACTTTATCTCTGTCGGTACAACACGTTTCAAATTGCGTAATGCAATTGAACTCCAACAGTAAAGTGAAATAAATATGTGACGGTTTCAGTATATTTTGTCGTCATTAATACTCTATTTTTCAAATGCATATGAGAAAATTACCATGAGGTTTTGCTGTAGCTATACTGTCCTTCGCATAGAAAGCCGCAAAGGTCAACTGTGCATGACTCGCAAATTTATTCACCACGTGGTACAATAATTTGATTACATTATCACTTTCAAATGCATCCCTGCAGTGAGAAAGACGAAAACGAAGATCCAAGGGTCTAAAATGAAAACCCACTGGTCTAAAACCTCTTTTTCCTCGAGGAAAGACCATGCACTAAATTAGCTCTTATACTAGGTATTTCCATAGTGCATAAATTAAAATGTGATCTGAGCGTGCAACAAACTTGACAGCTACTTTATCTCTTTCATGTAAAAGTTGGTACAACTCGTGTTTAATTGCATAACACAAATAGATTTTAACAGTAAATAGAAATATACGCTTCAATGACCGTTTTAGTATATCTAGTCGTCAGCAATATTCTATTTTTCAAA
Organism: Catalaphyllia jardinei; assembly: GCA_022496165.2. Classification (NCBI taxonomy): domain Eukaryota; kingdom Metazoa; phylum Cnidaria; class Anthozoa; order Scleractinia; family Caryophylliidae; genus Catalaphyllia; species Catalaphyllia jardinei. Next base: position 10,440,304 of record CM042755.1, read on the forward strand.
AGCGTATGAGAAAATTATGATGAGGCGACCTTGTTACTTAGCTGTACTGTTCTTGTTGTATAAAGGAGCAAAGGTCAACTATGCGTGACTCGCAAATGTATTCACCATGTGGTAGAAGAATTTGATTTTGCCTGGAAAATTACATCAGTCTCGAGCTCAAATGCATCACTGTGTTGAGGATGTCGTTTTTTCGGAATCTCAAGTTCCTCCAGTTCTCAAAAAAGCAACAATCTTCTGTGGAAAGTATCACAAACATAAAAGTATTTGATTGTAATGCTCTGCAAGTCAAAAAGCGACTCGGTCAAGGTGCTTTTGGCGACGTGTACACCACTGAATATGGAACTGAGGGACATGTCAAGACAGTGGTTGTTAAGAAAATGTTGCATGTCCTTGACCAGGACGAGAAGAAACTTTTATTCAAAGAAGCAGCTCTTCTCAATAGATTTCTGTACCCCAACGTTGTGAAACTGCTTGGAGTGTGACATCAGCCACTGGCGATAATGCTTGAATATGTGCACTTTGATTTCAAGCTTTTGGCGTCGATTTGTGTGTCAGCTCGCTGTCTGACTTCTTGCTACAGATAAATGATTACAACTGTAAGGGATTCCACTCCCAGAGCTAGGTCATCTTCACCACTTGATGTTACCATGACAACAACTAGTAAACGCCTCACTGGACAGGCCATACAAACAGATAAAGATTCAAGTTCCAAAGTCAGTTTTCCTTCGCTGGTTGCTGTTACTGGAAACAAATCAAGGAGGCGATTAGAAAGAGATGTCACTCAGCTTGATCAGGGATACAGCAACATACTTCCCACCGTTGAATCATGCTCATCAGCCATAAATAGAAGCGCACCATCCAGGCAAAGCTGCTCAAGGGTAGATGCAGTCCACATGAAGGATTATGACAACCCAGAAGATGACGCTTCTTCCTTGATAGGGGAAGCATATGGTCATGATTTGATGGGTAAGGTAAGACTAAATGGCAATTGTGTTTTTTTAATGTCATGAATTGTTTAAAAATGTAACACGTAACACACCTTGGAGAAGGGAACCTTTTCAGAGAAATCACAAATTTCATCACAGTTTTTGGATGACTGGATCAATCCCGGACGATAGCTTCCCACTTGCTTTGTCTGTTTTGTGAAAGTAGTTTAACTGTGCTACACACAAAGGAATTTAAGCCATCTTTCCTTTCTCAGAGAGCAGTTGACAGCCATGTTCCTACAAAGAAGCGGCCCCATGACACCAGCCCTAAATCCCAATGCAGTGGAGTAAAGGGAACTCTTTGGTAAACCAATAGTAGAATTCCTAGTAACAGTGATGTAAGTATAATGTATTCCTGTGCCATGCAGGCCATAAGTTTTGTAACGCAGCTTCAGCTAGGATTTGCAATTAAATTGAACCTTGACTTTCAAGGGAATTTGACATAATTTTATTGTTAAAGAGGGATTGAGTCTAAAATGTGTGCAAATTGTCTTAATTACATTTAACTGTCCAATACTGGTAACTGAAAAATGGACAGGTCTAAATAGTTTGAAACATGTTATACTCATCTACAATTCCTTTTACATTATTTTTTCCACATGGTTAAGAAAAAAATGTGTGAATGTTAAAAATGAGATTTTATCCTCTCAACTTTCAATTAAATAAGGGAAAGTTCATTTAATATGACAAGGGGGGATGAAGATATTGAGGGGGGCTCTGAATATACCTGGCACAAAATATGATCGATTAGAAGGGTAGAGTTTTTGGGCTCCTCTACGACCTGTATGGGTTTTTCTATCGAGTAGATGAGACTAGATTAGAGAAGCGTAGAGTGCGTAGAGTATAGTTGAGACGTGTACAGTAGAGTAAAGAAGTGTCTAGTAGAGTAGTTAAGCGAAGTGTAGAGTAGATTACAGTAGATTAGAGTACAGTAGCGTAGAATATCTATTCAATGCATTTAAGTCTGCACTAAAAGCTCTACTATTTTCTTGTTACACATCTAATGTAATCTACCCTATAAGTACTAAATAGTGAGCACATTGCAACTTAGTTGTAAACAGAGAAAAACACCTACATAAAGCTACGTGCACTCAAGGCTCGTCTACTCTCCTCTCTTCTACTCTACTGTCGTCTATTCTACTCTACTCTACTGTATTATACTCTACTACTACTACTACTACTACTACTACTACTACGCTTGTTTGTGCTCTACTTTTTTCCACTGTACTCTACTCTACTCTACTCTACTCTACTCTACTCTACTCTACTCTACTCTACTCACCTCACCTCTGTGCACCTCTACTGTGCTCTACTCTACTCTACTCTACTCTACTCACCT
>CM042755.1:10459219-10471719 GCA_022496165.2 Catalaphyllia jardinei
ATTTTGGGTGCCTTGTTAAAGGAACAGCCGGTGAACGACGAAACATTGTCAACCCTGCTTTGTGAAGTGGAAAGAATTCTCAACGACAGGCCTTTAACTCCTCTTAGTGACCACCCAGATGATCCTGCGCCGCTGACGCCGAGCAAACTCCTACTCCTGAGATCCAATTCCTGCCTCCCACTGGATGTCTTCAAGGCTCACGACAAGTATAGCAAGCGCTGGCGCCAAGCACAATGCTTGGCGAATTCATTTTGGAAGAGATGGATGAAAGAATATCTACCTGCTCTTCAAGCAAGGCAGAAATGGTGCGTCCCTCGAAGAAATTTTACTGGCGGTGACTTGGTTCTCGTTGTCGACGAGAAGATGCCAAGAGGTCGCTTGGCCAATGGGCTTGATTGCGGAAGTGTTTCCAGACAGCAATGGCCACGTACAGTATTGTGCAAAAGTAATGCAAACGTATTTCGTCGAAATTCGCGGCTTTTCCTGGCTTTTCGACGAAAAAATATCGAATTTTCGATGGAAGCGAATTTTCAACGAAAAGTCACGATAATTCGTGATGCCTATTGTTTCCAACTACGTGAATTTTCGAACGACAATTCGCTCGGAACGAAAATATACTTCGAATTTTCAAGTGATAATTCGCAGTGTTCGATAAATGACTTAGAACATTTGAGCGAAATATCGCTCTTTGTTTGCTCTGCTTGAACATCTCTACGCATTTTCTGGACGATAATTTGCCCAGTTCGAATTTGCCGCGACGATTCTTTTCTGATGTCACTTCACGGTGTAAGCTTTACGACAAACTCGTGTCCGTTTATACAACAGTTTTATACAAGACTCACCTATAGTATTTCAAAGGTTCCTTTTACTGTTTACTTCACGTTGAAAGGATCGCATTTCTTACACCATTGTTCTTTGGAGGTTTCTTGGCTCACGTTTGTGGAGCATAAGGGCCGCTTGTTGACACGGCCATGTTTGCGTAACCCAGACTCCGCGCGAAAGAGCTTTTTCGCTCTTTTGTTCGCAACCATTTATAGGACGCCATGAAATGCGCAATTGTGGCAAAGTGTTGTGTGACGTTCAAATTAGCGGCTGCGAAAGATACATTTTTCGGTTTGACGGAAATAATGTTAACCATTCCTTTTTTCTATTTCCATGTTCTTTCTCTTTATTGACATTCAAACTTTCTCCGTCATGGTAACGCCACAGCCCAAGTTACTGTGGGCTCAAAAATAATTTGCCAACATGGCGTACGTGTCACATGGCAAACGTTTAAATCACGAGACAGAGTGAAGGAATTTGTCTGAATTCAACTATTTCAAGAGTTTTCAAATTGGCATGGAATTTATCTGGATTCATGAGTTTTTAAACAAAGCAAGAATTATGTTTGTAAGGTAAGGTGTTCAAAGAATGTTTTCTGCAAACGAACTCTGGAAACGCATCTTGTTGGTATCTGTGTTGAACGCGCGAATGTTCAGCCAAAGTCAAAACAAAGTAAATTTGTTCACTTAGATACGAAATTACAGCGTCAGCTTATAAATAAATATTCTGTCTGCACAAAATATATCTCGTTTCAGTGTTGTTTTACATGGGAAAGCGGGCTTCTGTAAACATCGCTAGTTAAGATTCCAGCCATTTGTTTTAATTCGGCGATGAAGCGAATACTGATGCAGAGTTTCAATAATATTGAACTCAATCCAACGCGTTGTTTGTTTACATGTCAAGTTCGTGCAATCCTTGAAAATTCACTATACTTCGAACTTCGATATTTTGAACTTTCGTTTCGTTACATCGAAAATTCGTTACTTCGAATTTCGCTAAAGCGAATAATCAACGAAGTTCGCTAATTTTTCGGGAAGAATTCCAACGAAATCCCTCTCGAAAGTTCGTTGATTTTTCGACGTACATTCGCGAGAACAAAGGGCGAATTTCGACGCATTTCGTTTGCATTACTTTTGCACAATACAGCGTTAAGGTGAAAACAGCCACATCTACCTACAGATGCGACATCAGGAAGCTGTGCCTCCTCGAAGGAGTTCAGAACTCGTTACCTCTGAAAACGGATTAGTTTTAAGACTGCCACATTACAAACTGCGATTTGTAAATAAGTTAATTTTCATCTAATTATTGTGATTATCGTATTCTAAGATTGGCTATTTGTTGGAATTAGCTAAATTAGTAGCTAATTCAGGGCCGGTGTAATAACCAATCCCCCACCTAGGCCTAGTCCTCACCGCTACGTATAAATATTTCTTCTTTCGCGCGAGTTATGCAAATCATGAGCTATTTCCATCGTTCGAAGACTCAAGTTGTTGAACTATGTTACATCTTTGTTTTGTACGCTGTATTCCTAAATCGTCAGGTAATGTCTTGTATTTCTTAGGTTATTCGTATTCCTGTTGCATGTTATTCGTGTTCTTGTTATTTTCCATTGTTATATAGGTTTTTCAGCTCTTAACGCATTATGTTGTTAACTTTATTCTAGAAACCACTGGCAACGTCATGTGCATTAAAGTAAAGAGCTCTGGTTGTCTTTAAGTTTATTGAACTCTTATTGATCGATTACTATCGTCGGTGCGTTGGTTATAGCATTGTTCACAAATGTATTGTTTCATCTGCATTTCTTGTCATTTTAACGAACTGCCCCTTTCCTGTACTCACCCTCTAATTCTACACATTTTTTCAAATTACCTTATGTTGGGCCCTTCTATTATAGCACAAAACAGATTGCGTAAACTACTTAAACGTTATTGTAACAATCTTGATGTTAAGCTAGCCTTTTCTTCGTTCAAGATCCGTAACATGTTTAGTGTGAAGGACCCTGTGCCTGTTGAATTTCGTTCGAATGTTATTTACAAGTTTACCTGTGCAAGCTGTAATTCTTGCTATGTCGGTGAAACTAGCCGACACCTCTCGACACGCATTCGCGAACACTTAAACAGGGACAGGACCTCACATATCTTTCAACACCTTCAACAATCCGAGGCATGCCGTAATTCCTGCTCCGCTGAATGTTTTAAAGTTATAGATCATGCGACCACAAAATTTCAGGTCAAGATAAAAGAAGCGTTACATATTTCCTGGGAGCAACCTTCTTTAAACAAGCAATTATATCACGTTAATTTAACTCTCTCGTTCTAATTAACATGTTACTATTGTACACTCTTTTGTTACCTCTAGCTATGTTGTAAGATTTCCTATTTTATTTCACGTTGTTATTTATTTTTATTTAGCATAATATTATAAATTCAAATGTAACTTCAATTATTTTACTTTCAACTGAAGATGGTTGTTGCACGACCGAAACATGTCTTGTAAACTTCGTTTGAAATGTGTCGTCATTTTCATAAAAATTACTCTTATGTTCTTTGCGGATTGAGGCCAATTAAAATGTTTCCTTAGTAAGGTGATTTAGCACTTCCTGTGCAGGCCAAGGTTCAGGCGTGAAGGTTCCTTGCAAACTTAATTTATATGGTATAGCTGATACATTGGAGAAAAAAAGTAGATGTTCAGTGGAAGATTATACACTTATTTGTGCCATGGTGAAAACAGTGATGACTGACACATTTGACAAAAAAGCCACTACCTGCCACTGATATTAGAAACCACTAAACCTGTTTGAAACTGCACAAAAAGTTAGTTTAAATTAAACTTTGTGGTAACTGTTAAACTTCAGGAGCCCATATTTTCTGGAAGAAAAGAGGGGGGTCCAGATAGGGGTCCAAAAAGGGGTCAGGTAGAGGATCCAGATTGAGGGGTCCACATTTTGTACCGACGAACGAATACGAATACCTTTATTTAAGTGTCAGACTAAAATAGCAGTAGATAACCACTAAATGGGGACACTATAAAAATAAATTTAAAATGCCTAAATCTATATATTAATTAAAGAAAAGTTAAAATGCTAATTGAGCTTGAAATGCTAAGATTGGTTAACATGCTAAAATATTTACAATACGTACAAGATAAAATTTATAACTATTGGATCGTTAAAAACTTTTTTACATTAAGTACTGCATAAAATACAGTTGGTACAGTGATTATCGGTCAGTAAAGTATTTAGATCAATCTTACGGATATTTATCTTGAAAGATGATAATGTTGGCAGTTCTCTAATGTTCTTAGGTACAATATTCCATAACTTAGGTCCAGTGTATCTGATAGAGTGCTTACCATATGTTGCTGTATTAAATCTAGGAATAACAAATTCTTTGTTACGTAAGGCATATTTCGTATCAGACCTCCGAAATAGGTCAGCAATATACTTAGGACATATATTATTCTTGACCTTGTACATGAGAGTAGCCATGTCCTGTAACCTTCTGTTTTGTAAAGTACATAGATTAGCCATACCCAATAGTGTGTTATAGCTTGACGTTTTGTCGCAGTAGATGGCTCTAAGTGCCCTTTCCTGTATGCGTTCGAGTTTTCTACTGTCACTAGCACGACAGAAGTGCCAAACAAGATGAGAGTAAGTTAAATAAGGAAGAATGGCAGCTTTAAACAATTGCAACTTTGTGCTAGTAGGTATTAAGTTTCTGAGTCTCATTAAGACTCCTACACGTTGGCTGCTTTTCTTACAGATTGTAGTAATATGTTCAACAAATCGGAGATCATTGTCTATTGATACTCCAAGCAATTTCAGGCAGGCAGTTGATTTAACTTCTACGTCTCCAATAACGATTCTCATATTGTGATCACATTTATTACCAAGTGTTAAGGTTCGATACTTGTCGAAATTTCCTTTGAGGAAGTTTGAACTGTACCAGTTGGAAGCTACTTCAGCACTTACTGTCAGATTAGCATGAACATCAGTTAAATTACTGCTCATATCATAAAACCCATTCAACTCCCAACTCCTTCTTTTTCTGAGTAGTGAGTATTTCAACTAGAGAACGCCTCTCCATTATTTATTGCAAGCTTATTCAACAGTGGACAATCAGGACACACACAGGCACATGCAGGTTAAGTAACATCAAACAGTTAGTAATTTACAAGCAGAGAAAGCTACAACCGTGGACAATAGCTGTTTCCAGGGTTTGCCTATCACGCTGATTGAACTGTGTTTTACCGCTTGTGCCATAAAACGTTTGTTATCTGCTATGGGGTATATACACTTACCCTATATGAGCAGTGAAAAATTACAAGAGAACAGATTGACAACATCAAAGAAAGTCCATGGGATCCCTCGTGAGAACAAGTTGGAATTGTCCATCATACCAATTAATTACCCTAACCCTAACACTGATCAGCACTAAGTTTTGCCCTTTTGTAGACAATTTGTCAAAAAGCAAGGTGATTTTAAGGACATCAAGCAGGTTCAAGTAACTGGAAGTTCCTGCTATTAGGAGATGGGAACAAACCATTGTTATTTGTTTTGTGTATTTTAGTCTGGTCCATACAGAGAGAAGAAGTAAGCAAAGAAAGAGTAACATAGAAATAGTTTTATACTATGACAAAAACAAAGCAAGGCATAACAGATCTGAATGTACACTTACAGGGTAGCCTCACAGCTCCTACAAGCTCTAAATTTCATTGGTGAGGATAGAGTCACGTTCCTTTTGTTTTAGGGCTAGGGTCCATTGTTTCTGTTGTTCTTTTGTTAAACCTCAGGGGTGGTCTCCAATCAGGTGAGACCTTGTAAGAGCTGTGAGGTGACCCCACTTACAAGACAAAACAAAGGAGCAGACAAATTCCATGGTGGGCCAAGTTGCAATGAGTTACCATTTTTACAGATTGGTTACAATAAATAGTCCTTTTTTGTCTATTGAAATAGTCTACAATGCTTTGCTGCCAATCTATTTCTCTCAGTGATCTGGAGAGCTTGGAATAATTAAACTTTGACAAAATAATGAGCTTCAAGTAATTGAGGGTGGAATTCAAAAGAAATTGATCTGAAGGTAAAAAATCTCTGATTTAGCAAGAGGATTGAGTTTAATCAAAGGTTCAACATACTGCAGGGAAGTAAATGCTACTGGCAAATCCCAGAGAATTCTAACAACTTTACTTATTAAATAATTGTTTCAAGTTGCTACAAGATTTGTGTTACTTGGGGGGGGGGGTGTTCCAGCTCAGGAGGTAGGAGTTAACAGTTCATCACTTGGATAGTGAATTGATAATCACAACAAGGGTATCGATGTATTTGTTAGTATTTGAAATTTATCCTAGCAATTTTTCATATTAGACCAGAGAAGAGGGAAGATCTTTGAAGAGATTACAAAGAACAGTAAACAGTAGTGTCATTGCAGGGAACATGGCCACCTCAGGTGAATATCTATAATTTCTTCACCAAGTCAACATTTGCCAGTAATATTTTTTCTAAATACACTTTTTGTTGAGGGGGTCGATTCCCAGGTTGAGGATAGGGGAGTTACTTTACAAAGTTTCACACAGGAAGGCACCACCTGAAGGTCTAACCCCCTACCCTTTTGTATACCATTTAGACAAAAATGATACCCCTTTCTTTAACTTCCTATTAGACTTTGAAAAGTCCTTCGTCTTGTTTGTCCAGTATTCGCCAGATGAAGGGCTCTTCCTACTTGATTGGCCCTTCAAGTGAGAAAAGATGACCTCTTGCAACTTCGTTGCTTGCTCTGCCACTTCACGACCTAACCAATGGCCACTTCGCAGCCTAACATATTCTACCCTGAAATGCATGAGGTCAACTTGTGGCAAGTCTAACTTCCTATTTGCAGAGGGCCTTTGGCCTCGCCATGCAATCTTCTTTCCCCACAAATTTCTGCTGAAAAAAGCAAAGATCAGCTGGGAATCATGCAAAAATTACTTTGCAGCCAATCAGTGCCAGTTTGTTATGTAATAAAAAGCTAATAATAAACTAAACAGGCTTCCTTAGGGCATGAACTATGACACAAACTATTTCGTTCATAGATTTATGAGCACTTCATCTTTTTCACATCAAAATACACTAGTTATAGTTGCTTGAGGGTCACTGTCTTTTACAGAATAATATATAGATTTAGGTCAACCGGTAGCCCAATTAGGCTTACCCAGGATAAGGTTAAATTTTGATTTGAGTTTTGTAACTTTGCTGTGAGATTTTCTGCATATTGTTTGGCCTTCTATTTTGAGTTTGATAATCACAAAACACAATACACAAAAAAATTGTAAACAAAAAACATTTGTAGAGAAGAAACAGTTGTAATTTGGTTAACTTTTAAACCTGGATTAGAGTTAACAGGCTTCCAACAACCCGGCTCTGTTTTCAACAAGTTACCGGTAACCTGATATGAGCCCGCAATCCAATCCAAAACCAGTCGGTCGACTTTAATAAAACATGTGACCTCGATGAGCTATAAACTTGAGCCTGTAATATGGTCATGTGATACTGGTCAGCAGATACCTTGATTTGACAGGTGTCAATTGATCATAACATGATGTCATGTATCAAAAACGTATACAGTAAACTAAGGCTGCATGTCTCTGTCAACCTATTATTTGGAGTATGGCCGCCATGTTGTGTGACTCCACCATCATTGTCGTCGTCATGCGTATGCGCCCACGAGCAATACTGCCGCCCATGATAACCATGAGAAAATCAATACATGGGTTTCTTTTTCTTATATGGTTATGGGGCTCCGCTTGACAGCCCTTCGGGCTGTCAGAGCTCTGCTATGATAGATGTCTCACATACTCAATGAAAAGCCACATATTTTGGCTTCTTGAGATCATTTCCCAAGTTTCAAGCAGACTTCACACAGGCTTCAACATTTGAATGGAACTAACCAAATTAAGGAATGTTTGCACATGAATATGTCCTTCTTTTTTTCTGTAGCTTCTTACCAATAAGATTTTTGAATCAAAGGTTTTAATGTCCAGATACTTGTTGAAAAGCCAAACAGCTGGTATCCCTTGAAGTCTTTTGCAAGACTTATAGTCATCGAGGAGCTAACTCTGGAAAAGTTATTATTTACAGAGTTTGTTCAACCCACCCGGCAGAAAAGGTCTATTACCGGATTCTTATAGAAGAATAGCTGCTCTTTAAGACTAGTTACTATGTAGTGCTGAATTATGGTACCACTAACGAGATAAATGGGGCTCTTTTTTTCAAATTTGGCTTTCAACATAGAAACAAGGCTTAACCATTTTTGCCCTGTAAACCAGGTGACTCTTATCAAAATAAGGAAATAAGTGAAATATGCGCACATCCTCATTTCAATAGTGAAAATGAGACCAAAACAGGCTTAAAACACATAAACTTTTTAAGAGCAAGAGTAAACACAGAGTTCAAAATGGGACTTTTTAACAATGATATAGTTACGGTTGTATTGCAGAAAGTGACCAAAGATCTCACATGATATTTTCTCTTTCTGATTCATGTTCATCACAGTTGTCTTTGCCACTGAACAGAAGGACTTGATCTTCCGCTTTTGGATCAGATCCCAGAAATTTGTTCCATTGCTCCTCATTCTAGATGAAATAAGTTTCTCCATACTCTGCCTCCCTAGCTCTGTCGCTCCCATGAGCCTGTCTGCATCAGCATCTGGAAGTACAACACCAGAGGCAAGATTACTCAGAGGTATCGGTTTGCTCTCATCACGATTGTCATCCAGAATGTGAAATGGTTGCTGAGGAGCCCACTGCTAAAGTATTCTACTAGTTTCTGCACAGCTTTTTCATCCCGTGGGAATCTCGAAGGTCCTGAGTTCCGATTCGAGTAGAGTTCTCTAAACCACACATTGCCTTGATTGCCTGCGTCATGGCAGCTATATCGTGGATAGTCAGAAACCATTGATCCACCGCATCGTCTTTTGTGTTCATGCCAATAATTATACCACATAGTTGATCCAGTCCATAGTGAAGAAATGGGGAACCATGGTGGCCGTCGAGGTGAGGTGTAGCTTCTAATTTCCAGTTCATTCAGCCTTAATGAACTGCAAAAGAACCAGCACCATGTTGATGTACTCTTCCCAGAAGCAGAAAGCTTTTGATTTCTCTCTCCTTTTAGATCTGAATGCTTCTAGCAGTGACATAAGCGGCTCTACTCAGGATAGAAAATCCATCCAGCCATCTTTTGAGACTTCTTTGTTTTTCACTGAAGTTCTGCAATCACTACTCCTGTTGACTATGACGTGCTTGGTCCAGTCATCCAGCCCATTGTCTTGCTTCGACAGCCATTCCAGGAATGCTTGCCACAAAAGCCTAAATAGCACTTCCATGCTGACCTTGTGGGCACGTATCCCTCTATTGTATGACTTGTCAAGCATCAACACTGAAGTGGTGCCAGCTGCATAAACTTTAGATTCAATAAGCAGATCTTCCAAGCCTGATTGTGCATACTTCTTTCCGAGGAGAGCTAGGTGATGACATCTTTTCCCACAAAATCAGCTAGATTAGGACGTCTGCCTCCCACATTCACATCTTCAATGATGACCAGCTCTCAGGTGGAATCAAGTGATCTTCTCTTTTTGAAGTGGTCAGCGCGTACCACCCGTGCTTGCATGGGGCCGTACTGCTGTTGCTGATATATCACCAGCGTTGTTGTGTGTGTTGTGTTCTTTCCGTCTATTGTCTCTTCATTTATATCGTTATCATCAGCCACCATCTGAATAAATACACCAGGATTTATGTTGGTTGGGATTAAGACACCACTGTATTTGGCTCACGCTAAACTTTCGTTTGCTAAACTAGTCTCCAATTGTGCAATCTCTTCATATGACGAACAGTGTCCCTTTCTATTCAAAAGAGTTATCAGCTGCTTGGAACCAGTCAAATGCTTCCCGCACATTGCAAGGCCAGCTCGGTTGGGAAGCTTTACTCTTGCATGCGATGCACAGTGTATAAGATCTTGCCCAACCATGACGATGTTCCGCTCATTTGTGATGTTAAGGGCTCTGGCAGTTGAATGGTTGCTGAGCAGCTCTCCAGTTACAATCCACCTTATAAGCCAGTAAAGACTCGGGGGAAGGAGAAGTTTTGCAGTGTCCAGCTGTAAATCTTCAATGTTGAGTGGGTTTATATCAATGCCTTTACATTTCATGATCTCGTGCCTAATTCGAAAGGCTAGAGAAAAGATGTCCAGGAACTCGGAAGTTGTTGGCTCTGTTTTGGCTGTAGACATAGAGCTTTTTGAGTGAGGGAGAGCGCAGCGGCTTACTGCATTTATGACACCCATCAACAATATAGAGGTACTATACACCACCTCTGGTTTGGACTGTTAGGGTGGCTGATGGAAGACAAGTTCCTGCATAAAATGACTGATCAATTGTGCTTTTAGTTTCTGTATCGTGTAGCCATCTGCCTCATTTCCCATCTTTTCAATCTCCTTTGTGAACATCATAAGAAGCACATTCATGTCGTAAGCTTTTCTGCTTTCAATTTCAGAGGTTATTACCTGGAGCAGCTGATGAAAGGCATCATCAAAAGTTTTCTCTTCTTTTTGTGTTGCACTTTCCCATTTTCATTTAATATTTACCTTACTGGTGTATGAAGCGTGGCATGACTTGTAATATCTTCCTTGGGCTGCTATAAGGTCTTAGTTGACTGAATTAAGTATGCTTAAGAGTTCGGCATCCTCACAGGCCTCAGCAGATTGCTTTATGTTGTTGCAATTGCTTCAAACGTTGATATTCTTAGCAGATGATTTTCTTTTTTACGGGTTTAATTTTTACAAAAATACATTTTGACCATTCAAAGGTGATCAGTGTATGCCGTGTTCTTGGTTCTTGGTGAACATCTCTTAAAGGCTGCGATAAGCAGTACTGCAAGTTGCGCTTGCCAGTATACGTCTCATAACAAGATGAATACCACAAAACGTCGTTTCCACCCATATGGTGAAGATCAGTGGAAGAGAGACGCTGTGACAGCTCATCTTGCCAAATGAGCTGAAACTACTTTCTCAACTGATGAGGGTTGTGCCACACGCAAGACATCGTTACTTTTTTGGCAAAAAGTGCATTTACTGAAGCATGTTGTCTTTAGCCGCTTAGGAGGCTATTTGAGAAGCTGCCAGCCAACCTCTTCATCCATCTTCTCTGGAGCTCACGTTGCTGTTGTGGTTAACAACCTATTTAGTTTATGCAATACCAAAGACAATCTGTAGCAGCTGTTAAGCAGTGGACCAAACAGTGGGTAAAGTACCATGCAGATTCATATCATGTATTTGCAAACAGAATTTGGCAAAGTTAAAGAGTGAATCGGCTTGTGAATGCCCCTGTGAAAAGCATAAAACAAAACTAAAAAACCAAACAATACATTTGCTCTCAATGAAATTATAGTTACAAAACATTGTTTGGTTTAGGAAGGCAGCAATACTCCCTTAAATTGACAATAAATTGACCTCGCTCCCAATGTGTGGCTTCATAGCTGAGTTGGTAGAGCATCGCACCGGTATCGCGGAGGTCATGGGTTCGAATCCCGTTGAAGCCCTGCTTTTTTTCAGGCTTCTTCTTTCCAATTGCTTAAATTGGAAAATTTGCTGCGATGATCACTCTTCACATTCAATACTCCCTTAATTGACAATCAAAACCTTTCTTTATCCAAGAGCATTAAAAGCATAAAAGATTTATGCAACATGTTAACAGAATAAACATGTTGCATAAAAGATTTATGCAACATGTTTATTCTGTCCACGAGATAACAAGTGTCTTCTTTTTGTATTTTACAGTTGGAGAAAATGCAGGGGGCACCATTCATGGTTTATTGCTTTCAATGGTCAATGTTTCTTCAGTTACAAGGTTGAATTGTGTTTTGATGAAACTCAGTATTTACAGGTTCAATAGTAATTTCCTCCAGCTGAATTACAAAAGAACCAAAAGAACAGCAGTCCTAGAAATACTACTGAAAGTCAAACATCTATTTATAATAGGTCTTTCTCAACTTTTGATAGAAATGTCTGTGTAATTAGAAGAAAACTACTAACAACACCGACCAAGAACTAGATCAATTGAGTGATCATCCAAAATGGCAGTCTGAAAATGAGGCTTGGTTGCTAATTCGCTCTTACTCGGCCCATATTTGGAAAAGCCAAATTTGGAAAAAAGAGCCCCATTTATCTCGTTAGTGATACCACAATTCAGCACTACATAGTACCTAGTCTTAAAGAGCAGTTATTAGTCTATAAGAGTACAGTACTAGGCCTTTTCTGTCGGGTTGGTTGAACAAAACAATATTTTCCCTGTTCCAGCTCCTTGACTATTGAGGTTGAGATGTCCACAACCTTGATCAGGGCACGAGCAAACAAAGGGAAAGGAATGAGCCCTTGGCTTCAGCAGATGTTCATGGGGGAGGAAGATTGTGTGCCTAAAGAACGTCTGTATGAGGCTACCCTTTCATTGTACCTTTTATTGCAAAAAGGTATCCCTTTCACATACCTAACACTTTCCTAAACCCTTGGAACAATGAACATTGTTATATAGCTAGCATTTTTCCCACTACTGTGTGCCCATTTATTGGGTAGTTCATGGTCACATTACAGTTAACAATGAAACTGTTTGCCACTTAGTGCCCTGAGCAGGCAACATTGCAAAAACTATGACATCAAA
>CM042755.1:10476719-10478142 GCA_022496165.2 Catalaphyllia jardinei
AAACTAGTGTCCAGATCAACGCAGCCACAAAGCTGACTGTGTCCCTTTAATTATCCAGCAATAACTATAACTATTCCTACAAACTTTAGAAATGTGGAAAAGTTGGTACTTGGTAGACAGCCTCCAGCCACTTCACACTACTTAAAAATTAGATATTGATTATAAGTTTGAGATTTCTCTTTAAACAATAGTGTTTCCGTCGAGGAACTATCGGTCTGGATAATTTTAGCCTTAGTAGTCAGCAACTGGTCCCAAATAATATTTACATTCTTTATCCTTGCATATGTCCTGACGCTTACCTGCGAGGGATTTTAAGCCAAGTTTGACCAAATAAACATTTCTCCTCTGCGGCTATTTTTTTTTGTCCAAGTAGTTAATTTTGCTAAATTTACAAAACTCTGCTGAGGGGGGATATGAGGAAAAGAGCTGATATTGGCTTGTAATTGGCTGATGATGACATCATCCAGCTGAGAAATGGCCTGTAATTGGCTGATGATGACATCATCCGGTGATGACATTTGGCCGAGCGAGTGGGAGTTCGGGTCTGCTCACCGACAAAACTGCAAAAAACAAGAAGTTTAAAAAAAATTAAAAACCGCCCTTTTTTAACTCTTTTGCGCTCACAAAAACATTACGTAATATTTAGCAACAACGTTTTGCGAGAAAACATTACCCGGAAACAATTTAAAAGATGGTTAGGACTTGTTTCCATATCTCAAACCGCCCTTGGATACCTTGTGATGCGTACACAAAGTAAATTCTGATTATAGGCCTTAGTACTAAAAACACTGATTAGGGTTATTAGGGTAAGGGTTAATGGTTAGCTTCTTTATAGCGTTCGGGTTCCGATATGGTACTTAAATCGAACACTTTTGGCGGCAGCGATTTCTCGGTGGTCTAGTGGTTAGGGCAGAAGACAGCCGTGTTGACACGCCGGGTTCAAAATCTTTGAAGCCACCGTAGGGGGCAGCTTGAGATATGGAAACATTCTTTGCATGAGGCGGGTCCAGCGTGACTCGTAATCGGAGAATTTTGTTTATGT
The DNA here is from genome assembly GCA_022496165.2 of Catalaphyllia jardinei. NCBI lineage: Eukaryota > Metazoa > Cnidaria > Anthozoa > Scleractinia > Caryophylliidae > Catalaphyllia > Catalaphyllia jardinei. The sequence goes on from CM042755.1 coordinate 10,477,762, forward strand.
CTAAGGAAAAAATACCTTGACCTTTCAAACGACTATAAATTTACATGTGTTAAAAGGGTCTTTTACGAGCGCTAAGGCTAAGTTTTAACTTTTTTCCCCAGAAAATTCCCTCATTGCTTCTGGCGAAGTAAACTCGATCTGACATTTATCACCGTCAGCGTATTCCATGGCCAGACGTAATACCTTTATAGCGCATTGAATATTCCCTTCGACAGTCAACAGAAACAAAAATTCCAGATTACAAAATCTTCTGTTTCGCACGCAAAACGAAAATACAGCTTAACTCTGGATAATTTCAGCCTTAGTAGCCGGCAACTGGTCCTAAGTGACATTCTTTATCTTTGCAAATGTCCTGATGTGCATCGCCAACGGAGTTTGGCC
>CM042755.1:10478242-10485742 GCA_022496165.2 Catalaphyllia jardinei
CCCCCCCCAAAAAAAAATAAACAGCGAGCAAAGCAAGAAACCGCAAAGCCTACGGCTGCGCGGTTTAAAAAAAATAAACAGCGAGCAAAGCAAGAAACCGCACAGCCTACGGCTGCGCGGTTTAAAAAAAATTAACAGCGAGCAGAGCAAGAAACCGCCCAGCCTACGGCTGCGCGGTTTAAAAAAAATTAAATAAACCGAAGGCAGAGCAAGAAACCGCCTACGGCTGCGCGATTTAATAATTAAGAAAAATAAACCGAAGCAAAACCTAGAACCGCGTGCGCCTACGGCCGTGCGGTTAATAATAAGAATAATTATTCTGAACTATTCGATCACTGAGCGATCGTGAGTACATAGTGGGTACCAGCCTCCCCGCGGCTACCTGCGTCGTCTTGGTGCTGACCAAGAGGAGCGCGGCCTTTGGGGACGAGAATGGTTACATGAAGAGTAGAGAAGAGTGTAGTGTTTGGCGGTGGATGAGTTCATCAACAAATTGGAAAGCTAGAGAGTTTCTCTTGCAAAACCCAAAGTGAAGGAAACAGGGTCGAATAAGCAAAGATTTATGATGGAGGCATCCAGTCTCGAAGAAAGTGATCTGAAAGGAATGGAAGTTTGTAACTTTAGTGGCACAGAGGTTGCTCTCCCGTTAGAGTTAATTGAACAGGTAAGTTCATTTCAGATAATTTTATTTTAATTTGCTTGATAAGTCAGGGGTGAACCTCAAGCTTATGTGCTGCCGCTTTTTATACAGAGTCCTAAAATAGATACCAAGAGTTACTAGCACCTCCTTTGGATTACCATCGTTCAGATATGCTGCTCCACAAGTACGGAATTATATGCTGCCTGATGACATGAGAACTTCTAGCTGAACACAGTTATGCACTTATCAATTTCAAGCCCGAGTTGGGGGGGGGGGGGAGAGGGAGAGGGTGCGGGGGGTCGGACAACCCACGGGAATTTGACTGCGGTGTATAACCCCAGGGTGGGGATTTTGATCGGACATCATGCATTTAATCTTTCAAATTTATAGAGTAGAAGGGAAGTAAACCCTTTGTTTCTGCTAATTTAGACAATTATTTTTTGCCGGGGGGTGGGGATTTTGATAATTTTTCTTAGGAAATGTCAAAATCCCCACCCTATGCCTGACCCCCTCCCCCTCGGGCTTGACACTGATAGGTGGATTGCCTCTGTTTCATTTGCCTTTTTCTCTAAAACCCTTGATCCTTTGATCACCAAAAGTGGCAGCAAGCAAGTTAACACAAACTTCATTAATAATTAGGCTGACGCATGTGCCTTTGCCATGGCAAGATAATTAATTATAAATAGGGATTTAAAAATTGCTTTTGTTTATTTGCAGAAAATCTAGTCATAAGATTTTCTTTATAATTTGCATGCGACACGCCTCTAACCATGCTCACAAGTTATCCCTCGTTGAAGGTTCATTGGCATATGTTAAAGTTCGATTCCTTTCAATCCTCCAATTACTTATTTCCTAAAGTAACTTCTTGCCAAATTTCGTGAAATTCGAATGAGTGGTTTTCGAGAACTAGGCGTATCTCCGAGAAGTCAATTTTTCACTCAGTTGCAATTTTTTTGACTTACTACACATGCGCTGCATTTAACTGGGTTCTTCTAGCAACAAAGAAAAAGCTGAGCTGAGTTCTTTGCATCGTTACCTTTTCTTACATACCTTTGTCAGTAATAAAAGAGTAAAACCGTCAATACATTGTGTTAATTTGTGAAGAAAAATAGTACAGAGAGCGTGAACATTGAGCAAATAAATTATGATCGCTGTATTGATGCCATGTTTGTTTTTATGCAATACTTGTGCACGCGCTGAATTACGTTAGGAAGAGCGCACGCGAAAACTTTGTTCTGCCACCTTTAGGTAATTCCCATGTTTTGCATTGCGCATTCCTACTGCGCACGGTTTTTGTGTCATTAGCACGCACACGAGTGTGTGCACGTACAAAATGTAAGAGATTTCGCTCAAACTAAGCTCGATAGTGAAATAAATGCTCTTTTTCTCTTAAACAAGTTCGGCGACCCCCATGTTTTATCTTATAAATTCAATGAGAACAATATCCTCAATAGCTGAGAAAAAAATTGGCAGAAATCCATGGCTACTTTTTTGGCAAATGAAATAAATCCTACAATTGGAGATGTAACAGGCCCAACAGAGCAATTATGTTTTTTAAAGGATAAAAATGTTAATTAATAATGCAGGGTATTTGAAGCCATTTTTTGTAAGACGTAGATGAATTAACAATCAAAGAAAGTTGAACTCTGTGTGATATAACATGCTGCATTGGAAAATAATCGCGCTTATTTGTTGCGCACAGAGATCGTCAAAAGTCACCGTAATAACCATATTTGTCATCATTGTGGCCTGAAAACAAGCATGGTGATCCCCTCTTTTTATTAAGTTTTTATTTTTATTCTTATTTTTTTTGAAGGTTTTTTTATTATTATTAAAATGCTTTACATCACAGAAACAAAGCTTACAACAGAAACAAAGCTACAGATACTAAAAAAGACTAATGAACAAATTAACACTTACAAAAATGTCACCAGGCTTAATATTGGTCAAAAGAAAATTGAAATACTTTAAAGTGAATAACATTATAGGTTAGACTTATTCACGCAATTTCGCTAATTGTTAACTTATTTAGAAATAGAAATAAAACTGGCCAATGTGTGGAAAAGTATTAGATACTGCAAATACCGTAGAAATTGATATCATACAGTAAACAGTAGGGCCCATTTTTGGTATAATTCCTAAAAAGTGTTGTTTTCAGTACAGATATACTTTTCCGTCTCAAATTTTAATTTTATCTTAGTCTGAAAACCAGCAATAGTTGGGGGTATTTGTGATCTTCTGTAATCCCACAAATATAGTTTGGCTATTAACAGAAAATAGTTTAGTAAGAGGTGTTGTACAGCAATAATACCTATTAAAACATCTTGCAAGCTAAGGTGAAGTAGTTCGTTTGATACTGAATAGTAGTAGAATTCAAAATCTTTCCAGAAGAGCTTTGAATATAATGCACTTGAAGAAAAGGTGAATTAAGGTTTCTGATTCAGACTTACAGAAAGTGCATTTATCTTTGGCAATATATCCTATTTTACACAATTTAGCATTGGTATAGAGTTAAGGACCTTATATTGCAAGGCCTTAACATAAGACTCAGAACATACGATATACGAACTATTGCTGGTTTTAAGACTAAATACTTTTTCAAATTGATCTTCTGTCAGATTGAACTCATTTTTTAAACTAAAGCATGTTTAGAAAGTTGTGCTCTTTTACTTATCAACAATGCATAATAGTCTTTTGATTTTTTTGTTAAAGTATTGAAATCATTATTCCTGATTATCATGTAGGGTGGCAATGTTAAAAAGGTGTGATCTTTTGTTCTAAGACTAAGCTTTAAATGCGGTGGAATGGCAAGTCTGAGACCTGCCCGTACCAAGAAGTTGGTCTTTTCAATCTTTTTAGCAATTATATTCTACAACTCACTGATATCTAAATCAATCTGAAGATCATATACAAGAATAAGACCAGAGTCGAAGAATGTTTTGTAAAATATTGGTTTTGTCCTCGTTATTCCAGATTATATTTTTATACAGTTTCTCTGAAGAAACGTCTTCTTGGAACTCTGACCACCATTGGAGTAGTTCAGAATAAAATTTTGAAGAGAAAACCACATCTTTTATATCGTAGTTGCTGCCGGGCAATGAAATAAGAAGAGGTCGCCAACATATTTTAGGTGATGACATAAAATTTTTTTTCCATGTGTCGTTATTTTCACTGAAAATTCTCTTTAGCCAACATAACCATTGTTTCTAAATCATTCGTTTCTCAAGCCACTCCTTTGGTAGTTGTTTATTGTTGATAAACGTGTGACTTTGTCTACACCTTTCCTTTCTATTTAATTCTTGGATCACTCCCTTGGGGGTGCTTAATAATGATGCTATGTAAACAAACTTTTGAATAATCAAGGATTTTATTACAGTTATCTTTCCATATAGTGAGAGACCTCTTGCAGACCATAAATTTATAAGTTTTTTAACACTGTCTAGTCTTATGAAGTTTTTCTCCTGTAATAGTTTCTGATCATAAGAGTAATAGACACCAAGAGCTTTGACTGGTTCAGTTGTTCATTTAATTCCAAAGGGTTTAGATTTATTTTTTCTAAAAGATCCAATTCACTTTCCTTCAGTTTTAGTAGGATTTATGGCTAAACCTGAGATCTTCTCAAAATCGTCTAGTAACCTGAAAAGAGTTTGCACTGGGCTAATATCCAAGAGGACTGCTGTTGTATCATCAGCATTTTGGGGTAATTTAGTTTCATTTCTGTCAATAGTAATACCTTTAACATTAAAGTTTGTCGAATTGCAATTGCTAAAGGATCTTGTTGTCTACATGTAACTCCTCGTTTGAGTGTAAAAAATTTCAAAGAAAATACCATGATTGTTGATTACACAGCTTTATACATTTTTGTAAAAAGTGAAAACCCAGCGAATGAGATGAGCCAAAGTTAAACGATTGTAGACATCTAAGTAGAAAATTCCATTCCAGACTATCAAAGACCTTCTGAAAATCAATAAAGATTAATAAGCCAGGAATATTTTCTTCGACTGTTTGTGACCTGGAAAGCGAAAAGCACCACTAACGCTTTACCGTTTAACGGAACAAACCGTTTAGTATCCGTTTAGTATCCGTTTGACGGATCATGTAAAAGCGTTTACACACTTTTCTCATCCGTTTGCAAAAATCTCGTATCCATTTAACGATTCGAGCAAACCGTTTAAACATCTTCCACATCCGTTTACAAAATACAAGTATCCGTTTAAGGTTTTCGACAAACCGTTTAAACGCTTTTCTCAACCGTTTACAAAATTTTCGCATCCGTTTAATGATTTGGGCAAAGCGTTTAAACGGTTTCCTCGTCCGTTTAATTGAAACGGGTATCCGTTTAACATTTCGAGCGAAGAATTAGACGTTATTTTCCGGTCAAAAATTAAACACTCGCTTAATCTAGGCGAGTACGAGTCAAGAAATTAGCCGTGATACTAACTCCATCGTAAATAAACAAACACGCGGATAGTAAGCGTCGTTCAGCAAGCGTTTAAATATTTAAACATGCAAAGTATCTAGATAAACGGGTTTTTCAAATCATTCAGTCAGTTACAAATAAATTTTTGAAATGAATGACATTAAATGCTACAAAGGTGACCGAAAGATAATAATCATTCGAACAGATAACACACTTGAAACTACTAGCAAATAATATACACTTGAAACAGTAAAGCAAACACCTCAAAACTTCAGAGCACTTCCTTTAATTCTAAAACGAACTCGTCAAAAGCTTAACATTGGCTAGTTAGTTTCTTCTGCGGCAAAGATTGTCTGGTAAAGAAAAACACAGATAAACAAAACTTGATCGTACTCACACGTGTTCGCTTGATCGCGGGCATCACCACATTCAGCACTAGCCCAGAAACATTTCCCATTTACACATTATTAAACACAACATTTTCTTGTACATAAATTCTTGTTTAATTTACCGATTGTTTTAACAGCGATACCACTCTCTGATGCGAACATTCGGTTTCTAATTCGGTTCGGAGATTTAGCACTTTTAGCTTTGCGTTTAATGATTTGCTCCAACCATTTAATTTTTATACCTCGCCGTTTAATTATTTAATTCAGCCGTTTAACGTTTTCAACATTCCGTTTAACGATTTGGTTCAATCGTTTAACGTTTTCAGCTTTCCGTTTAAATTTTTTTACAACCGTTTAACGCTTCATGCAATCCGTTTTTGAACTCTGTCCAACCGTTTAACGTTTTCAGCAATCCGTTTTTAACGGATACCCAAACCGTTTAAAACCGTTTACAGTCCGTTTAAAACCGTTTACAATCCGTTTTTTTAAGCCGTTAAACGCTAAGCGTTAGTGGTGCTTTTCGCTTTCCAGGTCATGTTTAGTCATTATATCGAAAATAGATCGTACTGTTTCACCAATATAGCGGTCTTTTATAAATCCGGTTTGATGGTAATGAATAATACTAGGTAGAACATTTTAAACGCATTCATTGCGAAGTAATGGATGGGTTTTTGTGGAGAGGGGCAAAACGGCGTTAGCAGAAATCTGCGTAGACAGATGTGAGGCGTTAGCAAAAAATAGCGGAAGTGATGTAACAAATTGGTTAGATTTGAGCAGCCGCTGACCAAGTAGCCAACTTGGCACGAATAGCAAACATCACCCTATGGATGATTGTGAAACACTGCAAGAGAATTTTTATTATTAAATGTAGGCATTCAGTAAATAAAATTAGTCTAAAACATATCTATATATTTTTTTAAATATTTCATTTTTCTCCGAAAATGAGCTTGTGTACCTACTCTTCCTTCCATCTCGTGTTATGTGCCCGAGCCATGTTTTAATGAATGTTGCTCACGCCGACACCGCCAGATGGGATGTATACTTAGCCAATACATGGAGTGAAGTTGGTTAGAAATGTTGAAAAATTCTAGAATTTGTGGAGCCCAAACTGTTTTGAGATGTCGGATTTGTCGGCCTCCATTATGGCTCATTGAGTGCAAACTCCTCAGCTCAAGGCAGCCATTGTGGATTTGGATATTTCTGGTGAGTAAATATTGCTTTCTTTAATTGTTTGAAGTTGCTTTAAGCAAAACATACAGGCCACACGTCAAATCGAAACGACCCAAAACTTAAGTCTGTTTCAGACTAGGAGTCCAGAAATTATAGCCAGGTTTACGATCCCTGCGTGACAATTGCTATAAAGCTCCGTTCAGTAATATTTACAACATTATTAAACTGCTAGTTCCATTGAAAAGCCAAATGACTACTTTTGCGTTATAACAATGGCCCTAAGTCGAATAATATCAGTAACTGATGATATCCTGAAATGCATTAAGTGGAGTGGATCTGTACTTCATTTCTGATTATCGTCGCCCAGGTGTTACACGTGTAGACCCAGATCACTCAAGGAAAAACAAGACATCAGGTTTAATGAATCTAACCATGATACCAAAACTGACAATTTTAAAAGCTGTGTAACATTTGGTGACCATTGTAATCACCCAAATGGGATCGAAATGCAGGTAAATAATCAATTCAGTATCTTAGATTGCTGGAAACAGAGTTGATTAGAGTTATTTGCAGTGTGTTCGCTTTCACTCAAGACTCTTGTCCTGCTAGGCCAGGGTCAACTGAAAAGGGATGTGCCCTATTTCTGGTATCCTCCAAATTATTTTTATTTATATCTTCATCTTTTTTATCTATTTAATTTCAGGGGCAGCAGTTAATGTTACATCTACTGGATTATTCCTAGCTACCCATAATAGTTATTTAATAATAAAAAAAAGTTCTGTAATAAGTAATTATTATAAACAATGATACACGAGTCAATTGAAAAATGATGACTCAAGAACTTTAAATGATAAATACTTTGAGTACAGGGTGGATTGTCT
>CM042755.1:10490742-10500326 GCA_022496165.2 Catalaphyllia jardinei
AACAAATCGGCAAAGAATTTGAAACTGTCTTTATCGTTTTTTGGTGCATAGATAGATTTTCTCAAAGCCTGTTTCTGCTAGATTAGAGCAACGGACTCGCAACTTCGTCACTCGCTGTTGTCTCGCATTTCGCAGTCGACTTGTGCCAAGTCTAGTGCATAGATATTGATCAAGACATAAATTTTGTCTTTAATCTCAGCTTTTAGAATAATATACCATCCCAAGGGGTCTATGATTTTGGAGTGGAGAGTGTAATCAACATCTTTTTTAATCAAGATGGCAACTCCATGAGAATTTGAACTTCCATGTGACATAATAATCTCTGCCCCCTCATTCATTTTTCCACTGTGTTTCTATTTCTGTTTTTGAATGTGTTTCTTGTAAAAAGGAGAAATCAGCATCTTTCCTTCGACACCAAGTATAAATTGTTTTTCTTTTATGAAAATTGCCAATGCCCTTCACATTTAAGGAAACCAATTTCAATGACTTGACACCCATTTCATGCCCTAGTATTGAATGCAAAATAGGTCGCAGAAGAACCCAAACATAACCTAATGATGAAAACAAGTATTGTTTTCACCATATTGAGATGTTGTAAGAAGCAGTGTTGAATCTGATCTCGAAAAAAAAATTCAATAAACATAGACAAGCCTAAAGAGAAATAACCTAAAACAAGCAAATACATGTAGCGATAATTATGTAAGATACTTGTAACGTTTAAAAGACACAAAGATATACCTACAAAGTCCATTGGCGTGCTTTGGTGCTTCGGCCCTCTGTCAGCCAAACGTTTTATTCATTATTAAACCATAATGTACAAGATTTTCTGTCTCCGCACCTCTATAATACCTGTCCACTGATGATTGATTTATCAACTTTAAAGCTAGCCTTTTGTCCTGTCCTCTTTACCTCCTTCAAAACCAGATAGAGCTTTTGGTGGATTTTGTCGATCTCTTTTGGAAAATCGTTTGCAAATCCAATTCCACTGCCTTTGAGGTTCTTAACAAAGGACCACATAAATTCCTTGTCCTTGTAAAAACTGAATTTTGCAATAATCAGTCTCTGCTTGGAAGAGCGAGCCATATCCTGCCGTGTTGGAATTCGATGCACTCGCTCAAATTGAAAGCATTTGACGTCTTCTTCTGGGATATTCATCTTCTCGCGCATCATGACACGAACTAGTTCCTCTGTTCTAGTATTGGATTCCCCTCGTTCATCTTCGATACCAAATATCTTAATATTTCCTCTCCTTGTGTAAGCCTCTAGTTTAATGTTACGTCGCTTTAAATTCACTACCTCTTCCTTGAGAGAGTTAAGCTCTTGATTATTGTTTTCTAAACCACTGTAGGCTTAAACCGTAGTGCCTGTGGTCTGTTATTTCAATAGCAGTGTTCTGCGCCGCTAGTTTCAACTGCTTATTCTCTTCTTCTAGCTGTGTCACACGTTTTAACAGCGTCAAATTCGGCCACAACCTCTAAAATTTTGTCGAGTTTGGCATTGATGTCGGCCATTTTCGGGGCATCGCAGCAATGGCCGCCAGCTGGAGAGTCTTCATCTGTTTGGGAACCATTTTCTCGTTGTCTTTTTTGTGTATTTTTCGTATCTGTCGTCAATTTATCTTTGTCATTAGGCATATTAGTTTCAGTGACAGAGGGCCGGTTTAAGGTTACATCGTTTAACTGCTCACTTATTCCAGAGCTTCAAACACATGTCTTACCTCACTCCTGAACGAAGTAACAGAGAATTAACTCTGAAGTGTAAATTTTAGTGCTAATTTAACCCATGAATGTTACCTCACTCCTGACCTAGTCTGCAGTTTTTGGCCAGTGTCAGGTTTTTGTTTTGGCTGTTTATGATCTACCATCAATGTATTTTATTTCTTTCGCGTGCTCTGTAGGAACTACAAAATTTTGCCAGTGACAACTCATGAGAAAGCTGCGACAAATATAGTCGCTACATGTATTCAGTTTCTTTTCGATAATAATTTGAGCTTTCGTAAATTAAATTAACTCAATGTTCTTTTCCTACAACATACTGCTGTTAAAATTGTTGAGTGAAAAAGAATGTTATTTATTAAATAAATGGTAGAGAATTTTTATTTTTTGCAAAAATCTCATTTTAAGAACGATAGTAAAGGCATGTTAAATGGCTTTGTACATGAAATTGATAAGAAATTATTTGATTAATGTTAAGAACTGGTCAAATGCATGCCTTAGTCTCATAGCCTATGGCTATGGCTGGTATGGTATCTCTAAGATTTACTGGAGAACTCACAATTAAGAGAGACCTGGTTTGGAGTTACAATTTGGTTACAGTTGAGTAAGATAATTAACATTTAAAATCAATCAGTGAATCAATCAACCAAGCAACCAACTGTCATGCACAGTCATGGGTAATGATTGTTATATAACATTTAGTCACAAAAGTTTTGTTTGTACAGATTGCATTTGATTTCAACTAGATTTTCAGGGTTTTTACATTATGATCAAATTGCTTGACTGTATATATTTTCAGAATAACAGTGAGGGATATGCGGTTGTTGTTAAAGTGCCACAGTGATAAAAAAAATCATTTCCTATTTTCCTTCAGACTTAACTGGCAAAGTTTTGAGCTCTGAGTTTTATCCAAAGGCTGTTTATTTCGAGCGTAAGTTTTGGATTTCACAGTTATTACTCACGTTCAAAACTGACCGATTAGACCTCAGAGGGTTGGATCTAGAGAAAATGGTGTCATTGACTCACTAGCTTACAATTTCAGCATGTAAATGCAATTTATTATACATTCAAAACACATGTTTAAAAGTCTGAAAGCCCAAAACTACCGTGCTGCATATTAATTCAGCCGCATACACATGCATTGCATTCTTAAACTAGTGAGTCTATGACGTCATTTTTTCCTCGACCCAGCTCTATTAAAGTTAGTAATGGCGGATTAATAAGTAAAAAGGTCCAGTTCAAATAAACAGGTGTCTTTTTAAAATCAGAACTTAAAACTTGGGTCAGTTAGTGTTTAGTTGACATAGTTTTGAAATCCAAAGAAAAAAAAGATTTTTTGGTTGTAGTGGCACTTTAAAGTGCACATAACCTGAAAAATAAGTCTCTTAAAAATACACTCACTTAAAAGGCTTTTCAAAGTAGAGTAAAATGGCATTTTTCTTTTTGACATCTTCTTTTGTTCTAGAGATATTCAAGTTTTCCTATTATGCAAATTTGGTCACTGATGATGTCATCAGTTGTGCAAGTACAGTGGTGTGACACAAAATTAAGACTATCTCTGCCAATAATGAAGCAATGCTATTGAAACTTGGCAGGGATGTTGCACCCCACAAAGTATACCAGATGGTTCACATTTTGATGTTGCTATGGCAACTTGCTTGGTTCCAGTCCTTTCTTCCAAATCAAATATTACCATTTGTAGCTGGACGGGGCATAATATACAACTAAAAATGTTAAAGAGGCGAGCCAATTAAAGAGGTGAGCCAATGAAGGTGGGACTGGCATACTTTTTAGATAAGACCAGGTATTTTGCCTTGTTGAGTTGCAAATGGTAGTAAAGTTCTATCAGTAAACATCACAGTTATATACAAAAATTTAGAAAGTAAATGAAATGCGATTTGAAATGGATTTTGTCTGAATTCATTTTATGTATTTACATGTTTTTCCCTGAAAAATTGAAGTCTTCTTAAAAGCACAGGTTTTTGGTCCCTTGCTGACACACTCATATTTCAAATAATATTATTAGATTTTGTGCTATTATATTTTGCATTTAGTTTTGTACATTACATTTTGCATTACCAATGTTATTGCTTTTTTCATCGAAAGTCATTACATTTTGCAAGCTACTATAACTACATTTTGTGTCAGTTACATTTATTATAATATATGGTGTAACAAGGTCCTTTGATGTAGGCTTTTTAAATTTATTCTTGATTAATTGTTGTTTTCTTTTTGTGGAGATGTTTGACAGGTCCTTACATGTGTAATATTACACATGAAAAAAATTACTTGATTCTGATTGGCTTAGAGTAGTATACATGTAGTCCAAATGTAACAGCAAAGCAATGTGTTATAAAAATAGGGCAAGTTACAATGAAGGTAGTATGAATACCTGGCTAAACTAAAGAATACAGGGTTACTTTTAACCATCTGCCAAATGAACTGGCACACATGGCTCTGTTTGGCTTGTTTGCACTTCTGTCTATCAATCTGACTTTGACAGCTTAGTGATGTTTACATAAAGGAGTTACAGATAACTGTTTGACTGCTAATCATAATGGAAACAAAACACTTCAGACTATAAATTACTTAAAATTGAATGCTATAGACAGTTACTTACACATACATATGTTTTTTTCCACTAGCTTATTAATATTAATTTTTTTCTATTTAAAATTAGCATCCTACTTGATATAATGATAACTCCAAGGATGATAAAATGCCAGTCATTAAAAGTGCATGTAACTATTGTAATTTTTAGGAGGAAATATTCTTCCGAGTTGTAAGCATGGACACCTGGAAAAATGTTTTGAATCCTGCCAGTAGGAAGCATCTAGAGGTAAGGCTGCAATACATATCAGCAACAAGTTATGATGTTATCCTTCACTGACGCTGTTTCTACTAGATATCTAGCTATGTGACAAGAATGTTTTTAAAATCTTTCATGTAGTTATTGCAGAAAATAAGAAAGATTGGGAACATTACGTAATGTCTGTGACAACTTATGTTTGTTATAATACTAGTTATTAAAAAAGTTCAGTGTGAAGTTTAGTTTCTATGTTTGATACAGCAAGTTAAAAATTTTACTTCTTGCCTGTTTTTTGTGGTAAAAAATATATCTTTACTTTGGAACCCCTGCCCCACTGAATACATGACTGTGTACTTTTTACTTGTCCACAGTGCAGAGCAGGGTATAATCTCATGTGCAACCTCTTTTTAAATATCTGGATCCTGACAACACTTACATAGATTTGCCCAAAAACTCAGCATCATCTCCCATCATGGGTGGCCTGATAGGTTCTGTCATGATTTTGTTTGTGTAACCAAGTGGAATTGACTTCAGAAGTTTGTAGGTTAACTGAATAATTTTTAAGCAATAGACCACAAGTTTCTCTGGCTTATAGGCTGGTTAACCATGCAGGATGTTGGTAGACCACGAGAAGAATTGGTAAATCATGAGTTGCAGATGAGTGATTCACGAATTCTTTGAGTGTTCTTCCAACATCCCAAGTGGTTTATCAACCTATAAACCATAGAAACTTGTGGTCTATCGCTTTTATATAATAATTCAGAAGATGTGCATTTTTTCCCATGAATTACAGACACAATAAACCATAGCTGTCAGATTGACCAATCAGAGCATGCGCATTGATTTGGTTATTATATAAAATGTAATTAATTAATCTCTGCCCTGTTAAGTTTAATTTATAATACCTGTAGCCTGAAAAAATTGTGGCTTTTAGTTTAGTGAACCATGGAGAGTAGCTCCCCAGCATAATACAAATGAATGCAATAATAAAGGCACTACAAATTTTCATGTGTCCAAGTAAGGCCAAATTCAGATGCCATACTTCACATGAGCTGAAGTGAACGCAAAAGAGAAAAACCCTTTTTTCACCCACATTAGCATTCAATTCAGCTCATGTGAAGTACAGCATCTGAACCAGGCATAAAAAAACAGTTTTGTTTCTTGGAACATGAATCACTTTCTTTCTTTATATCTTGGTAATTGTTTTTGCTATTCCAGAAGCATATCACCTAGATCTCTCATTTCTAGAAGCAAAAACAAACTCTACATCACCAGCCACCATATATGTTTGTCATGGCTTACATGTTTGTTTGACATGATTTGACAGTGTACAATGTATCTCTTTCTCTCAAAAAGTAGATCTTGACAGTCTCTTCGACTTCATTTGTCCGTTCATCACTAAAATATTTCAGGGGTTATATTTACTTGATCGTACATAATATCATAGACTGACTTGCATACTATCTGTGAAGAAATTTTCACTCTGGTCAAACTGCATGGAATACAGAATCAATGAAGTGCGAGCAATAACAAAATTTATTAGACAAGCCAATTCCAATTTTGTGCTTGAAGTAACATACAAATTAAATCACAGGTTTTGAATGGGAAAGTACAAAACATGGACCAGGTCCATGGACACCCTATTTATACTACCCCTAAAATTACTGAAATAAACAATACTGAGATAAAAATAAAATAAAATAAACTGAAAAAAAAAATGAATTCACAGCAATATTTGAAACTGTGTAGTTCCAGAAAGTATCCATGAGCAACAAGGTGAAAACTTTTCCTGTAAACCCTTTCTTCTCTGTAATTTTGGAAGATAACTATAACTGCCTACAAGAAGAGTAAAAAGAATGCGTTTGGTAGGTGTAAAATTTAATTCAATCTTTTTCGCGCCAATTGGTATCCGGTCGACTGGCAGTAAAAATTTGACATGTCGCCGATTTCAAAATTTGCATACTTTCACTTTGCTGGCATTTATTTCTGATGGCTTTAGCTTTAAATGCACTGCTTTAAATGTACTGTACCTTCTCTGAAAACCTGCTTGAACCTTGACAGTCTTTATAAAACGTTTTTTTAATTCAAAAGTGACATTGCAAGCACCATGCCTGTGTTTGAAAACATTTCAATAAGAGTTCAATAAACTTAAAGATAACCAGAGCTCTTTACTTTAATGCACATGATGTTGCCGGTGGTTTCTAGAATAAAGTTAACAACATAACACGTTAAGAGCTGAAAAACCTATATAACAATGGAAAATAACAAGAACACGAATAACATGCAACAGGAATACGAATAACCTAAGAAATACAAGACATTACCTGACGATTTAGGAATACAGCGTACGAAACAAAGACGTAACGTAGTTCAACAACTTGAGTCTTCGAGCGATGGAAATAGCTCACGATTTGCATAACTCGTGCGAAAGAAGAAATATTAATACGCAGCGGCGAGGACTAGGCCTAGGCGGGGGATTGGTTATTACACAGGATTTCCCTTAAGGATGTTCGCGGCCATTGCTACTGTGCAACTCTATTGCGAACGCGCATGCCACATCATTTTTAAGCACACGCACCGAGTCAAAACTCAACAAAACATAAAGCTGATGCGAATATTTTTGTTGGATGCTCGGTGACCCCCACTTTTTTTTGGCAGATCACTTTGTTTTGTGGTTCTTTCCATTATACTAAAAAACAAAAAAAATCTGTACATGGGAAGTTAATTATTTCTCATATACTATACAAATATGGTCAAATTGGTACATGGATACAGGTGTGCGTGACTTACAAGTTGTAGTTTTTAAGGCTAGTCTTCGAGCGATGGAAATAGCTCATGATTTGCATAACTCGCGCGAAAGAAGAAATATTTATATGCAGCGGTGAGGACTAGGCCTAGGCGGGGGATTGGTTATTACACCGGCCCCAAATTAGCTACTAATTTAGCTAATTCCAACAAAATAGCCAATCTTAGAATACGATAATCACAATAATTAGACGAAAATTAACTTATTTACAAATCGCAGTTTGTAATGTGGCAGTCTTAAAACTTATCAGTTTTCTAATCAGTTTCAGAACTAATCCATTTTCAGAGGTAACAAGTTCTGGACTCCTTCGAGGAGGCACAGGTTCCTGATGTCGGGTCTGTAGGTAGATGTGGCTGTTTTCACCTTAACGCTGCGTACGTGGCCATTGCTGTCTGGAAACACTTCCTCAATCAAGCCCATTGGCCAGTGACCTCTTGGCGTTGTCTTCTCGTCGACAACGAGAACCAAGTCACCGACAGTAAAATTTATTTGAGGGACGCACCATTTCTGCCTTGCTTGAAGAGCAGGTAGATATTCTTTCATCCATCTCTTCCAAAATGAATTCGCCAAGCATTGTGCTTGGCGCCAGCGCTTGCTATACTTGTCGTGAGCCTTGAAGACATCCGGTGGGAGGCAGGAATTGGATCTCAGGAGTAGGAGTTTGCTCGGCGTCAGCGGCGCAGGATCATCTGGGTGGTCACTAAGAGGAGTTAAACGCCTGTCGTTGAGAATTCTTTCCACTTCACAAAGCAGGGTTGACAATGTTTCGTCGTTCACCGGCTGTTCCTTTAACAAGGCACCCAAAATCCTCCGTACGGAGCGAAGCATACGTTCCCAGACTCCACCTTGATGGCTGGCCTCAGGAGGGTTAAATGACCACTGAACGTTGTTGGACCTTAGACTATTATAGATTTTGGTGTGGTCCAGTCGCTCCAGTGCTTCCTTCAGCTCTCACTCAGCGCCCGAGAAATTAGTGCCGTTGTCGCTGTATATCTCTTTGGGTTTCCCTCTGCGGCTAACAAAACACAGATAAAGGAGTCTGCTTCCAATGTGTGCGCGACCTCAGTGTGCACCGCCCTCATGGTAAGGCATGTAAACAGACATCCGTAACGTTTCACCTGACTGCGTCCTTGCTTGACAAAGACGGGACCTGTAACGTTATGTATCTTTAATTGAACTGCCGGAAGACATCTTGATAACAACCGAGCTAGGATGAAAACTGACACTTGCATAAATTACAAAACGACTTAAATATGCACAATCGGGTACATACCACGCAGAGTATTTGCACGCACCAAATGTTATCTAAATATGCTAATAAATATCGACACATCTTCCCCGTTAACGAAAAAAAAAAAAAAAATAAATAAAATAAACGAATAATTCTGGACCAATTCATTGAGATTTCACTGTGACAATGTCCGTAAGGCACACGTCCGTACAACGGCTTAAGATGTTCTTACACGAACGTCACGAAATGATAAAATCCTTGAAACGCGCAGGAGGTCTTCTTTGTCTCGTGGATCTCCTAAGCGGCTGGGCTGCACCTTCAGGCACGGAAGATGGTGGCGTCACAGGAGATGGTGACGCGTATTCACCCACACAATCAGCCTCAATGGGTGTCGACGCCGGGCTAACCAAAGGAGTTTCAGGAACAGGACCTGGCGACGCAATAGGAGCCCTTTGAACTTCAGCAAAGGGTTCAACTTCCTCAGAAGTCTGCATATTCTGTGGTTCTGCAGTTCGCCATATGTCCTTTCGATTTCGACGACGAACCGCTCCATCAAATAGGACCTCGTACGATCGGGGAGCAACTTCTCTGAGGCATTCAGCTGGTCTCCAAGTTCCCGAAGGTGAACGAACGCGGATAGTTTCGCCAGTCCTCACAGGGGAAAGGACACGTTTGCCACGATTGAAGTATCTGCGCTGACGCTCTTTCCGAGCACCCAGTTTAGCAGCGTCATTGTTGAGGCTAAATCCAGGCGTTAGAAGAGTTCCGGAAGTTGGCAGTAAAGTCTTACAGCGGCGGCCTAGAAGACGTTGTGCGGGGCTCGTATCCATGCCCTCACTCGGAGTATTACGCCAATCCAGGAGAGCCTGGAACTCACTGACACCAGCGGCGCGACACTTCGTGAACAGACGTTCAACAGTACGAACGGCATTCTCGGCCTTACCATTACTTTGCGGGTAACGGGGACTCGAAGTACCATGCTGAAAGTTCCACTGGTCAACAAATTTCGCGAACTCAGACGAG
>CM042755.1:10506578-10511578 GCA_022496165.2 Catalaphyllia jardinei
AAATAGGCCTATATATGCTGTGTTAAACACACATAACTTAGATATGATTTCTCAACTTAAATATATGCCGATAGTAATGAATCTGGCCAGAATCGCCTTGAATGACTGGAAATCCCAGAAATGCTATTGTTTGTGATACGCCTTATCTTCAAAACAAGTTTGGTGACCCCTGGTTTATTTACGTTTTTAATCTAATTTTATCATTTTCTACCTGCAGTCAAAGTTTTAAAAAAGTCTGTATGTGGGAAGTTTTTGGGTGCGAATGTCCTTAAGTTACATTTACTTGGGCCAAATGTAAATGTTATAATTGAACGGCTGAGTGCAAAACCATGCTAAGTGACGATCTTAAGTTTTTTCTTTTTTTCTGCAAAAGCGCCAGAAATTTTGCATGCTGTTCTCAATTGAATAGAAAAACAACATCCTGTATTTTTTCGTTGGTTTGCTCTTCCATTTCGGAGAAATAACATATGCAAACAACCCTTGGTTTTCCAAACGGCATCTTTTGGAGACCTATTGTTAAACGAAAAACAAAAGAAACCTTTTGTTTTACTGAAGGATGAAGTCACTATAATACCTTAATCTCTTACTATTGCTTCGTTAGCACAGGTAGATAAGGTGCTGGCTAGATGGGCCAGATTCGAATTTGTTTTGCCGTGACACTGGCTCAATACGAGGTCGCTCAATTTTTTTTTGTTCTGTTTCTTTACTACTTTAAAAAATCAAGATCATATCTATTTAAAAAAAATCCGAATGAAGCTGGAACTGGTGAGAGTTTTTATAGAGGTTATTGTGACGTGAAACACAACACATGAATTTTGATCAAGCGTCAAAGCAAAGAGAAGTGATGCATTACAGCTCTTTCAACAAATATCTTAAGCATTGTGTTCAAGTACCTTGTAGCCTGCCTGGTGGTTGAGATGCATCATAAAGCCTTTATAAACCCATAAGTCGCCAACACGTTTTAAAGAAGCAAAATGTGTTCTGTAACTTCCAGCGCAACTGATAAGCCACTTATCGGCGTTTGAAGTCAGGTCGATCCAGGAAGGAAGGTCCAAGAGCAGTTCTTGCCCAAGAAAGAAAACTTGTCATGAGTTGTGGCCCATTTGCCAAGAGTTGCTAGCATCAAAGTTTGGAAAGTGAGAACTGCTTTTAGGCTTATAAAATTTGTCTTGTATCGTTCGCCATGTTTACCTGCGCACGAGGTGTAAAATAACCTTCCCAGCATGCATTGCAACCATGTTCTGCAGGACAAGACAAGACAAGACAAGACAAAAGATGGGCAAAATTTATTAACTTACACTTAAACTAATCTCAGAGCTTGGTTTTTCCTTTTTTATTTCAACATAATTTATAATGGCCCACAAGCACAAGACGCGATCGATTTAAACATAGATCTGTGATCCAGGTTGCGTTGATTTTATTTCAAATCGGCATGATTTGTAGTCTTAAACTTCTGGGATCAGCGGCCATGTAGATGTATGGAGACCTGTACGTTGCACAAAAGTGTTAATCTGTTAATCTGTCAGTCATACATTTTTGAGCTTATACATTGCAGGAAGTTAATATTTTGTTGTTCTCTTAGTGAAATCACTCTCACGCCTTGAAGTCGACGTTTTTGAGCATACGCGCTGCATGAAATGAAGATTTTGCTTGTTTGTAAGTGAAATCAAGAGCCTTGCCGTCAGGCCTTGACGTGAAATCAACATTCTAACCTATTTTGACCTGAAGTCGACATTTTTTAGCTTACGCGCTGTGTGAAATGGAGATTTTGCTTGTTTTTAAGTGAAATCAAAAGCGTTGCCGTCAGGCCTTAACATGAAATCAACATTTTAACCTATTTTGACCTGAAGTCAAGGTTTTTGAGCTTACATGCTGTGTGAAATGGAGATTTTGCTTGTTTTTAAGTGAGGGTTTTTGAGCTTACGCACTATGTGAAATGAAGATTTTTCCTCATTTTTAAGTGAAATCAACAGCTTCGCCGTCAGGCCTTGACGTGAAATCAACATTCTAACCTATTTTGACCTGAAGTCGACATTTTTGAGCTTACGCGCTGTGTGAAATGGAGATTTTGCTTGTTTTTAAGTGAAATCAAAAGCGTTGCCATCAGGCCTTAACATGAAATAAACATTTTAACCTAGTTTGACCTGAAGTGGAGGTTTTTGAGCTTACGGGTTGCGTGAAATGAAGATTTTGCTCGTTTTTATGTGAAATCAACAGCTTTGCCGCCAGGCCTTGACATGAAATCAACATTCTAACCTATTTTGACCTGAAGTCGATGTTTTTTAGGTTACGTGCTGCGTGAAATGAAGATCTTGCTTGTTTTTATGTGAAATCAACAGCCTTACTGTTAGGCCTTAACATGAAATCAACATTCTAACCTATTTTGTCACGAAGTGGAAGTTTTTGAGCTTAGGCGCTGCGTGAAATGAACATTCTGCTCATTTTTAAATGAAATCAACAGCCTCTCCATCAGGCCTTAACGTGAAATCAACATTTAAACCTATTTAGACCTGAAGTCGACCTTTCTGAGCTTATGCGCTGCGTAAAATGAACTTTTCACTGTTCTCTCTTTTCATTGTTCTCTAAGTAAAGTCCTTAGCCCTAACCCTAAGCAATAACCCTGAACGTCAACTGTAACCCTGATCGTCAACTCTAACCTCAACCCGTAACCGCTAGCGCTAGCACTAAGCCTTAGCAATAACCCTAACCCTGAGCACTAGCCCTAAATATAAGCACTAACCCCAACCCTAAATGTTAACTCTAACCTTGACCCATAACTGTAACCCTGAATGTTAACTCTAACCTCAACCCATAACCGCTAGCGCTAGCGCTAACCCTAAGCAATAACCCTGAGCACTAGCCCTAAATCTAAGCACTAACCCCAACCCTGAACGTTAACTCTAACCTCGACCCATAACTGCTAACACTAGCGCTAACCCTAAGCAATAACCCTAAACCTGAACGCTGATGATGTGAAATCAAGATTTTAACTGTCTGTAAATGACCTGAAATCAACATTGTCTAAGCTTGTGCATTGCCTAAAATTAACATTTGGCTTTAATTTGAGTAAAATTAACGTCTTTGCAGTCGCACATTCACGTGAAATCAAAGGTTGCACATTGCAAAAGATCAATATTTTGCAGGATTTGAAGTGAAAGTACTGTCTTTGCAGTCACGTGCTGACATGACAACACATACAGTCAAGTTTTTTGCATACATAATATTTCAAAATGAAGAGCAAACCAGGAAAAAAATACAGGGTGATGTTTTTCTATTCAATTGAAAACGGCATGCACAATTTCAGGCGCTTTTGCCGAGAAAAGAAAAACACCTAAGATCATCACTTAGCATGATTTTGCACTCAGCCCTTCAATTTCTGTGTGACTCAAAACGGGTGTCAAACAATTTTTTTCCCCGCTTTTATGTGGAAATATTGAAGCAGCAACTTGTTTATTTAAGTCTTAAGAACTTACCGGTATCTAATTTCTGCTGATTTATATCGCATGCAGCTCGCTTAAAAATATATTTGTATACTATAATTGAAAGGCTGCGGGCAAGAACGTCCCCTATTTTTTTTGGCCATTTTCAAAGTGCTCAAAAGTAGCTGAATTTTGACATGTGGGATTCGTTTTACCTGAGAAACATTCCTCTGAAGTTTGTTTCGCAGGGTCTGTCTTCGTTGTCTAGAAATAACATATGCAAAACTGACTCAGTTTTCCAAGCTGCATCTATTGTTTAACGAAAAACAAAAGAAACCTTTTGTTTGGCTAAAGTATGACTGATTTCTCACTGTTGTTTCGTTGGCTCAAGTGGATAAGCGCTGAACGAAGCTGATTCGAATTTGTTTTGTTGTGACGCCGGTTCGAGTCGATACGAGGTCAATCAATTTTTTTTCGTTCTGTTTCTCTACTTCTTTCAAAAACCAACATATCTATTGTAATTGAATTGCCGTTTTTACTCGCTAGGATCTGGTATTGATATGTTTTTAGCTGGAATTGTGACGTATGCTTTCGGCGCACAAAGCAGTAATTTACCACAAATTCAGAGCTTACCTATTCATTAAGCATAGTTTGCTCGTTATTTCCACCGATATTCAACGCTTGTTCGAGGAATATTTGTGCCCGCCTGGTAGGAGATTTGGCATTATTAAGCCTTTGACCCTCGATGAGTCACCAGCATGCCTCAAAGAACCGAGGTGTGTTTTTGTTCCGAGATTATGGCTTAACTTAGTCATTGATTGAGGAGCAAGTGAGCCAGGCGGTAGAGTCTAGAAAGGCTTCTTCTTCCAAAGCAAAGCATTTGTCGTGGACTTAGGGCTCATTTGCTAAAGTTCGGTGTGTGTCAGTTTTGGAAATTAGAATTGCTTTCTAGACTCTTATTATTTTCTTGAAATCAGCCCTCTAGCATCCTTTCTGGGATATCCCATAATAATCTTTCATACGTAAAGCAAGAGCCGTGACTACTGCGTGTGTGTGTGACAAAACGTGACTCGAACACGGTCCGGAACTGGTGAGAAAGGCGGCCAGGCAGCAAAGTCCTTGAATTTGACCTGTGTTAGGTGAAAAGTTAATTTAAACAGATTCAAAGCCGTTTCTACGGACCAAAAAAGAACGTAGGTCGGGTAAATTGGCAAGTAAGCGTTCAGTGAGTGTGTATGGGGGATTTCCAAGCAGATGATTACTTTGAATTGTGATAGGATCGAGCCCGCCGCAAAGAAAAAAAGACAAGGAACGGCTGATCACAGGTTAGGAAGAAGAAAACTTCAGCTCAAATGTAAGTTTTGCTTTGTATTTCAGCGTTCTTTTGCTGATAAATTTTGCGTTTCATGCGCTCTTTTTCAGCATGAGCAGCATGTTAGCTTAAGGCTTCCTCTTTCTGTGTTGTCAGAACTAATCATTTCACGGAACAAGCAGTTTTGTACCCCCAAAAAAGTAATTTCTCGTAGAACCATTTAAAATCGATCACTAACGTAGCTGATTTGCAAAAACTTTCAACCTCTC
>CM042755.1:10517567-10535067 GCA_022496165.2 Catalaphyllia jardinei
CCGTCCTTTCCCTTTTTTTCCCCTTTACGTAGCTCTTATTTGGCCTACATGTAGTAGTGCAGTCAAAATGGTGCTAAAGAATTGAAATGGCTCGCCAAGCAAGCGTTTTTTTCTCTCTGGATTTATGAAAATGATGCTAAAGAAATTGAAATTGCGCGCCAAGAGGACGTTTTTTTCTCTCCAAAGTCGACGATATAAAAATTAAAAGGAAAGTCAGTCTTTTTTCTCCTTCTCCACCCGTTGATCTTGCTTTTCTTGCCGTCCTTTCCCTTTTTTTCCCCTTTACGTAGCTCTTAGGTGGTCTAAAATAGCAGTCAAAACAAGGTGAAATCGAGTTCTTTAGCACTGTTTTCATAAATCAAGATATATATATATATATTGTTTTGCAAAAAACATTTATTGTTAAAACACAAACGATACAATACAATGTTTAAATTACTAAGTTACATTAAATTATTAGTTAATTGGTTAATTAAATGACCAAATTACTAATAACAGACACAATACATAACCTTAATTGATTACATAGTGTTTCTTTTTATCATTAAATACTACCAATGCGCATGGATATTATACAAGAAAAATACTTTACAAAAAAGATACATTGCGTACAAGTGTTGTCTACCTATTCTTACATTACGCTCCAGCTAATCACATTACAGTCACTTCCTAAGCCATAACACAATAGGATTCCTACAAGAAAGAAATATTATATATTAAGCAACAAATTACCATTAATTGCCCATTTTCTTTTAAATTGATCTAAGATATTATTCTTAACATTCAAGTATTTTTCAATTTCAAACTTAGTTTTAACCTTATGCTCTAGGCCAATTATTTCTGGTAGTATGTTTGTCCTTCTGCAGTCCCATAGGTATAATTTAGCTATCATTAACAACTAATTTAGCAAGGGGCATTTTGAATCTATAATACCTAATATGACATCTTTTAGAGTAAGATAGACAAGTTCTTTTGAAATAAAATGAAAATAAAGTTCAAACTCTTTCCAAAAAGACAGTGAGTATATGCAGTTGAAAAAGAGGTTGCTGGGGGTTTCAGGATTAGACTTAAAAAAGGAGCAGGTGTGTTCTGTGGCAAATCCAATCTTGTATAATTTGGTATTAGTATATAATACAGAATTTAAAACCTTGTACTGAAAGGCTTTAATATATGGCTCACAGAAAACAGTATGTGGTAGAATACACATGTATACTTTCTGTAGTTGGTCACCGGTTAGGTCAAATTCATGTTTCAGAGTTAGTGACCTGTTAGGGAATTGTGCTTTTTTACACAGTAACAATGAGTAATAATCCTTTGACTTGTTTTTTAAGACATAAAATCCTTGTCATTGATCACTCATGATTGGGGGCTTGACTTAAAATTGGAATTAACCATTTCTAATTGAGAAGGTAAAGCATGACAAAGACCTGCCCAAGTTAAAAAATTAACTTAACTGACCTGTTTAGAAATTGTGAATGTTGTGCTGCGTGGGTTAAATTCCCTGATGCCCTTTACTAGGGCTAACGCCCAGTGGGTTATTCATGGGTTAAATTAGCACTAAAATTTACACTTCAGAGTTAATTCTCTGTTTAGAAATTATGTCATACAAGTCCAAGTTATTCAAATGAAATAGTAGGTCATTTACACAAATAATTTTAGACTTGAAAAATGTTAAAATATAAAATACAGGTGCTTTGTTTATGCAAACATCTTGATTGTTCCGTATTATACTATGCCAATACTTTTCTGTGGAAAATGCATCTTGACCCCCTACTGGAGCATCTCAGTAGAAAACTGCGATGGAATAGGATGATCTTTTACATTATAGTTACAATGAAATAAGAAAAGATCTCTGAAATGCTTAAGTTTATGACGTAGGTAATCTTTCCACGTACCATCGTTTATACCGAATATTCTTTTTAACCATGTTAGTGTTAAGGATGTAATCATTGTCTCTAAATCAATCATTTTTAAACTGCCTTTATTACAGACAAGCGAGTTATTTTATCCACATCTTTCCATAGAAATTGAAATAACGGCTGGTTTAATTTTTTGATAGCATCCTTAGGAGTGGGTAGAAGTGACGCATTGTACACAAATTTAGGAATAATTAGAGACTTTATAATTGAATGGCTTGGTGCAAGACGGTCGTAAGAAAAACACTCCTGTATCTTTTTTTGGCTGAAATGCTCTACTTTTTCCACTTTGTTGCGTTCATTGTGCATGCTTCGATATTTTGACTTCGTTTTTCTCAGGAGCAAAGTGCAAACCACCCAAAAATTACATGGGAATCTTTTACTACTTAATTGAAAAGCACATGCAAAAATTCAGGCACTTTTGAAGGGAAAAAAATTTACCCGAATGAAATGCTCTACTTTTTCCACTTTGTTGCGTTCATTGTGCACGCTTTGATATTAATTTTTGACTTCGTTTTTCTCAGAAGCAAAGTGCAAACCACCATAAAAAATTACATGGGAATCTTTACTACTTAATTGAAAAGCACATGCAAAAATTCAGGCACTTTTGAAGGGAAAAAATTTACCCGAAAAAGTCACTTACGACTGTTTTGCACCAAGCCATTCAATTGTCACCTTCCCATAGATGGAAAGACCTCTTGAGGCCAAGATGTTAATTTAAGTTAGTGTCTAACTTTTCAACAAAATTACTCTCATGAAGCAGTTTCGGATGGTAAGAGTAATATATGCCAAGCACTTTGATTGGTTCGTCTGGCCATTTGATACTGAGTGGTTTGGTTTTATTTTGTCTTGAGGAGCCAATCCACATCCCTTCTGTTTTGGTAAGATTAACTCCTAGGCCTGATAGCTTCTGAAAATCGTCAAGGAGTTTAAAAAGCGCGCAGGCTGAGTTTATATTGGAGAGAACTGCTGTCATGTCATCGGCGTATTGAAGTAGTTTTGTTTCCTTCTTACCGATCCTAATACCTTTTATTTCTTTATCTTGTCAAACTGCAATTCCCAGTACTTCAGCTGTGATCACAAAGAGATAAGGAGAAAGTGGGTCTCCTTGTCTGACTCCTCTTTGAAGGGTAAAATAATATGATAGGATGCCATTGTATATGACACAACTTTGTATGTTTTTATAAAAGGTTGCTACCCATTGAATAAAGTCAGGACCAAAGTTAATAAATTGCAGGCATTTTACAAGATAATTCCACTCTAAACTGTCAAAAGCTTTTTGAAAGTCTATAAAAATCATTAGCCTGGAATATTTTCTTCAGCTGTTAACTCCATAATATCAAAGATTCATTGAACTGTTTCACCAGTGTAGCGGTCTTTAATAAATCGGGTCTGGTTATGGTGAATGATGTATGGAAGAACATTTTTAATTCTAGCTGCTATCACTTTTGACAATTTTGGCATCGATCAACATTTAGTAAAAATACTGGTCGCCAATTTTCTAAAAGCGAGTGGTCTTTTCCTTTCTTATCAATTAAAGTTATGATTGCTTGTTTTTGGGAAAGACACATTTCACCTGTACGGAAACATTCATTTGCACATTTAGAGAAAGATTCAACAATAACAGGCCAGAATTTTCTGTAAAATTTGATCAGAATTCCATCATTTCCAGGGGTTTTGTTATTTTGAAAACTATCTACATGTAGTGCCAAGGCGCATTCTTGTGGAGAAATTGCACCTTCTGTTCTTCTGTTAGAACAGGGATATTAAGAGAGTGTAAAAGGCTTTTAAACTGTCTGTGTTCCTTCAGTATTGTTTTTTCGGCTCTTGTATAATTCTTGATAAAAGCGCTTTTGTTCGGCTAATATACTGAAGGGATCTGTTGTGATCACACCTCTAATTTTTAGTTTCCTCATTTGTTTTTTTATGACTCCTTTTTTCTAGGTTAAGAAAATATTTTGAACTTTTCTCCCTGTGTTCGTGCCAGCGAGCGTGAGCACATATGATGACTCCGTTGAGTTTCAAGTTGTATAATGCTTCTAAACTTTCTCTAGCAACGCTCAAGATTTGAATTGGTATCATTAGGATCTGCCTCAAAATCCTGCTTTGCTTTAGCATAAATTATTCCTATTCAAGACAGTTGTCTTTTTATCTCATTCATTGCGAAGCAATAGATGAGTTTTTGTGGAGAGGGGCAAAACAGCGTTAGCAGAAATCTGCGTAGATGGATGTGATGGCGTTAGCAAAAATAGTGGAAGTGACGTAACAAATTGGTTGGATTTGAGCAACCGCTGACCAATTAGTCAACTTGCCACGAAATCCCACGAATAGCAAACATGACAAGCCTAATTAAAGCCCTTTCTGGATGATTGCAGAGCATTCAGTAAATAAAATTAGTCCAAAACATGTCTATATTTAAATATTTCTTTTTTTCTTCGAAAATGAGCCAGCATAACTACCCTTCCCTCCGTCTCGTGAATCTTGTGTTACATGCCTGATAAACAAAGACCAACTTCATTTAGCCAGCAGATAACTGATGTACAATTTGTAGCTCACCATCATAGCTTCAACCAACTCACCTGAGATATTGACATAGTCATTATGACTGTCTTTTGAAATATAAAACATATTGGTACAGACATGTATAATACCACTACAGCCTGGACTAAGACACACTGAAATGCTGCTTTGAAAATTTTCCACCACCGGAAATCAAGACTGACTAAATAAATTGATTTATTTACTGTTAATGAACTGTCACACTACCTAATATCTTTGTTCTTCACCACAATCTTGAAATTATTATCAGGTTAAACTTTTCTTAAATATTTAGAGTTTTTTGAGTTAATGGTATGTGGCCAATCTGAACAGAACTTACCATCAAGCATTTTTGCAACCATTTGCACAAATTGTTTACAAGAAAGTTTTTCTGTGTAAATGATACACAACCCAAATTTGCAGAAATGCTGTGAACAAGACATTTTGGTCTTGGATATCATAATATGATAATAATGTATTTATTGGACAACAAGTGGCACAAGCCTCAATAAAACCCCAAGAGACTGTGTTGTAGCTACAGTAGTAATATATAAAGTAAATGGTCAGTTATATCAGGGTACATGAATGCTTTTCTTCATTCACTCAACCTTCCCACTGTGCAAGCAACTAAAATAACAAAATAGGCTTAATATGATGCATGTGATCTGGAATATTCATCTAGACCTGTATTTTTTGTAACATGGTACTTGTTTAAAACAGTTACACAAGCATTTCTCAAGCTTTACTGATAAATGTTGCACTAGTCACTTACATTTTCTTTGAATAAAATATCATACATAAACTGTAACAAGCAAACAGTGAATGAGGCTTTCACTTCATTTAGACAACACAACATTTCCTAAACAATGAACACAAATGCTTGACAACAAAACATAAAGAATGATGCTATATTCTCCTAATCTATTGTACAGCAAATGATTCATTTACCCAATCAGTCAATTGTAAGCCTGCTGATAGCTAAGATACATGTCAGGAAGAAGCTTGATGCTTATTGATGCACCACCAACATTGTTAAACACTATAATACACAAGAAACAGTCATTTCATGGCAAGGAGCATGAATGAGTTGGCTCATAAGAGCCCTTTGATTCATTGATTTCCTTTCTCTTTCCCTTCTTTTTGAATGTTGTTTTGCGTGTGACACGGTCATCAGACAAATCCTTACAACCTTGGGCAAGCCAAATTGGTATCTTTGATGAGACATTAATATAATCATCGTCTTCCAGAAGAGCACAATTCATCTTCCAAAAACTCTGGTCCTTTAATTTCATTGTGTCACAGTTTTGGAGATCTAATGTAATCGCTGCATGATCTGTTTTAATAGATGGAATTATATCAAGGGATTTAACTAAATCGTGCAGGTTATTAGAAATTACCAGTAATCTTGACGACAAAATATATTCAGAGATTTTTGACTCCACATGTAACTTTTGGTGGAAGGATTTTTAACTCTCCAGATATCAATGAGGTCTAGTTCACTTTGAATACAGCCAATACTTGCAACAACTGATTTCCTCGAAATCATGATTCCACCTTTCTTATCAAGGAGTGTGTTAAGGGCCACCCACAATAATATCCTCTTCCTTGTCCAGGTTTTCATTTTGCAGCGTTGTCAATAAGTTATTGAAAAAACGAGTGATGTCCTTTATTTTTGTTAGGAGCATAAATATTGATCAAGATGTAGATTTTGTCTTTCATGACTGCTTTTAAAATTATGTAATACCCAAGGGGATCAAGAATCTTGGTGTGATCAATAACCCAATTGACACCTTTTCTGAACAAGATCGCAACTCCACATGAATTTCAACTACCATATGACATGACTATCTTGCCCCCCCCATTCATTTTTCCAATATAATTCTGTGTCTTTCTTCTTGTGAAAACATAAAATCAGTATCAGCTGTGCTCTAGAGATGAATTTAAATTTGGGTTGCAGAAGGACTTGATAAACAAAGAACAACAACAAGTAATAATCAGTGAAAATCTAGGCAAATGAAATCTTTGTACCCTGATCAAAGAAGATTTTTAGGAATCATATCTGCAGATCAAAGGCAGGAATTATAAATACACAACTTACACACAAACTGTTATTTAAACTAGTACATAAACAAGGGATATGATCATGATAATGAGTGTCAGAGAGGACTAATGGTGGAGATAAATTAAGCATAAATAATAAATGTACAAATACACACACAGTTACTCATTCGGCATGCCTTGTTGCTAAAGCTCTCTGTATGCCTAAGCACTATTCATGATTAAGCCATAATTTTTATATTTGGCTGGATTGGGCTTTTATTTTGCAGATGGACTTGTTTTGACATGAAAGAACATTGTTCCGTAAAATTTTGTTTTTCGTTGATTTGTGCTTCATTTTCAGGAAATAACGTGTGAAGAGAAACATAAGAAGGGTTCAAATAGGCCCTGAATGGGCCGAACTCGAGTTTGTTTGTCATGACACTGCTTCAACACGAGGCCAGTGTTGTTTTTTCTGGTCTGTATCTCTGTTTCTTTCAAAAGCCAAATTTTAACATATATTTAAAACTGTGCTGTCAAAGCTATTAGAACTAACTGTTCACATTTGTATTGTTTCCACCTTTCATTTGGAAAGCAGAGTTTTTTTGCCTATGTTATTTCTTGAAAATGAAGTGCAGATCAACAAAAACAATTACAGAATTATGCTTTTCATGTCAAAACAAGTCAGTCTGTCAAAAATTAGCTTGATCGATCTGTAAGAAATGAGAATCAACCATAGAGATAAATGCCCTTTTGCATGAAAGGCTTCAATTTATAAGTAAGTTACCAATGTCTAGCTGTTGGGATGTTAATTATGCCTTGCAATGGAAATTATGATAGATCTTTTTGATTGTATTTACTTTAAAAATAGCTAATTGTTTATGGATCTATTCATGTGCTGTTGTTCAATATAATCTTTTGTACAAACTATTGTGTATTTTCCTTTTCTTCATTTCATTACTAATAATATATTACATGGCATATACCATAACAGAGAAAAATTCCAAACTTTACCAAGGGTATATAACAAGTCCATTTGCATGGCTGAAATGTAATCACTCTAAAATGAGATACCCTAGCTATTAAATGTTAGAGAGTCTTCTTAATGAAATGCCTCTTTTTACTTAGTGCCTTACTTAGTGGTGGGAATTTCAGATTTGGAAATCCAGTTCAGCAGTTCCAGAAAAAGCTTAAAGGTGAAATGATAGTTATGGATCATCTACAGTATTTATAATACCCCATGAAAAGGGACAAATTACTTTTTTGAGTTATTTTTTTGTTAAAAAAGAGAAATCTCTCAGTTGACAGGTCTGGGGTATGTTATCAGATGAGTCAATGGGTCAATGGATGAGTGAGAGATGTATTTACAGTACTGGACAGAAGTAACCTTAGAGGGAACGCATTACTGTAACGCAAATGGGACGCGAAATAGGATGCTGCGGGAACGCCAAAGGAACGCCAAAATTCCTGGCCAGCTGGAGCGTATTCTGAACAAGAACGCGTTCTATTGAGAACGCAAGAATGCGTTCTATTGAGAACGCTAGAATGCATTCCATTGAGAACTTATGGTTTATGCAGAGACTGTGATGTTGCAGCATGCCAAAGAAATTCTTTCAAGTTCTACCGTAGAAAGTTTATCATTTTTCTTCGTTTGTTTATCAATGACATCAAGTTGTTGAATGACAAGTTTCGGATTTCGTCCTTTGCCTAATCCTGGTGCATCGTGGGCCAAATAAACTACAGTGGGACCTTGATTTAATGAACCTCTATTTAAAGTGCATATGAAGTGAATTTTATTTTTCCATAATTTTACCGTTCAGCATGTAAATAAATCGATTCTAAACTTTAAAGTTCTCCCAAACAAAAATTTAGTCATGTTTTTGGCGCTGAAAACTACTCAATTTTTGTCAAGAGACTAGGATGAGTTTTATTGTTCAATTTCATTTTGTGACATAGTGTTGTGGCCAGAATTAATCACTAACAAAGGTTTCTGAGGCAAAACAACATGTCAAACGATTCTGAATTGAGTGCTTTCTCTGAATCTTCAAATGACAACGAGGATATTGGTGTTGTGTACAGCCAAAACACGACGTATCGCATTGCAATCTTGTAGTCTTGTCCACAACACTACGTCATCAGGAATCAGGACATTTTGGCCGCGCAATTCGAAGACCATTTTTGAGAGCAAAATCGCACAATTTTCAGGTGTTATATAATTGCCAATTTTTTTCAAACACAGTTCAAACTTTGGAATAGTGTCTTGCAAATGTTGAACTTTCAAAATATTGAAAAACTGATTTCGCTTCAAATACACTTTAACGAAGTCCTCGACATAACAAACGATATTCTAGGCCTGGCCTAAGTTACAGTAAAATGTATGGAATAGAACCTTGATATAACGAACCTCGATATAACGAACAAAATCCTAAAGCCCAAACGTAAAATCTACTTCAAAATAACAAAATGCAATGTCAACACGCGAGAAAAGATAAATGCTAAACAGATCAACTTTCAACAAATCTTTTTATCCTTATGGTTAAGAGACAGCAACCTTTCAGTCAACGGCTTATTATACATGTATGTTATAGACATTGGCACTATAGTATTTCCAGAGAAGTCAGCTGTGTTACAGATCAATCATTAACTATGACCTTGATATAACGCACATTTTGGTTGTTTCCCCTCAAATTTGTTATATCAAGGTTTTCTATATAATAAACCCTCTATTTAATGAACAAACTTGGCCGGTCCCCAGCGACTTCGGTAAATTGAGGTTCCACTGTACTTCTTTGTGACTTAAAAGGAAAAACACAATCAATGTTTAGGTTGCCTCAGAATGGAAGATCAAGGTGTACTGAGTCATCAAACTTTTCTGGTGAAAAATTTCCCTTTCTTCTACCACAGCAAAAACAAGATGATCGGTCCGAGGATCGGTACGCTTTCAAGTGAGTTTTGATTACTGATCGCAGATTTAAAGCAGCTTCCTGTACTTTCGTAAAGAAAAATAGTAATGTACTACATTATTTTGAAGATGAATTGACTTTTGGAACGATTGGTAAAGCCACGACCGATAAATTGACTGAAATGGTCGATGGCAAAAACTCAAGCTTTTGCTTTAGCATGAACAATATAAACAACATGCGGTCATGCAGAACCACATCTGCAATTCTGCTTTCAGAAAGGTCTTTTTTCCCCTTATCGTGAATGAAACTATATTTCTATTGAACTTCCTTTCACGTTTCTTTCATTTGGTTGCCTTTATTTGTGAATTTTAGAAATTAGAAATGAACAGTATTTTTGCAGACCTTACACTCTGGATTTCTGCATGTTTAATTTACGGCGACTTACTACGACTTTCGTGGTTTGTTTGTTTAGTTTATTGGCTTTGTTCAAATATTTTATTTTCAGCCAATACAGAACTGCTGAGAAAAGAACTAAGTTGGCACTAATTTAGTTGAAATACGATTTATCTCAAAATAATAGGTTTGTTTTTGTGATCTTCTTTATTTCCAACTTTTATCTTGAATTCTTTCGCAGCGCTCTAATATTTCGTCACACGGCGAATAAATTTTTTGACTTCCTGTTTCAGGTACATTTTTACATGTGTCTTTCGCTTTTATTTTCCATTGTTTTTTTTAATGTTAGCTGTTATAGTACAAGAATAGATATTCTGTTTTCCTTTTAATATTGCTGATCTTTTTCTTAATATTTTGGCCATTTATTCAACTATGAATAAACGATGTCTTGAAATCTGATCTTGTGTCTGCGGTTAATGCGCATATGGTTTATTTCTTGTGCTTCCGCTTGCTCTTGAATATTTCTAACTTAGCCATTTTTTGAAAAGTTCGTCTTCAGGGCAGAACAAACGAGAATGCCTTTTACTGAAAATTCTAAAGAAAATCCTGCGTT
The DNA here is from genome assembly GCA_022496165.2 of Catalaphyllia jardinei. Classification (NCBI taxonomy): domain Eukaryota; kingdom Metazoa; phylum Cnidaria; class Anthozoa; order Scleractinia; family Caryophylliidae; genus Catalaphyllia; species Catalaphyllia jardinei. The sequence continues at coordinate 10,527,968 of CM042755.1, forward strand.
CCTTCGCGTTTTGAAATTTTCTTTAGAACGCATTCTACTTTAGAACGTGTTTTATTTTGCGTTCCAGAATATTAGGGGAATGCCAAGGGAACGCCGAAGGAATGCTAATTGGAATGCTCCAAGAACGTGTTCTGTGTTGATTTTTCTGTTAGGTTACTTCTGTCTGGTACAGTATGCCTCATCAACCAGCTTAAAGCTACCTTAAACAACCAAGCAAATTGCCACTTGTTAAGGTGAATCATGTGCGGAGATTCCATCCTGATTTTAGAATGGCCATTTTTCTACAAACAGAAACGGGTATTCTTCAGGCATTTCTGATGGTTCGTTTACTATGGCTGAGCCCAGGACTTTCTGGATGGGTTTCAAAAGATTTCATAATTCGATAATCAGCCAATGAATCATAGTCTTTGGCATACACTAACACGTCATCAAGGCTTTGCTGTGGGAAACTAATTGAGTCTTAGCCGTTCAGTAACTAGGACAGGAAATTGTTGTTAGTTCAAAATGCACTATTGGAATGGTGAGATGGCTTTCGTCTGTGATGGTATTCACCAGGCTCCCAGTAATATCATTTTCATCACATGCAGTTCGCAATAAAAGAATCAAGTCCAAACCATTTATGTTTTGTTCAAAATTTTTCAGTTTGTGACTTCAAGTTTCAATTATTGTACACTGTTTCAGAGAAATTCTGTCTTCTCATTGAAACATTCTTTGGAATCGATACTGAAAAAGTCATGTGAAATGGTTTTCTCTCTCAAAACTAGACAAATTAGAGAGGGATACCAGTAGACATAAATAAGAGCACTGCTGAATTTTAAAATTTGTTCTTGTTGCAGGTAAATGCAACAAGACATTTTTATTTGTTGGTTTCAAATGATAACTTGACACTTTTCCCCTTCCATGTGTGGTTGCAGTCAAAACTGACAAATCAGTGACTCTTGTTCAGATAGCCAGAATAAACAAGCAAGAAGCATTACTGTTATTTTAGTTTTGACACTTAAATAAAGGTATTCATTAGTTCGTTCGTTCACCCGTTTGTCTGTCTGTCTGTCCGTCCGTCCGTCTGTCCATTCGTTCGTCTGTCCGTCCGTCTGTCCGTCCATCCGTCCGTCCGTCTGTCCGTCCATCAGATCACGGTAAAGTCAACGCCGCTACGAGCACATTTCCTCCTCAGTCACCGCATGTTTGCCCTCACTTGCAGAATAGAATTAGACAAGCTGGCCACCCCATTTCAGATCACGGTAAAGTCAACGCCGCTACGAGCACATTTCCTCCTCAGTCACCGCATGTTTGCCCTCACTTGCAGAATAGAATTAGACAAGATGGCCACCCCATTTCAAGAACTGAGGTTGAAGGTTGATAACCTGGCCATGGCTTCTGAACCATCCTACCAGGTGCTGCAACAACGTATCAAAGTACTGGAGTTTGAACGGGACAGCCTTTTGACAGCACTGCCTCTTCTTAACAATGAAGCTCAGTGTAAAGAAACTTTGCATCAATCTACTCCAAGCTCCTCAGCTACTTCATTGCCTTCACCCTTGTCAGCCCAGGAAAAACCAACATGGTTGGTTATCGAATCATCAAGGAGAAGAAGAAATAAAAAGAAGAACCATCAGCAAGGCACTGGGGATTCGAGACCTGCAAATCAACCAACTATGCAAGCAGCAAACGCTTCAAACAACTAGATGGGTGAGCCAACTACTTCAAGAAAGTCTGTTGTGATCCTTGGCGATTCAATGACCAAGAACATTCATGGTGGGAAATTATCAAGGGAAGTGCACGTAACCTTGAGATCCTTCAGCAGCTGTACAGTTGATGATATGGTAGATTTTGTCAAGCCCTTTATACGACGCAAACTGGACAAGCTTATTTTGCACATCTGCACTAATAATCTATGAAGTACCGAGCTGCAGCAGATTGCAGAAAAAATTGTTAACCTTGGGCTTTCTATCAAACGCAAGACTCCATCGACAACGCTAATTGTATCAGGCATTATCAACAGAAATGATGACCAAGGACTTAATTGAAAGGTACCGAAGGCAGGGCTAAAAATTGGCGGTCGCCTTGTTGCCATTGGCGAGTTAAAACTGACTAGGGCCACCAAAAGTTAAGGTTTGAATGCTCGATGTGTGAATATGCTACAGAAGTCTTACCTCCAGTTAGAGTCCATAAAGCTGCAGAAAGAATGGCATAATCACAAATTGGCAAAAGCTATAATTGTAGCTGCAAAGAATTGTCCATGTGAAACATCAGTCATGAAGTTCTTTTAGTTAACGCTCTGTTTAAAGCTATGGGGCATTTACTACCATTTGCATTCAACTGTGAAGCATGAACATTTTTTGTGCAGGTTTACTTTTCATACAAGACAGTTTCCCAGACAACTGTATTGACTGGACCAATGAAAATGTTTCGTTTGGAGCACGAAACTATGAATGTTTGTCAAAGAAATGTAGCACGTTTTGTTCACGTGTAGTGCAGGTTTGACAAAAATAACAACATTTTTCAGCGTTTTGAAAGCTTGGTGTCATTGCGATTTCAGAAAGATGGAGGTGCTAAAAGTAAACAAATTTGGATGAACGTATCGCACTGGAACACAGGCGGCTCGATCAAGCTCGTTGTGAGGAGTTATTTTTTAAAAAAATCTTTATCCGAACGTACAGGTTGTGAAACGTGACATAATTACCGCCGTCATCTACTATTACATAACGACCGAGTTTCATTACATTTGAAAAGTAAACCTGCGCGAAAAAACGTTCACGCTTCACGGTTGAATGCAAATGGTAGTATTTACAGTGTAACGAACTCAACCAGGGGCCACCCAACCTTTTTCTGCCAATCACAAGTCGAGCTCAGAACAAATGAGTTGGAGTTCGTTCACTTCGGACCAATCACAAATGAGGGACTTGCGGTGAAAAGTTGGTTATTTCAATCAACGAAAAGACAACTTGAATAATCTTTTCACTGTTAGGTGCCACGAATTTTCAAAACTAAAACGGACCAAACACAAATACGTTTATCCAATGATGGCTTGATTGAAGATAAAACAGACTCAACGCAAATTTGACTTTAGCTTATATTTACAAATATGTTTACCAAACGACGGTCGCAAATGTTGACAGACTTACATTTTAAAGTAAAATATATTACGTTATATTTGGGTTGACTGCAATGTTGAAGACAAAACGGACTATTCTTGGTTTTCATGTGACGTAATTATATTCCAAAATTAAATAATACCCTTCCTTCTGAGGTTTTTGTTTTAACAGATTTTTTATTTTATTTTACAACAAATTAAAAAAATAATAGTACAAAAAGAAGATAGGTGTTACAACTGATTCTTAACAATAGATAATATATGTTACAAACAATATATACAGATTTATACAAGTGTTAATAGCTGGGGGAAGGGCAACATAATCACGTTAAGTTATGTTTCTATTTCAAGCTGGATTATAAATTCTGATATCAATTCAGAAGAGTCTTGTTTCTTTTGCATTGTTTTGCAAACGTACTGGTACTGCTTTGCATATAACAGAAGAAGACACAAATCCTTTGTCTGTTTATCGGAAAGATTGGCGATTGATGTTGGTAAATTTAGAAAGTATTGTAGGGAGGTGAGGCTGACATAATTTTGTGTACGCTATTGAACCATTGAAGAGACTCGTCACTCAATTTCGAGAAGGATTGACATTCAGAGAATGTATGTGCAATAGAGTCATTTTCGCCGCACATAACACATTTGTCACAATCAGTTATCCCAAATCGTTTAAGTTCTTTATTAGTGACTAGTATTCTGTGCAACAGCTTGAAATAAAATTGTTTAATTTATTATCCCGAGTAATTTTATAATTATTATTATTATCAGCAACTTCAGGGCAATTTTTTTTTTGCCATGGTTTAATCGCAGTAGGTTCTGTATTGATTTCCTCTACAAAAAGTTTATAAAACTACTTGCAGGATGTTTTCTTTAAATTGAGAGTGATATCTTTTGATAGTTGGAAATCGAAGTTTTCGAAAATTGAGTTCAGATCCCCAAGGTCCATTATGGGCTGAAGCGTAACTTTTGAGATAAGCGGGAATAGCTGAGGTGATTTGGTAGTATTGTAGAAAGTTAACTTTGATGTTATATTTATCCCTGAATTCTTGTGGAGAAAGATAGTTACCTTGATTGTTCAACAAGTCTTGCACAAAAAGAACATTTTTATCCCTCCAGGCCTTCCAAAAGACCAATTTGTTTTCAATATTAATGTCTCTGTTGTTTCACAAGATGAATTCGCGTTTCAGTGGATCTTTGACGCGCAGTTGTTGAAAGTAACCAAAGAGCATCAGATTTTCGGACCGCCATGTATTGAACTTTGTTTCCATTTTCCTTATCTTGATATAAAAATTATTGTTATTGTTGGCAACTGCATCATGGGAAAGGTAAGTCCCAAGAAATTTAATGGGATCTTTTGGACACTGGAATTTTAAAGGTTCTGTCTTGTTTTTGCTCAAAGCACCAATGCACAAGGCTTTTGTTTTTTATTTAATTGCAAACCGGACAATACTCCAAATGAATTAACTATATTCATGGCATTTCTTAGCGACGTGGTATCTTCAAGAATCAGAGTTGTATCATCACAAACTGTGAGATCTTGGTATTCTGTCCATTTGGGAGTTCAATGCCCCTGCAAAGTTGGTTTTGGCGTATTTTGAGAGCTAACATTTCAACCACTAACACAAACAATAGAGGACTCAGAGGACACCCTTGATGGACGACTCGAGAGACTTTGAAGTAATTGGTCATGAAACCCGCATTCATCATGCCACTTTCGACATTATTATAGAGAATGGATATCCACTTTCTAATATAGGAACTTGGCATTTCACAATGTTTTAGCTAGACAGGGTTCTTCTTACTGTGATAGAGCACGTTTGAATTTCCAAGCTTTTGTATTGCCTGACATGACAATAGCAGCCTGAGGAGGCTGTCGCGGAGGTCAAAAGAAGAGTTATCGCATTAGTTTTTGCTAACTAAACAATGCTTGCACTCGGAGAAACATTTATTTCAATGTGTTGGATCTCTAGAGCAATAATTTTTCTTTTCGATAGCATAACTCAGTGACAGATGTTTCTGTTACTAATACAGCTGCCATGTTTGTGTCCCTCCTATGGACACAAACATGGCGTCTCCATACAAAGCTCTAGAAATTTGGGTGACACACTTCTGCAAATAACTCGCGAATGAAAAACAGCAGAGACCTGATTCTTGGCGAGGTTGTTTATATATCAATCATCTATGGTATCCAAGATTCTTGACTTTATTCATTGAATGGTTACGATTTTTAGTTTTGATCCCATGACTGGTGAAAACCAAGAATATATCAGTATTGGACTCAGCGAAACAAAATGAGGGGCTAAATAAAATATTTTCGAGTCGCCTGTTTAAACGGATCGCCAGCAGTTGACGTGAAAGTTGACAAAACCAGACAGAGTTTCATGGCTACAATTTTGAAGGCCGATAAATTTTTACAACCTGTAACATTACTTCTAGTAATTCGAACAGAAAATTTCCTCATCCTTACTACATATTACAGGGCATTATGTGTAGGTAATCAACTAGAACTTGAACTTGAACTTTATTGATAATAATATATATACATCATTACAAAATTGCTTGCCCCCGCTACTAGTAAAGTGACTAATCGAGGCGGGGGCAAGGGTTACACACTTACTACAAGAAAGAAATAAAATACCACTATTACCTAATTAATTAAATAATTAATTATAGAAAATAAACTAACAATATAATAAATTACACTCACATACGAAAAGCTAGAGGGTAATAACAAATGACTACATTATACAGCTAATTAGGGAAGATAAACTAACAATATGATAAGTCACACTCACACACGAAAAAACTAGAAGGTAATAACTATATAATACAGGCTATGTTAATGTAGCAAAGTGTTTAATCAGTTTGGAAACTTCAATATAGTCATCTTCACAGTTTAAAACATCAAGGAGTAGTTTTTTAATTTTATTTTGATATGCTGATTTGTTTAATGATTTTATTGATAGTCGGATCGAATTCCAGATTGAAACTCCAATTCTTATAAAAGATTTTTTCATTTTTTCTGTTCTTGAAGTTTTTACAATAAAGCAGTCATTTGAGGATGATCTTGTTATAATTATGCATTGCTCTTGTTTTGGTAAATTGATTAATAAGGTTTATTGGAGCAACTTGTGTGTCGATATCATACATCAAATAATAGTTGCTGGAAAAATAAAAATGATATTGGAAGACAATTAGATTTAATAAATAATAGGGGAATTGCATGTTCTCGAGACCTGCAGGAAAAAAATTAAGCACAATGCACGTTTTTGTAAGATTAGCAATCGATTTAAATGGGTTTTTGCACAATAGCCCCATGCAGATATACCATAAGTTAAGTAAGGAGTAATCATACGGTTTCGAGTTTAATTTGGAATCATTTTGCGCGTGTGAGTTTCAAAAAGCTGAAATTCTCACAAGCCGCTTCCCGGCAAGTGCAATTTCAGCTTATTAAAAAATTCACAAGTGCAACGTGTCATTTTTATTCCGTGAATAAATTGTTTTCGGTAGTACGTTTCACGGCGTTTAGTCTGCAAAATTCCTGCCGTCATCTTGTAAATATTTTTGTGTTTCCTCTACGCTGTCCTGCTTTACGTTCTCGGTATTCATTACGTGAGTAAAATTGTGTTTAGTATAAATGCCGTTTTGTCCTCAAAATTCCTGGCTGTCATTCGATACATATATATCTGTTAACTCTGTCATCCGGCCTGGATGTTCCCGGCCGCCATGAATAGAAGCGTCACAATCCACTTTCACATTGCCTTTCGCATGTGAACAAACTCTGATTCCTTTGTTCTGAACGTGTCTTGTGATTGGCAGAAAAACGTTGGGTGGCCCTGGTTGAGTTGGTTACACTGTAAGTTTTTCATTTTAAACTAGAGGAAATTGTGGGCTACTTCATTTTAGGATGGGCCACTAAGAATTCTAGGAAACTGGCCTGACTAGCCACCAAGCACTGGAGTTAATTTTTAGCCCTGCCGAAGGTAAACAAAGTACTTACATG
>CM042755.1:10544650-10554650 GCA_022496165.2 Catalaphyllia jardinei
AAAAAAAATCAGTGCTTCAACAGGATTCGAACCCATGACCTCCGCAATACCGGTGCGACACTCTACCAATGGAGCTATGAAGCCACACATTGGGAGCAAGGTCAATTTGTTGAGTTCATATTTTCCCGTGCAGTAAAGAGTGATCATCAATTGACCTTGCTCCCAACATGTGGCTTCATAGCTCAGTTGGTAGAGCATCGCACCGGTATCGTGGAGGTCATGGGCTCGAATCCTGTTGAAGCCCTGATTTTTTTCAGGCTTCTTCTTTCCAATTGTTTAAATTGGAAAATTTACTGCGATGATCACTCTTTACTTTCATCTACAACCGCAGTGCAAATATGAATTATTTCATATATACTTCACATCATGATTTAGGTTTGCAACTAAAAATGGTAAAATACTGAAACAAGATACCTCTTAAAATATTGAATCAGTGTTCATCAAACTTGGCACCAGAAATGTTCATCATCAAAAAAAACAAAATGACACCTGTTATGCAGTTGCCATGACAACAGTTTTGGTACTAGTCCTGTTTTAACCAGGAATTCCAGGCATTTTTGGGCTTGGTTTGGATAGGTTACCCAAATTTATCACAAAAAGACCCATCTTTTGGAAAATTGGGTCACATGATTAAACCATTGACTCCTGGAACGTCTGCCATAAATGTTTATTTTTGGACAGTTTGGTGGTTTTGAGGCTGGATCTCGGCCAGATTAGCTTTAATCTGGTCGAAAATGCGTTTGCAACACTACAGCTAGCCCTTCTTGCCACTAGAATCATGTTTTACGACATTTTGGCTTGGACATGCGCAGAAATCAAAATTTTGGACAAGGTGACCTACATCTTTAGGCTTTTCGATTTTTGAATTTTTTCCCCTTTCCTTTTTCTCCTTTTCTTTTCTTTTTGCTGCAGTGATTGACCTTCTACTAAGCTTGCTTGTGGTCATCGAGGTGGGCCAATTTCTACCATGGAGCAGCTAGGTGTAGTGGCAGGAAATTTTGCTCTGAGTTTTTTGCTTATCTTTTTTAGCATTTTTGGGCATATCTCAATGCTCCATCAGGCTGATTACTTTGATCTAGGCATCATCGGGAAGATCTTTTCCTGCTGCAGAGGTTAAGTATAGATGATGCCAATTTTGGTCAAAAGTGATGATGCCAGAAGTCGAAGAAGGGCCAAGCCTCGTCACAGGCAGTTACGGGCGGCACAGGAGTTAATGGGGGTTAATTCTGAAATTCCCACTTTTTGGCTTAACCAAGGACCATCTACTCCAAGCCGTCATGATAAGTCAATTATTTTATCACAATTGCTATAAAGGTCTGCTAGTGTCAAAGAAATGCTGAAACAACTTGATTGAGAAAGTTCAGAACTATGCAGGAGGAAAGCAAGATTAGCAATGCTATATAAATTAAATTAAACTATCGCTAATGTTGAGCTTGGGAACTGGTGCCTAAAAGGTTAGTGGGTAGCCAGATGCAATGAGCAGAGAGGAGGTATCCATGGCAACCCTGGAGGCAAGAATCACCCAAGGAACCCGTCTCCTGGTGCTTCGAGAATAGAGGGACCTGGGAATGACAAGGTGACCCGGTACCTCAAATCCCGTGAAAACATTACCCCAAGCACCAGCGCTCCACCAATTCAACAAAGAAAGAAAAAAACTGTAAGACTTACTTGGCTAATCCACGAGCCGTGATGTGCTGATGTCCTGAACCAGAACAGACCCTTTGCAGGCAGAGACAGTCTGCAAGTGGATCCGGGAACCCCTGATCGGTGTGAAGAGCTCTGATACCAGATAAATAAACCTTAATGGACGAGTGCTGGAGGGTTCAAGTTAGAAAAGTAACAAAGAGGCAAAGCGCCCACTCGACTGTAGGGCATGCAGATCCAGAAGGGTGCAACTTGCCCAGCTGTGGACAAGAGGAACCTGGACTGATGCATAGGAATGACAAGTCTAGGGGACCAAGCCATGGGTCAGGAAGGAGTAGCACTGCTGTTCTAAAGCGGAGCCGTGAAGTCTGCCAGCAGGTCAAGAGGAATTGGGGTTGGATAAAGCTGGGCATGTGGAACCAACTGCCTGAATTCCTGACGAGCCTCTGCGAGCCACAAACTGCGAGCAACTGCATTAAGCTGGGAACTTTCAAAGTCCTGGAATTCACGATGTGGACTACAGCATCGTTGTCGGAGCGAAAGAGCAAGAGAGAAGGAGCCCAAGACCTCGTGAACCATAAGCCCTCTAAAAACACTCCATAGCCCAAAGATCCGACCGCATCTGAAGAGAGCTCCACATTGGCAGTGGGGAGTAAGCCTGGAAAGAGCCAGAAGTTAACACCATGCCACTGGGACAAGAACTGATGCCACCAAAGCAAGTCGAGGTGGAACTCGCTGTTGAGGCAAACTAGGTGATCCTTTTTGCAGAAGCAGCACAAAAGGTCGATCATGCGACGTAGGAAGGTTCTGCCAGGCCAGGCCACTTTGGCAGCATGATGTAGATAGCCAATGAGGGACTCCAGTTCAGGTCTATTGCAACACTTACGTGGGGGCCACGAGGTGATCAGGCCCTGCAAGGCTAATAACTTTTCTGCTGCCAGACGGGCAACTTGGTAGACCGAATCTAATTCGATTCCCAGGACCAAAAGCACTGTAGCTGGGCCTTCCCATTTCCCCATGTGGAGGTAGGCCAAGCCGTTTTCAGATTGCAAGGGCGGCACGTAGGTTGTCTGCACATTGTGGGGGGTCTGGGGGACCAGCAGTAATAAAGTCATCCATATAATGAAGCAATACAGAAATTTGATATGGGTGCACTAGAATCCACTCCATCATGTCTGCAATTGCCTTAAAAATAAAGGGGGCAGAACGCAAACCAAAGGGTAGGGTCAAGCTAAGTCAACATAGTAGTGGTTGCGCCATTTCATACCAAGCAGGTAACAATCCGAAGGATGTACTGGAACATTGCGATAGGCAGCCTGGACATCAAACTTGGCCATCAGGGCCCCTGCACCAAACTGGGAAACTAACTGAATCACCTGGTCCACTGTAATGTAGTGGAGGGTAAATTCCTCTGACTTTATCCCATCATTGACACTGGAACCTGTAGGGGAGGAAGATTGAGAATAAGGTACCACCTACCCACTTGCCCCCATTTAGGAATGACACCAAAGCTGGTCACTTGAAGATTGGGTAAGAGATAAAAGTCAAATGGGCCCGCCACCCTGCCCCGAGACACCTCATGAGCCAAGTACTCATCGACAACCGATGCATGCTGGTTGGCTGATGGTTTGTTCTTCTCGGCTGGTTTGAGCTATTGGGTATGGCAGAAGCCAAGTTTGAACCCATGACGAATCCTATCTAGGGCAAAGTCAACCTGTTGCAGATTGGGGTGGAACCACAACTCCTAAGAGAACTGCTGTGCCTGCAATGAAGTGACCGCTGAGACATGCGGGAGGGAAGCTGGAATGGAAATACACCAAGGGTAGGGTAATATGGCTAGTATAAGGGACACCCTCCCCCCACCCCGTTATAGAAAAAGACTGTCCCAATACCAGTAACCAAGTGTGATTGAACATAGGCAAGTGAACAACAGTAAAAACACAACGCAAAATACTCCTTCGTCCTCTAAGGCGACTAAGATATAACAAGAAACAAAATCAACAACGTTCAAAGCGTTCACAATCACCTGGACTTGCTACAAGAATGTGGAGGAGAGGCGTGTGGCCGTTTGGACTCAGCACTCTGTTGGCTAGATGAATTCCCAGGCAATCTTTAACACGGCGATGGCCAAAGCAGCTCTGGCACTTGTTTGCAAAATGGCACGAGGCAAACGGTGCAACGCACTGGCTGGGGGTTCCACGATCTACGATCTTCCACGAGGCTCACTTGAGTCGGTTATGGCATCATGGCCACGTACTGGGGTTCCAGCGGCATGAAAGTTAAATAATTGAAGATTAAGGGTCTACAAGTCTGTCAAGTTAGTTGCAGCTGCATGCTCTTGGAGGGCCCGATCATAAGCCAGCTATACCTGGCCAGTGAACTGGCGATAGGTCCGCAAAATCAGCAACTGATAAAGCTGGAGATCCTTCCAGTGCCAGGGAAACTTAGATGTTAGCACAAGGCAATACACTGAAAAAGCTTCCAGCCAGCTGCCAATATCTTAGATCTGTCACTTTAGTTTCTTAGGTGTGAATGTGAGGACCAGCTGCCCATCAAAAAATAATTGAGGATCTGAGTCTGATTGTGTTTGAACAATGTTCGACGAGAGCAATTCGCTTAGTTCTGCGAATTTGCCCATACGATCTGGCTCACTAGTTTTGGTGGGATGGGCGAAAAGCCAGGTGCCACCACAAACGACTGCTGTAAAACAGGTACATTTGGTGAAGGGGAAAACGGGGTGGGGAGAAGCCTGATCATGACACTTGAAGGCAAAGGAGCGACAGAAGGTGCCTGCAGCAAAAAAGTTGAGACAAAGGACGGGACAACAAAGTTTGGCCTACCTTGCATTTGGCTAGCTGCTCGTGCAATAGAAGCTGAAACTTGTGGAAAGCCCAGAAAGTGCCTGGGCCACTGCTTGGGACTGCAAGCTGGACAAGAATGTTGCGGGAATGCCCCCAACAGCGGTTAAACTTGCTTCAACACTTGTCAGAGTTTGATCGGCTGTGAGTGCCTGTTTAACGGTCAGACTTTGTTGAAGGAGGCAACTCGTCTGAATGACTTGGCAGAGAAGTGGCGTCCCAACCGGCTGCAAGGCTTTTGTTGGTGCTTCGTAGAAACATCTTGGACGTAAAGAGCAGCTAAACGACATGAAGGTAAACTAGCGTGTAAGTAATGGGTACAATAATTGATCCGCTATGATCGGCAAACAAAGCAAGAATGCAGTACAACACTAGCTACAAATGCCCAAAGAGGCCCTGCAACTCCCCAGAGGGCCACCCTGCATGTCATGTACTGCAATAGGTGAAGACTGCAGGCCAACTTGCTCAAGTTTAACTTCGCCTAAATTACATTAATACTAAGAGGGACTGGAATATCCTACCCCTGTATGCTGTTGAGGTGCAATCAGTACATTCCTTCAGAACTAAGCTAGACATCTAGTGGTATTAATTTTGATATTTGGTATTTTGCAGTCATTATTACTTAAGATTTAAGAGGTAGAAAGCATGTACCCTTACTGTGTTTTTATCAAGCTATAGAAACACAAGTGAAAGTTTAGGAGAATGAAAAATGCAGTGGGAACATGAGCAAGGGAAGGCAAGGCAAGGCAAGTGTTTCTACAGCTTTTTCGAGTTATCCCAAACTTTCATGAGTGTTTCTAATAAACAATTAGATTATTCATGAATGAGTTCAAGATTTCTATCACTTGATAATTGATAAGGCAGGTCCTGAGTCAACTATCATGCATAGAAATTGAGAGCAAATAATCTAATTGTGTTTAGTATAAATCTGCTAGTCATTTAGAACCTCATCTAAATCCTCTTCATAGACACTTCATGGGCACACTGCTCCACTATACTGACACATGAACACATGTACATGTATCACAGAATAGATAGTGAGTAGCATAGCCAATCAGAGAAAGGCACTTGTGGTAGAATACTAGTAGATTTATACTGAAACTCAATAGAAACATGGAGAACATGGTTTCTGTTTTTTTTTTAGAAAATACCCTGACAAAAGAAAGAAAAACAACTTGTTTACCTTAATCATCAAGAGGAAAATTCTCCTTGCTTCACTATCGTTAAGTCAACAGCTCCTGCTAGTTCTCTTTTTCTATCAAGTTATAGAAACATGATATTAAACTAATCAGTGTGTGTATTTTCTTTGGGTTATTTTCTAATTGCCAACGAGCCAGCTGAGTGAAGACGCAAGGCTGGCGAGGTGGCAGCATTATAGAGCCGTGCAAAAGTCCTGTGTGGGGGGTATAAATTCTTGAGTGATCGAGAGGAATGTTTTTAAGGGAACATTCCTTTTGTAAGGTAACATTCCTGTTGTAAGGTAAGATTCCTGAGATTCCAATGACGTAGTGGAAAAGAGGTTGATTGGCTTGCAACGAACCAATCGCAATGCACAGAGATTGTAACGTCAAGGCCGCATAGCTCTGATCATCGATGCTTACCAGCTTTGGCATTCATTGAGCGGAGTTGAGATCAAGTTTGAGGACATTTGTGGAGTCGCTATAATGTTGTTCAAATTTAAGTCAGTTTTTGTATCCACGGGATGCAACAGTGATAAACTGGAAACGATAGATATCTCGATTCTTTCTGGTTGTTGCCTCCTATGAGTATTGCATGACCATAAAACAATTTAGGTGATAAGATTGAGATGAGTTTAAATCTTTTTTTTAATTGTTTCCCGTACTCTGAGTTTTCATGACACCCAAACACAGTGGACCGAAAAATCAGACCCCTGGAAATAAATAAAGAAAAAAAAAGTCTCAATCTATCGCCAAATTGAAAATGTTTTATGGTAATGTATATACATCACACGAGGCTAAACTCGACATCGGCCAGTGAGCCAACTTTGTCACCGCCCGTGAGCAAAAATCAATCCAAGCAATATTTACAATATTTACATCAGAATTTGAGGCATTTGAGGTTGTTTTGAATACTTGACTACAAAAAAGTTTTTAAGTTCCCAATTAGTATTTGTTTTGAATGGTTGCTCGTTGGCACTTAGCAAGAGCTACACCTAGTTATTATTAGTAGTATTTTGGCCTCTGACTACTTGCTCAGAATCATCATATCAATATCAAATATAATTCGCTAAGATGAAGTTGTAGTTTTAAAAATTGACTTAATTGTAAGCAAACTAGTTGGTCACCCATTTATTTCAGGTTCCACTGTACTGTAAAATTGTTATGTATTTTATATTTGCCAGATTGATAATAAAGTATGTTTAATTTATTCCTGCCCACATCTAGATTCAACAACAAAGATACCACAAGAAAGTATTGAGAGAAATACTTATCTCCCGGCAGGTAATAGTGGTACCTAATTGCATCCCTGAGGATTGATTTCGTTTTAATTTTTTAGTGTGTAGTAGAGGTTCTTGTAGTGGATTTTTAGTGCATTTATGCGTGAAGTGCAATGGATGAAGTCTTGTGAAGGATCAGATGTGTAGGGAAGTTGTAGACCATGGACGTAACTTGCAAACCTTGGACTGAAGTTGTATACTTTGGAGGGAGGTTTAACGCTTAGAACGGTAATTTCACATGCTTCATAAACCTTATAGCAGAAAGGAAAATACAAGCAGCCACAAAAATGGAAGATCAAGGGGAACAGAGTCCTAAGATCCATCTGGTGATCTTTGCACTTTCAAGAAAAAGTTTCATTAAGATCATGGATTTTAATCGCTTCTCAGAATTTAGAAAACAAAAATGGCAAATTATCTGCAGTATTCGAAGTTGAATTCAACTTTAGGACAATTATTAGTAAAGCCATGGCCAATAAAATGACTGCTAAAGTCTGGAAAAATTTCAAGCTTTCACTTTAAAGTGTAAAATTAATTTGAATATGCTGTCATGGAGCAAAGCATATCTGTGAAATTCTTAGATGTTTTTCTCTTAAAATATGTTTCCTAAACTCACCTCAAATGAAAATTTCTTGTCATTGAAAACTTCCTTTGACATTTCTTTCATTTGGTTGCTTTTATTTGGGAATGTTTGCCTGTAGTAGTCTTATTCAACCACTACAGAACTGCTGAGAAAAGAACTAAGGGGCCACTAATTTAACACAGTTAAAAGATGGTGGATCTCAAAATATTGGCCTGTTTTGTCTTTTAGACCACAGGCGGCCCAAGCTCTGGTTCTGAGGAGTTTTATTATTATTTTAATCTTTATGTGAACGTTCTGTGACCTAGTTACCGCCATCGTCTACTATTACATAGCGTGTGAGTTTCATTCCGTGAAACGTGACTCTGGCCTTTCAGCATTTGGAGGTGTTATGTTACAACGGTTTGAATTTACAAAGGTTTGTGTGGGGAAAAAACATTAATAGACATTTTAGCTGAAATTATCATATTTTTGCAATAAAAATGGCTTACCTCAATGCCTTCCTGTCTTTTCTATTGTCCTCTTGCTTTTCAGCATGATCCGAAGCCATGGAGTTTCCCCTCCTAAGAAAGAGTAAAGGCTGCACACTCGATTCTGGACTGGCTCCCGCTTGAGGTGAAAAAAAACACTAAAAGCATGCCAGCCGCCCCAATTTCTCTGCAGAATTATAGTACAGGGTTAAGCACTCCCTTTCAGTTAAATTCCAAGCCAAGTTCATCTCAACAGCGCACGCTACAAAGCTCTGAATCGAAGAAAGCTAGCAATCAGGGCAGAGAGATCATGCTGTCAGGGTCAACCATGGACACTTTCCAACCCTGAACAGGATGCTGGGCTAACAAATTAACCCTGACCAGGGGATGGGAGCGCACAGTTCAAGACAGGCCATGTACTTTGCTCCATGGTCCCATAGGGAGGTTTTTTATTTTTGTACAGGCCGCCGACGGCGGACAGTACAATGGTTAGATCGAGATTTCAGTTGCAAACGAATTCACTTTTTTCGAAAATTTGTAAAGACGTCTAGTCGCTGCTTTGATTGGCTTTTCATAACAATGCGCCATCGGCGGCCTGTACAAAAATCTCCCTATGGGACCATGGAGCAAAGTACATAGCCTGTCTTGAACTGTGCGCTCCCATCCCTGGTCAGGATCAATTTGTTAGCCCGACATCCCGCTCGGGCTTTGAAAGTGTCCATGGTTGACCCCGACAGCATGATCTTTCTGCCCAGATTGCTAGCTTTCTTCGATTCAGAGCTTTGTCGCGTGCGCTGTTGAGATGAACTTGGCTTGGAATTTAACTGAAAGGGAGTGCTTAACCCTGTACTATAATTCTGCGGAGGAATTGGGGCGGCTGGCATGCTTTTAGTGCTTTTTTTTGCCTTGAGCGGGAGTCAGTCTAGAATCGAGTGTGCAGCCTTTACTCTTTCTTAGGAGGGGAAACTCCAAAAGCGATAACTCGCTTAAATGGCTTCGGATCGAGCTGAGAAGTAAGAGGACAATAGAAAAGACAAGAAGGCATTGAGGTAAGCCATTTTTATTGCAAAAATATCAAAATTTTGGCTAAAATGTCTATTAACGTTTTTTCCCCATACAAACCTTTGTAAATTCAAACCGTTGTAACATAACACCTCCATATGCTGAAAGGCCAGAGTCACGTTATGCGTAATGAAACTCAGGCGTTATGTAACAGTAGACGACGGCAGTAACTAGGTCACGGAACATTCGCATAAAGATGAAAATAAACTCCTCACAACGAGAGCTTGGGCCGCCTGTGTTTAGACTTGCACCTTTCATCTTTTGCTGCACTGAATTAAGATAATTTTGTAGAACTAAGGTTGTATGGCTGGGTAGCAATCGATTCTCAAAAGACATTCTACATCTTGGGGATAACATTTTTTGTTAAAACCCAAAAAAAAGTGGAGCACAAATTATTACAGAGTAAAACTAGGTAAGGTCAGAAAGCTTTTTGATTCTTGGTCCTGGAGACTTCTGATAACCACTGGCAAAATACAGGTTATAAGTCTAGTAAACACTAGAGATAACGAAGCCACATTTTGAATGCACAGGATTTAATCATAAACAAAAAAAACCTATGATGTTGGCACCTGGTGTAGCCTCCTATGCAGATGTTCTTAGGCTTGTCGCACGTTCCTCCCCTCGAACGTCTGGTCTGCCCAGTGGATAGAGCGTCCGTCCGGTGTTTCGGAAGGTCCACGCTTGTGTTACATTACATTATTTTCATATATGTTTATTATCCTTTAAATCTTTTACGCAACGCGTGCAGTTTTGAAAATTGGGCTATTTTTAATAAAATAAACCCCTTTAGGAGGCTGGTATGTCGGCTGATAATGTCCGCGGCTTAGAGATTGTCCGAAAAATGAACATTTGGCCGAGAAGCAGAGCTTCGAGGGCAAATGTGAAATTTTGAGGACAATCTCTCAGCCAAGGACATTATTAGCCGACATAC
>CM042755.1:10557150-10567150 GCA_022496165.2 Catalaphyllia jardinei
GTAATCAAGTCAATTGCAATATGTGACCCTATTTGGGAAAAGCAGGCTTAACGAAAATAGTGTTAAAGCATTTTTTCGTTGTAATGCATTTTCAATGCGTTGGATATGCGTTGAAGAGTATTTCCATTGCGTTTTGAAACGTTGGCAATGTTTTTCAACGGAACCGAAATGCGTTGCAGATCCATTTCAAAATCATTTCAAAACATTGTCGGTGCGTTTTCAAACATTGACAACACAACAGCCAGCCGTTTGGAATCATTCATAGAACCGCTGCTATCAGTTATTAAAATCTTTACAACAAATTGTTGACAACTCCAGCTCGTACAGCATCTTTGAACTTGAGCAGAAATATCATATACTGTATGTTGAGTTTTGTGATGTAATTTTGCAGAGAACGCGATGAAGCTTCATAAAACTTGAGTTCCTATTTTGGCTTCAGTTCTTATGGTGTTGAATGAACTTCTGGCAGTAAAAAAAAAGATTGTCTGCTTCATGCATGTGTTTCAAACCCCAGGGTTTCAAATGACATTCGATTTGAACAATCGATCAAGTCTCGAATTTCACTGAATTTAAAACAACCTTTCCTTTGGGAATAACCTTTCCTTTGGGAAAAACATTACAGGGTATCCAAACACTCATATTGGAAGGCAAAACGAGCGATGTTATGGAAACGATGTTGGATATTTTCAATTTGTAACCTTATTCCCAACATATTGGAAGTTCAAAATGGAAAGCTTGATAGCAGACAGAAAGGTCAAAATGATGTCACGAAAGCAAACTTCAGACAAGCGGTCTACTACTTAAATTGTTCCAGTGAATAAAGAAATACTCTTCTTTCACAAAATTTTGTTCAAAAACCACTTAAAATCGGGATCAGGGTGATAAATAGATCCTGACAATTTTAGTTGGCAACTACAACAACGCAACATCACAAACATGATTTGAATGGCACAAAGGAATGTCAACGTTTTGCACGAGCGATCACAAATTTGAACTCTTGCTACTGAATAAATTTTGTTTTGCAGGCCTCCTAAAATTTTTCTTTTACACTGGTGCAGGTTAATCCCTTTTGCAGTAAAGTTCAAATTATCAAAAAGGTCTTCGCTAACCACTGCAATAAAACACCATAAAGATAAAAGGTGAAAAACGAGCCATAAACATAACAATGAGGTGGCGCGACCTTGTCTGCCTTAGCGTCTGCTTCATAATGCTCGTATAAAATTACCAGGGAAAATAGATAAATTTTCAGTACACCCTTCAGTTTCATTGGCTCTGAAAACCAACAGTTAATGAAGCTTCAAAAATCTTTGAAATGCCTCAAGCTGTTCACGATTAGATGCAACCGACGGTGTAGCAGTTTTGATCATCCCATGTCACGCACACCACGCATTCGACGAAGATAATTATTTGTCATCAGCGTAGTCTTGACTCGCTCCTGCTGAAAGATTGCAGTTCAGGAACATTCACTCCTATTTATTGTGTTAAGTATTTTTGATGATGCCTTCGCTGAATGGTTATTCTGCGGCAAAAACAATGACAGAAAAGTTAACGAACCTCGAGGGAAAGCTGCCAAATCACGCCGTCGCCAATTTTTTTTCTGCGTTGCTAATTCTGGTGGATATTCGCTGTTGCTCCGCCAAAGTTTCAATGTAAGTTGCTGTAAATTGCTTTTTATGAATTAAACAAAATCAAATTCTCTCAGATGCAGAATGTTGATGTTTAATTGAATATCTGTCGCTTGAAAACAAAACGCTATTGGCTCTGTTGACAGTGTGTGGTCAGCTTTGTTGCAACGGGGCGAAAGGTCCTTGTTTTCAGTGTTATGGATCAAACATTGCAAAAAGTTGCCAGTGCATTGAGAAACATTTCTCATCCATTCTTAAACATTCGTTGAACATTGTAAATGTTTTTACAATGGACTGGGTAACATTACAAACGCATTTAGAACCATTATCAATGCGTTGTAAAGCATTATCAACGCATTCAAAACGCATTGAAAATGCTAACAACGCTATTTTCATTAAGCCCGGTTTTCCCAAATAGGGTCACATATCTAAGTTTGTTTATCTATTAACCACTCTCAACTCCAAACAATGCTTTTCTTAAGGTATTGGAAACTCTCTTGTACTTTTGGGGTGGAAAGGGTGATAACTAAAAATAACAAGAAAAACAAGTATCAATAATGATGTAGAAGATGGAGGATTGAAGATGTCTGATATTCAATTGCTCCCTACGACTCTAAAGATATCTTGTATTAAAAGACTATGGGACTTAATTATCAGGCATACAGGAAAAGCTCTTGTTTTCTAATTGTTTTTACTGGGAAGATGTTTGATTACTGAGCAAAGAATTATTATTAGTCTTTGTGGTAAAGGTAAAGAATCCGATCCTTGATCACGTTGGCCCACACATGGGCCAATATGTTAGTTGACTGTCGGCTGGCAGTCAGCCAACAGTCAAACGACAGTTGATCAGCCACTTTTTAACCTCAAAACGTACAGGATGCATCGGTGGTGTGTCTTTGCTTGCCTTTTGTGGAAAATACTTTTTGGGGAAGTGTAGTTGAATCATGGAGTGAGTTTGTTGGTGAACCTTCAGAAGCCAGCAACTTGTCACAGCCACGATATATGGAATAATGTTTTTAGTAAGATAGAAAATAAATTTGTGTTCTATGGGTTGTGGTACATAGATTCTTGTAATGTACGCTATGTCAATGATCTCATAAATGAATCTGGCGTTATCATGTTACCTATTGAATTGATCAATAAGTTTTATTTAAAGTGTATCTTCTTCCAAGCTAATGGTACAGTATTATACATGGACAGGTACTGCTCAAAAGTAAGTTCTCACACACCGCAGGGAGCCATGCCAAGCCGAACCACATAGCCTGACCTTTTCTCCATAAGAACATAATTCTCTTATAATGACACAAAAATGTGGCTAGAGAATAATTTCACCTCAACTTAACTCAACCTACAAGGTCTTCACAGGTGGGTGGGCGGGGCATGTCAGGCAATGGCAGATGGCAAAACAAAAACTGAAACCTTACACAAACCATGTGACCTGAAAAACCCCCCACACACCTGCACCCAGACTCCCAGCCGTGTGTGAGAAAAACGTTTTCCGCTTCTTTCATTCCTCAGCCAGCGGAAAACCACACTTCTCACACACAGCTGGGAGCCATGCCAAGCCAAACCACACAAATGTACAATGCAAAGAGCACAGAATAAGAAAAATGAACTCAAAACATACTTTCTACGTGCACAAAAAACTACTTTGATGGCAAAAGTGGACATGTAATGATTGACATAGAAAACTTAAGTGTCTAGTACTAAACATGAGAAAACAAAGCTGAATGAAATGCAATGTCAATGTCCATCCCAATAAACTTGAACAAGTAGAAGCGCATCTAAGGATTCATCTATGTAAATTGTTCCGAGCCTTCTCACTTCACTAGCTGTTGGCGTAAACAATGTCAAAGTCCATCCTAAATTGACTTTGTAACAAGTAGAAGAGTCTAAAGATTCCTTCAAGTAATTGTTCCGAGCCTTCTCACTTCTCCAACCTCCATGCCTCTGGAAGAGTCCGTCTGGCATACCGAGAGCTGCTGCTGCAGAGGCTCTTCCTGAACACAGGCTATGGATTCCAAACTTAGAGGGGTCCAGACCTTCCTTGCCAAGCTCCTTCTTGATCAGCTCCTTTGCCCAACTGTAAGACATAGCCTCTTTCCGCAGACGAACTCCTCCCCTGGTATGCATAACGTGTCAAAATAACAGAGAGCCTTTGGAGTGGTATGAAATTCTCAAGAATTTCTCAATGATTTTGCCGGGGCAAGGGGGTGTATTGCAACGGGCTACGAAAATCCATGACTCCTCACAGAACTGATCATTCTTCCGTTTTTCCAGAAAAATAGCTACATGGGAATCAGCACAATAAAAACTGTCCACTGACCAATGGCGCAAGTCCTCCCATCGAAGAAAACCCAAGAAACCCAGGGAAAACAAGGCTGCCAGCTGGAGGTTACCAAGGTTACCCTTCTCAAGGCGACTGATCACTTTCCGCACCAGAACAGAAAACAATGGTTCCTTACGTTCAGCCGGCAAGAATTCGCCTGGCAGCATCAACCACTTGCTTCACTACCGGATACTCACTCGGCTCCTGATAACCACTCTTTTTATGAACCCAACTCACACTGTACACTGCAGAATTCACCGAAGACACTGACCAGGTCTGTTGAATGAGAGACACAATGTACAGCGCGAAGACCACGGAATCTGCCGGCAAACAAGCAGCAGCATGACGACCGGCCCATGACTTCCAGGATCTATAAGCACACAGATAAGTTGAAACTGTTGTAGCATCGTGATCACGAACCAATATTGCTGGTAACACCTGTGCTAGCTGCTGCAATTCTGGATGGCCAAAACGATCTGCTTGAAATTCAGCTGGAAAGCTGACCTTTGCCACCATGGGTTGTGCAGCTGCAACACAATGATAAATGCCATAAGAGTAGGGACAAAAAGCACACACACCATAAAAGAGGAGTAGATCTACATGCATATACACACACTAAAAATATTTGGGTCCATAACAGAAGGAAAAGCCATAACAGCTTGGAGCCCATAACAGGCCTTAGGAGCCAAAACAGCGGAGAAGCCATAACAGCTTGGTAAAAACCAAACAGGTATCCATAACAAGCTTGTAACTCAAACAATAGCAGAAATGATGATGTGCATGGCACCAGCCACCAAGGGCATGATTAGATTGCCAAGGTATTAATTTACAGCAGCTGTGTCTTTGTCACTAGAATGATTCTGAACATAAGGCAGCAAACAGGCCTCTAAGTCCTAACATGGGTGTCACAGAAGCAAAGCTGAAGCGGCAGTAGTCCAAAAGGTGGCACACCTATTGTAAAGACACAGCTGGCAGGAGCTCCTGGAATAAAGATATCCTCATAATGTTGGATTGTAAGGGAGTTTGTTACAAACCCCCTCCACAAACCACGCTTAGTAATAAGCAGGAGCCACCAGGGTGCAGAGTGCCATTCCGGGACTAAGAGGGTTCCATCTTCCCCTCCATCAGACATTTGGCGCAAAACACAAGGAACCAGATATGGTGGAGGAAACAGCTAATTGTAATCTCCTGCCCAAGAGACAGTGAAGGCGTCGACAGCTTCACAACCAGGGTTGAGGAATCTGCTACAAAACCTCTCTAACTGTTTAGTCTTCACACTCGCAAACCGGTCGACTGTGTGTGGACCCAAACACTTGTCCAAGTAAACAAAACAGGAAGGATCGAGCTTATAGTCATTTGAATCTTCAATCCGCGACAGCTCGTCAGCAACCCCATTCAAATCCCTGCTGATCCATTCTACTGTTGGAGGAATGTTAAACTCCCTGCACAGCCTATAGATATTAACTGCCTCATTGTGAAGGTCGGATTTGCGGCTGCCTATTGACAGAATGATCTCAGTGTTCTTGTTGTCAGTTCTGTGTAGAACCTCCTTCCCTCTTAGCAGGGGCGCAAAAGACTTCAGCACTAGACCAGTTGCCCGCACTTCCCGGAAGGTGGAGCTCTTGTTACTCTCATCGACTGACCAACTTCCTACCGCCACTTGTCCCCCAACCTAAACAGCAAATCCGCCCCAACCAGAACTACTAGCATGTGAGTAAGTCAAAACTTTGGGCTTTGGACTAGGAGACCAAATCAGGTAGCCTGTAGTACGAAAATTGTTTTCCCAGAAAACAACCTCACCTTGGGCATCTGCAGATAACTGGAAAGGGCTGTCCCACAAACCAGCTTGTAGGATGTCCTGGTATAAGCTTCTAGTCCAAAGGCGTACCACTGGACCCAGTGCCAAACTCCTGGAAGCCAGGAGTCCTGTAAACCGGGCTGCCGTGCATGCAGATACTACAAACTTGTGAGCTATAACATTCCTCAGCACATGGTGAAAAGCATCTACCTTTCTTTGGGGGACTTGAAAAGTTCCAGCATGTAAATTCAAGACATAACCCAACAGCTCCCCGGATTGGACCGGCGCCCATTGGCTCTTCACATCATTGGCCACAAAACTGCTCTGATGCACATCCGCTCGCACTATGTCTGAAACCTGTTGCGCTTCAAAGAAATCAGAATCTGCCCCTGCACCATCATCGAGGTAAGTAAATAGACGAATACCCTGCTTTCTCCACTGCTTGGTCAGGGCTTTTTGGATCTTTGTGAACATAAAGGGGCCAACTGATAGGCCGAAAGGCAAAACGGTAAACTTAAAGAACTTACAGGAACCATCGACTATCCAAGAACAGCCAAGGAACTTTGTATGCTCAGGAAAAAATTTCCACATGGTGATATCCACTGGTATAGTCAAATTTGAAGAACCAGTAACTTGTTGGAACAAGTCAGCTGCTGTACGTATGTCCTTGTACTTGAATTTACATGATCGGAGATGTCGATTGATATAGCATAACTCCACAATAAGCCTAAGTTTCCCTGAACTGTTTGCAGCTACGCCCAATGGATTGCACACAAGAAGGTCTGTAGGACTCACGTCCACCAGTGCACCCGACTTCAGCAATTTAGAAATCTCAGCAGACACAAACTCAGCATTGCATAATGCACTCCTGTGATTCTGAAAAAACTTCCCCTTAGGTAACTCAACAAATGGGAAACAATAACCTTCACGAATAACTTTCAGTAACCAATTACTTGCACCGATACTCTGCCAGAAAACAATGTTCTCTCGTAAGCGACCTTTGACAACAACACAACTATGATTAACATCAACAAATAAATCATCCCCGATTAAATCATAACAAGAGCCACTCACAGAACCATCATGGCAGAGATCGTTGGCCGTTCCGGCATCAGAAATTCACTGGCTTGTTTGTTGATAGTTTCCTATGTTGAATGAATGTTTTATGCCAGAGAAATTTTTAGTGCTTGCATTGATGCTTCAGAGAACAATAAAGTTCATTAATGTTAGCCACTTGTCGAGGCAGGCCACTAGACAAAACTTTCCCTAACAGAAAAATGCAAAACTAATGCTAACGGCACATCTCAGAAACCTTGATAAAAACTGCTGTCTTCATTTACATTGTATAGTATTTTGGCATTTGAACGATTTGTACCACATAGAACCAGAGATATCATTTATTCAACAATTTCCGTAATCCTTTTATGACTCTATTTGAAGGGGTGAGTGCAAACCCATGCTAAGTGACGATCTTAGGTTTTTTTCTTTTTTTCTGCAAAAGCGCCTGAAATTTTGCATGGCATTTTCAATTGAACAGAAAAACAACACCCTGTATTTTTTTCGCTGGTTTGCTCTTCCTTTTTGGAGAAATAACATATGCAAACAACCCTCAGTTTTTCAAGCGGCATCTTTTGGAGATCTATTGTTAAACGAAAAACAAAAGAAACCTTTTGTTTTGCTGAAGGATGAGGTCACTATAATACCTTCATCTCTTACTATTGCTTCGTTAGCACAAGTAAATAAGGCGCTGGCTAGACGGGCCAGATTCGAATTTGTTTTGCTGTGACACCAGCTTGATACGAGGTCGCTCAAATTTTTTTTCATTCTGTTTGTTTACTTCTTTCAAAAATCAAGATATCTATTTAAAAAAATTTCGAATGAAGCTGGAGCTGGGGAGAGTTTTTAGAGGTTATTGTGACGCGAAACACAACCTGTGAATTTCGATCGAGCGTCAAAGCAAAGAGAAGTGATGCATTACAGCTCTTTCAACAAATATCTTAAGCATTGTGTTTAAGTACCTTGTAGCCTGCCTGGTGGTTGAGATGCATCATAAAGTCTTGATAAACCCGTAAGTCGCCAATGTTTTAAAGAAGCAAAATGTGTTCTGTAACTTCCACCGCAACTGATAAGCCACTTATTGGCGTTTGAAGTCAGGTCGATCCAGGCAGGAAAGTCCAAGAGCAGTTCTTGCCCAAGAAAAAGACCTTGTCGTGAGTTGTGGCCCATTTGCCAAGCATTGCTAGCATCAAAGTTTGGAAAGTGAGAACTGCTTTTAGGCTTATAATATTTGTCGTGTATCAACGGCCATGTGTACCCGCGCACGAGGTGTAAAAGAACCTTTCCGGCATGCATTGTGATCACGTTCTGCAGGACAAGACAAGACAAGACGAGATGGGCAAAATTTCATTAACCTACACTTAAACTAATTTCAGAGCTTGGTTTTTTCTTTTTTATTTCAACATAATAATGGCTAACAAGACGCGATTGATTGAAACATAGGTCTGTGATCCAGGTTGCATTGATTTTATTTCAAATCGGCATGATTTGTAGTGTTAAACTTCTGGGATCAGCGGCCATGTAGATGTATGGAGACCTGTACGTTGCACAGAAGGGTTAATCTGTTATTCTGTCAACATTTTTGAGCTTATACACCCCGTGATTTCGAAGTAAATTGAACGGGAAAATTAAAACTTTGAACCCATGACCTCCGCGATACTGGTGCGATGCTCTACCAACTGAGCTATGAAGCCACACATTGGGAGCAAGGTCAATTTAATGAGTTCATAATGAGTTCATATCTCCCATAAGGAGGTCATGCACTGGTATCAGGGAGGTCATGGGTTGGAATCCCGTTGAAGCCCTGATTTTTTTCAGGCTTCCTCTTTCCAATTACTTAAATTGGAAAATTTACTGCGAGGATCATACTTCACTTGCATCTATAACTGCAGTTCAAATATGAATTATTTCATATACACTTTACATCATTTCACTCCTTACGGGAGATATGAACTCATTAAATTGACCTTGCTCCCAATGTGTGGCTTCATAGCTCCATTGGTAGAGCATCGCACCGTTATTGCGGAGGTCATGGTTCAAATCCCGTTGAAGCCCTGATTTTTTTCAGGCTTCCTCTTTCCAATTGCTTAAATTGGAAAATTTACTGCGAGGATCATACTTCACTTGCATGATTCGTCTTTGTTCTCTCCAAAGAGATTACTGGCTCTTCAAAGGAGTTATAACTCTTGGAAAGGGTTCAAAATCGCAGCACAATTCACTTGGATCGCCACAACCAGTAAATGAACTCCGAACAATCCTGACAATTTCTGCTAGCATAGGCACAGCCGGAAAGTGTTTTCAAAATACTACATACATGCATACCCGGCAGTCTGAAGTTATTCTAGAATTTCCACGGAAAAACTCCTCCAGTCCTCCTCCTTGTAGATCTTTGTTTAGAAATGTCAAGCGATTTCGATTTTAATTTTTGCTATGTCCGGTTACCAGTCGTGCAAAATCAAGAGAACACCTACTTTATAACATCTAGTATTCATCCATCCATCCATTCCATCCATTCCATCCATTCATTCCATTCCATTCGTTCATTTGTTCATTCATTCAGAACACTGGATTGATTTCTATTCGATTATTCGTCACGAGGACGGAATAGTTCCAAACTTGGACACTCTATTACCCGAGATAAAACTGAGAAGACAACCTTTTTATTAGGCTCAAATGGTTGCAATTGTGTCGTTCCTTTGTGTTCATATGGGGATTTATTCGACAACAGCTGCAAGAGGAATGTGACTTATCACAAGATACCAAGTGCACCAGAACTGAAGACATGGATCTAACATCATGAAAAGTTTCCGCAAATGACATCATAAATTTAGTATTCAAAATGGCGCTGCGACTTATTAAAAGGGTGTATATGTTGCAGGAAGTTAATATTTTGTTGTTCTCTAAGTGAAATCGCTCTCACGCCTTGAAGTTGAGGTTTTTGAGCTTACGCGCTGAATGAAATGAAGATCTCGCTTGTTTTTATGTGAAATCAACAGCCTTGCCATCAGGCCTTAACATGAAATCAACATTCTAACCTATTTTGACCTGCAGTGAAAGTTTTTGAGCTTATGCGCTGCGTGAAATGAACTTTTCACTGTTCTCCAAGTAAAATTAAAGTCCTTAGCCTTAACCCTAAGCAATAACCCTGAACGTTAACTCAAACCTCAACCCGTAGCCGCTAGCACTAGCACT
>CM042755.1:10572150-10581181 GCA_022496165.2 Catalaphyllia jardinei
GTATTCGAGTTTGTTTGCTTACCGGCACCTCGAACTTTCCTTGCACAAGTAACAACAGTGTGTCATAGACTTCTTCATCACTGACAGGATGTACATACGCTTCCCGTTTCTCTCCATCTCTTGGCTTCACTGTGTTACAACAGCAAAAAAGACAAATGAAGAATATTGCACAAAATTAAGTCGCTGGACATACCCATTTGTAAGCCATCTTTATTAATGTGTTTAAAGTGTGCAATGCCTCTGTTCTTTGTTGCCTGGGAAACTTTCTTCTGATTGGCCAATGCATTATAACTTATCTGATAAAGACATACCAGCGTGCATTCCGTTGTTGCATGTGTCCTGATCCTGATGATCATGTCTAAAAGTACATGAGTGACCATGATGTCTTTTGATGACATCGTAATGACGCTATCATTTAGTAACCTCATTAAATTGTCTTTTTAGCCGCAAATAAACTGTTTTCTTTTCTGTTAGACACGTTCCTGACAATGTCAGTGCTGCAAACGGTAGAACATTGGACATTGGCTGACAAAGAATAGCTAGTGTCCGATGAAATCTCAATTATGCCAATAATTTTTTTACGGCAAATCTTTTTTATGAAAATGTCCATTACAAGGCCATTTCAATAAATTATGAATTTTGAATATAGAAAATGACAATGAAATGAAATCCTTCCACTTCACAGGTTATAACAAAACACAACAGAGTGTTATTCCATTTTACGACAGCTCGGATTATTACATTTACGAAAAGTATGTTATTACAAGTCACGACACTTGTTATTACATTTCGTGAGAGGTGTTACAATTCGACAAGTGTAATTACAATTCATGACAGGCATTACATGTTAATTGTATTCTCAGATGACGCAAACTCAGTGCCTAAAACAAATGAAATGATATGAATCAAGTGAACAATCAATGCATCAATTCATACATGTTTCATCTTATGGTGGACAGTCTTATCAATTTGCCAATGAACTGCAGAGCAACAATTGTTACAAATGTGTGGTTTCTTACGCTAATATATGCCATACCAAACGCTTCAGTGGTTCTTGAGAGAAACAAGATGCATCGCAAGAGAAATGGGATCCATCTTGCAAGAAACGCGATGAGAGGTGGTAACTTACTTTTGAGCGGTACTGTACATGTATGCACAATTCCAAGTTCATGGAAATCAGATGTTAGAAAGATTGGTTAACTGTTACCTGTGGTCAAATCTCAAATATGGGGAGACTATTTAAAGCAAAAAACCATGACTGGTTTCACTTATGATATCTTGCAAAAATCCGTTGCCAACTGAGGTGTAGCATAAATGGAATAAAGGTGTTTTGTCTCCGGTTGGAGATTGGAGTACTTATTACAGTACGTATTCCTTTCTTTTGCCCAAGTGCCAAGAAGCTTTCAATATAGGATATTCCATAGAACTATTATTGGCAAACATGTATAATAATTGTTAATGAAAATGGGCATTAAGGATTATGATGAGTGCTTTTTGGGATAACAAATCTGAAATGCTAAAGCGCCTTTTGTGGTACATTGTGAACAGATATTTCCAATGTGTGACTTCATAGCTCAGTTGGTAGAGCGTTGCACCGGTATCGCAGAGGTCAAAGGTTAGAATTCTGTTGAAGCCCTGAGTTTTTCAGGATTCTTCTTTTAGGCTTCTTCTTTCCAGTTAAGCAGCCAGTTCCTCAAGTCCCAAGAGTGGCCATTATAAACAGGCTTAATGGTATTGTTTTTCTGGCCGAGGCTGAACATTCTCCTTTTTCTGCTGAAAATAGTCTTGTGAATGCTGGTACTCTTAGATTATAGCTTATGTGATTTCGGTTTTTGGTGTCTTGATGGTGTTAAAAGTAATTTTGGAGCCAGCCTTCAGGCATTTGAGTCTGATACACTGTATGACACACATGCATGTAACTTCTTGCAGAAATGTGCATCAAACGTATGGTTGGTGCTGTTTTCATTGTTTTTTAGCTATTTTTGTCATATAGAGAAAGGAAGAACTTTATACGGATTCTTTGTGGAAGGGTGTGTTATAATATAACCCCCTAGGTGTGAACCTTTTTGGCTTCACAACCCAAGTTGAAAATTTTAGAAGTTTAGAAATAAAAATTATTATGATTTGATCTTAATTAACCGCGCAGCCGTAGGCGAGCGCGGTTCTAGTTTTACAAGGGTTTTTTTTTTAGTTTTGTCGGTGACCAGACTCAGACCTCCGCTTGGCCAAATGCTGGTCAGGACATTTAATCACGAAACCTATAATGTTTAGTCGCCACAAGCTTGTGAAACAATACGTGAAAATGTTACACATATTGTTTTCTTTATTGTGTCTGAAATATGTTTTCTTTTGGTTTTATCGACGCGTTCGATTCGGAGCAAAAGAACGTGTCAGAACTTGCAAGGATTACGTCATTGGTAGGGAAATAACCACCATACTTAAAAAAGCCGTGGGCAGCGTAACTCTTGAATTGTGTGACTAGTGTGACTACTTTGCTAGCTCCTTAATCGTAAAGAAAACCGACTAAATTTAATCGTAACTTTTACGAGATAAAGCTGTTGGTTATAGCCTTGCTATCGAATTGTTCGTATCGTTCATGCCCAGACATATTCCAGAAAAAGTTCCAGATTAAGACCATTACGTCATCAAAGATTCCACCACAGCTAGGGCTTATGGTGCAATCCGCGACAAGGGGTAAACAGCTCGTGTGTAGTCGTTGTGAGTTGTGGTTCTACAGATTGATAAGTTGATTGCGTGTCTATAGTCATCAGTGAATCAACAAGGACTGCTTGCAGACCTGAAACAAGAAGGTAGATGTTCGGGTGATTACTTTTTCTTCACTGTGTGTGAAATACATTTTTCTGGCTTTATCGAAGCGTTGGGTTTGAAGGGAATATTACATATGGTATTGCGTCAGCCACATAATGCGCTGATGTTGGAGGTTTCACTTTCGCTACGTGACAAATAATATCTTGCTTACTTTGCAAGTTTATTTCACCAGAATTATTGGTCATTAATTTATTTTAACATTTGCAAATATTTCTTGCGGGATTAGGGAATTCAAGTGAGCTCTTGGGCTCATCGAAATGAGTGAAGAGATTTGAAGGAAAATTTAGTATGTGCTGAGGTAAACAAGAACTTGCCAGGACTTGCAGGGGAATAACCCAAGCGTTCTAAAATAAGCGGTGGTTTTTGTAGCCTGCACCGACAATTACAAAGATTCTCACAGAACCGCCGTCAAGGCTTCGGAACTGGCGCCACCAAAAAAATATTTTTTCTTTTAAATTACCGATTCACGATTTTCACGAAAAAAATTATTCGTTCCATCTTAACTTTACTTTTGTTTTCCACGGTCAGAATAAACTGGCAAACAAGAAGCCAATGTAGCGGCACGTCCAGAAAAATGTTTAGACCTATAATTTCTTAATGTATTCAGGGGCATTTTAATATTTCGCATTAATGGAAATTGAGGGTTATGGTATTCCTGAAGACTTCTGGCGGCGAGTTAAACCGCAAATTAATTCAATTAGACTTTGAGGTGACATAGTGGTTGCACGCTTCGCAAAATACAGTTTCTCATAAGGGCTCATAAGGAACTCTCAGGCGTTGGGAAGGGTAATGCAACAAGGAAACGTCCCAAACTCTGCAGATTTCGTGGCATCTTATAAATTTTATACAAGTTCAGGATTACCTTTCATATTGTCTTCTTGGTTGATGTTAACTCTTTTACGGCACCAAGTTTCGCGGGAAAAAAATTAAACCCCAAGCGCTTATGAAAAATCCAATTATCAAATAATCACATCCGACAGGCCGAGTCACGGAACAACACGTTCCCATTCTCTTGCCACTACGAAAGGCTTTTTAGCGAGAACAAGCAGTTCATTTGACATTCATTGCTTTTAACTAAGGGAAAAATAAACAGGAAAGTCAATCATTATTTTGCATTTTAGTAATTTAAAGGTCTTGGTTTGGGGCACTATGTTATATATGATATTTAATTTGGAGGTCTCACCAAAGGCAACGGGTGTGTTTATGGTAAGTTCAGTTTCTGTTTAATTTTCCAATGACTCGACTTACTTAGGGCCTTCTATTGCAGAAAACGATGAACTGGAAAAGAAATTTGCGCTTTCTATATTCGACTGTCTTGACTGAAATGTGACGCGACTGTTTAAGATGAGCTCGACCACATTTTTTTATATTCTTTATATCTGAAAATATTGTAACGATACACAGCTTATAAAATTGCAAGAGATCAGAATTTGGGTTCAAAGAAATTTAAAAGAAAGTCATAAAAAAGTACCCTCCATTTCAATTTCAAGAGAAAGAGAGAATAAACAGCGGTTACAAACATAACAATGAGGTTTTGCATGGTATATTAAACTTGACGTTTCGTATGCTACAACATACATCCTCAGAAGTGACGGTTACAAAATATGACGAGATTTAAAAAGACAAAAACTGAAGCGAGGTATTGGTAACTTGCTAGACTACAATGGAAAAAGAAACTACATCCGGTGTGAACAAATAAAGAAGGAAGGAGATTTTCACTATCGACGTTTTCATTTAAGGCGGGTTTCAAGTCCCGTATTAACAATGTTCCTTTGATTTTACACTGTAAATCCCTTTTAATGTTGGGACCGGTGGAAATCGACTGCTCAGTAACAGCAGAGGCGTGACCAATTTGAGTATGTAAAAAAGTATATAAAAAAGGATATAAAAAAGTGTGCAAAAAAGTATGTAAAAAAAAGAGACCCCGACCGCAAACCCTACCCCGCTTTTTACTGACACGCAGAATGTAATTGGATATGCCCTTCGGCACATATTATGCTGAAAGGCAGCGAGAGTCACGTTTCGCGTAATGAAATAATTCGGTTATGTAACAGTAGGTGACGGCGGTAACTATGTCACGTTTCCCGAGCTGAACGCTCCCATAAAGATTAAATGTCGCGTTTCGCGAGCTGAACTTTCGCATAATAATTCCTCACAGCGAAAGCTTAGGCTGCCTGTGCCACACATAGTGCTAAGACTAAAACAAGTCAATTTTAAAGCGCGGTTACACGATTTAAAAAATGGTCTTGTTTATTTACTAACCCACTGATGTCTGCATACAAGTGCATGTAACTGATAGTTGGCCGATGTATACCACACATTGTATTATAGTTGATACGTTGACTGACACCATGAGCATCATTAAGTGGGCTATTATTGGATACTTGTTTGAGTAGCAAGCAATATATTGACTGATACTGGGTCAAGTATCGACTGATACCCGGTCAAGTGTTGACTGATGTGTTGGTCATGGTCCTCCATAAGATACATGATCTCATTTTTGGACACCCCCATATTTGTTACTATTGAGGTTACTGTAGACCCTCAGGGATGCCTTCTGCAAATTGCTTTCTTTATGTGCTGCTTTAAAGAAAACCATGGTGAACTATATATCATTGTGTAAAGCTTATAAACTGTAGAAAATAATAATATCTTTTGGTATTTTTGTTTTGATAGGCGTTGCAAAGCCGGAAAACACAAAAACGACCATACTTGCCAAACTGAATTACCGGCCTTTGTGTAACTGCAGACATCCAAACTGACTGGACTTATCAATCAGGAGATGATGGGCTGACAAATTTTGTGAGGCTTTTTCAATATTCTATTGGTTGCTTAGGAATTACCTTTAAAATTGGACAATAGCAAATTTTCTGACTGCTGTTACTCGATGGGACGTTTTAGGAAAAATATTTCAACTTCTGCCAAAGCCTCACAAATTTTGATGTGCTAATATGTGACAAAAATTTTGGCCAAGTTTTGTGAAATCCAATAATTCTTTATACCCTATTAATTCACTTGAGTAGAATCGTTGAGTTTTCAGCCCTAAAGAAATTCATGGTTTTCTCACCTCACTGATGTGCTTGTCAATGTGGCCATGTTGCCAACCAATGAAATGCAACATTAAAATTCCTAACAGGCTGCAGTAATGATTCCTGGGAATAAATGCGCAATGTTAACATTCACAGTATTTCTTGATATCTTACATCAGGAGTTGGAAGTCTGCTGTGAAACATAAGCAGCTTTAACCAAATTAGCAGATGAATGGTCAGGTTTGTGCCAGAAGAAGCTAGAGCAGGGCATCAACAAAACAGTCGCTTGTGAAGATCATGCAAAAGTGCTGAGTCTACCACTTGAGAGAGGAAAACAATTAACGAAATAAAGGATAACCGAAAGAAGCAGCAATAAGATTCCACAGATGAGATCAGTTGCCACATAAATTGTTACTGGCCAACTCAATGGGTTGACACATTTTAATTGGCTTACCACTGTTTGCGGTTTATTGGCTCGTTTTAAAAATTTGTTTTTTGTGGATACATACTTGTTTTCAAGTGTTTTAGGTTTTCAAAATAGCTTTTTTTCAGACAATTAAGATAAAGTAAAAGTCTTGATGTTGGCATAAAAAATAATTTTGGACAAAATAGGCCATGGAAGGTCCACAGTAACGTTAATAACCTTATTGCCCTTGACAGAAACTTTAGGGAGACTGACTGCCAGCTTTTGCCACTGACATGTAGGATTTCTGCGATGTTCATGTCCCAGAAAATTGCCACCCCATCTCCCTTAAAAGAATATAGTCCGTCGCTTTATGACTTCAAATATTATCATATCCTGTTGTGTGATCTCTCTCTCATTGGGCAGCATTGTAGGCTCGATTTCCGTCACTCTCTCCTGTCTGGTCTACCCTCCCCGAGAAGAGACGGCTGGACGTGTGAGCGGTAAAGCATGTCTGTGACGTAAATTCCTAATTAAAATTCTTGCAGCTTTCTGACGGCCAGAAATGTCATCTGATGACAGTCATTGATGGTCCCACATGATGCCTACAGATCGTAACATTTGTACCTGTGCCATTTTCGCCACCTCTTCTTTTAATTTTGGCCTTCCAACCTATTTTGTTTCACACTGTTACGGAATTTGAAGAAGAGTTTTTCATAAAAAGTAGAGCAGAGCTGTTTGACTGTGGTGTGGTAAATGATATGTCAAAGGTCACACATATGTTGGTGTGCATCATGTTGACACCATGTTTTTGTTTTGCTCGCTTCAGTTTGCTTTGGATCATTTAAAAATTAATTTTGCCTGGCTTCACATTCAACAACACTACAGTACACATCAAGAAGACTACAGCACACATCAATTTGCTTGAGTATTTTTTTTTGAGACCAATGTTTGCATTACCCCTCTCTTTGTTGTCTTTGTTCATTATCTGACATTCTAGCACCACACACTTCAAATATAGATCGTCATGCATAACATCTTTTCACTATTTTGTGTGTCGTATATGCCGCTGTGGTTTAGATCAGGCATTATTTCATCAGTTGGAGGTATTTGGCTAGGTGGCCCACTAACACAATCGCTCTTCATATCACCTTCATATCACACAATTTCTTTGCTACTGTGAGAAAGATAATTTATGCAGCCTTCTTGATTCAGGCAGGCAGATATTTTATTGGTCAAAATTAACAATGGCAAGACCATGCGTCCAGCCGTGAGTCCGGGGGAGGGGCGCAGGCTCCTTTCCCAAACAGCGGCTAATACTATTGCAAAGTAAATAAACATGTGTAATAGTCCCACTATGTGACAAAGCTCCCTTAAACATCAGAAATATTAATTCTTAAGAGTGTATTGTGTGACATTGCCACAGAAATAGTGCTCAAAGGAACTCCCTTTGAAAGAGACAGGGATCCTCATCATGTCGCTTTGGGGAAAAATTATGGTGTTTTGGTGTCCACTTAGGCTGGAATTGTCTGGTTTAAGACAAATTTAACCCCAAATACAATAGCTTAACACTAACTTAATGAAACATAATAATACAATATTGAAATCTGGTACAAAACCTGAAGTGTAATTTGGTCCAGAATAATTATAACACAACAATGTGATAAACATTGTATTTTAATGGGGAATATTATTTTAGTTTTCATGAATTATTAGACGTCAGAGGTTTCCCTCTGGGAATACCTTAGGGTCTGCCATTTCATATTGAATGACCTTTGATTCTATCAAATTTTTCAATTATAGGCCGGTACATCAAGTTGTGTGTTATAAATATCATTATTTATGTTTAACAGTTTTCCTTTAAAAAAAAATGTGCATTACAATACAATGTACATATGGTACCATATAATCATTGTAACTTAATGCAAATTATTTTCAACAGGTTTAGCAATTTACAGTATGCTGGTGAACTGTTGTAGTGCACCACCAAAGCTTAAGCATATATTCACATTAAACCAGTATTGTGTTGTATTGTATTGTATTGCATTGCATTGTGTTGTGTTCACAATCTATGAATTCCAGTCTGTTAAAGTTTGGAGTTTACCTTAGTTACACTCCACCAAGTAGTGGTTCCAATGGCTGCTTTGTTGGTGTGTTCTAAGCAGTCAACTCACCCAAAGCATATCCTCAATGAGGATCACATGCTTGGCTGGCTGTTCTAAGCCACAATTCGCTTATTTGTCTGGCACTAACTAGGGTGATGTCCTTCAAGTGAGTCCTAAGGGTTGCCATAGAAGGATGTGTTTACATCAAATGTTTTTTAAAGTGTTCAATTTATGTGGTTGGTTCCACAGGAAATTCTTGATCAGATTGGAAGACAAAGTCCTGGAGAACCAATAAAAACCAGGTATTATAATACCATTATCTCTCCCCACATTGAATGTTTTTCATCACAAAATGTTAACAACTATTTCCTTCACAGACTTGTAACTTATAAACCTTTCTCCTCCTCTCCTTTCTAGTGGACAAACACTATCAACAGATGCATTGATAATGGAGCACAGAGTCAGCACACGACTTAAAAGGTAGTCAGGTCTTGCAGTTGTTTACTCAATGTTTTTCTAACAAAGGATGATAACGATGATTACAGGATTTGTCCACTCTAAAGAAAATAAATATATAATGTCCAAAGCGACTCGATCAAGGCAAAGTTATTTGTATAACATTCTTTACAACACCCAGTATTGAAATTATGCTTTCCATCTATTTA
>CM042755.1:10615149-10631622 GCA_022496165.2 Catalaphyllia jardinei
TTTTTTTCTCGCCTTCATCCTTAATAATCATTCTTGTTAATATCTCACTTTGTTGCACTACTTATAAATAGTTTCGTTGCATCTTACTTTTAAAGGGCACTGGCAAGATACCATTCCCAGCGGGTGGGATCAGCATACTTTGATTTAGAATGTTGAAAATAAAAAAAAAGCCTTTATTTACCTTTATTGCCTTTATTTAGTGGTGTCGAGTTAACAACTTAAAAGAAATAATTCAAATTCAGCGTAACATTGCTAAGAATCCCAACTGGCCAGAAGCAAGTCACTTGGCTGTATACAAGCATAGCCAAGGATTTGAACTTGGGGCTAATGAGAAACAAACCCAGGTAGTGGTCAGTGGGACTCAAACCCAGGGCCACCAGATCGTGAGTCTGACGTACTGACCACTCGACCACACCTTTCGTGTTAAAAGTAGAATTCTGTGCAGCAGCAGATTTATTGAAAACAGCTACTACAGATTTACATGTTCCTTATTCAAAACTGCCCTTATGATTCATAAGTTGCAGTGAATCATCTCAAACGATGATGGTATCAAGCAATACAATTACGACTAACGTTTTCTTGTGTTTGCAGCTCTCTCCATTATTTGCAGCTAGCGTGTGGGGCACACAAGAAGGAGACTGGGTCAAACTGGTTGATTCTGCTCTCATGTTTCTCTCTGGCAGTTCAGGAGGTGTTGTTAATCTAGAAAGTTTCTTAAACCTATTTATAATGTACCTCGAGGATAATGGTTATGACCGTGGTTTCTGTTTGTCTGGTTTTTAATTGGCAAAGGTTTTTGTACAATTTGATTTCTCCATTGTCTAGGTGGATATTGCAAACAGATGAGACAATATTATTTTCTTTGCACTTTCAATATCCCTCTGGGATATGTTTGGAAATCTCTTAATACACAATATCTTGTGTTTGATATATTACTTCACAATATCCCCATCTGGATGATATCAGAAGTCCATGTACTTGTCCGTCTATACATATCAGATATCCTTTGGTATATGTGAAATTAAAACATGATGTGCCTTATTCAAACGAGCTGTTACATTGTAAGTTTCAGAAGACTTTTAGGACATTTTGCAGTTTATGAAAGAGTATTTTTTGTTTTTATAGAAGAGTCATTGTTTACAATATTTGCATCATTATCTAGATGCTCCAGCCTCCTTTGTTCCATTGGTGGACTTCAAAGAAAGACCTCAGCAGTGGAAGTGGATAGGTAGGAATAAATATCTGTTCTGTTATCCCCCTTTTAGTGTTCATTTGAATAGTCAGTCGCAGATATATCTGCGAAACATCACACGGATTGGTGAACGTTAAAACGATAAATCAGCGAGATATTGGTACAATCTTCGCAATATCTTGCCAAGATATTGTTCTAGCGAGACTGCATTGCAACGATATCTCGCAAAGTGAAGCCTCAGAGCCAAAGCTGGCTCATGGCTGCTGGAGCTTATCCCCGTTTCTGTAGCATGAAGCAGCTAGAAGCATTTCTACTTCCCCTGGACGGGATGCTAGTCCATCACAGGTCACTCCCTCGCAATTTTGTCAGGTTTGCCCGACAAATAGCCGGTACTCATTTATACACCTGAGTGGAGAAAGGCACTGTGAGATTTAAGTGTCTTGCCCAAGAACACAACACAATGTCTCCCCCAGAGTCAAGCGCACTAACCATGAGGCCACCGCACCTCCTGTATCTCCCATATCTCGCAAAGCAAAACAATATATCGCCACGACATCTTGTTGCAGCGAAGTTCGTTGTAACAATATGTTGTAGTGAACTTCACTTCAACAATTTATCGTAATGAAGCGATTGTGTATGATGAATCCGTGTCTGTGTA
This sequence comes from Catalaphyllia jardinei, assembly GCA_022496165.2. Lineage (NCBI taxonomy): Eukaryota > Metazoa > Cnidaria > Anthozoa > Scleractinia > Caryophylliidae > Catalaphyllia > Catalaphyllia jardinei. The sequence continues at coordinate 10,617,000 of CM042755.1, forward strand.
CATGTAATGGGCACAATAGAGTAATAAGTGTTGAACAAAGACCAAAATTCCACTTTCGAAAAGCTCTCCATGCTCTGTCATGTCAGGTGTGTTTATGTCAGGAAGTATTGTAGAGCATTCACAGCCGTTGGCTGCGACCGCAGGATGTCACGATTTAATACTTTATGACAACAAGAGATGTTGTACCATGCTGTTTTCAACTGATGTTCACTGAAATGCTCCTCTATCAAACTGATGAAACTGCTTGTTAGATGTTTTTAAATGCTCTTTGAAAATCGTTTTTCGTGAACTTACCATTCAAACGACTTTTTTGTGACATTCTGAAGTCACACTGTCACTCCATGCTGTTTGGATGATGCTAATAAATGCATCCAATCAGGGTGAAGCAAACAGCGTGACTGTTGCTCCTTGGCACGATTGTTGGTCGCTTGGAAAGCTGCATTTCTTGAAAATTATTTGGCGGTTAGCACTTGGATTTTATATGGATCTTCGAATTGAATGCCCTGAGAAGAAGTATAAACCTTCCAGTTTATCTGGTGTTCGATTTGGAAGCCAGGTGATTCAATTTCTTGGTGAAAGTTACTTCTGTATGGGGCGAAGTAACTTTTGTATTGAGCAAAGTGTCTGATTATGGAGCGAACTGGCTTTTGACTATCATGCCCACCTACAGTTCTACAGTAATACAGTTGCCTTCTTTGCTACGAAGTTTGAAATAGGATTTTACGCATTACAGAGTGGATTTTTTTTATGGAACCAAGGCAGGTAGGTTCAATAGTTCTTTTAATTAAAACTTAATTAACTAACATTGAAAACATTTAACTTGCCACTCGCCATCTCAAAAAGCTGATTTCATAATGAAGAGGCTAGGATTCGTCATTATCGTAAATGATCTTTGGAGAAGTGTACGTCTATTTCACAATGCCAGGACGATAAACTGGAACGATATCTTGCTAAGTGGAAACGATATATCGCAAAGCAGAAACGATATATCGCCGACAGGAAATGATATCTCGACGAGAAATAAAACAATAGCTCTAACAATATATCATTCATTATATCGTTTAAGGTAAAATTTCCTTAAAATTTAACAAAGTAATATCGCGATATTCATTGATTATCATTTGCATTACTTTTGCACAATACTGTAGTTCAGGTGGCTGTGATCAACTTTGACTGTCCCTTTTACTTTGAAAGCTGGCAAATTTTAACTTCACTAAAATTATTGCTTGGAACTTGGTAGTTAATGCTAGTGTAGCAGTGGAAACACTCGAGTGGGCATTTAGTGGGAGGGTTTGAAAGCCATCCTACACTATGTGTGAAAGCATTTACTTCGCTAATGTGGTGGTCGGGGATAACTCTGTATCCACTGCGCCACTAGTTGTATAGAGACTACGGGAAGAATCAAACATTTTTGTAAATAGCTGCTTTCCTCATATGCTCATGTTGTGAGAGTTGTCTAGGAGGAATACACGTCAAAATTAATAATGTTCATTAACTAGGATGTCCTCCCGGAAATTGCACTTAATAAAGCAGCTCATTGTGTTTAAATTTTAGAGGAGCTGCTTCAGTGTTTAACCTAATATTCAAGTGTCCCTAACCCCTTAATTTTTTCTTAGCGGCCAAAAAGGTCCTTTTTGTTCTGATCACATTCAATTTGGTGAAAAAATTGTAGTCGTACGAGAATTTTTAAAATTCGAAAATGTGCGCCACTGTGGTTCACGGCCGAGTTACAAGGAGAATGGGCCAAGTCAGTCTCTGACGTCAGCCAGGGAAGCCATTTCGCCTGGAGAGAAGATGAGAGAGTGAAGAGACTGCAGATCAGAGGTCACAGAGGGATTGTTCAGAGGAAAAAATTTACTACAGTGCCTCATAGGTGTGTTGCTGCGAATTGCCATAATTTGGTGGATCTGTCTAAATGTATATTTGTACACAACATACCTTCCTTTGGCAATTAAACAACCATTTCATGAATTCAAAATACAACAGGCCAAGTGGGAATCGATTCAAGCAACAATTGCTCAGGAATATGCCTTGAGGGAAACTGTTAACTAATGATCAGAGTGTTATTATTTTTTATCCATTTTGTGATTACATCTCATATCTCCCTTGAGTCTGGCCGAAACTGGAAACTTGTGTTATATCTTTGGTTGTCAGCCACTCTGATTTCATTCGATCGTTGTCTTCTTGTTTGTTGACACAAGATAAATAAGCGAAGTGAAATGCTGCAATCACGATCAGATTCGAAATATTCAGATCCCACACCTTGAAGTCGATAAATATCATTGTACTCAGAATCCTATGACAAAAAAACTATAGCTGTGGTTTATTATGTGTAGTCTATTTATCCTAAACACCCCAAAGCAAGTAACTTGCTGCTTTGCTATTTAACCAGGTATTTAGAAAACTGTGTTTATTTTCATATCATTTTTTCGCACTTAGTGGTTGATTGTGAACTAGAAATTCTTGAATTTTTGGTAATATATATTGATTTTATTGATAGGCAGAGGAATGCTCAATCTAAATTGTTCCTTGCCAGACTCGCTTCTCAAGCAAGGCGAGCAAGTCCTTTGTTTGTCTTGTCATGTTGTGTGAAATTCTTTATTCAGTTTATTTTCAAGTAAACTTCCGAATTCGACGCTAAGTACAGTTCACCACATACAACTAAGTCAGCAGATTGAAAGGATAAAAACAAAAGCGTGACCTTAGCAAGTCCTGATTTTTGTACTTTTCAGTATTTTATTTCAAGCTGTAACAAAATAATGTTATTTGATTTTTATATAACAATGTCACTGGATATTGGCTGCATCTTGGAGATTTTCATAACTCTTTCTCTTGCTTGGAGGTTTTCCTAATTCACGATTTAGTGAAGCCATGAATGAAGGTCACTGAAGTGATGCAAAATAATCATAATACTTGCATGTTTCATCATCAGCATCATCATTTCCTTCTCTCCATATGGAGAATAGGGCCGGAAATCATGCTCCTCCAAGATACCCTGTTTGCTGCCGCCAATCCTGCCTTAACCCAAGAGTTGAAACCCATTGCCATTCTCTCCTTCTCCAGTCCTTCTCCGCGTTTCTTTAGGTCTTCCTCTCTTACATTTCCCTTCCAGTGCCCATATCAGGGTAACTCGTGGGAGGCAGCTGTTGTCCATGTGCAGCACTTGCCCTATCCATGTCCACCTCCTTTTTCCTAAATAGTTTCCTGATGGTCTCAGTGTTGGTTCTCCTGTGAATTTCTTCATTGGACATGTGCATAGGCCAATAGATTTTTAAAAGCCTACGCGGGCACTTGTGCTGAAAGGTATCAAGATTGGCCTCATCACCCTTGGTCATCCTCCATGATTCACAACCATACAGCAACACTGCTATTACATTTGTTTTAAATATCCTAATCTTAGTACTTTTGCTCAGGATGCTGCTTTTCCAGACACCCGGCAGTTTACCAAACACTGCTCTTGCTTTACACAGTCTGGAAGTGATGTCATCATCTGCTCCACCAGCTGTACTAACTTTTGCCCCCGAGTAGACAAAGCTGTATAAATCCTCAAGCTCTTCTCCATTTACTTTTACTTTCTCCTCGCTTGCAGCATTAAACCTCATGACTTTCGTTTTAGTGATGTTAATCTTTAGACCTGTTCCTTTGCTGGCATTGGTTGAACACTCATTCTTCAACCGTAGTTGTCTTCTTCTACTTGACAGCAGCACAACATCATTAGCGAAGTCTAGGTCTTTTAACTTCTCAGTGAACCTCCACCTTATCCCAGTGTTTCCTTCCTTAAGCATCTTCCTCATCACCCAATCAGTGACAAGCAAGAAGAGAAACCCCAACATTACACACCCATGTCGAACACCTGATTTAATGTCAAACCAGTCAGTCTTACCTCCCCTATCAATTACTGCACATTTGCTTCCTTTGTACATTGCTTGAGCCATTCTTACCAATTTGGGTGGAATACTGGACGCTGTCGAAGGCTTTTTCATAGTCAATGAAACCAATATAGAGGCTTGCGTTCCATTCAACTGACTGCTCAATGATTTTCTCAACACGAAGATCTTCTCTATTGTACTCCTACCACTTCTAAAACCTTCTTGTTCTTTCCTCAGCTTTTCGTCAACTCCTCTAGATATTTATTTTCCTGATAATTACTTTCCCCATCACCTTAGCAGCTGTAGGCATCAGGGTGATTCCTTCCCAGTTGCCACAGTTAGTCAAGTATCCTTTCTTGGGCAATTGAACTATTAGCCCCTTGCACCAATCTTCTGGTATTCTCTCTCCTTCCCAGATTAAACTGAGTAGGTCATGTATGACATTGACTGTTGTGTCAATGTCAACTTTCATCATCTCTACTGTAATACTGTTAATACCAGCCACTTTACCACTCTTCATATCCTTGATCTCGTTCTTGATTTCTAACTTGCTGACCGGTCCTTCTTCTATCTCTTTGTTGATGTCACTATCATCCACAACCTCAGCTACTGTTTCCGGATCAGGCCTATTCAGCACTTCCATAAAGGATTCCCGCCATCTCTTCCGTACTTTATCTTCCTTTGATAGTAATTTACCCTCCCTGTCCTTAACCATATCGACTTGTTTTGGCCTCTCATTGCACAATTTCCTTGTAGCCTCATAGACTCCCTTCATCTGTCCTTGTCTTGCAGTATCGTCTGCTTCTTGAGCAATGTTATTTGCCCATTCCCTCCTATCTTTACTTAGACTGGATTTTACCTCTTTGTCTAACCTTTGGTATTATTCCTTCTTCAGTGCCTTCTGTTTGCTTGATTTTGCATCATCGACCATTTTCTTCTTAGCTCTTCTATCCTATATATACTTTCTTCATTTTGTAGCCTAGGACTGTCTTTGCTGACTTGTTGGAAACCGATTTGAAACTCTCCCATTTCTGCTCTAAGTCTGGCTGCATGTGTTCTTCACCTTCATCCCAATCAGTCATTGTTTGATGATCATTCTCCTCCAGACAGCTGAATCTGTTTCTCAGCTGTAATTCAAATTCTTGTCCTACTTCAGGTATACTGAGTTTGCTACATTCATACTTGCTAGTGTTACTTGCGTTCTTACTAACTCTTCAAAGCTTTAGTTGCATGACAGCTACAACTAGGTCATGGTTGCTTGAGATATCAGCACCTCTGTATGACCTGGTGTTAAACACAATCATTTGAAACATGAATTTACTACTACTTGGTCAATCGGATTATGTTTGTGGCCATCAGGTGATGTCCAAGTATACTTGTAAATATCTTTATGTGGAAATGATGTTGTTGTAATTAAAAGGCTGTTTGTGGTGCAAAATTCAACAAATCGGTGTCCATTTTCATTTCTGACCCATTTTAGGGCTTCCATTCCCATAACTCCCTCCTTGCCAACTTGCCTCTCTCCCCCGCTGACATCACAAGTGCATTAGCCCCAGATCTCCTGTTGCGCGGCCTCAAACCAGAACATCACAACTTCAAGCATTGGTAGTTTCATGAGGATTTGATGGATTTACTCTTACTTTTTTAATCTTTACCAAATTATGTATTCTCTTTGGAAATAAAAAGATAAAATTTGGGGTTAGGGGGACTTTTACCAAATTAAGGCAGTATAAAGAGAAAGTGGTAGCTTTCCTTCCATCTTTTGTATGTTAATTTCCAAGTTGTGTATTTCCAAAACAACCCTATCAAGGACCAAAATATTTTTTAAAGGGTTAAGAAGTGCTTCCATGAATAACAATAAATTAAAAAATTTTGCATTTTTCACTTATGTTGCTTATTTGCAGTCGGAATAGTTTAAAAACAGGTAGCATAATTTCAAAAAACGAGCATAATTTGTGCACTGCTAAAAGCAATAATATGCTACATAATTATATAATGTTGATTTCGAGCAATATCACCACTGAAACAGTCACACCATCTGAAGTCGTGGAATCTGTACTCACTGCTGAGTAGTAATGCAAAAAAGCAATGGGGGAGTTGGCCCAAACCCTGCTAATATATGGCAGGAGGATTTCTAGGATCTAGAAAACTGTAATGATGTTATCATGTCATAGGCCCTTCGGGCTCTCGCAGTAGAATGAGATGTATCCCAGATGCAGTTGTTGTATATTATGACTAGTAATGGCAGGCTTTTATGAGCTCTATTAAAACCATTGTGTTATCATCGTTTGGTCTCATTTGGACCATGCCACATGGTGTCAGAAGTGAAACACACATAGTACTGCTGCTCGTGGCCCAGCTGGAAGCCAGCTTGGTGAGTATATTGAAGTCTTTTCTCTGAATTCTCTCGGTGATATTTCTGTACAGACCCTGTACAAGTAATATGTCTACCACGAGTTAAGAAGGTGGTGGCGCTTCTTCCGGTACACAACCCTCGATGATAACTTTTCCTGTGAATATACCGCTTCCAGAAAGGGTGGATTTAAGCGGTGGAAATCTTCCTGTCAAGTGGCAGAGATGCTGTCGAGCGTGGTCAAATTATGAAATGGCCGCTCGGCTAAAAGACCCAGAAAACCCGGTTAGAAATAAGGATCAAAGGGCAGCCACATTGCTTGCGTGTATCGGTTCTGATGCATTAGATGTAATTGATGCTATGGAGTTTGAGAACGAAGACCAAAGAAATTACCCAGAAGTGATCTTAGAAAGGGTGAAAGAATACTGCATTGGGGAGTGCAATGAGACCTATGAAAGGTACGTGTTGGACCGTCGGGACCAAGAGTCAAATGAATCAGTTGATGCTTATGTTACCGCACTACAAAAATTAGCGAAGACATCCAACTATGGGTCATTGACAGACTCTTTTTTTGTCATTGACAGACTCACTTACTTGAGATAGAATGGTGGTGGGTATCAATGACAATTCTGCTTGTAAGAAGCTCCTAGAGACAAGCAAGCTCACATTAGAACAATGCATAGACATCCGAACTCCGAAGACCAACTTTCTCGTAGTCAAATGTTAGTATTATCCTCCAGCTTTTGCAAGGAGGCCTATAAGTTAATGGTCAAAGGAATTACTTCAACACCTGATAAAAGCCAGAGTAAATGGATAGCCGACTGGGAAAATTACGAAAACCTAATAAAATGGACAAGTCATTTATGTTGCCTTCTTATTGCACGAAAGAAACTAAACTTCAGACTTTCCAATTTAAACTTCTTCACAGAAAAATTGCAATGAATGATTATCTCCATAAAATCGGCATCTCTTTAACAGACAAATGTACTTCTTCTTTTTTTTTTATGTAGGTATAACCCAGTAATTTTGTAGATAAATGCTGTAATGTAAGGAATGTACAGTATTGTGAAAAAATAATGCAAACGATAATCATTGAATATCACGCTTTGTTGTTGCGATATATCAATGATATTTCATCGATAAATTGCACATGGAAGTGACACGTGGTAACGATAATTCAACGCGATATATCGTACAGCGCGCTACGGACTCCATACGATATATCCCTCTAGTGACATATTGCTATAACGATATATCGTAGAATGAGAGGTGCATCATCACAATGTACCGTTTCAGTGAATATCGCCACAGCAATATATCGTTGAGGAGTAAAAACTTGTTGCAGTGAGTGGCCAGCATTTCAAACTAAAGAGTTTTGTATTCAACAAAGTGAAACAATGGGACCTGGGTTAGACACTATTGACGAATGACTCTCCTAAAGCAAAACCAATGAATTGTAAGCTATGAATATGAAAAGCTATAATTTGTTGAGAAAGAAGTGCATGTAAGCTGCTCAAGGGAATTATTTACTAGTAATTCCCATGGGAAAGTGAAGTGCAACGAGTGAAGTTTATTTGGAAGATGTTTTTATGTCATTTGGGAAGTATTGTAATGGGATAGTCAAACGGACTCAACATTAGCTTCAATTTCTTGTGACGGCAGGACTACACTTCCGTTACACTTATGCGCGCTAAAACAGTGGTTTTCTTATTTGTTTCATGTGTGTGGTTTCAGTGGGTGTGTACGCATACAACTTTTTGTATTGCATGGCTAAATCCACCTACTGAAGAAGGGCTAAGCCTGAAACGTTAACTTTATCTGAATACATTTGACACGTTTCTAAGCATTTTAGTTTTATATACAACTTTTAGACAGTGTGACGCATCGGATGAGTTTTTTGCTCAATCCTACTGAATCTTCCCACTGCAATTTAACATCCACTCTGATGCCCAACATCAGGAAAACTGTTGCAACCTTGCGTCGCAACCTGAAACACAGTCTCAACCATTTCCTTGACATGGATACAACCACTGCGGCTATTGAACTAGCCGATTACACTCTAAAGAAGACCAAACTTACCAGCCACATAGTATTCATCGGACGTAGCCTTAGAAAAGATTGATTCCTAAGGGATTCCGTGTACGTTTTCATCCAGCAGATGGCGATCGCTAAAACAGACGACTATCCAAGATCTTAACCTCATGTTCAAGAAGTCTAATGCAAGCTACCATTCAGAACTTAAAGGTCAAACTTAACAACATTTCCTCTCTCAAGTCCCGTGCTTGCAGTCCCCTTCAGGAGCGATGCACAGAGGCCGAATACCATCAAGTGAATGCTTTAATATCAGAAATGAATTCTCAGTTCTATCATGAGATTAAAGCTGTTAAAGATGCAAAATTTGCTACTCTTCTTGATGAGGCGTCTCCACCCCACGGCACCATTAATCAAACATCTGTACAACATAAACATACAGTCGTCACAATCCCTGATGATCTTCCTCTCACCGACACAGAGAACTCCGTTCTAAGTAAAGGGCTTACTTTCGTTCCTGTAAACAGCAAAACTGATGAGTACCAAGTGAAAGCTGATTGTGAGCGTTATTTTCACCGGTAACATCTCAAGGCTCATTTCCATGACCGCGAAGATGCATCCATAACACGCCTGATAATGATCCTTTCACAAAGTTTGAAAACAAGACGTCAACGTGGACCCCTCCGAATGGCCAGTTTTCAGCCATTGACCATTACATCGACCAATGCTGCCGTAGTATTAATTCTAGAAAGTACACAAGGCCTATTGTCATTTCCAACCTACCACAAGAGGAGAAGCAAGCCTGGCAAGATCTGAGGCGCCGCACCGATATTATTATTAAACCAGCAGACAAGGGTGGTGCAGTCGTTGTCTGGTCACGCGATCTTTACAACCAGGAGGCACACGGCCAACTGTCAGACAACCACTTTTACTTACACCTAGATGGTAATCCGTTGCGAGATGATCAGAAAATCGTCAAGGAAACTATAAGAACAATGATAGCCACGTGTGAGCTTCCACCTACAGCCCAGCATCTTGTGGTTTCCACCCCACGCACTTTGCGATTCTATATGCTACCCAATATACATAAGCCAAACAGTCCTGGGCGTCCTATTGTGTCTGCATGTTGTTGTCCTACAGAGAACATCCCGTACGAAAATTCTGAGCGAGACACGGGCAAGATTCTAGCCATAAAAATGTCTCGCTAATGAGCGAGACAGAGCGTGACGATAATCAGCCTGACAGGAGCGATAAAAACTGAACGAGAAATGAACGAGAAAGGAGCAAGACATTTGTACCGCCCTGACATTCGGGCGGAAATCTGAGCAAGAAACCCAGCGAAATTCGGGCCATAAAATTGTCGCGTTAATGAGCGAGACCAGATGTGACGGCTGATTAAACACTTAATTGAGTACCTAGCATGAAAATGAAAGGCTCTCGTCATTCTACGATATACAACGGCAAACATTTTACCCTCTGCACATGACTAAAAACAACTACCAGGCACCACAATAACAGTAAATAGGCCTCATTTATTTAGTTTTTTTTGTCTACAATTTAACATTTTGGTGAAATCAAAATGGAAACTCTTCGATTCAGTGGCGTCAACTGAAAGTAACAAAAAAACAAAATCACGGCAAGTCCTGACAGATCCATGTAGAGTTCTACTTGGTATTCATCATTTATACATCGAACAATTAATCTTATATTAATCAAAATTTTCGGTGTGCTGATCCAGCTACTTACACTTGTAATTGTGACAATTAATGTTCTAGCTAAAGTTACAAATGCTCACCTCAATGATGAAGCCTGATGCTACTTCAATTTCTCATGGTAGTAAAATTGCACTGGCTACATATTAACACGAACGCTGTCGTTAAAAATCCATTTTAAAAATTATCACTTGAAGAACATCGAAACCCTTTCAGCACAAACACGCCGCTGTTACACATTCCATTCCAAAGACTGAAATTAAGCAAAGAAGGAGCTGATGTTTTCCCAACACAAACACAGTACAATAAGAGATTTTCCCGCTTTCAAATGAACGGTTGAGTTCTTCAACGGGCGCAGAACTTGATATGTTTATTGAGAGTGGACCAATCAATTGAACTCTCCGTGTTATGCCAAATAAGTTCAAGATCAGATTTCAAGTTGCGTTGTCACGAAATGACCAACACGTTTTACCATTTCAATTCACTGGTCTTCACTAGTATCAACACCCAAATCAGTTTAGAATAGTGGAAACTACATGTATCGAGACGAAAATGCCAAGGAGTTCTTTGGGGTACAATACGGAAATTTGAAGCACATTGTACGGTACGAAGAAGCAGATGCAGACTTGTGGCACGGCATGGCACATCTTGGAGTTTTTCGTCGCACGCAATGTAAACACTGCAAGGCTTCTCGAAATTTGAAAACTGAACAAAAATGCAACCTGGGAGAGAATAACTTTATTGAAATGAATCTTTTGATGCAAAAGAACGATCCTGTTATAGTTTAGTTTCAAATTTAGCGCATACTTTTATGGTATGAGGTGTCACGCTGAGCAGCAAGATTATTTCCAATAATAAGACCTGACAAATGTCACGTCTGAATTTTACGTACATATAAAAGTGAATTTAGCCAGAATTACAACGATAACACAGCCTGACAAATGTCTCGCTAGTGCGGCGTAAGCAAATAAATTCTGTTTGTACTCTATCTCGCTAGTTCAAGCCATATTATTGGCGATAAACAGGCCAGACAAATGTCTTGTCCAGTCATACTAGCGATACAAAATCCTTGTCTCGCTTTGTCTTGCTCAGTTCTCGCCACAAAAATAGCATTATGGCCCGAATTGGGCCAAAATTTGGCTCAGTCAGGCCACAAATTTTTGTACAGGATCACAGCGTATCTAGATGAAGTAATGGCTCCTTTAGTTAGATGCCTTCCAACCTACGTAAAGGATACCGATGATGCTCTCAGAATCTTTGACGACTTCACATTTGACAGTTCCAATGATAATCCCTGCTTCCAGTTCACAATGGACATAAAATCACTCACGCATTTCTTCGATCAGCGAGCCAACAAAGAGCCACATACCCACACGCTTACACGACTGGCTGAGCTTGTCCTCACTTTAAATGCCTTTTCGTTCAATGGGGAATACTATCGTCAGATTGGTGGCGTCGCCATGGGTAGCAAGATGGGTCCCAGGTCACTAGCTTCTCACATCAACACCAACAAGCCATGATGAAAGCACCAATACCAGAGTCCCATTAGTATTAATGTATAATCCATTGAAGGTCCTCCAATCCCGAGGTACACATGATTTTCCCCGAACCCCTGGCGCGATCGAAACCTGGGTGATATCCTTGTACACTCTGCTGATGCCTTCCCACTGTACCAGTTCATTGCCCTGCTGACAGCCTCGATGCCAGACGTACAAGCACATAACTCCTCAGACTTTTCTACAAGGGCCGATGAGCCCTTGTGGCAGCCGTGTCTCTCCCTTTTGCACATGCCATCCAAAGGTCTCTGCACTTTTCCTTCCCTAATCCCATGTCTTTGCACTTCCAACATGCTCAAGCGCAGTTGTATGTCCCAATTTATTATTTAAGGAGCACGAAATAAAGAGGGATTGCCACAAATAATATACTATCCATCATGGCGGTCGGACAATAACGTGGCAAATGTGATAACAGCTGAGGGGACTGGGCACAGTCACGTGGTAGAGCTGTATGGAGACCTGGCACTAGATAAACAACATTTGATGTCACTTTAAGTGAAGTAGCCCTTCAAAAATACCTTTAGAGAGTTACATACATTTTTACTTTCGTCCAAGTTTATCCGACTAGCGGTCCGACTTTTGTACCTGCCTTGCCGGCACATTGCTGTGACAAAACTTAAGTTTGTGAGTTAGTGTCATTGAAAACGATCAAAGGATTGAAATTCTTTGCCATGAAAGACGAAATTATTAACACATTAACAACAGCAAGGAGTAAAGTGTCAACGTGACCGCGATTGTTTACAGTCAAAACAGGTCAAGCGTTCCTCTCACGGGTGGATTAATAAGTTTATTATTGCAAATTTGATTTCAGTAATCATTTCAATAATCTATTTTTCAGATGAATAATGGAAACTTGAAATCAAGCCTCAGTTCAAAAGTTGACTTTCGTTTGGAAAATTCCTGGCTTCCAGTGCCAGGTCAGCGTGACAATTTCATGGGTTTACTGATTTACATGATCTGTTATAATCTGTCAAACAATGGTCGTTTCACTTCACTCTTGCAACATTACCTTTCTGTTATAATATCTTACAAGTATCCTCAAACTTGAGACAATTTATATTTTCGAATTCCAAAGATTGGACAGAGAAATGAATTTAAAAGGAAAGGCAAATCACGCTTGTTAGCAACCTTGGTCAATTATGCAAATTGGTACACCTGTCAAATTCTCACGTCAGCATGGCACTAGAAGTGAGCAATAAGCCAATCAAAATTCAAGTTTTGAACTGAGGCTTGATTTGAATTTTGCATCATTCATCCAACAACCAGATTATTGAAATGATTCCTGAAATCAAATTTGCGGTAATGAAATTATTAATCCACTCGTGAGAGGAACACTTGACCTGTTTTGACTGTAGAAGAGAACAGAACGTGGTTGGTTCAATACTGGTCAGCTCACTGCACTGTGATATTTCGCATTCTGCAAGTGGAATTATTCCTCTGGTAAGGAAAAATGCGACAAATTTTCGTCTTTTGTTTTAAAGAAATAACGCTCAAGACGTTGGGAAAAGACAATCGAATTTTGGGCCGCATTTCACTCTCATTACTTTTGCACAAAAAAAGTTATGTTTTTGGTTAAAAAATAAGTTTCACAAGTTTGCTACTGAGTACAAGTTTGAACATGTTAAAATGTCTCCATGGTATCCTCAGTCGAACGGGAAGGCTGCGAATAGTGTCAAAACAGCAAAGAATATAGTTCATATTGTGTGATCGTCCAGGTGAGTGTAGTTCTGAAAAGAACTGTTGTTGGTGACTGACGTTTCGACAACCTGAGCGGAAGTCATCTTCAGAGTCAAGTGAATAGTGTTTGTCCGTCGATGATGTTATAAGTCTGGTCTGTTGAAAACGATTGGTCAGTTAAGCTTTGCGTCAGCCTCAGTAGGTCGGAAAATTTTTTGTCTAATAAAGTCAGCTTTGACTTTATTAGACTAACTTATTCACATGTTTTCTTTTTCTTTGCTTCTTGTCATTCACATTTACATGTCAAAGACTATAGTTGAGACAGTCGAAAGCTTGAACTTTTTATATCATTTCAGCCAGAGATTGTTTTTAATTTTTTTAAAAGAAAAAAAAATCCGACTACTAACAGTAAAAGAATTTTTAATTGGGAAAGGTAAAAGCTTGTTCAAATGTAAATAAATATATTGGGTTTATTAGGTTCCAGCAGAGACTCAGATGAACAATTAAAGTCATTATGTGAGAACTGGCTGCAAATTAAAGGACAACTTACAGGCAAGAAGGTAAGCTGTTAACTCACTGACAGAGTTGTTTATTGTGAAGTTCTTCCATGTCTGTGCACCTCAGTCCAAATAAAGTGTGAGGCCTAGTTAGGGAGCTTTATTTAATGACAATGAAACTGTTACAATCAAAGAAAAAAAGTGAACAGTGCAAAGGCTCTGATCATGCATTATTCATCACAGGATATTTCCCACTGTGTACCTTTTTTTGCAAATGAGAATCACAGTGTCCTCTTACTATTTTTGCCCCTTTTCTCTGGGTCTATTGGTATTTCTAACAGCATTCGTTGCACAGTAAATACATGTATCAGGAAACACAAATGCAGACTTGGGAATAAACAAAAGATTGTTTTAATTCTAGGATCTTTTAATGTTACTCTTATATTCTGAAACTAATTTTTTCCAGGACAAAGTTTTCATTTCATTGCTCGAATTATCTTCAGCAAATTATGTTTATACGAGTAGTAATCGTAGGTTTGGTATGTTTAAGAAAAATTCTAGAGACAGCATTTTGTGCCTGAGCTGTTAGGTAGGTGTGAAATTGGTTTCCCTTCAGCAAGGGCAAAAATTAATGAACTGATCCAAAAGCGTATGCATACGAGAGGGTTTGTTCTCGTTTATACATGTATTGTGTAATATTAGTTACCGCCGGTCAGTACAAAACATGGTCTGCAGTTGGTAGACTGCATTTAGTCTGCAGTCGGTATTTTAAACCCAAGCCCGCTTTTTATGTCCAGTCCGTAATGCGTTGGGTTTATTTTACACCTTTTGTCCACAGAAATCTAGGCGAGCGAAGTATACACATTTCCTCCTTTGATGTATTAACCCTTTAAGCCCTAAGGGGCCTCCCTTTGACGAGTAAAATCGT
>CM042755.1:10646975-10649475 GCA_022496165.2 Catalaphyllia jardinei
CAAGATCCTTGCTGTCAGGCTTTCACGTGAAATCAACATTTAAACCTATTTAGGCCTGAAATCTCCGTTTTTGAGCTTACGCGCTGCATGTAATGGACAGTTTGCTCGTTTTGAAGTGAAATCAAGATCCTTGCTGACAGCAAATACAGGGTTTTTTGCATACATAATATCTCAAAAACGATGCAAACTTCAGGGGAAAAAAATGCAGAACATTGTTTGACACACGTAAACAAAACTGCATGCGAAATTTGGACCGTTTTTGACAAAGTTCACTTTTGAGTAAAAAACCTAACGCCCTTTTTCCACCGAAGCCTTCAATTATTGAATGAGGCTGAGTAGGATATGAACAATTCTGCAGATCAAGGAGGGTGTTATCAATGGAGGCCGAAGGCCGAGATGGATATCGGCCTCTGTGGATAACACCCTCCAAGATCTGCAGAATTCTTCATATCCTACAAAAGCCAAATTCAATAATTGCTTTATTATTCATTCAAAATATTTCCCCGTCCTTAAAGGAGTTTTGCCATTTCACTCTTTGTTTTTCCACTCACCAAAAATAACACATTAACCTTGTCCCCAGGTTTTCTCGGTCAATGGTTCAATAATCTGCAGCGGGCTGCACTTTTGACGTCATCAGTTCAATAATTTGCAGCAGGCTGCACTGTTGACGTCATTGGTTCAATATTTGGTCAACAGTAGCTGGTTATGGTGAATTATGCGTGTGGTTTTGACAAATCAGAAACAGGGAAATATTTTGAATGAATAGTAATATTAATTTAATTATTATTTATTACTTAATTATTTATTACTTTAATTATAATGAAAATTTTGGAACTAACAAGAGAGTGAAGGAGACACCTTTTATTTCTCATATCATTTATGCTTCAATATGTTCTGTTCTGTATTTAAGTGAGATTTTGTTTACCAATTTAGCAAGTAAGTTTGAGCTAGTTTGCAGTTTGTTAGTGTAGATATAGGATTTCATGAAAAGCAGTGTGAAGTTATATTTCTTTGTTACATTTCTTCCAAATTGTTCAATTGTAACACCGAACAGTTTCTCTACCATGGACGGATTGAAGTGAGTTTTGTTTGTTACTTTGAACCAACGAATGACCTCATGTGAAAATTTTTTTTACAAAAGCATAATCGGGAAAAGTATGGTCAATGGAGTTCTTTTCGCCACAATAGACACAGTCATCATCTGACTGGATACCACAATTATTCGGTGCATAAATTTAAATCTGAATTCTTTGAGCTTGAGCTCTTCACATAGGGTTTTGAGGGAGGCGAAACGTTCTTTCCACACGTCCTTTTTTTTTTTAAAGTAGTTGTCTCACTTTGGGGACCCTTATGTTCTGCTGTGTGTGTCTTGGTATTGATTAATTTGTAAAAATCACTAGATTGAATTTTAATTAGGTGAGGTAATGTTAAGGTAAAGTTCTTTTTTAATTAGAGCCTCATTTCTTGCTATACTTAGCAGGTGTTTCAGGATGGCATTAAGTAATGAAGAAAATTAGTCTTTTTACAGTGGTAATTGTTCAAGAAGTCTTGATACAACATTAGTTGGCCAGTCATTGTTAGAAGATCATGGATTGACAGGATGCCATTTTGATACCATTCCCTAATAAAAAACGGTCTGTCTCCAGCAAGAATACTCCAGAATATAAGAGCATGGTCCTCAATGTCTGTCATTTTGTTGGTTTATATCATCATGGGTAAACCCAATTCATAACCTATTTCAGTGTGGCCGCTAATAAAATAACCCTGTTTGTTCATCATAACCAACCTTTAACCAGTTCATAAATTTTCATTAGGTATCTTGAAAATAAACCCAGTTAACTCTGTTAGCGCAGCTGCAGCCAAAGGATTCAAATAAGTTGATAAATTATCACTGTTTGTATCCTTTATGCTTAGATGTCCGCTATCATTTTCTTTTGAACCTGTTAAACAGGCCTACCATTTTTTTCTGGGGGTTTCGAAATCAATATGAGTAACAATCACTGCAATAGGTTAGACACAGACGCTATAGTTACTGTAAACTTCAACATAGTTTTTAAGTGTTTTCCAAGTCACTAATTGAACAAAAATTGCTTTTAGTACAGATTGTGTGGTTCCTTTGATGAGTTGTTTATGATTTCTTACAGGGTGTTGCTGCTGAAGATGACTCCTCTTCCACACCATTCCCACGGGTGTAAGTAAGAAATATGTTATTTAATCCAGTTTTACACAACAACAGTTCCTTGGTTCTTTGACTTTTATAGATATAAAAAATGCTCTGAAGGCACCTTTTATAAGTTAAAGCTTACTAAACATATTTTTTGTGTGTTTGTGTGTAAGACAGTGTAAGTATTAATTTTATTATAGGTGTTAATCATCGGTCTTTTTAATCTAAAGCGAACATTAAGGGCTTTAGAACTTTACTTCAAGAATAACATTTTCATATTTTTGACGTCAAAATGTGTTTAAAAATTCTGTGGCTGCTGTTGTTGTTGTGTGGTTT
>CM042755.1:10654475-10679475 GCA_022496165.2 Catalaphyllia jardinei
TACATTTCTTTCTCATTAATATTCATATTTTCAATTATCCGGACTCTCGATTATCCAGACTATTTACCGTGGTCCCGACGAGTTAGGATAATCGAGGTTTGACTGTATTTTCCAAAGATTGGCAAAGATATATACGAAGAATTCAGTTACCCAACCATTGTACTCTTTGCCGTTACCCTTGTGGTTTGCCTATTAAGAGAGAATGTCCCTGAAGACCGTGTGAAATCACAAAAAATGTGCCACAAGCTTAAAAAAATGATTTCCCTCATCTTTTGCTCAGAGATACCCCATGATGAGGTAATAAACATGTTGTATTTGTTTTGTTCAGATCTACTTTAATTTGTTTTCCAAAAAAAGTGGAAAAATTGTACATGATGCCAACTGCTACAAAATGGTGGACATTAAAGGGCTGAATATCAACACAAGAACTTAGCTCCTGAAAAGTGCAGAAGCAAGTTCGCTTTTCTTCTTTTTATGTATTGTATGGGCGATGTTGGAAGATTATTTAAGCTGAAAACCCGGAGTTTTTATCTAAATAATGAATTCACAGTGCATGTTTAAAAACAACCAGTATTTCATGGTTTCAAAATCTAATTTTGGAGCGTTTTTTCAAGACAACTTTTCCCTATGCAGTATAACTCTGAATCACTTGAGATTTAAGTTGTGTTTAGTAGAAATGATATAAAGATTAGTTCGGGGCTTTTAATTACTGCGCATAAAATGCCCGCTCTATTTCAGGAAATTCGCTACCTCAAGGTGTCAACAACTACAAACAGTGTAATTAGAGTCTCTGCTGTCGAACCCAAAATCCAAAATTCCGAGTAAATCTAGCATCCTATTAAACAAAAAAATTAATATTATGAGCTCACCTTGTAAATTTTGTGACTTTAGATGGGGTTTTATCTAAAAATTAATCACCCAAACTGTTATCATCGCTTCAACAATGTGTAACCAAATGACGCAATAAACAAGCATACCGTGCGGCTCTTGCACGAAACATCGAACTTTTTGGCAGATTTAACCATATTTTAAATTCATACGGCTATATATAGTAATTGAGATATCTTGACTGCATGACAGAGAATGACGATACAATTATTTGTAGTTCCAGGTAAACAAATTTTGAAGCTCGAAGAGGCGCATTTAGCAGAATTGTGTCCAAGATAGGTCGCCAATGTTTGTCACACAATAAAACTAAGTGCACAGGACACCCAATCAAACCAAGTCGTGGTAATATTAATATGTCGACTCTACAATTATCTGCTTGAGACTGAATTCCCTAGCTGAGATAGATACTAGATATCTGGTCAACTTTTTTTTATGATAAGATTATCCAATAACGCTCACATGTTTGAAAACGTGATATAAATCATTAAATGTCTTGACTGCATACATAATATATAGATTTAGGCCAGCCTAAAAGCATAGCTCCTTGGCCAGGTTGTTCAATGCCCGATTAAGCTAACCCAGGAAAAGGTAGAAATTTGATTGGAGTTTTGTAACTTTGCAGTGAGGTGTTTTGTTCATTATTTGGCTTTCTGTTATTAGTTTTATAATCACCATATACATTGTACAGAAAACAAAGCAGCAAAAAAAATTTGTATAGGTGAAAAAGTTATAATTTGAATAATTTTTAATCCTGGGCTAAGGAGACTCTGCTTGCAGGGTAGGGCTAGCGTTACCCGGCTTCCAAACAATCCTGCCCTGCTTTCAACAAGTTAACCTGACATGAGCCTGCACTTGATCAGCAGTCAACTTCAAAAAACACTTGACCTCGATGAGTTGTGGACTTGAGCCTGCGATATGGTCATGTGATACTGGTCAGCAAATACCTTGTTTTGGCAGGAGTCAATTGATCATAACATGGATGTCAAATAACAAAGAAGTACACGGTAAACCAAGGCTGCATGTCTCTGTCAACCTATTATTTGGAGGATGGCCGCCATCTTGCGTGACTCCACTGTCGTCGTTGTTGTTTTCGTTGTCGCCGTCATGCGTACGTGCCCACAAGCAGTACCGCTGGCCATGATAACCATGAGAAAATCAATTTATGGGTTTCCTTCAGTTTCTTATATGAGTATGGGGCTCTGCTTGGCGGCCCTTCGGGCCACCGGAGCTCTGCCATCATATATCAAACCCTGTTATTTCTTTGTATTTGTCAATCTGCAGTTGCAGATCTAGGGAAGGGGATTATGCCGGCATTTTTTTATTTATATGTGGAACATTGGGCATAATGCTGGTATAATACTAATATTTTTGCAGCATAATGCCGTTGTTTCTAAAAACTGTGAGAATTGTATGCAAATTTTGCCAGCAACGCACTCTAGAATGTGTTAAGTTGATAAAAGTAGGAATACCTTAGACTCGTACCCAGTGATTTTGGTATCCAAGCTTCACTTGCTTATAAAAGTTTTAACTGAACAATTATTATCTAACAGTAATTTCAAGAATGAAGGACTAGGAATGTTTTTTTTAGGTGCAGGACTATGGGGGGTGGGGTGGAAGTGTCATTTAGTCCGCATAATTTGAGCATTATACCTCTAGCCGAGTATAATTTTAAGCATAATACCCTTGTTTCATGGGTGACGCCCAAAAGCATAATACTCTATTTTGTGAGCATAACCCCTAATTTTGAGTGAAAAAAATCGCAGAAGGAAGAAAAGCAGGCAGGACAAGCAAAAAAACCTGGAAAACCGCATTTACCAGCTGCGACAGTAAGTGCCTGTTATTTCTTTCCCAGAAAAAAGTGCAAACGCTAAGCTACGCCATACAAAATAAGCGGTGTTAAAAAGAAGGAAAGAAGGAAAATAATTTGAAAGATAGAGAGGTGGAAAGAAAGAAAGAGAAATAAATATGAAGGAATAAATATGAAGATATTATTGATCATTGCAGTTATACACACAACTTAAGCAGGCCTGAACCGGGGATTCAAACCCAAGTTGTGTGTATGATCTTTTATATATTCACTTCTGTTGATCATCATCTACTACCCTGGGTGCCAGATGTTTTGTCTAGTTGGAGGCGACAGAATTGAGTGGCAAAGCCACAAAGGCGAGTCGTGATGCGGCGAGAAAAAAAGTATTATGTTCTCACAAAATGACCAGCTCTCAGATGGCTTGATAGACGAAAAGCACTACATCGGTATTACAGTGGTCAAAATATAGCACCAATCAAAGTTCCATTTTCACGGGCCTTCCTTAAAGTCTTACAAGGCATGTGACATGTCATTGCATGACGTACAAACAATACACATTTCGAACATGTTGGCACGGGACTCGCTAATTTTGCTCGTTTCAGCCACTAAGATGGTTAAAACTGACTTATTTACAAGCTCACGTGTACATTTTAGGAGAATAGAACCTAACAAATGCTTCATACTGTCAAGAATTGGGATGTTTCTACAAGAGCCAACCAGGTGCTGTTCAGATCGGTTCATCTCGTTCGGCAAACTCTGTTAAACGGAAGATTAAGAAGACGATTTTTTTTAACAGAAAATAGGGATAAAACCCCATCTACGGCCACTGGATTTACAAGGTGAGCTTATCAGTATTGATTTTAATTTAATGGGGTGCTAAGACTGCTAAGAACTACGATTTCCTTTAATTTTGGGTTCGACAGTTTGCAGTTTTTTTGACATCTCGAGATACCGATTTTCCCGAAAAATTATAGAGCGTGCAGTAATTAAAAGCCTTAAACTAATCTTCATATCCTTGAAAAGAAGAACATTTCCACTAATCACAAGGTTAATCTCAAGTGCTTCGGAGCTATGTTGCATAAGAAAAATGTGTCTTGAAGAAATGCTCCAAAATTAGATTTTAAAACAATGAAAAATTGGTGATTCTCAAACACAAGCCATGAATTCAAACTTAGACTAAAACTCCTGGTTTTTGGCTTAAATGATTTGCCAATACCTCCCAAACAAATACACAAAAAAGAAAAAAGCGAACTTGCTTTTGCACTTTTGAGGAGCGAAGTTCTTGTCTTGATACTCGGCACACTAATGTCCACCATATTTGAAGTGGTCGGCAGGTTGTACAGTTTTTGCAAATTTTCTATAAAACAAAAGTAGATGTAAGCAAAAAAATTATACCATGTTTATTAACTCATCGTGGGTTATCTTTGAGCGAAATATGAGGGTAATAATTTTTTGGACCACATGCCACCAACTCACTCGGTCACGAGAGAAGGCGCTCTTAAGCTCTCTATAACTGAATAAACAGCAAAAGTACGAATTAGAAAAGCCAAACTAGCAGAAAGCAAATGAAGCCCAGCTGGATAAAAAGTTAGCTGAGTGTAGAAAATATCTATATTTCATGCCATTTCCTCTCAGGTAGTCGCAATAAAATCTCCTGGCCTCTCCAGGCATTGGATGAGTAACATCCTCGGAAGAACAGGGCACCATGTCTAAAAATACCTTGGTAGGGATTTCCTTGGGTATGAAGCCCTGTATAGTGAATTCACTATCTTACCTTGATAATCTCTTGGTTATTGCTGATGCAGTGTTCGGGTACCCTGTAGTTAAGGTTACTTTCCATACCTCTGGAAGTGTCCTTGGGGGGAAAAAATTCATACGTGTGCCGGTTTCAATACAACCCTAACAAACTACTTATATTATGAGAAGAAAGCTTAAAAAATGAAGTTTATGAAAAAATACATTTTAAGAGAGTTTAATTTTTAGGAAGTTTCAGGAGTCCGTAAGGCGTGAAACGACTGAATGGCTGCGCAGTCTTATTCACAAGGCATCAAACAACAATATACTGTGTCAGGCTCTTTGGATGTTCTGATTGGTTGTCTAGATCATCAGTATCAGCATCTAAAGTTCGAGTAGCTAAGATATGCAAGATGTGTTGGGTAAATGGACACCACAGAAAACATAATTATGTTAAATATAAAAATTTCCCGACCGAGTTCCGTTTCTCATTATCCCTGGAATGTTTTGACGAAATTTCACAAAATCAGTCAATTCTGCACGGCCTTTAAATTCGCTTAAAGTGGATGTATTCCACTAGGAATCAAATGGGAGAATTTGGCAGCTGTCAATAAGACCAGGAATATTGAACATTCCGGAACATCCCTGAACAGCCAAAACTTATGAGATAAAGGATTAATCCAGAAAAATGAATAAGTTGACTAAGAAAAATCAATAATTGCAGGTTTCTGATCCAAATAGTACAAAAAAAGGAAACAAAGGGGATCTGTGCAGGCCGGTAAATGGTCCTAGAAAGTGGAAAAAAAGAATAAGAAAAACCAACTGCAGGTTTCAACTCCAAAACTACAAAAACTACAAAAAAAGAGAGAAAGAAAATGCGATCTGTGCATGCCCGCAAATGATCCTAGTACTGGAACTGATCTGTACGGGGCCTCAAATGGTTTGAGGACCGCAAGTGAATCCCAGACTGCAATTGAAACCCAAATTGAACCGCAAATGACCGGAAGGACCACAAAATACTGTCTGTCTGTTAATGATCCCGACCAAAAATAAGGAATGGCATGGATTTATATCAGAGGAAGGTGAAAACATATATATAAAAATACACATGCTCTAATTTTACAAGAAACATTCCACAGTCACTTTTTTGGTTCTTCGAAGCAACACATCCTTAAAATCTAAACATAGGTGGATTGGGAGTTTAAGTCATGTATCAAGCTAATTGTCAAAACGGCAAAATGAAGCGCTACAGGCCTATTCAAGTAACGGCACCTGTCTTCTGAGATGATGCTTCCAAGTGTCAATAATGGACTGGCTCATAAAATTTGATTGAACTACAACACCGATGTGGCGCGGTGGCCTCATGGTTAGTGCGCTAGACTCCGGAGCGAACGGTCCAGGTTTGAGCCCTGGCTGGGGATATTGTGTTGTGTTCTTGGGCAAGACACTTTACTCTCACGGTGCCTCTCTCCACCCAGGTATTTAAATGGGTACCAGCAAATTTAATGCTGGGGGTAACCCTGCGATGGACTAGCATCCCATCTAGGGGGGAGTAGAAATACTCCTAGTCACTTCATGCTACTGAAACCAGGATAAGCTCCAGCCTGACAGGCCGCTTGGCTTGTAAACAGACTTTACCTTACCTTACCTTACCTTAAAACACCAAAGTATCAATGTTTAGCTAAAGAAGATATGTGGCGTATGTTGCATTGAATCTGGTCGTAGTATTACGGAGAATTGCAAAGAACTTCAAGCCCAGTCATGTTTTGACGATGGAGTAGTGTAATTTATAGCATCGTAGTTAGCAACAAAGTTTAGTCGAAAGTTTGAAAAACTCAAGTTGTAAACCATTATAATTATTTGAGATGGCTTTAATAAAAAAAAATACCGGTATCCACCTACGCCAGTTCCCTATCCACACCATTTCACCATCCATGCCATTTCTTACTTTTTGATCGAGATCATTTGCAGACCAATATGGGCATCATTTTGGGTTTAAGGATCAGTAGCGGACCTGAACAGGGGGGTTGTCTGTCCCATACTCTAACAAATTTATGCATAGCATTAAAATCCAGTGTTTCAGAGTAGTCATGACTCCATTATCAAGGAAAATATAAATGAGATCATGCAAATTACAGCATTTAAGGTGATTTTGGCGCGAAAAAGTAACATAGACGGTGCAAAGATTTTTTAAAAATACTTCGCACGGAGTCTGATAGCACGTTGAGATTTGGCTTTAAAGCTCTTATAAAGAGCATTTCATACATTAAGCAGTCAAATTTGTTTTTGCATCTCTTAAGCACTTGGAAATGTTTTAGAAGGTCCTGAGGCATTGTTCCGTGCATGTTCCTGTAGTGTTTGGCAATGGCGGAGGATTGTTGTTTGTGTCCTTTTACACGATTATGTAAATGTCCACGTGTGTAACCTACATAACCGGCATTGCACAGGTCACATTGAAAACCATAAAAAACACACTGCTGATTTACAACTGGTGGCTTTGTTTCCTTAACAATTAGTTCTTGTACAAGGCGAATAAAGGTTGTTCTTCTTCTTCTTCTTCTTGATCAATTTTCCGGCTCACAAACACAGGCTGGATGGTGGTGTGAATTTTGAGGCTCAAATCCTTAAGTTGTTTCCTCACAATATCTGCTGAGATTTGGTCTTTGAATGGTAAAGGCACTTGAATCGTGTCATCTGTCTCTTGAGGTGGTGATAAAGGTTGCTGCTGGTCGCAAACCTTTGGGTCAACAAAACTTTTGATGGTAGAATTAACAAGATGGTAGGGATACTTCAGGCGTGAGAATACTATTTTCAAACGGTCACATTCATCAGAAAAAAGTGTCCAAGATGAAGATAAATGATGTGCTCGATCAAGCATAGTTCTCAGTAGACCCTTTTTATACTGATTGTTGACGTGACTCTGATAGTGCAATAGCAGACCTGAATTAGTTGGGTTTACATACACCTTTGTCTCTATTTGTGGTGATCGATTCAGTAACTGGATACCCAGAAATGGGAGCATTTCATTGCATTTGGTTTCCATCGTGAATTTTACGGGGAGGGTCCCCTTTTTTTTCATGACGCATGAATGAGCATTTTTGTTTTGCGTGAAGCATGAATGAGGATATCCTTTTTCCATGATTCGTGAAATTATCTATGTTTTTCCGTCCTCGGGAAACTGGTATTTGATTTTTTCGCGATTCATGAAATATGAATTTACTTACATGGGATTTGTGAACCACAGAATTTTGCAGGAATAATTCTTTACTATTTTGGAGGTGTTATTGTCATTAAAGCTTGTAAACTAAATCAAGCCAGATGATAAAGCTGCCCATTTGACGCCCTTACAGATAGAGACTTTGAACTAACCACAGTGACAGTGAACTAGGAGGGCTTAGAATCTACAATCATGGACAAACGTCTCGACAAATTTACACTTTTGGCATTTTTGTGCACACATCAGACGCGGATACTACTTCGCCTGCCTAACCTCGCCCTCCCCCCCCCCAAACACAATTTTGAAAACTACTACCTGCTGATTTTCAACATTGTATTGGGGTGGAAGGGCAAAAAAAAACGCATTTTTTAAAAAGGAAAACAGTGCTGTTTTCAATCTTCAGTAGTAAAACACACAATTTGTTAAATTGCATAAGTGTGCCAAGGACTTTTGTCCATGATTGTCTGATTTTCACATTTCATGGAAAAATGCACAATTAGGATGCTTATTTTAGTTCTAAGTCCATTTATGACCCAAGAATGTGAACATCTTTTCAGGGCTTTTCCGTATTTGTAGTTGGTTTTGACTGACTGGGAAAGGTGTGGATCTCAAATAATATATCCTTTTGCATGTGATAACAGTGATAATGGCAACACTTCATTTGAATACGTGACAAATTGTTTACATTGTAATTTAGAAAACAGTCCTAAGAGAGCACGCACGCTGATTGGTTAATAATTGTGTTTGTGTAACTAGATGGAGACACAGAACTAGCGTGCGCTGTTGACATAGTGATGGCGCGAGCATAGAGAATATACATTTTGATAATCAAAGTTAACAAGTTGTTTTCCTTTTTGTCATCACGGTGTTTTCTAAAAGAAATAATAGGATTAGGATTTTAGATTTTTAGGATTTTAGAATTTTTTTTTGGAATTGTACCTGATGAATTTTTACCGTGTATAAATAAATAAATAAATAAAGTTAAAGAAAACATGTACTCCGTGTTTGTATCAAGTTATATAAACACAGGTGAAAGTTTGGGAGAACTTGAAAAAGCTGTGGAAACACTCGCCTGCGGCTTGTGTTCCCATTTCTCGTTCTCCCAAACTTCCACTCGTGTTTATATAACTCAATACAAACATGGTACATGTTTTCTATTTCTTACATGTAAGTACAGTTGTGTAGTTACTTCAAGTATTTAAACCTGGCGCTTTTTGCCAAGAATGCATTTCTGGACATTTTGGAGATTTTCAGGCTGGATATTGGCCAAATTAGCTTCAATCAAGTCAAAAAGACATTTACAACATGACAGCTTGCTTTTCTTGTCACTAGCATTGCGTTTTGCAACATTTTGGCTCGGACGTGCACATTAATCAAAATTTTGAGAAAGTGACTTACGTCTTTAGGCTTTTTGAATGTTTGAAGTCTTTTTTCGCCTTTACTTTTACTGGTTTTCTTTTCTTTTGGCTGCAGTGATTGACCTTCCACTGGGCTTGCTTGTAGTTTAAGAACGTCTAAGAAAGCATCATCGAGACGGGCAATTTTTACCATGCAGTAGCCACGTGTAGTGGGAGGAAAATTTTGTTCTGAGTTTTTCACTCAACTTTTTGAGCATTTTAGTGCATATCTCAGGCTCCATTTGTCCAGTCACTCTGATTTGGGTATTATTGGAAAGATCTTTTCCTCTTACAGAGGTTGAGTATCAATAATGCCAATTTTGGTCAAAAGTGATGACGTCAGAAGTAAAAGAAAGGCCAAGGCTCTTCATGGCCGCTTAGGGCCTTAAATGACAAATTTGCTATACTCTTCGAGTAGTGACGCCGATCAGCACTAATATTAGGCATAACATTAAAAAAATAATGTCAGACAATATTATTTGGTAAACAAATAAACGGAACTGACTTCAATGACTGGAAAACTCTTTCTAATACAGTATTTTTTTCCGTACCCTTCGGACGAAATTATAGTTTTTGGGATGCCCGCTCATGCCACTGCATGCATCACCTATTCATGCTACAGATGACTTTGAGATTTGACATTCCCGCGTGATTTTCCGGGGTGAAAACCTTCTGTTTTTCTTGAAAAGAAGACCTTTGCTCATTCTTGTCGTGTGCACCATGATCTACAGTGCCTGTTGCTACCTTCACTGCTAACGATGCTTGTCCTTTTAAATATACCACACGCGTGAGAACAAGTTCCAATTTAAACTTCATGTGGGGGAAAAATTGAATTAAAAAACCACAAAATAGTGCAAAAATAGTCATTGCATTACTATCTATTCACAGAGTCGAGAAAAAGCACACTGATGCGAAACGTGAATAGAATTTGTATTTTTATGCAAAACATGATTAAGCCTTTGCAATTTTCACGTGAAATGTGATTGCTTACTTTTTCCTGTGAACGTGAAGCTGTTTTTCGAATTTTTCATGATATGTGAAAAGGCCACTTACATATATGTGAAACTGTTTTCGGAAGTACCCTCTACGGAGGAATATGCTTTGTTAAGCATGTCCAAGAAGGTAGATGCTGTTTCTATATTGGGCATGATGGTGAGCGTATCGTCAACATAATTATCTTCGATAGAAAGAAGGGAGTTTACCCTCCCGCTCAAGGTTTTCTTCGATGTGGGACATGAAGACATTAGCTAGTAAGGGACTAAGAGGGGATCCCATAGCCACGTCATCAGTCTGTTCGTACAGGGCTCCATTGAACTGGAATAGTTGTCCTTTGGTAGCAACACTGAGAAGATCCACAAGATCCGTTTTGGTGAGGTTTAAGTCGTACGTTGTATTCAACCAATTATTTGTGAAAGCTCTGTTCGCAAGGAACTGTATCATTTCATCTAAGGGTACGTTAGTAAACAGGGAAGACACGTCATAGGAAACCAAGATGTCGCCATTTGTGATTTCCAAGTTGTGGATTTCATTTACGAATTGAAAAATGTCAGTTACTGTGTAATGATTTAAGGACAGAGGCTTGAGTTTAGTGTCTAGTCATTTTGCCAAAGCATAATAATTGTCTTTGGTAAACCATACAAATGCGCTAACCTGGAGCCTGTAGGGCAGACCATATCTGCAATAGGCTTGGGTAGAATTCTACGAACGATGGACTCTAATTCTTTCTCTTTCTGTGGAAGAGGGTGGTAATATGTTGGTGGTCTGCCTTTACCCAAGGGCCTCTCGAGAGGAACCGCCCAAAATTTACTTGAATCATTCATGGTTGCTTCGGATAATAGTCGTAGATATTTGGACTTGTCCATTACCACCACTCCTGATCCTTTGTCTGGTTTGGTGATGACAATGTTGTCGCATTGTTTCAATTGTTCGATGGCAAGCAGAAGTGTCGTGGAAGGTTTGTTTACTCTGTGCTGGATGTAATTCAGTGCTACAGATTGTGGGGTTGAGGCCCCAATCCGTTCAAATCATCGTTTTCGAGATCCAGTAAGCCTTCTCAAAGCTCGCTTTCACTTCAATCGATGAGACCCATTAAGGAAAGGCAAATTTCAAGCCCCAACACAAAACCAATTTCTTGAAGAAAGAGAGATCGTAGGACGATATGTTCTGAATATGCTCATCAACATCCGTTTCTTTGTAGAGTAGCCTTGCAATCTTCTTTTTGTGAGTGCTCATGACCTCCCGATAGTGTTTGCTTTTAAGGTTGACTATCGTGCATAAAATGGAGGCATAACGGAACAGACTGCAGCTTTAGCGAATCGCGTCGTAGATGGAGTTGATTTTGTGCTTCAGAGATGCACTTTGTTTGATCTTTTCTTTAAGCTCTTCTGAGATAACATTCCTTTCAAAGGCTTCCGATGACTGCTTCCATTTAGAACTCCTTTCTTTGTCAATCTTCGCGAATGTTGGCGTGAGATCAAAAGTCTGACAGAGTCAAAGAAATTGAATCGAACCATCGCAGTTGTTCTGTAATTTCTTCTAAACAAGTGTAGTTGATTATTGCGTTTTAAAATTTGTATTAAAAGAGATTTCTTAAGGTAGTATAAAACTGTAAAAACAAACAATAAAATCCAACATTTCGGAGTAGTCATGACTCCATTATCAAATGAGATCATGCAAATTACAGCATTTAAGGTTACTGTAGACCTTCAGGGGTGTCTTTCGAAGAATCATTCATATGCGCGTCGGTTGTGCTATAACCATAGAAAAGTATATATCATCGTAAAGCTAATAAAATGTAAAATCAGATGAAATAAACATTTTTAAAATTTGACTTAATGGAAAACGTACGCAAGCCTTCAAACGCAAAACTGACACCATTTGCTAAACTGAATTACCTGCCTTCCTGCTGGCATGCACAACCAAACAAACTGCACAGTGTCAATCAGTAGGCGATAGACTACTAAACTGTGTGAGGCTTTTTCGATATTCCGATTGGTTACCGAGAAAATCTATTTTGAAGTTGGCAAATTGAATATTTGCCAATCTTTGTCACATGAGAGCGTGTAAAAGAAGAAGTATTTAGAAAATCAAAAAAGCCTCACACACTTTTGCGCATTCATTTGATAACCAAGAAACATTTTGGCCAAATTTCATAAGAATCCATCAAATCTACATACCCTATTAATTCGCTTGAAGCAAGGAAATCCATGCAAAAATAAAGCCTGAGTTTTAGCCTCCTAAAGTTTTGAAAGATTATCACACCTCATCAAAGTGGTGGTCAACTGAGTCAGCTGCCAACCAATGAAACACAAGCTTCGGACTCCCCGAGCGACCGCAACAAAAATAGCCCATTGAATTCGCAGGAAGGTTTGCAGTCACAGTCACGAACATGGTCGAATAGTGATTGCTGCAAAAACAAATGGGCAGTTTAATCAAGGAGAAAAGCTTCTGTAAAAACAGTAACGAGAAAAGGCACTAACCGGCGAAAGAGAAGGAAAGTTATGGAGACCACCAGAGAACCAAACATCCAGTCAACCGAGCGCGATCCAAAACAAAACATGATCACCGCCGGTGAATTTGCTTAATTTTCAAGTTCTGTGCTTGAAGGTATATCAATTCCAGCTAAACAGAAATGTCTTTCATAGATATGATGACGACTTCTTTGTTAGAAATTTGGAATCGAGTGTGGACAAAGCAAGCCACCATGAAGGATTTGCCAACAACAATCGCCTTTTTCCTTTTTTTGCGGCCCGCGCTTCTTACGAGATTTTGTCCAAGGCATCTTCTCTCTTTTCGATGAATTCATGATGCAAGTTTTCACGGACTATACATTAAAAAATCCACTCGTACCAACGGCCTAAACAATGCGAAACAGCTCAATGTAAACTAATTGTGCAAATGTGTGTAATTTAAGTCCCAGATAAGATTTGCCGCAAAACATTCACAGGCGCCAGATTTGTTTAATGGGATTATGACGCATTTATAGCTATGTATTAACTCAGCACTTGGAAACGCTTTAGAAGGTCCTTAGGCATTGTTCCGTGCATGTTCCTGTAGTGTTTGGCAATGGCGGAGGATTGTTGTTTGTGTCCTTTTACACGATTATGTAAATGTCCGCGTGTGTAACCTACATAACCGGCATTGCACAGGTCACATTGAAAGCCATAAACAACACACTGCTGATTTACAACTGGTGGCTTTGTTTCCTTAACAATTAGTTCTTGATCAATTTTCCAGCTCAGAAACACAGGCTGGATGGTGGTGTGAATTTTTAGGCTCAAATCCTTAAGTTGTTTCCTCACAATATCTGCTGAGATTTGGTCTTTGAATGGTAAAGCCACTCAAATCATGTCATCTGTCTCTTGAGGTGGTTAAAATCTTCGCACCGTCTTATGTTACTTTTTCACGCCAAAATCGCTTTAAATGCTGTCATTTGCATGATCTCATTTATAGTTAGGTTTATGGAACAAGGTTAGGGGTTAGTGCTTCAGATTAGGTTAGAGTTAAGGTCAGGATACGTTAGGGCTAGCGCAGTGTTAGGCCAAGGAAAACAATCTCGACTTAGGAAATCTATTGCACGAATCGATACCTAAATCAAGTCAATGTCAGAAAGAGGTTAAAAGTTTTGAAAATCATCTACGTCAATGATTTATAAAATGTTTCCAGGTGAAGCTATTTTTTGGCCAGTACAAAACTGCTCGTTCCATGAAATGATTAATTCTGACAACAGAAAAAGAGGAAGTCTTAAGCTAACATGCTGCTCATGCCAGTAAAAAACGCATGAAACAGAAAATTTATCAGCAAGGAAATGCTGAAATACAAAGCAAAACTTACATTTGAGCTGAAGTTTTCTTCTTCCTAACCTGCAATCAGGCGTTCTTTGTCTTTTTTCTCTGCGGCGGGCTTGATCCTATCGCAATTCAAAGTAATCATCTGCTTGGAAATCCACCATACACACTCAGGGAACGCTTGCTTGCCAATTTATCCAACCTGTGTTCTTTTTGCCCCGTAGAAACGGCTTTGAATCTGTTTAAATTAACTTTTCACCTAACACAGGTCAAATTCAAGGACTTTGCTGCGCGGCCGCCTTTCTCCCCAGTTCCCTGCCGTGTTTGAGTCACGTTATAAGTCACACCAAGTCACACATGCTTGCTTTATGTATGAAAGATTATTATGGGATATTCCAGAAATTTTTACAGCGAAGATTGGTGGATGGCTGATTTCAAGAAAATAATAAGAGTCTAGAAAGCAGTTCTAATTTCCAAAACTGACACGCCCAAGTTTAGCAAATGAGCCCTAAGTCCACAACAAATGCTTTGCTTTGGAAGAAGAAGCGTTTCTAGACTCTACCGCCTAGCTCACTTGTTCCTCGATCAATGGCTAAGTTAAACCATGATCTCGGAACAAAAACACACCTCAGTTCTTTGAGGCATGCCGGTGACTCATCAAGGGTCAAAAGCCTTAATGATGCCAAATCTCCTACCAGGCAGGCACAAATATTCCTCGAACAAGCTTTGAATATCGGTGGAAATAACGAGCAAACTATGCTTAAACAGGTAAGCTCTGAATTTGTGTTACTGCTTTGCGCGCCAAAAGCGCACGTCGCAATTCCAGCTAAAGACATATCAATACCAGATCCAAGCGAGTAAAAACGGCAATTCAATTACAATAGATATGTTGGTTTTTGAAAGAAGTAGAGAAACAGAACGAAAAAAAATGAATTGACCTCACATCAGCTCGAACCGGCGTCACGCCAAACAAATTCGAATCAGCTTCGTTCAGCGCTTATCCACTTGAGCCAATGAAACAACAGTGAGAAATCATACATACTTCAGCCAAACAAGAGGTTTCTTTTGTTTTTCGTTTAACAAATAGATTCCATGTTGCCGTGCGTCTGTTCAGTAATAGATCACAGATGATGTCAAAATGTGGTAAGAACAAAAAAGTGGCACACGAGGCGTCGTCGTGTGTGACACTAATGTTCTTACCACATTTTGACGTCTTCTGTGATCTATCACTGAATCAGACGAACGGTAACATGGAATCTATTTGTTTTATATAATAACGAAAAGCCTTTTTTGTTTCAAAACATTTTAACACAACGCGAAAGCCGGCCTTTTGCCCCGCCTTTGCCCCGCCTTTGCACGAAAAAAGCCATTTGACGTGATTTATACATTCAAAATGAAGCAGTTTCATTGGTTGCTATGCATAGCAAAGAATTGTGATTGGTCAAGAAAAATCATGCCACTGTCAAACCTGACTCGAGCGTCGCTTCTTGTGGAATGAAAACTTACAGCAAAAGCAGAATTGAACTGCAAAATCTACAAATCTTGAAGAAAATGCTGGAATAATCAAGTCAGTTTTTGTCATTGGAGCAGCCCTGTGAGCCGAAAAGCTTAGACGTTGCCTTGAAAATTGCAGGAGTTGAAAAAATAGTCTCGGAAAACTTGTGGTTGCAGTCAACCTAGAGGCCATTTGATTCGAGTTTTGAATGAAAGGAGCGTAAATGACGGTGGAGATTTTTGTCTTCTGTGGTTGGTGATTCTCAAATCAGCTTGATATAGTGTCGGAGACACATTTTAGCTGCGATACTCTTTACCGTGAGCTGCGGTTAGCTATACTTAGCTCGCTGTTGTGCCCTGAAATGGACTGGATCATTCGTATCGGAAAGCAAGGTTATGTATTTTATTTTACCAATTTTAAGAAGTGATGTTTTGATGTTTCATTCCTGACATCAATCAGTGAGTCAACAGTTGTTTTGACACTGGGAAAAGTTAAATTTTTAAATAAATTAATCTCAGAAACATTTTGTTTATTGGGTTTGTTAAATTCGAGAAAACGGAGTGGTTCTCGGCTCACCAAGACCAAGTTTGTGCGTGGTTTAGTCGCACTCAACTGCCGACTGAGGCTGCTAGAAAATTATTTCTGTATCACTTTTTCAAAAGAAACTTTATCTTTCGTTTTCTGGCTTCTCAAACCTGTTCAATTCCTTGGCAAGACTTTTTTGTACATAAAATATCATATATCAGTCACATAATATCAGTCACATAAAATATCATCCTAATTCTCAAAACTTTCTGCCATTTTAAAACTTCAGAGGGAAAAACTTTGTAATGATGATGTCAATCGTGCATCTGTCCTCTAATAGGTCATAGGCGATAACCAATCAAAATGCAAGAATAACTTGGGTTATTATATAATTAACAGTAGATGCTGCTTGGAAAACCGAGTCAGTTTTGCATACGTTATTTCTAGACAATGAAGAGGGACCCTGGTAAAATGAAGCCCACATGTCAAATTGCAGCTACTTTTGAGCACTTTGACGTTCTTGCCCGTAGCCTTTCAAATGGTTTTTATTACTTTGAAACTCAGAAAATCCTGAAGAGTTGAATTTGATTCCAAAAGGTCAATTGTGTACTGAACCAGTCACAACAAAGTTCAGGACATGTGCGGAGAAAACCTCAACCACAACCAATTGAAATTTGCAGTTTAGCTCAGGGTCCTTCCCTGAATGACTTTATTGGGTCTGTGCATGAGTTGTATGATACTCTGTCTTCAAATTTGCAACTTAGCGAGCAAAAGCGACTGCTCTACTCATATGGCATACAAATAAATACATGTAAAGAACACTTCGGAAACTTTGCACTTTTGTGGGAGCCTGTGGCTATCTAAGACACAAGAATAAGAAGTGTACAGGGAAAACTTATATGTGGTTTTAATCAGATGGCAGAGATATAGCCTTGGCTCCTATGTGGAGCATAGCTCGTTTACAGTTTTCTTCCACTGTTCTCTGTCTTGGGCTTCGTGTTCAATTTGGGTCCATCATAGACCTATTTGCTGCAGTTCTTGTTCAGCTGATCTTCTCCAGTTGTTTTTTGGCCTCCCACGATTTCTCTTTCCTTGGGGGTTCCAGAAAAGTGCCTGTTTAGTTACGCTGTTGTGTGGTTTTCTTAGCGTGTGGCCAATCCATTTCCATTTCTTTCTTCTGATTTGGACCTTCATCCTGTCTTCCTGGGTTTTTGCCCATAGATCATCGTTGCTGATAGTGTTTGGTCATCTTAAGCCAGGATGTGGCGTAGGCAGCGGTTAACGAAGGCTTGAGTTTTATCTGTGATGTTCTTTGTTACTCTTCAGGTTTCAGCTCCATACATCAGGACTGTTTTAACATTTGTGTTGAAGATCTTGGTCCTCAGGGATATTTCCTTTGATCACCACACGGGTGTGAGTAGAAGGAAAGCTGTTCTGGCTTTGCCAATCCTCACCAACACGTCTCGTTCAGATCCTCCATCAACAGCTATCACGCTTCCTAGGTAGGTAAGGGAGGCGACATTCTCTATGTCGTCGTTGTCTAACTTAATTGGAGCTTGGTTTGTGCTGTTTATGCGCATTGTCTTGGTCTTGCTTTTCTTGATGTTAAGACCTGCAATTTCTGCGGTTGTAGACAGTGAATGGACTTTGTCCTGCGCATGCCTGTGGTTGTGGGAAAGTAGAGCGATGTGATCAGCAAAATCTAGATCGTGGAGTTGGGAGAGGAGAGTCCATTGTCATCCTGTCCTGGAGCCTTCCGTCGTGGTCTTCATTATCCAATCAATAACCAAAAGGAATAGCATAGGTGATAAGGTGCAGCCTTGTCGGACTCCTGTCTTTACAGAGAAAGGCGGTGTTAGTTCACGATTATGTACTACTCTGATTTGGGAATTGTAGTAGGACTGTTGCATGATGGCAATAAACTTCTCCGGGATTCCATAGTGACGGAGAATCTTCCAGAGTGTGTTGTAGTCGACACTATCGAAGGCCTTTTCGAAGTCTATGAAAGTGATGTATAGTGAGGAGTTCCATTCTAGCGACTGCTCAACTATGATTCTTAGGGTTGCGATATGGTCAGTACAAGACCTGTTCTTTCTAAAGCCCATTTGTTGGTCCCTTAAGGTCTCCTCAAGGGCATCTATTAGTCTTTGCAGGATTATTTGGCTGAGGATTTTTCCTGGTACAGATAGCATGGTAATTCCTCTATAGTTGTTACAGTTTGCTAGGTCGCCCTTTTTGGGGACCTTTACAAGGTAGCCCTCTTTCCAATCCTCAGGAATAGTTTCCTCCTCCCAAACCTTCTCAAAGATCTCATACAGCATCTGCGTTGAGGTGATTAGATCTGCTTTTAGAATTTCTGCTGGAATGCCATCTGGCCCTGGAGCTTTCCCATTCTTTTGTTTCTGTATTGCTTTTGCTATTTCCTCCTTTCTGGGTTTTTCGGTATTAACATCCAACATGAGCTCGGCTTCTGGGATAGCTATAGAGCCTTGTGGTGGCGATCGATTCAATAATTCCTCAAAATATTCCCCCCATCTCTTCAGTTGGTCTTCCTGCTTGGTGAGCGTGTTGCCATATTTGTCCTTGATGGGTTTTGGTGCAGCGATCTTCTTTTCCTGCTAGCCTCCTTGTCAGTTCGTACAGGTCTTTCATCCTGTGTTGATTTGCTGCTGTTTCTGCTTCCTTTGCCAGATTGTTAATAAACTGTCTTTTATCATGCTTTATAGCTCTTCGCACTTCCTGGTTGGCTTTGTTGTACTGTTTCTGCGCTTCTCTTCTAGCAGCCCTTGTTCTGCTGTTGCTGATCTTGTCCTTTAGCTTCCTTCTGCTCTCGATTTTGCTCAAGGTTTCTGTGGTGATCCATTCTTTGTGCTGGTTTCGCCTTAGACCTAGGATCTCGTTAGATGTATCTGTCCATGCCTGCTTCCGGTCATTCCATACACCTTCTATGCTCTGCTGTTCCTCTTCATCTGCTAGTTCTGCTAGGACCTGGTACCTGTTGTTTAGTGCAATCTGGAAAGCTGTAAGAGAGAGTGGATCTTGAAGTAGCTTGGTATTATATCTTGGAGCTACTTTGGGGTTTATGGTGTTGTATTTCCTGAGCTTTAGCCTCAGTGTGGCCACAACTAGGTGGTGATCTGATGCCACATCTGCTCCTCTGCTCACTCTCACATCGTGCACTGATCGCCTGAATCTCTTGCTAATGCAGATATGGTCAATTTGGTTTTCAGTGTTGTGGTCTGGGGACATCCAGGTTGTTTTATGTATGCGTTTGTGTGGGAAGATGGAGCCACCAATAACCATACAGTTGAACGCACACATTTCCACGAAGAGTTCCCCATTTAAATTTATTTCACCCTCTCTATGCCTTCCCATAACTCCCTCTCTTCCTGTGTTGTCGCTGCCGATCTTTGCATTGAAGTCTCCCATAATGATTAGAAGGTCTCTCTTTGGTATTTTATCAATGATGCTCTGCAGGGTGTCGTAGAATTCCACTTTCTCCTCAGGCTCTGCGGCATTTGTTGGAGCATATCCTTGCACAATTGAGATGTTAGTAGCGGTATCATAGAATCTTGCAGTAATCAATCTTGCATTAACTGGTTCCCATCCCATCAATGTTTTGGCTGTTTCCACTGAGAGCATAAAGCCTACCCCATGCATGTGCCTTGCGTGGTCATCCTCATAGCCTGAATAGAGTATCGTTTGGCCAGATGCTAGCCTAAGCCTTCCGGACTTGGTCCATCTTGTTTCGCTGATACCAAGTAGACTGATTTTATATCTACTCATTTCATTTGCAATCTGTTGAGCTTTTCCTGCCTCAAACATGGTTCTAACATTCCATGTCCCAATCTTAATGGTAGTCCTGGGTGTGAGTAGTCGGTTCGGCCTTGCACCATCCACAGTGTGAGTTTGGCTGCACTGCGTCATTTCAATCCCATTTGGGGTTGCCCCTCTTTCGCCCAAGACTGGTTGGGTGATACGAATTCCTGTAGACGTTTCTGTAACCATGAAAGTTTTATGAGAGTAGGGGGTTAGCCTACTGCTCGACCCCCAACCTGGAGGACCAGGGTTTTTCTGTCAGGGTTGTCCTTCCCTTAGCCACTGATATCTCGTTATTTAAAGGTGCCAGATGCTCGCCTTTTGCCGTTGTTGCTCAGCTACAGCGTAGAACTGCATTACCAGGGTTACAGCGAGGATGTGCAACAGAGGCATCTTCAAACATTCATATTTCTTTTTGCAGTGCATTCCCTAAACGAAAACAGTTGGCACATGTCAATTTGGCATTTTGTGCAGTATGTTTAACATTTCTTATTGCTGCTTTTATGCATGAGGTGCTTGTCTCTTCGCAGAGGATAATTTAGAAAATATGTATTCATCCATAGACTTTTCACGGAGCCTGTGATATTTGGAAAGAGTAGCGTTGTATACTTTTTACAGTTCCAGGGAATCTGCATAATTGCTAAACAGTTTCATCTTAAAGCCTGGTTTTCATATGTTGGGAAAATCCCAGACGATCAAGAATTTTACCTTTTGCCGACCATCCCACAGTTTTGTTGATGTTTTGGATATTCGCAATTTAGGTGATTGGTACATTGCCGACGGAAGCCAACATCCCCGAAGGTATAAATTTGAGTTTTCATTTGTCAGGAATGATCGCCGACTTTCGCAGAAATCTGGGACGCATCGGGAAAATAGAAACACTCCCGATTCTCCAGATATATCCCCGTTCATCCCAGACGATCGGGAATATCTACGATTTCGAGTTTTCATTAGTCGGCAAAATCTAGGACGGTCGGGAAACAGTAAAATACTAGACGGTCTGGGGTTTTCCAGACATATGAAAACCAGTCTTTAATCTCTCTTGTTCAATATTCACTTCACCTGGCACGGGCAACGAAGCGAATTACTAAATTTAGCAGTCACATACTTTATTTAGCGAACATGTGATGTCATGAAATCCTGTTATAAATTAACCACATATGTGAAAGTGAAGAGTGATCGTCGCAGTAAATTTTCCAATTTAAGCAATTGGAAAGAAGAAGCCTGAAAAAAATCAGGGCTTCAAATTTACTGCGATGATCACTCTTCACTTTCATCTATATCCGCAGTACAGATATGAATTATTTCATATATACTTCACATCTAACCACATATGTGTTAAAACAGCTTAGAAATTTCTTTCAAGACCACTGAAAAGGGCTCTTATTTTAAACTTTCGTTTTCGCCAAATTTTGATCGAATAATTACAATAATCAAAAATTTGCATAAAGGACAGTTTCGTTTTTTTAATCATGCGCTCCACTGTTCAAACTGTTGAAACACAAAAATGAAACATAAACATCAACACTTCAATGGAAAAATTAGAACTTCAACATATGCTTGTGCAAAAATCATGCAGTTTCTCACAGGCAAGGACATTTTTTGTGCTAAATCATGTGGAACAATATTACATTACACAGACGTGACAACTTTAAACGTGAAAATTCCTTGTTTTGTCCTGCCAAATATTTTTTAGTTCTGCAGATATCATCAAATTCGCACGTAAAACTATAAAATGTTAGTTACAATCAGTTGCTCGCTTTATCACATCGTTCAATGGACAAGAAAGCTGGGCGTACTTTATTATAAAAAACTGGAAGAGAAACCACCGAAGAGAAGCAAGACCCATGACCTAACTTAATATTAAACCTAAATTTACGACTAATATAGATCACACAGGCTATTGAATTGCACTGCGCTTTCAGCGCTTTTGTTTTTCAGGCTAATGAGAGCATGGGAGCTCGAAGAAGTTTCGTTTTGTTTTGTTCCGTTCTGTTTCAATACATTTGCTGGTTTCGTTTTGGGTTTTCACACAAACCGAAATCTAGGTGCCCAGACGGGCAACCCCTTTTCGTTTTCAGTCGCCTGAGACCAAATGTTAGTCGCCTGAGGCGACCAGGCACCATTAGAGCACAGCCTTGCAAATGTTTTCCTTGCAGGAAAAGGGACAGGAAAAAACTGTAACAGGCATCGTAAAAGTTTTCAAAAACGATCAATAACTTTTAAAAAATCCATGGTTACCCCTACATTCATGTTGTAAAATGGAAGTGGCAAACCTATTCAACATGTGATTTGTTTCCGGGGTTGAGCAGAAAGTATTTAGACTCTGACTGTATATTAGCTCAACCAGAGGAAGGCTGTAAGAGACGCTAAAAGCGTTTTCTCAATAAAATCATACCAAAAATGGTTTTTATGTTACCATTTACCATGTAGGGAATGCAGATCAAGTCCATAGTTTGCAAGTTTACGTAACAATATTGTACATTGTATGGTCAGTGGTGTCAAAAGCCTTTTTAAGGTCCATATATATACCACACCATTTAAAAGGCCATTATCTATATTAATAGACCAGTTGTTAATTGTTTCAAGTAGCGCTGTCACAGTGCTATGGAGCGATCAAAAGCCGGATTGATAAGTATTCAAGAGTTTGTTTTTATCTGGGTAAGCCAAGAGTTGTTGATAAAGAATTTCTCAACTTATTCAGGTCAGATTTTGATCCTTTTTTAAAAAATAGGAGTCACCTTAGCGATTTTCCATTCATCTGGAAAGGTTTCAATGTTTCTATACAGCTATTAAAAAATTTTTTGTTAATAGTGATCCAATAATGGACCCAGCTAATTTCACAAGTTTACAAGGCCCTTTGCAGCTGGGGTCACTTGACCACAATTTTCCAAAAAATATTACATATTATATATATATAACTTAAAGAATGCCAGACATGGAAAGAGGATATCGAAAATAGCAAAATAGCCAAGTTCAAGGCCCCTAGCACTAAAGAGTAACTTCATACATGAATTTTTGAAAGATTTAGAGTACATGTGTGGAAAATGATGCTGGAGAGCAAGACCTTGCTCTCCAGCAACTTTTTCCAAACAAATTTTTGTAGCTTTTTTTAAAATTCAAACCGTCATAAAATCTCATTCTTTTATGCCAGGGGCTTCAAACTTTGCCATTTTAATGTTTTTGACATGCTTTTCCATTTCTGGCATTCTTATAGTTGCAGCCCATAATTTTATGAAAAGTAGGTCACGTGAAGGCTTAGCTGCAAAGGGCCTACCTGGCTTTCTTTTCATCAAGCTGACTTACTAGCTTCACACAGTTGTGACACTAAAGAGCCCTTAAGGAGAAGGCTGTTTTAGTGTACTGCAAATAACTTTCTGGGTCAATATTAGAAGGTGATGGTTTACTGGCTAGATTTGGTCCAATAGATGTGAAAAAGTTATTAAAAGCTTCTGCAATTTTAGCTGCAGAATTTATAGTTTTGTCATCAGTTTTAATTTCAATGATATTGCGGTTTGTGCAAGATTTACACAAGCTCTTTTCGCTAGTTAGCTTTCAAGTTTTAGAGAATTCTTTTTATTCAACTCTAAGTTGTTCAGAAAAATACTGAAGTTTGGCTGATTTGATAGCATTGTTAGTTTCATTCTGCACTTGCTTGTATTGGGGAGCAGGGATGGTGCAGTGGGGGAGCAGGGATGGCGCAGTGGGGGAGCAGGGATGGTGCAGCGGGGGAGCAGGGATGGCGCAGTGGGGGAGCAGAGATGGCGCAGTGGGGGAGCAGGGATGGTGCAGTGGGGGAGCAGGGATGGTGCAGTGGGGGAGCAGGGATGGCACAGTGCTGAGAGCGCTCACCTCCCACCACTGTGGCCTGGGTTCAATTCCTGGACCTGGTGTCACATGTGGGTTGAGTTTGATGTTGGTTTTCATCCCTGCTCCTAGGGTTTTTCTCTGGGTTCTCCGGTTTTCCTCTCTCCACAAAAACCAGCATTCCAAATTCCAATTCCAATTCCATCTGGAAACAGTGGATGAAGAGCCACTTTTTGTGGAAATGCCACTGCTAATTCCATTATTATTATTATTATTAGTATTATTATTGTTATTATTATTGTTATTGTTAGTATTGTTATTGTTTTTGTTTTTGTTATTATTATTATTTTTAGCCGCATTGTTTTCAACAATGGCTTTCTTTTTTAAATGATTTTGTTTGTAAATTTTACACGTCAGGTTGTATGTAATCCACAGAGAATGCTTTTTTAAAATCTGCTTGGTTTTAAGTTGGGCATGTTTATCGGCAATTTCCATGAACAGGGTTTTCCACGCATCCCACATAGCAGTTGGATTTAGCTCTAACCTAATTAAATCCCATGGCAGTTGAACAAGATCATTTAAAAATTTGTCTCTGCCAATATTTTAGTACGGTGCATGCCAACATTTCATAACATATTTTTATAGTCATAAAGACCTGTGAGTGATCGCTAATCCCAAGATGAATAACACCAGAATTAACAATTTGTACCCCTTGATAAGAGGAGAGGTTCAGCAAATACTTAGCTGGAGTATGGCATCGTTGTCAATTGGCGTTGTCGTCACCGTTGTATCCCTCCTGCTAGCCATGTTGACCATGCAAAAATAATTGCATGGTTTTCTATTTCTTTACATGAATGTGGTTCTGGTTATGGTGCTTTGCTGGCGGCCCTTCGGGCTGCCAGAATTCCGGAGTGTTTGTGGCTTGTGTGATAGAAAAATGTCAGGATCAAGATCGTTAAAACTTGTTAAGAATGTTCTAAAAGTCGCCATTACCAGACTGGCATTTGACACCTTAAAGTGGTACTATGACAAAAATTACACCTTCCTTTTTAAGCCATTTTGAAACATAAACAAGTAGACTGAATGAGAAGAAAAATACTGTTTACTTTTTTCAAATATCTCTCTTTGTTCCAGAGATATTCAAGTTGTTAAATTATGCGAATTAGCCAAGTGATGACGTCATATACTCAACCAGATTTTGTTCAAGTATGATGAAGAGAGATACCTCAGCCAGTTTATATCAGAAATGTTTGATTCTTTGCAGTAAGGTTCTACTAAATGTGCTCCACCATATGAGCTTAACAGTTCTGTTACCAAGGCAACATACTGGG
Organism: Catalaphyllia jardinei; assembly: GCA_022496165.2. Taxonomy (NCBI): domain Eukaryota; kingdom Metazoa; phylum Cnidaria; class Anthozoa; order Scleractinia; family Caryophylliidae; genus Catalaphyllia; species Catalaphyllia jardinei. The sequence goes on from CM042755.1 coordinate 10,679,283, forward strand.
TTCCAGACCTCCCTCATCAAAAGCTTTTCTGGCCACCTTTGGCGTTCTATTTTGATATTTGCTATCAGCACTTCATATGCATGATCCAGCAAGCCTATAAATATGTTAGCTCAACTTTTGTGGCCTTGTTTAACATTTTCAAGCTGAAAATTACCAACATATTGAAATCAAGTGGGTGGGGCCAGGAAAAGGG
>CM042755.1:10680617-10705617 GCA_022496165.2 Catalaphyllia jardinei
GTGAGGTTTTCCTTTTTTGCCGTGAGGTTTTCCTTTTTTGCCGTGAGTCTTTTTCTTTTGCCATGAGGTTTTCCTTTTTGCCGTAAGGTTTTCCTTTTTGCCGTGAGGTTTTTCTTTTTACCGTGAGGTTTTTCTTTTTGCTGTGAGGTTTTTCTTTTTGCCATGAGGTTTTCATTTTTGCCGTGAGGTTTTCCTTTTTGCTGTGAGGTTTTCCTTTTTGCCGTGAGGTTTTCCTTTTTGCCGTGAGTCTTTTTCTTTTACCATGAGGTTTTCCTTTTTGCTGTGAGGTTTTTCTTTTCGCCATGAGGTTTTCCTTTTCACCATGAGGTTTTTCTTTTTGCCATGAGGTTTTTCTTTTTGCCGTGAGGTTTTTCCTTTTTGCCGTGACATTTTTCTTTAATCTAAGTTCCCTTACATGTAATGGGATGGTTTCGGTGATCGTGATGACCCGTGGCAGAGTAATTATCAGTGGGAAATTGGGGAATAGTCATTAAAAGTCATATTGACTTGTCTCCATAAACTATACAAAAACACGAGAAAGTTTCCAACGAAATGTACTCTTTGATAAGAACTGAACAGTGTGCTTTACGTGAGAAGAGGTTCAGTTCAGTGATTGACATGTCGCAATGACATTTACAGATATCGCTGTTACTGCATTTTTTCCCAGTTGGATTTTATCCCTGCTGCATGTCCCTGCTATGTGTCCCTGAAACATGTCCTACTGTGTATGTTCATTTCTCAGCAATTGTTTTTTCAGGGTGTTTTCAGTAAAGATACCAATCTCAATAAAGCTCGTGAACACTCGCTGTTGATCTCGTTACGACCACCATATGTCACCATACTGACACTGGTCAGAGATGCCGCCTCCAGACTGCCCAATGGTGAGGGGACTAGGGCTGAGGTATATCAACTTCTTCAAAACGTTTTTTCCTTCTAGCTTTGCATTCCCTGTAGTATTGTAACTGATGCATCATACAGAAGATGATCAAACTGTAATTGCCCTGTTATGGTCTAGTACAGTAAATAATGGTGAATTATGAGGTTATTGATACTTTAAGGCAACTGTATTTACATCCCTTGAATTCCTAACATATACATTAGATTTTGTGATATTATGTGGGACAAAGATGGCATGAAAACTGAAATCACAAGGGAAAACGTACCACTTACCTTTGCCAACCATTCTAGCTATGAAAATTTTGTTTAAAAGTGAGGCATGATCGACTTGAAAAATTGCACTCTAAGTTGTGGTTGCTCTGTCCTATATACAGGAGAGCCTTTCAAATCAAGTGTACGATGTCCCTTTAATCAGTGTAGCTCACATTGAACTCATCTCAGGAAAATTGTTCTTGTCACAATGGGCGTTATTGAATGTCCCAACAAAGTTTCCTCACACATATCTTTAGGAACACACTTCTAAACAGACCATTCAAGGCCTAGCTTTTAGGAATTCATAAGATCTATCATTAACCAAATCTGTCCATGGACTAGGCTCGATTACCAGCCGCTGTTTGGGAAAGGAGCCCGCGTCCTCCCCCCACTTAACTCAGCCACATGTTTCTGTTGTTGTTAATCTTAGTCATATGACTCTTTTGGTAGGTCTGTGAGTTGTTAAAGGACTCTCAATTTCTCAATCCCAACTCATCTGATGCACAGGTTGGTATTTTGACATTTTTATTGCACATTGTGGGTGCAATGAACTGGAGTTTTTTCCACAGTTAACCAGTCAGAGGATCGTTCAGACTAGCCTAATTCTCTCCTTGCACAACACCGCTCTCTCATTTTTACGCTCACCATTTTTATAGCAGCGCAGCTGCACCCCAGCTAACTAGGGAGTTTAAGCAAATCACTACAGCTGGCTACAAAGTAGGCTAAACGAACAAAAACAACCTCATTGGTGCTGAACACGAATGTTTCACTTGAATCACTTTGCCATTCCAACACCTTTACCATGACTTACCGTAAATTTATGATTTACAACCGTATGAGAGGCAAACTCGACACAATCTTTGATCTAAATTGACTTTAAAGGGACACTATCACGATGTAGCGCATGTGCAAACGTGACTGGTTTCTTTCATCGGAAAACAATAGAACTGTCACTTTGTCGCATCATGCCGATGCGACAAAGTTATTTATATCCCATTTGCCACTCGCGTTCATCTCTCAATTAGAGGAAGAAAGGTCAACTCGCTCAACTAGTGAGGGAAAGCGACTTGTTTTTTCGTGTTAAACAGCAAATAAAAACTTATTGACCAATGTAGTGGTGGAACACGTGACAAGCCGCATGAGTAGTGGAAAAACAAGGCAACGGTAAGTCTGTGGTTCATAACAAGCCTGAATATGCTGATGTGCAAATGTTATGATGGAAGTTTTACTGATTTTATACACGAGTCCTTATCATATTTACAAAACTGTCCTGACAGCTGAAAACAAATAAATCGGAGTCAATCTCACAGAGTATATCTGGGCGAAGAGAACCTGATAGAATGTCTGAATATCGAGAAAGAAAACCAACAAGTAAAGGTCTGCTTGCTCGAGTAAAATGTCAACAAAGAAACGCTCGCACCAGCGCGATCATTTTAGTGTTTCCCAAGCCTTGTGAATCGGTTTCTTTGAAAACATCCTGGTATGTTGCTGGTTCCATTACTTCTCAGTCCTTTCCCGATTTTCAAAACCTTTATGAAAGCTGCCGGGAGAAAGCCGTCTTCGTCCAGCGCCATAACATTTCCTTCCACTCGAAGTTCCGTCAAACGGCATTGAAGTTAACACCGAAAGGTCTTGATTACACACAAATTGACACTTTAGGAGAACCCTGTATCACTGATCTTTGATTCTGAGAAGTTTTAGGGCAAAGCCAAAGTTGATTGAGGATGATGCAAACGGATTTGTGAAAGCTCTATATCAATTCTTGCATCTTTGAATTCTTGACCTCCTAAGCAAAAATCAAACTCTTGCACATGCGTAAAAACGTGATTGTGTTCCTTTAAAGGATATAGTATTTAATGGAATTGCTTAAAATGCCAAGATGTCCACTGAAAAGAGCACATAAGCGAAGTAAACTTGACGTAGTAGCCACAAAGACAAAACATGCCGACTCACATAGTCATATGCATTTCACAAGCTAACGGCTGGAGGGAAAATTTGCTTCTGGCAGCCATTTCTGTGCCAGCTGTAGCGATTTGCTTGAAGTCCCTTCTGAACATGAGGAAGAGGCTACTTCATACAATTTGTTTTCGTAAAAATCACTCGACATCACACACATAAATTCATTTACTTAATAAAATCTAGTCTGCGATTGACCAACATGAAACCACTGCAGGTGTCTTTTCCAAAGCGTTTGATACCATCGATCATGAAATCTTATTCACGAGGATGGAACACTACAGTATCTGTGATTAGCATTAGCATTAGCATTATTTTATTAAAATTCAAATTCAACAGATTCTGTGATGCGGCTCTGCAGTGGATAAAAAGCTTCTCTTCTTATCGCTATCAATTTGTTCAGTTCAATCAAAGTTGTTCTTTGATGCAGACCAGTACGTGTGGTGTACCGCAAGATTCCATTCTTGATCCATTATTTTTCATACTTTACATAAGCGATCTCCAAAATGCTTAACAATTGTAGAGCTTCTGCGCTCTGCTGACAATATACTAGTACATGTATATTTTATTCTCACTCCAACCCAAATACCTTAGAATCGATACTAAATAACAAAGTTTGACTATGTTGTAACAAATTATCGGTGAATGTAAAGAAAACGACTCTCATTTTCAAACCCTGGCAGAAGAAATGTAACCATAACTTTTCTACCTCCCTTGGTGGCCAACTTTTAACAGAAATCAAAGCTACTAAATGTCTTGGGGTATATATTGACAAGCACCTTACTTGGAAAAATCATATCAGCTATTTATGTAACCAAATCTACAAATCAATTGGCATGTTATTCAGGTCCTGCTTCTATCTATCTTCAAAAACTAAACTCACCCTGTGTACTACTTGCTAATGTACCCTTATATCACCTATTGTGACTTTACATGGTTGTCTACGTACGTAACTAACTTAAATAGAATTTATTGTTTGCAAAAACGGGCTGTGCGAGCTATTGCCAATTCAGACTATAGAGCACATTCTGCTCCTTTTTTCTCCACATTAAGAATTTGACATTTATCAAATCAACATGTTTAAAATAGCTTAATTTATGTAGTTATCATGCCCTGTTGCCTCCATTATTCCTCAACTTGTTTTTGACAAACAGTCAAATTCATGGCTGTAGCATCAGAATAGCCAATAGTAATATCACGTACATCATTTGAACTAACTAATCTAAAAGAAATTCACAATTCTTTACCAAGGTCCAAAGTTCTGGAATTCCCTTCCTGTTATACCGGTAATCACTTCTTTGTCAAGTTTTCCCAATTTCAAGAAAAAAACGCCGAGAGTTTTTAGTAAAATCATTACTGAACTGGCAAAGCCGCACACTGTAGCACTATCTATGTGACCGTATTGTTAGGTATGAGGTGGCCTTAACTATAAGTCTGGTGGTTTCTAGAGGTTGCCTTGCCATACATTGAAATATTTGTAAGTATTTAATATAATAGGTAAAAAGGCAACTAAACCTAATCTTGAATTTGAATGTTGATGTACTAATCTTGTAATGAGAAGTGTACTGAAGACTGCTTCTGGTTGAGTTGTAAGCTGTGACTACCACTTATTACCATAGGATTTTGAAAAAGTGTTGTGTGATAATCATCAAGTATTCTCGTTTTTTTCCATAGCGATGTGGTCAATTGTAATGTAGATCGCCACGTTTCGACTGCATACTGCTGGTCCTCATCAGGCGATGAGGTCGACTGATTATGTGATGTTTTAAGGGGGATACTCTGCTGTGATTGGTTGGTTTTCAGCAGCTGTGATTGATGCATTTTGATCCTTGATGTTTCAGTGTGTTGTTTTCTCAACGGTCTGCTGTCTTACAGTTCTCCTGTTGCTGTGTTTCTTGATCATGGGCATCCATGTTTCCAGAATTTCTATCCCACTATCCCTTTTGATGTTGCTATAGGGCAAAGTCTTGTGTGAATCGCCTCTTTTACTTTCTGTGTGTACCCATGAGAATCGCCATCAATAAACTTTACTTCGTTTCAAAGTGGGTTGTCTGAGTATGGGCAAGTCAGATGTCTCCCTCATGTTCTTTGATTCTGTCTTGCATAGGTCTTCCAGTCTCGCCAATATAGACTTTACGCAATAACAGGAAATCCTGTAAACCAGTCCATCTTGTTTAACCGGCCCAACAGCGTCTTTCAGTGTACTAGATGTGATTTGAAAACAGCCCATATGCCTTGTTGCTGTTGGCAGCGGCGTAGTTGTTCAGAAGAGGTCAGCGATCAGCGGTGTAAGTGTTGTGCAGTCCTCAAGCCTGGGATCGTCTTCTAGTTTCTCTTGCACAGCTTGTACAATGGCATTGATAGGAACATTGGTAACCAGCGACTCTACGTTGAAAGACACAATGATTTCGTTGTCTAGGATAGTTTCGCTGCTGATGGTGGATAGGAAGTTACTTGTTAAAAGAAGTTGTTAGCTAGGCAAGCAGATAAATCATATGCGAAGGTGTTAACGCATGACACTGCAGGTCACTATACGATACTTCGGTCTTATGAATCTTCAGTATACCATAAATTCTAGGTGGCTGCTTGTGTTTAGGTCTGATTTTGTTGTAAACGGCTTCTGCCGTTGTTTTACATGCTATTATTGGCCTACAAAATTTGTCATTGTCTTCCTCCAATCATAATCCAGAATTACGCATTCATGAGGAGTGAGATTAGGGACTTTACAATATGGTACGGCGAGGCTGTAGTACAGCGGGAAATAGTGAAGATCACTTCTGGTGACATCATGTCTTGTGTTCCACTATGGCTTTACCGCCGTAGCCTTGCTTTCTACTACAGGAAAGTGCCTAGTTTCACATACTCTTCACATACGTAAGTATAAGCCTGCTGTTCACTTCTCATTTTAACACTTTTTTCATTCTTTGAACAGCCTAGTTTGAAGGTAAAGCACTCAATCATAAAAATCCTTTCGAAAATAACTGTTTCTTTGTCATTTGTACAGAAAATTAGAATGATTTTAACACCTATCGTAAGCGACAGTCACATTTTATTGATCGGTCTGAACAGCCACAGATAAGAAAGCTTTGTATCTTCTAAGCTCGGCTGTTCAAAATGTATTTTATTAGAATTGAAAGCTGTGTATTTTCGGACTTACCACATTGTATGAACCCTACCCATGCTGTGCTGAAATCAAGCTTTTTATCAGTGTTAAGCTTATGTTGTTTTGTGGTTTGAATTACACTAAGCGGTTCTAAAAGCAGCTGAGAGGCAAATCTAAGTTTTGGGAGATGTAAGATCGACACAAGAGAAGGAAATCATTGTCATTGATCGAGCCTTTGTCGTATGAAAGTAGAATAAAGTCAAACGTATCCATTTTTGTAAAGACACGTAGTTGCCGTACAGCGAAATCTTAACCTGTTTGAGGTTTGGAGGGAATGGAGTTGTCAGCCTAGTCCCTCACGGCCGAAGTAGCCATAGTAGCAGCCCACCTTAGTGTATCTTAAAGTCCCTATTGTCTGTGAAGGACCAACTCCTTAGAGTAGTAGCTTGATGAGTTTCTCAGGCCCTCTTGCCATGAAGTTTTGGTGTAAATGGACCTCCATCTTCTTTAATCTCAGTTCTCTGCTATTCTTTGGCAATGGCATACCTTCAACTAACGAGTTGTTGGGAAGGGAAAGATCTCTCTGGACTTTCAAAAGTGCTTGTGAAATTAAAGATTTGAGCTCTTTATCTCACTCCATTATCAAGACGAGTTGCCATACTTGGAAACAAAAAATACTGAAGTATTTATACCCTTCAGTGCTTAGGGCATAATCAAATTGACGTGTGCTTTGATTCCGCTGTGGCTATTTTGAATACTGCGTGCTTTGTTCCATAAATGAATGGGTTTTACGTCCTCCTATCCTGTGGCGGCAGTTTGTCTACTTGAACATTCTAAGACTTACTAAGCATCCTTTCGAGCCACATTGGAATTCAACCGGTATGAGAATCATTGTCGAAGACATTCAACTATTGACAAGCTTAGTCATGCCTTCCAGTGCTGAGAAATCCAGAGCAAGAGTAAAGAAGTGGAAGAAAGAAAATGCAGAAAACCTCTTCACACGAAACAGAGGTATAACCAATCATGAACTTTGACTGCATGAGGAAAGCCTCAGCCCTCAGGGCAGCAACAGCAGTAGACTTGTATGAGGTAATTGCATCAGAACAGGAGCAGGATTTAGTGGCTGATTTTGATTTGTCTTTAGTTGATGTATAAAAGAGGAGCCACCACATGTCGTAAAAGCAATGATAACAATGTTTTATTCTACGACGTAACAAATCTGGTGTGTGGTCAGTGGTTTCTTTTCAGGCTCCCTAAATTCCCTAGCTATTGGTGGTCATTGATGTCAGTAAATAAATTAGAATGAATTAAAAAGCATCCCTTCCCTTTCGAGGAGCAAAATGCGAACAAAACAAAAATCTCTTGGTAGAAATGAAAAAGAAAGGGGGTACCCCCAAAAGTCAGTGATCACACAAAATTGAAAATGAAAAACTATTTTTAATTACTCGTTTGCATGTTTTGCAATGAAACTTTTGTACCAAAACCAGAAAGCATGACATTCTTTGACATGACATTGAACAGTGTCATCGGCGTGAAAACCACATCTGGGTAACAATTTCTATTGGGGAATGATGTGTCTGAGTTTGTAAAGATTTCAAAGTTCACATCAACATTCTATTCTCGCCCAAAAAACTAAAAGTCTTACTAAATCAGGAGGGATTGGTTACTGCCCGGCACGCTAACTTCTTTCTGTAGTCAACACTCACAAATACATTTATTCCGAAAAACAATGAAAACACTTACATGACTTTACCTTGGATAAGATGTATAACAACAATTTAGTATAAGTAGGTTCCAACAGTTGGGATAAGGTATCCTCTTTAATAACATGTCATGTGGTTAAAAACCAAAGAGAAGACGGGGGAGATAAGACGGTATACTCCAGAGTAATTCATAAAGTGTTGGGAACTAGACTTGTTTCCTGTTTCTCAAATCCTTGGTCCCATATCCTCCTTCTTCTTCCCCTATACTAATTTGCCTATTTTTCCTCACCCTCTTTCTTTTAATTATTTTTCCTCCTCCTCCTCTGTCTCCTCCTCTTCCTTCTCCCCTATAAATGTAAAAAATGTAAAATGTAATTTACTGTCAAACACAGGGAGTGCTTGCACGATCACCTGAGCCAGAGGCTCATGATAAAGTGCTTGACAATCCAAATCAAATTGGAATTTGGAAATGTTATCCCTCTTCCTCAACCTCCTCTTTCTCCTCTTCCTCCCCCTCCCCCTCCTTCTTATCATCCCCCTCCCCATCTTTATTTTTCTTACTTTTTCTCTTCCTCTTTCTCGTCCTCGTCCTCCCTATACTTATTTTATCTTTTTCCCTCCTCACCCTTTTCTTCTTCCTCCTCCTCCTCCCTATCTCCTCATCCTACTTCTCCTTCTCCACGTATACTTATTTTGCCTATTTTCCCTCTCCTCCTCCTTTCCCTTCTCTTCCTTCTCATTCTGCATTTCCTCCTCGTCCTCCTCATCCTCTTCCTCCTCCTCTATACTTATATTGCCTATTTTTTCCTTCTCGTCCTCCTAATCCTCTTTCTCCTCCCTCTATACTTACATGTATCTTACCTATTTTTCCTTCTCCTCCTGCTCTTTATTTTTCTCCTCCTTCTCCTCTACCTCATCCTCCCTTTAACCTTATTTTGACTATCTTTTTATTATTATTTTCTTTACCTAGGATAAAAATAATGCGCTTCATCTAACTTAAGTCATTTGAAGTAAGGAGTGGGAGATCTAAACATATCCTCTTTGTGCCGTTATTGTCAAAGACTTTTCACACTCGCAGACAATAGAATCCATCACTAGAAACATAATTGTCAAAGCAGTGGATGTCGAAAACACATGAGAATGTCCCAAAGATTACATTTCCTGCTGAAAAGCACGATGGGATTCCTAGTGGGACGGATAGAAATGGGGGAAGTGTTTCGGTTCAAGATACCCTGCAGTAATTTGATTGTTGGTGCCTCTGTCTGCGGAAAGACTTGTTTCACCGAATCATTACTCTTGAATCACTTGGAAGAGGAAGAATTGTTTGAAAACCCTCCCCCAATGATTCAATATTGCTATGGGGCATGGCAAGATTGATTCCGAGGCATGAAAGACACTGGTGTGCAATTTCACGAAGGGGTTCCAGAGCCATAATTATCATCTCAAGGTATGGTTTCCAAAGGGTAGATTACTTGTGTTAGACGATCTGATGGCAGAGGGAGGTTAGGACAAAGAGTTGGTGGACTTACTCAATAAACATTCTCATCATCTAAATATCACCGTGTTGTACTTGTGCCAAGACATGTTTCCACCAGGGAAATAGGCTTGGAGTATTTCCTGAAATGCCCACTACATCATAGCCTTGAAAAATACAAGAGATCAATTAGGGATGAAGAATTTACTGTTTCAAGCTTTTCCCACTTGCTAGCAAGACATGATGGACATGTATTAAAATATGACCGAACAACCATTTGGGTACACGGTCTTGGATTTACATCCTGCCGGTGATGACAGAAAACATGTATTTAGTCACCTCCTAACACAAAGGATTCCATCGCTGGCATCGAAAAAAGAGAGTCGATTTCTGATCACTGACAAAAATGGTATATAAAATATCAGTTTAATCGACTCGGCTCTTTTGAAGAACGCTGTCTTGGGTAAATGTTCACGAGAATCAAGCGTACTCCTTCAACAGATATCTTTGTTTCCGTGGAAGGAACCAATGATGAAACCGCACAAGAAGAAGAGGTGGAAGAGGAACCTGAATAGGAACAGGAAGAAGAGGAGCCTGAAAAAGAACACGAGGAAGAGGAGGATAGTAGCTGCTCCGAAGAGGAAGATGAAGTGAACAACGATGAACCAGATATGTGGGGTCCGTTTCGTCAAAAAGTCGGGAAAGATCTCAAAGTCACCTACCTGAAAGAAGTCCAGCAGTTACCAGATAAGGGAAAATCCCACAACTATGCCGAAAATGCTGCTTTAAATGCCCTACTACCTGTAAGTAGAAGAAGGCTACAAAGGACTTACTTAGAGCATCTAAAATGGACTCACTGTATCAAACACGATGCAGTACACTGCTTTATTGAGGAAGAGGACATGAATTTTGATGAAGCGGCCAAGTCGGCAGTGGCAAAACAGAAGTTCCTATTAAACAGACTAATTCAAAAGAAGTTACTCCCCGATGATGATGACGAAGAGGAAGCAGTAGATGAGGTTGAAAACTGAATTAGCCATGCAACTCTTAAATGAGTGTGTGATTCTAGAGTTTTACTCATTATTTGTAAGACATGACACAAGATCAATTGCTCCAATCAATCCCTAGGGAATGCCCAGCAAGTTATCTGTAAAAAGGCCTTCCACAAAAAAATATCATGCAAAGAACAGAGAGCGAGTCCTGGCCCAACAAAAAAGGTGTTGTTCAGAGAACATTGAGATTCTCAAAACCCGTCGTAAAAGATGGTATGAAACTAACAAGGAACGACTCGCCAGCAGCAGCAGCCAGAGAGCCTATTGTCAACAGAGCAAGGAACACAAATGTCCGGGCCGGACATATAAAGCGGCGAAAAGCGTCGATGTAACATAAAACAGCTTTCCAAACACAACGAGTTTAATGACAATGTACAGAGTCAGTAGTCATTTTCACAACAAACGATGTCGACCTTTCATCTTGGTTTACAATCTTGTGGCAAGCCGTAATAACCTGTGAAACACAGCAATGATTACCCTGCGAAGCGAAACAAAAAGGGGAAACTAACCAAACAACTTACCATATGATGAAAGGACGGCGTAAGCGAGAGAAATCACAACATTGGCGTAATTTACACGAGCGCTTCACCACGTGCGATTGAAAGTGAACAAGCTACTGAAGCATTATGGCCTTACGTAATCCCTATGGCAAAATCTGGAATCGCGGAATGGACTCGATACAACTGCTTGTTGAGGAATAGCCTCAACATCCCGGGGGGTAGGGCTGAGCGAACCCGAAAACTAACAAATTTAAACTTAGTCTTAGTGTTCAGTGTTCAGGAATGTCAATTTTCACAGCGTTCACATCTTCCCTCTGTTCATCACGTTGCTTCCTCGAGAAGGCACAACTTTGTCACAGGCCGAACAAGTCTCGAGTTCTTCGTCTTCACTTCTGCTGTACGCACACAGAAGTCTTCACCCGGAAACACCCTTGTCACACGCCCTAATAGCCAGCGACTCCTCGGCACGGTGTTGTCCACAACCAGAACCAGGTCGTTCACTGCTAAGTTCCGTTTGTTCAGTAGCCACTTATGGCGTTGCTGCAATGTCGGAACATATTCTCGAATCCATCGAGACCAGAAGCAATCAGCAATGAACTGGGCGTGTCTCCATTGTTTGCGCGAGTACAGATCTTCTTTAGCAAAAACTCCAGGAGGTACAAAGAGGTTTCGGCGTTGTAGAAGAAGATGGTTTGGAGTGAGTGGCTCTAAATCATTGGGATCGTCACTGGAAGGACAAATAGGAGGACTGTTCAAGATTGATGTAACTTCTGCAAACACTGTACGCAACGTCTCCAGACCAACCAGAGCACTCGGACCACTGAGAACAGCCTTCAAAGCTTTCCTGACACTTCTAATGAGCCTTTCCCAGACTCCTGACATGTGGCTTGCCGCGGGAGGTTGAAAATGCCATTCTGGCAGTGGGCAACTGTACCATTCTACTTCTAGTGAATGTAACTCACTCTTGATGTGTGCTTCATTTAAATCCTGAACCGACCGGCGAAGTTCCTTCTCGGCACCGGTAAAATTTGTACCATTGTCCGACCATATCTCCTTTGGGCAACCACGAACTGAGATGAATCGAACCAAGGCTTGGATGAACGTGTCTGTTTCTAGTGAACTGACATCTTCGATGTGTATTGCTCGGCTATTGAAGCATACGAATATGCAGCCATACACTTTAACTGTACTGCGGCTTCGCTTCACGTGAAACGGTCCGAAAAAATCCAGACCCGTATACGTGAATGGGGGCTGGTAGGGTATGAGCCTCTCTTTGGGAAGATCAGCCATAACTTGTTGAAGAGGAGGCGAGTTACGTCTGCGGCAGCTCACGCAACTACTTAGGATCTGACGTACAAGAACTCTTCCTCTTAAGATCCAGAAACACTGACGGATTACGGATAACACATGCTCGCGACCTGCATGGCCCAGTACGCGGTGATAGTAGTGAACTATCAACACAGACACGTGATGGGACTTTGGAAGGATCATTGGGTGTGCGGCGTCAAAGGCAATTGGCGCCTGGCGAATTCTACCTCCCACACGTATGACGTCATCAATTAAGATTGGACTGAGATTGGCCAACTTGCTGTGACGTTTCACCTGTCTGCCTTCCTTTAAACACAAGTACTCCTCACGGAAATGTTGGCGCTGAACTACCCGCACAATTTCTCGACTTGCTTGCTGCAATTCTACCAGCTTGAGTGTACTTGACGTGAGGTACTCTGGAGTTTTCCTACGAACTCTCTTCAGAAAACGTAGCGCCCATGACATTACTCTCAGCAAGCGGGACCACGACGAATAGCGCTGCAGCAAGAGGTCAATCTGTGGTGCACATGAGGTAAACATAACAGTCGGTGACTTCCGTATTTCCATGTCATCATCTTGCAGATCCTCTACTGGTACATTAGGCCACGTTTTTTCAGGTTACCAAAGGAACTTTGGACCTGACCACCAGCGACATCCAACTTGAAAATACTGTGCATTAACACCTCGTGAACCGTCATCAGCGGGGTTTATGACACCGGGAATGTGGTGCCACTGTTCTGGAGAACTTGTTTCGTGGATCTCAGCAACACGGTTGGCAACAAAGGTTTGAAAACGCCTTGTTTCATTTTTGATGTACTGCAAAGATGTCATTGAGTCGGACCGAAAGAAGGTTTGACATACTGGTAGATCAAGTTCCCTTAATATTATCTTGCTTAGACGGGCTGCTAGTACTGCGGCTTGAAGCCCAAGGCGAGGGATAGTCCACTCCTTAATTGGCGCATTGCGAGTTTTTCCCATGACAAAGGAACAATGAATCACTCCTTTCTCATCTACGAAGCGAAGATATGAAACTGCCGCGTAGCCACGCCTGGACGCGTCAGCGAAGTTGTGAAGCTGGACAACTGATGAATTGCGAAGTGACTGAATCTTGTAACACCTTGGGATGCTAATGGTGATGACATGTGGTAGCTCCTCTAACCAACGTTGCCATTGTGAGAGGTAGGGTTCTGGAATTTGTTGATCCCGAGGGAGTTTCTCTCTCCAGAGTTCCTGCAGCAGAATCTTAGCGGAGAACACAAAAGGCGATAGGAATCCTAGCGGATCAAACAGCGAACTCACGGTGGAAAGCACCCCTCACTTAGTGGGCGGTTTCTGTGCTTGTAGGGCTTTAAACTTGAAAGTGTCAGACTGCGCATCCCAGTACACACCTAATGCTCGCTCTAGCGGTAACTGATCAAGATCCAAGTCAAGTAGTGGATTTGCTCTCAGCTCTGGCGAGATAGATTGCAATACCTCTCGGCTATTGCTCGCAAACTTTGTGAGACGGAAGCCTCCTTTCTTAAGCAACTTGGCTAGGTCAGATGTCAAATGGACAGCCTGTTCTGTACTTGGAACGGACTTTAACACATCGTCGACATAAAAGTTTCTATGAACTGTTCTGATGACTTCAGGCGAGTATTTTCTTTCGTTGTCTTGTGCTGTCATACTAAGAGCCTTGTTGGTGCAACAGGGGGAGGACTTTGCTCCAAAGATGTGGACCAGCATCTTATAGTCTTCTGGTATCTCATCAATACTAGTTGGCCACCACAGGAATCTCAACGCATCAGTGTCACTTGGCGTCACATTGGTGTGGTAGAACATGCCCTCAATGTCTGCGGAAAAGGCGACTTCCTCTTCACGGAAACGAATTAAGACACCAGTGAGGTCATTGGTAAGACAAGGTCCTTGCAACAACTGATCATTTAAAGATGTACCATTGAACCTTGCGGCCGCATCAAACACTACTCTCACCTTACCCAGCTTGTTGGGGTTTGTTACTGGATGATGGGGAATGTACCAAGTGATGTCACCGACTGTGGCAGCTTCCTCTTTGCTCAGCTTTCTAGCGTACCCTTTATCTACGCACTCCTGAATGACATCTCTGTATTTAACTTCAAGCTCTGGATCACGACGGAAGCGCTTCTTCAGGTATTGTAATCTTGCTTCAGCTAAAGTTCGGTTGTAAGGAAGTACAGGATTTTCATCCCTCCATAGAAGGCCCATCTGGTAATGGCCATCCCGCAGCCTAATTGAGTTGTCGATAAGCTTCAGGGCTTTCCGATCTTCCACTGATAATGGTTTGATTTCAGGCCACGAGGTGCCATAGGATTCAATCTTCCAGAATTCTTCAAGCTGGTCGTTTAGGGAAACATCTTCACCACTGATGAGGTTAAGCTGTCCCTGGTTGGGGGACTGTACATTTGAAAAACCACCGAGTATGCTCCAACCAAGACAAGACTTGATGGCAAGTGGTTCATTTCGGTTTCCCTTTCTTACATCAAGAGGTACGAAGGCTTCTTGAATGTTAGTACCTAGTAGGATAGAAATCTTCCTCCTTTCCACCTCTGGGAAACGCACTTCCTGTAAATGTGGCCATTGTTCTAAAGATCTTGACAACCTTGTATGTTTCAGGGGAATAGTAAGATCCTTTACGGCCCATGCAGAATTGACAGCAATGACATGGTCGTTCTTGGTATCCAATGATGCAATTTTGAAGTTAACCTTCATTCCCCCTTCTTCAACATCAGTACTGTTCACTGTCGTGAGGGAAAGCTTAGTTGGTGTTCCTTCGATGTTTAGCAACTTTACAAGAGAAGGGTCAACCATAGTTATGTCAGACCCTGAGTCAATTAGACCATAAAATTATGTCGTGATTTGACGGCCAGAATTGCTTATCACCTTCACTGGAATGACTTGGAGTAGCGCTTCAGAAGAATCAACTGCTGCACTGACTGAATGCATTGAAGTATTGCATGATGTACCTTGATCGATCATCAAGTCCTGGTTGACTTCATTGGTTTGGTTCACAGTTCCCTTGTCAGCTTCTTCCCGTGGTTCATGAAAATGTAACAACGTGTGATGTGCTTGTCCACAGCCTTCCACTTTACACCTGATTGTCGACTTGCATTTTCTTGAGTTGTGTAAAGATGAACTAATACAGTTAAAACATATTTTGTGTTGCTTAACAAAGTCATTTCTTTCCTTAGGAGATTTGGATTTGAATGTCTCACACTGGTACAGACGGTGGGGTTGATGACACATTGGACAAGGCTCACCCTTTGTTGCTGTCATGTTCACAAAAAAGGGGGATTTAGGAGTCACGGGCAGCTTGCCCCTAGACTTAACTCTAGTCACCACGTTTTCATAGCATCCAGCACTGAAGAAGGGATGGTTCAAGACAAAGGCTCGCTCCTTGAGAAAGTCCACCACATCCTTGAATGTTGGCATCGCACGACCTTCACTCTCTAGGCGCTTTAAGCGTTCAGCAAATTTGGCTTGCATCCACTTAGGAAGTCGCTTAATCACTTTCTCGAGGTTGTCTGCATTCATTTCATTCAAGTATCCCATTGACTCTAGGGTGTCGTAGGTAACTTGAGCCATGTCTGCATATTGCTGCAAACTGTTCTTGTCATTAGGTTGTATGACAGGTCCCTTAGTGAGAGATTCCACAGAGGCTCTCACAACTTGGAATGGCTGACCAAACCGGTCCTTCAACGTCTTAAGAGCCTTTGCCAAACCACCTGGCAATGTCTCGTATCGCTGAACTGCAAGAAGCGCAGGTCCTTCTAGAAATTGTAATAGGCGAGTCATTTTGACAGCATCATCAAGTGGTTTTGCCTCAACCAGTTGTTCGAACCTCTGACGAAAGGAAGGGTATTGTTGAGGTGATCCATCAAACTTCTGGACTCGCACATGAGGGAGATCATGAGAAGCACTTATCCTTTCCATTGAGGACATAATAGCTGCTAGGCTTTCATTCACAGTTGCACTAGACACATTGGGCGTGACCGTAGACGGCGCACTGACAGAGGTCACGAAAGTCAACGGTTGTGACTTGGATTCCTTTTGGCAATCACCTTTGACAGGTTTGGGCATGTTACCTTCATGAATGGCTGGCTTGAGTTGCATTTTTGGAATCACATGCGGATCACTAAAACAGATTCCTCCAGTAGCATGCATGGAGGTAGTGGCTACAGGGTTTTCTACAGCAGGTGTAGATGTAAGAGGTGGGTTCGTAACTGACACTGGTGCAAGAGTAAAGCTACTAAAAATAACTGAAGGCAAAGACGGGACTGGCACTTCAAGACTTTGCACTAGTTCGTCCTTTGGATAAAATTCTTCTACTTCGGGAGACCACTTAATACCCCCCTTTTCAGTTGTCAGTTCAGACATTTCTTGTTCTGCCAGAAAGGCCTCTAGTTTGGCTAGTTCTGCCTGATCCCTTGCGGCCACAACTTCCCTTTCAGCCTCCAATTTGGTTAGTTCTAGTCTATGTTGCAGTTCCAATTGCGTTCGTTTTATCTCCATCTCAACTCTTTTCACCTCCAGCTCAACTGCCCTTCTACTTCTTTCTTCAGCTTGTTGTTGCATCAATGCTGCCTTTGCAGCTTGGACTTTAGCTTCACGTGCTTTCGAACTAGACGCACTCAATCTTGAGGCATAACTCCTTTGGGATTTCACAGATTCCGGCTGGGAATATTTCTCTTCCTGCCTTATTTCTTCAGACACTTGATTATTGTAAAATTCGGCGGCATCAAGAATAAATTGCTCAATCTTATCATTGTAAGCTTGTACCCTTACGCGTTGAGTATCACGGTCACTCAGAACACTCTGATATTTTTCACAGGAAGTGTCAAGCAAATCATTATATTTATCACAGCATGCACAGTACTGCTCCCATGCGGTATTAAGTTGTTTTTGTTCAGTCCGTACCTTTACAACGTTTCCATAATCCTTCACAGTTTCATCTAGAGCGTTACACACCTTTGTGATAGTTGACAAATGCCCACGGCGAGATCTTTCCAACGACTCTAACCTTTCGTAGAGAATTCCACTTTGCGACATGACACGGCAAATCTTGAACGGCAGCGGTTTCTTTCGATGAATCGGCGATTGTCCAGTTAAGTTCGTAAACAGCGTAAACAAGCACAAATTCCACAGCAAGAGAAGATAACTCATATGGTTATTACACAAATGTCCGGGCCGGACATATAAAGCGGCGAAAAGCGTCGATGTAACATAAAACAGCTTTCCAAACACAACGAGTTTAATGACAATGTACAGAGTCAGTAGTCATTTTCACAACAAACGATGTCGACCTTTCATCTTGGTTTACAATCTTGTGGCAAGCTGTAATAACCTGTGAAACACAGCAATGATTACCCTGCGAAGCGAAACAAAAAGGGGAAACTAACCAAACAACTTACCATATGATGAAAGGACGGCGTAAGCGAGAGAAATCACAACATTAGCGTAATTTACACGAGCGCTTCACCATGTGCGATTGAAAGTGAACAAGCTACTGAAGCATTATGGCCTTACGTAATCCCTATGGCAAAATCTGGAATCGCGGAATGGACTCGATACAACTGCTTGTTGAGGAATAGCCTCAACAACATCAGAAATTACAGAAGACCTTACTGTAAAAACAACAGGGAACGGAAAAACAAATATTGGAGACGTTAACTATAATTTGTGCGGCTGTTGATTTAGGAGCAATGCTATTTGCAGTTTTTGTTTCATCTTTACTTCAAGCGTGACACTTTTGTTTCAAATTCCGTAGATGATATGTTTAGTTTCTAGGCATGTGCTCGGTTTTAATTCATTTCACATTTCATCTCTGACTTGCTATGTTAATTCTTCAACGATGGCTTAAAATGTCCTTTGTTTGTTTAAGATTCTTCTGAATGATGCTTATCTCAAGGAACAGTCCAGATCGATGAGTTTAGATTTGTATTTCCACTTGAAATATTTCAATTGTGTTTATTGTTTCTCGTCAAAGATTGCATTCACTGTAGATAAAAATATGTGTATTCCATTTTTTCCCACCCAAAACAGCCTCCTGCATTCATCCTCCTTCCTATGGAGACCTGGGAACTGGTTTCCAGGTGTCCCTGCTGCTCAACATGTCCGAGCTGGTGCCGCCATCTTGAATTCTTAATTCGTCTCCTGATTGGCTAAAATTTGTGGCAGCCATCTTGGATTTAGAAAACGATAGCATTCATTGTTCTCTAAACAATAGCCTATTGTCCTCGGCTCCTGTTTGGTTACTGCCCATTGGAGTGTGCATTACTACTTAGCATGATTCTTAACTCTTCCTCCTAATATGCTGTAATCACCATAATTCTCAGTGTTGTTAGATTTCTAATTCAAAATGTGTTCGGATGTTTGTGTTTTTGTGTGCAGATTCATACAGTGGTCAGTGGTGCTTTAGACAGGCTTCACTATGAACGTGATCCATGTGTCAAATACGACAGCAACAGGAAAGTCTGGATATATCTTCACCGGAACCGCTCCGAGGAAGAATTTGGTAAGCCAATCAAGCCCTCACATTTCCTGTTTTGACGTATCTCAAGGGCTAACAACTCGACTGCAAGAATAAATAAAGAGGGGCTAAGTGGACAGCCTTGGCGAACTCCCCTTGTTATTTCAAAATATTTTGTCATAAACCCGCCATTTACATGTACAACAAAGCTTTCAACACTGTAAAGAACATAAGACCATTTTTTGAACTTATTTCCAAAATTAAAGGCTTCTAAGGTTTTTGATATGAAACTCCATTCCAAGGTGTCGAAAGCCTTTTCAAAGTCTATGAACAAAAGTATTCCCTGGCATTTTTTGGTATCTAAAAAATCCATTGATGTCACTGAGTAGTCTTATATTTTGGCCTAAAAATTATATCTTCAGTTGACAAACCCTGTTTGATCAGAATGAATTAGTTTAGGTAAGTGTTGCTCCATTCGTTTGGCCAATGCTTCTGAAAAAATCTTGTAGTTGATATTGAGTAGAGATATACATGTAGGGCACCAGTTCTTTAAATCACATAGATTTTCATCACCTTTCGGAATATGCGTTATTGTCCCCTTTTTCTGGGACACAGATAATAATCCTCTGTTAAACACCTCATTATAAGAATTTAAAAGGTCTTTCCCAAGGAGATCAAAGAATACTTCATAGAATTCTTTTGTGAATCCATCTTCTCCTGGCGATTTATTGTCTGCGAAGGACATTAGAGCATCTTTTTAGTTCCTCAAACGTCAGATCCTTTTCTAGAGATTATTGCTCTTCTACATTTAATTGTGGGATGTTAAGAGCTTCAATAAATTTGTGAATGTTGTGCTTGTGTTCAGATACATCACTGGTGTTGTTGAAAGATATTCTAGAGGTATACATTTTGCCATAAAAGTCCTCAATTTCGTTATTAGTCTGTGCAAAGTTTGAAATTACCTCACCATTTTCTAATCTTAATTCTCAAATTAATTTTTTCTCGTAGTGTGTAAATTAAGTTGCTCTAATGCTAGCTTCTTTGCATTTAAATGAGAGAAGCATAGAGGTCTGTATCAAAACAAGGTCTATTTATGGGCCAGGTAACTAAGCTCGCAACTGCACAGTGGCCCATTAATAAATAAAATATGTCTTTTATATTCAGTGTATAAAAGATGATTTTGTTATTTTTTTCAAGAAAAAATCCATCAAGCCAGCGCGGCAGCTGCACGAGCTAAGAAGATGCAGAAACCCAAAGTGACAAGACAGCCGGTATGATCGCTATTAGCTATAACCAACTTGTACTAAAAAACATGTCATTTGATTCTTTTGCTTTGAAAATGAAGAAGAGCTCTAGTATCAGGTCTTTTGATTGTGTTGACTTATTTAAACTAGTGAGACAATCTCAGATAGTGCAGAGTGTAATCCAGTGCTGTCATTAAGCTGAGTCATATACTGTCTGGGTCTTTACACCCGTAATAAATTTGTTAAATTAAGGCCCATCAAGCATACTCGGCCATAGGGGTGTTGTGGGTTGTGGGCCTTAATGAGAGCCCAGTAATGTTAATCCAGTCATTTACATAGGTAACATGTGATCCCCTAGACAGCTTGGGCCTTGCCCTCAACAAATGTGCGGGGATACTTTAGAAACATTGATTAATAGTCATTCCAGTAGTGTTATTATTTTCAGTGTATACACACAACAGAGAAAAATATTTTGATATCACTTGCATGTATTTCAACTTTGTTTTTACTACAATGTTTTAATGGCTAACAGCAAACTTTTACAACATCAGTGATAGACCATCACCATGCTTTCATAGAGAGCTACGTTAACTAGCTTCAAGACTATTCCAGTGTTTCTCACAGGCCACGCTATATTGACAGTCTCTGCCAATTGAAGTACTACTTACTTTTTACAAAATTTAATGACAAATACACAACTATGTCCAGTAACAGTTAGGCCCAAGTTCAACTCCTCCCTCGACCACTATGATATGACAGTAAATAGTTTTATTAATCACAAACCCGCTCTTGCTTTGGATGGTTAATAACTGTGGGATCAGGTAAGTTTCATTGGCTGCTCCATTTAATTTGATTACTTTGTTCACGTTTGTCTGCCCTTGCTGACGGGACAAGGCAAATTTATGCTGAATCATTCACGACATTGTTTCTCCATTCTCAATATAAAACATACAAAGCTTAGTCAGCTAACGGAATAAGAGCATTGCTAGTTTCGAACTTAAGGAAATATTCACGGAAATTCTTCTGTCTCGTTATTGAATTTAATATAGTGACACGGAGTCTGCAACAATAATTAGCAATTTGACAATTCCTTGTGCTACAAACCGGTGAGATCTTGCACTATGTTACGACAAATAATTCCGTGACTTGGAAGATTCGCAAATATGCTAATTTCATCTTGAATCTTCTTGAATATTTAATTAGTATCGCATCATTGTGATTCAGCAGTTCTTTTCAGTTGTTTACATATCTTGCTGTAAATAGCTTAATATTGTGATGATACTTTATTTAGTAGTGCTGGAAAGATCTAGAATCTTATGTTGTAAAGTATAATAAGCGAATCAGTGTAGTTCTTAGGTGGTTTTCCCAGGAGTGTTAAGAGTACAATCTCGTGAGTCAGTAGTGTTTACTGAAGTGTGACAAAGGTCACGTGTTAAGAGTCGACAGAGGTCGTGTTTGTTGAAGTGTAACAGAGGTTACGTGGATATTTAGCGGAAGCCGTGTTTATACAAGAGCAACGAAGGTTGAAGTTTAACTGACAAGCCTAGCGTGTTCTCGTGGTGAAGTCTTGTGTGGAATTACTGCATTCATCTGGAATAAATAACCTTGTTGTTTCCGACAACCCTGCATTCTGTTTACTACAAACTATCTACCACTTAAAACATCGAACTTGTAACATTGGGGGCCTCGTCCCAGAGAGTGGAAATCAAGGAACCGTTTGTTGTCTACCAATAACCAGGAAAGGATCGCAACTTGGAAGGAAGTACCTGTGCTGTGGAAGTGCGTTGTAGTGAAAGAGCCGTGGAGTTTTAGCACTGTGAAATGGAGAAATTTATTCAACTTAGAGAAAAGTTTGGACTAGAAGGAGAGGAGAAGCGTCTTCGAGAGGAAGAGAAACGTAGAGAGGAAGAATGTGAGGAGAAACGCAGAAAGGGAGAACTTGAGGAGCAACGCAGAGAGGAAGAACGTTAGAAGAAACGCAGAAAGGAAGAACTTGAGGGGAAACGCAGAGAGGAAGAAAGTGAGGAGGAACATCTAGAAGAAGAAAAAGAAGAGAGGGGTAGGCGGCTAGAAGAGGAAAAAGAAGAGAAGAGAAGAGAAAGAAGAAAGACGCCGAAGAGAGGACGGAGAGAGAGGACAAAGAGAGAGAAACAAGGTGACAACAATGAGAATTGAGGAAATTAGAAATGGAAGGTGACCTCATGAGACAGAAGGAGGTTGCTGAGGTTGCCAAGAGAGAGCATGAACTAGAACTTTGCGCGTTTAGGACAAGGTTATCCGATGATCGTCCATGTGACAGAGAGGATCAAGCTAAGGCACCTAAACTTCCAGCGTTTATGGATGGTAAGGATGATTTGGACGCATATTTGCAGATACAGGCAAGTGGAATAAAACTGGATAGGCATTGAAGCTCAGTGCTCCATTTTCTGGATGAGCTCTCAAAGTATACTCATGCCCATCTGAGAAAGCAGCGAAAGATTATGACAAGGTAAAGATTGTGTTGATGAAGAGATATTACCTTACCGAAAATGGCTATCATCGTAAATTTAGAGCGTCCAAACCGGAAGTTGACGAAAGGTGGACGGATATCAGGAGGACAAAGTAAGGATGGTAACTCTGTGCAACACGGACAAGTAAGTGCCAGTTGTCTAGTTCAGCCACCTGAAGTTAAACCTACAGAAGAAAAAGTCAATTCCTGTATCAAAGATGATCAGCTACTGTGAGCCTGTGGTAAGAAGATACCATTATTGAGTAGTGCTTGTGTTGAACCGTTGACTGGAGTGAGAAGTAAAATGCCTGTTGTGAAAGGTAGAGAGATACTGATTGTAGTGGAATTGTAGTGAAGGAGCTTGTGCCTGAGGATCAGTTTACTGGCTACTTTAATGTTATGTTGCTAATCAACAACACGGCAAGGAAAGTGCCTAATGTAAAGATTGATGTCGATACACCTTATCTCAAGGGCCAAGTGGAAGCGCAGTGTCTTCCCGATGCTGTTTATGACTTACCGTAAAGACTCGTGTATAAGCCGCACTCGTGTATAAGCCGCACCCCTAACTTTCAAGCATGGTTTTGGAAAAATATAAGAATTCCAAAAAGCACTTGACATGTAAAAAAAGTTCGTGGTTTGTTCTCAGAAGATGTTAACAATAAATCTGTGTATTTCCAGTGACATTAATAAGTTAATCAACTTTGAAAATACCTTTTAAAAGCTTCTCTTTAATCAATTTCCCTGTTCCCTGTAACTGACAACAGTTATCTTCATTGCTAAAGCCCACAGTTGAAACAAAACGACAGAATTTGAAGGAAAATAAACGCAGGAGAACGATGCATAATGTTTCCTTAGTAACCACACAGTCATTTAACGAGGGAAGTCTGGATGCCAGAACATGGAAACGTTTGCTTTCGCATCAGCTGTTCATGCATGGATATGTTTATCAAGACCTATTTAAGCCATCAACCGTAGAAAAACTTGTTGCTAAACGAGAGTTTAACAACCCATGGACAAACACGGTGTGAAAGTAGTAAAGGGCGATGAAACGGCCGGCCATTCACCTTGTAAGTTTTGCCAAATCGTGTGGTATTTTATTGCATGTAGGGGAGAAATCAGTGTTGCATTGAAGTGATCGGTCGCAGAGGATGCGAAAGATTGGAGGTTCCATGCCAGTTAGAGTTTAACTGCACAAACAAAGTACAAATGAAACTCTTGAAAGAACTACTGGTGAGCAACAGTCGGGCTTAGAACCATCCTCAAGATTCTAACAAACAGCTCATTTAGGAGCCACCGAAAGCAGTGATTGATAAACAACGGGTTTCATTGTGTTTAATCGTTATCTGCTAACAGTTTTCAGTTCAATTTGTGACAACAACAAGCCAGTTTACTCTCTCTGAAAGGAATGGTCTCGTGTATAAGCTGCACCTTTGATTTATGGCCCAAGACTTAAGCAAAATCTTTACGGTAATTGTTGGTAATGTGCCAGGTGCTAGAGCTGCTGATGACACAGTCCCAAGCTGACGAGATCGTGTACAAGAAGTATGTGCTGTAGCCATGAAAAGTCAAGCAAAGAAAAGCTTAAACAAATGCAACAGAAATATTGGGAGAAAGATGACGTAGTTGCAGGGTTCTCCCTAAATTTTGGAGTAGAAGGAGAATAACATGGAGTAGCCGGCAGAAGAGTTTATAAATGCGCGCAAGTGCCTTCCATGTGCCATGTGCTTCTGGCGCAAGGGGGGGTGGGGTAGGGTATGGTTTGGGAAGAGGGAAAAGCTAGGAGAAGGGCATTTTGGCGCATTTTGGGTGATGATTGTGCCACTGACTATAGAACTTTTATTAATCCACATATACATTTTTGAGTAATAATTAAAAACAGCAAGTTTGAAAACAGTG
This sequence comes from Catalaphyllia jardinei, assembly GCA_022496165.2. Lineage (NCBI taxonomy): Eukaryota > Metazoa > Cnidaria > Anthozoa > Scleractinia > Caryophylliidae > Catalaphyllia > Catalaphyllia jardinei. The sequence goes on from CM042755.1 coordinate 10,704,975, forward strand.
TGTTAAGCTTAATGTCTTGGCTTCAAAGTCAAACTCAAAGTCTAAATCTGTGTCAGAATCATCAACCACGTCCATTGCAGTAAGTGCCTCGTGTACACTGTCACTGTTTGCTAAGGTTTTAATCTAAGTTTAAATTTCTAAAGTTGCAATTTTCATTTTCACTTATTTACTTGTTTTCGGAGAAAGCCAAGAACAAAAATTGAAAAATGTTATTTCCAAAAACTGCCTTGCAAATTTCCAAAACCACCAAAGCATTTTTTCACTTGTTAACTTGACTTGCTGTACGATCTTGTTCTGAACAAATTAGCTGGATACCGCTCTATAAAACACTGTAATAGCAAAAATTTTTATCCATATACTTCATTATGTAATTATCTGGAACATCCTTTTTCATTTACTTTGACCAATACATTAGGCAGAAGATACATTTCTTATGGGATCACACAAAAACGTTTATTCCTTTCCTTGTGTTAGAACCCAACATGTAACACAATTAAATATTCAAGAAGATTTAAGATGAAATTAGCATAAATTTGGACAGGAAAGCGACTTCTAAGCCCATCATGCTCTTTCAAAGTAGTCTGGGTTCCGAATCCAAAAATATAAATCAGTTTGGGAACCTAGCATCTTGAAACAGAACATA
>CM042755.1:10708117-10718117 GCA_022496165.2 Catalaphyllia jardinei
ATTATATTATAAATTTAAATGCTGTTATTTTTGAAGAAACATTTTGAAACTGGTATGTTAATCTTGCCAAAAAATAATTTTAACTTTGTCATTCCAGGGTACATCCAGTAAATATTCATATAATAAGGCCTAATGATCTAAAGACATGCCAGATGTAAAAGTGGTAGGAGTGGACAGAGGGGGAGCGGGCACAAAGAATAGGAAATGTTTTTTCTTTATAGAAGTCAGATCAGTAAAAATATTACACTGAACTACACAGTTCAGAAGTTATAATTGTTGTGATTTACAATTCTGGTACATAACTGTTTTTTTGTCAGATACTGAAGCATTATGTTGTCATTAAGATTGGGAGAATTTTAAAATCTTGCCTGTTGCACTAAGCTTCCTGGGATCTATATAATTCACAGATTTCGTAAAATCACCTGCTAACTTGTTATAGTGAAAGAATGTATGTGGGGCTGTTAACCAATTTATGATAATCAATCAGGGATTACAGAGCAGAACAGTGAAGTTAGTTGCTTCAAATATGAAAATGTTAGAATGCATGACATCCCCCCAGGGGGGCACTCCCTTATATGGGATATATAGGTATGTGCAGCCCCAAAGGATATGGTTTTTCAGCTGTTTTGGTCATAAACAGGGTATCAATTTTAGCCGATTTTGGCTGTCTTGGTCATAAAAATGGTATGGTTTTTTGCACTCTAGCCTTGATATGGGTATGTTTTTAAGAAGCCACTTTTTCATTATTATCAAAAAGAAAATCAACAAAAGCCCTTCAGAAATTATGTTTATGGTAATTTTACATTGGTCTGAACTAGGGAACCTGTTATAATGCCGGTCAGAAACAGGGTTTTGATATACGAGTCAGATCATAAATATGGTTTCAAATTTTTGGTCAGGTCATAAATAGGGTGGGGAATATCGCAGATTTTGGTCCTATGTGGGGAGCAGGTTGCACACCCCCTCCCAATTTTTCTGGGACAAATCCCTCCCAAGGGGCAGGTGGGGGCCATCGGGCCATGCTGTTGCTTAAAACTGAAGTTGAAGATCTATGAAATGATTTTCTTTTCTATATTACTTACATTTAAAATATTGTAACACATTGTTTTCAGACTGTTACCATGTTAGATTAAAAAGCAAACAAACATAAAAAGTCCAGATACTTCACAGTGCTTTTATTAGAAGATTTCTGTGTAATTCAATCTGTTAAAATATTGTATGACTATGATAATGTACCATTCAAAAATGCCTCAAGTATGATGACAGCAACAAGAAGAATTTATGTACAATGTTTGTTTACATTATGTGTAACATGCAGGCCTGTCACAATATTTTCCGAACGAATGTCGAAAATCATCTCAAAGTGTGATTATATGTTCTCCACAAACTGTCATACGATCGGAGGAGGAGGGCTTACTGTTTGTCCCAGATGACAAAGCATTCATTTCAACATACTGCTTTCTTCCTGTGGCTGGTCAATTCGCCGTCATCCAAAGATGTCCATAGCCGCACTCTTTACCAAAGCCTAAACCTCCATCCAACTTCAACTCTGTTTTCAAAAGTCTCGAGAGGCCCCCTAGAAGCTCATGCAAGGTCCGATATTTGAATTCAAAACACCGCACATTTCGAAATGTTCATGTTCGTGAGTGAAACAAAAAATCAACAAAGTTTAACACTAACCAATTTGCAGTAAATGAGTAAGCTTATTTTATGATCGCCGTCTTCCGCATGTAAATGATCTTCACGCACAAATCGTTCATGTTATCGTCACTTCTAGGACTTTGACAACCATTTCTCTGTGGGTCAGTACATTTCGCTGACCCCTAGTCCATGGACTACCCGAATGGACTACCTATGGACTACCCTAAATGGACCACCCTGAAATTTGCGGCAAACATAAATTTAAATAAGCTAGAACCCAAACAAAAAGATGCAATTGATTGACAAACACAATTGGGGAACATTTTCGATTTTACAGATAAAATCCCCAAAATATTGAAGGGCAAAAAAGCGGAAACAGCCCGAATTCTTACGAGTTGTCCTTTTGCTGCGCACTCGAGAGTTGCTGGAGTTGTTCATGCTCTTGGAGTCGAGTGTCGAGTCGAGTCGCCATGTTGACATGCATCACAACCGCTGATCTAAACAATGCGGAGCTGGCAGGCGCAGCTTCTGCTTGATCTTTCTTTATATTCACCCTACTATGATATTTTTAATACATAAGATGTTACCCACGTGATCAGTTGTCCTAATATCCCCCACATCGGAAATCTATTAAAACATCAATTAATTTCGAGCATTTAAAAATAGGTAAATAAATAATGACCCACATCAAGTCAGTGCCGGGATTTAGGCCTGTTGTCCCAAGTCTGAACACTGAGAGTCTGAAAGCATTCAGAGGCATTAAGGTTTACTAAGAATAGATTTTGTTAGTGACAGTGAGGAGGACTTGGAGTAGGGCCTCCAGATTTCAAATCCAGGCAGGCCACTTCTCTCCAAGAAAGAAAACAAAATAAGAGAGAAACTTAAAACAGCTGTGCATGGTTTTTGTCTTCTTATTTTGAACTTCACGTAATACAAGATGGCAGTGGCCATGTGATTGCTTATCATCTTGGTTAACAAGAGGAAAACCCACTTGAATCCAACGTTTTGTGACAAAGGTCCAGATGTTAAGGTAGGAAACGTTTGACAATTGAATCGCAACTGTTCTGATCGATCGCATCTTATTTAAATTTATCTTTGCCACAAATTTCAGGGTGGGCGTTTTTGGGTAGTCCATGGGTAGTCCATTCAAGTAGCCCATGGACCTGGTCCATTGGGGTAGTCCATGGACTAGAGGTCAGTGAAATGTACCGACCCATTTCTCTGCAGTCGAGTATTCTGTAGCAATTTTTTTTCCAAAAAAAGGTACAAAGGTAGGTTCCGATCAAGTTTGGGATCAAACAAACAACTATCGCGCTTCAAAAGGACAGGACACCATTTTGAATCTGTCCAAGTAGTTGGACATATTCTCACCTTTGTACCTCCCCCCAAAATAAGTACACTGAGCTTCAGTTTGTCACTTTGAACATTGAGACAAACTTATTGCTGAGGGGAGATATAGGAGAATGTATTTAATCCAGGTTAAATGCATAAATTAATTGAACTCGGAAAGGCTGACCTTATGGTTGGGGTTAACTGTATAAAAAAATATATTATAACTTCCAATATTTCGTCAGGCACGGCTTGACTTTTTCAGGGAATGTTTACAACTGAGAAAACATGTTACAATTTAAACAACAAAGATAGAAGCCTATATAGTATTACAATAAAAAGTGGGCCATTGAAGTAATAATAATAAAAAGAAGTAATAATAACAAAAATAAAAAACAATAAAAACTAAACCGTCGAACAAACTAATGAATGACAAGATAATAAAAAGGAATGTAATACATAGGGGATAAGTGGGATAGACAATAGATGAAATTTCTTCTGGTTTTTTATTATCTTGTCATTCATTAGTTTGTTCAGCGGTTTAGTTTTTATTGTTTTTTATTTTTGTTACCTTGTCATCTATTCATTACTTCAACGGTCCACTTTTTATTGCTCATGGATGTGACATAACATCCATGAGCTTAGTGAGCAGTCCAATCAGTCTTATGGCACTCACTCACTGGTGGGGACAAAACCTGGGGTAGGCCATAGCCTACTGGTGGTTAATAAAGTAAAAAAAAATAAACAAACAAATTAAATTAATAAATAAACTAATAAACTAAATTAACAAATAAGGAAACAAGAAGAAAAAAAACAAAGGTGATATAAATCCCCCTCCCCCAGAAGAGGGACACTTCAAAGGAGGTTCATTGGAAAGTATATCTGACAAGCATTTTTTCGTTAAAATGTACTCATCGCAGTCATGGGCCATTTGTAGCAAGTCGAATCCAGGTAAGACTGTACTGTAATTTATTTGCTGTGTTTTTGAAAATTCACCTCTAGAAGCCTTGACAAAATCATTTTTAGTCATAAAGCTGCTTTTTGTTTTTTGTTTTTTCATTGGGTATAACACAAGCCGCTCAAGTACTGTAGCAAATAGCAGAGTGTAATCATTAATCGCGGATTGGTGATAAGTTGTTCATCGGGCATTGGTAGAGTCACCAGTACTACAACAGCGAAGAAACCTAAATTAATGAAGACGTTTCTTGATCAATAGATTATAGAAACCATTTGTTATCTTCAAGCAGGGTTACATTCAATGAAATGATATTTAAATAAATGCATAATGAGATGCAAGCTATTTTACAATGTCAACGGTGTCCATACATTATTCAGCTAGTTAAACCGCGACTCCAGGAACTGCGACCCATATTGTGAATACTGTTTCACTCACTCGATTCTGATTAATTTATTCATTAATTGATGTCAATCTTTGATTGACAGAAGTTAATGTATGGGAGCACAGCCTTGGCTGCAAATCGGTGCAGCCTCGTTCGCAAGCGGAGATCTGCCTACGCGCGCTGTTGTCATGCTGATGCTTACCTTTGTGCAGTTTGCTCTGGGACGTTGTTTGTGAGTTGTTATTTGTTTTTTTGTCACTGCAGTCTACTCTTACGCTCTCAGTTCTTTCTTTCCACGCCTCCAAGAGGTCAAGTAATGATTCAAGTTAACAGTACAGTGTCTCTGTCGTCTTCGGTCCCCACCAGTGCATCGACTGTCCAAACAACCGCTCCACAAGTTGTTTGTGTGACCTCATACGCGACAATGCCAGCATTCGCAGCTGGATCCGCTCTCACCTCAATTGCTCGCTTTCCTGCAGCTTCCTCCCAGAGCCCTCCGGTTCAGATAAACCTGCAGACATACCTGGCGGCCCTCCAACAAGCTACCCAGCACCTGCAGCCGGCGCCTTTGTTGGCCATCTTGTCAGCAGCGTGCTCATCACCCATGCCAATTTCACTCGTGTCAAGTTCTTCCAGCCCCGCTGGCACCAGTTCTACTCATTCTGCCGCTTCTGGATCTCCATCCTCACTTCCAGGTACGTCATTGTCCTTTCCGTCTTTCATTCCTAAAGTTTGTGCTGCGCTGGGAGCCCGTTTGTCTCACCAGCCTTCCTTGCTGGCTCCATGGCTGGTTCCACCACCCCCACCCCTTCAGTTATCGCACCAATGTTTTCCTCAGCAGCACCTCTTTCTGTGCCCGCGTCTCTCATCGCGCCTTCGTCGCTCTTTATCGCACCTTCACGCTTAACTCATCTGGGATTCGACGCAGGCCCCGAGCGGCCACCAATTCCACCAAAATTCCTCCAAGCATCCCCCACGCAGGAAAGTTTGGGATATCATTTTGTGGATCAACTGTTGGATTGCGTACTGCCAGGTGGTCCTGACCTTCAGTCCCTCCTGCTCAGTTTAGCTCTTGAAGTACTTGGATCTGATCAAGTGTACCTACAGAAGCTTTCCCAGCACGGACGTCTGGCTCCACTACGATCGGGGATTCAGGAAGAAAGCCGCATGTTCACTGGTCCCTCTCGACTGGGGGTCCACCGACCTGGAAGTTTTCCTCCAAGCCTATGCAAGTAGCAACATCCTTCAGCCAGCGGCCCTCTCGGGCCAGTCCTTTCATCGCTCAGGGGAGCTCCCCCGGGGAGGTGAAACCCAGGGCTCCCCCTCTGTCGCAGAAATATGCCACACCTGGAACAGCAGTCATTGCACGAGCAGTTTCATATTCTGCAGTTGCCGCCATGAGTGTTCCGTCTGTCTTGGGTCTCACCGCTCCATCACGTGCTTCACTCACTCTTACCACTGCCGCTCCCACTCTCGCTCACCCCCTCAAGGGGGGACCCCCTGATGATGATTCCCCCTGATGATCTGGTTTTGAGCAAGGCTTTACCATTGGTTTCCAGCCCTCCCGCGTACCTTGTCTCTAAGCTACGTCCACAAACATCCAGTCCACCCTCCTGAACCGTGACGTCGTCGAGCAGTATTTTGCCAAGGAAGTTTCGCTTGGGAGAGTCGCCGGCCCTGTCGCCTAAAGTGATCACCACACTCAATTAACTGTCGTCTAATACGAAAAAAGAGAACTGTATTTCCATCCAAAGTTCTGTATCAAATATGGTGGCCAAAACCATAATTTTTACACACAACAGCACAAGGTCTCAATTCATGTGACTACAATTCTAGATACACAAAGCATACAAACTCAACGTTATTTAAACTATAGTCGCGACATTCTCCCACCAGTGTACACGTAATCCATTACGATGGACATTCCTCCAACAGTGCTAGTTTCACGACTGGCTTCTTATTCTCGATTTTCACCAGTCGTGATCAAAACTAAAAGTCGTAACCGTTCAATGAATAAAGTCAAGAATCTGGGATATGATAGATGACTGATATAGTAACATCCCCAAAAATCAGGTCTTTGCTGTTTTTCATTCGCGCGTTATTTGCAGAAGTGTGTCACCCAAATTTATAGAGCTTTGTATTGAGACGCCATGTTTGTGTCCTTCTGAGGAGCACAGTTTGTGTCCTTCTGAGTTTTGCTATTGAAACAAAAAATTATTGCTCTAGAGATCCTATACATTAAAATAATTGCTTCTTCTAGAGCAAGCACTGTTATTTAACAAAAACTAAAGCGAAAACTCATCTTTTGACCCATGCGACAGCCTTCTTGGGCCGCCACTTCCGTGTCACGCAACGCAAAAGCTTGGAAATTCAACGTGCTCTGTTACAAAAGGAAGAACCCTGTCGAGCTAAAACGTTGTGAAATGTCAAGGTCCTATAGGGTCTTCTATCTGATGGAATTGAAACCTCAGAAGGAAAGGTAATTTTTAATTTTGGAATATGATGACGTCACATGAAGACCGAGAATACAGACCATACTTTGTCTTCACTTCACAAACATGGATTGTGTCATCTTTCCCAGGAAAGATCCTTGTGACATGAGCAAGGGGCCAATCTCGTCTTTGGGTTTTCTCGTCGACGACCAAGACCAAATCACCAACACTGCAATGGCAAATTCCACTTTTTCCTCTCAAATAGGGCAGACAAATACTCTTTCAGCCATCTGCTCCAAACTTGATTAACAACAACTGGGGTTTGTCTCCAACGTTTCTTGCTTGATATTTCCTTGTCAGAAAATACACCACAGGGCAGTACTGGATTAGCACGAGAAATAAGGAAATGATTCCGAGTAATCGCTTCCAAATCACTGTCACTGCTCACTTCTGTAAGAGGTCTACTGTTAACCAGAGCTTCCGTTTCTGCAAATGCAGTTTCCAAAACTTCATCTGTAACTACCTGACCATGAAGTACCACTTTGAGAGCTTTCTTGCATGACTGAACCAACCGCTCCCAAATCCCATCAAAGTGAGGGGAAGCAGGAGGATTAAAGTGCCACTGAATATCCTTCTGAGACAGGTAATCTGAGATCTGGGTCTGGTCCCACTCTTCTAGGCTATGCTTGAGTTCTCGATCGGCTCCCACAAAGTTAGTACCATTGTCAGAATAAATGTCTCATGGTGGTCCACGTCTTGAATCTTCTCAGTGCATTGATAAATGAATCAGTCTCCAATGACTTAGTCACCTCAAGGTGGACATCTCTTTTAACTAAACAGGTAAAGAGACATCCATAGCGTTTTTCGTGCTTGCACAAGTGCTTGACCATAACTGGCCCAAAATAATCCACGCCAACTTTTGAAAAGGGTGCAGCTACTTGCAACCGATCTTTTGGGAGACTTGCCATTAAAGGAGGTTGTGGCTTGATTCTTCTTCTCTTGCATAATGAGCAGTCGTTGAGGACCTTTCTCACAGTAGATCTAGAACACGATATCCTTCATGGTTAAGCTTCTTATGGCAATCCATGATCACAAGATGACACAGTTGATGATCTTGAGCAATAATCATTGGATGCTTGACATCATAACATACTGTTGTACGGTCGATTCTCCCGCCAACTCAGAGAATGTTGTTTTCATCTAAGAGGGGTCAACGTCTTCAAGCAACTTTTCATTCCCACAGGTTTTCCATCACTTAAAATTAATTACAGATGTCAGCTGAAAATGCCTCTCTTTGAGTTGACTTGATCCACATCAATTTTGCTTCTTTGATTTCTTGAACCTCCAATGGGCCAATTTTCATTTCAGTTTTCTCATTCCTTCTCCTGCAATTCTGAATGAATCGCTTCACATGGGCAGTAATTCGGCAAACTTTAACAAACGACAAGTAATAAGACAAGTCAATAAACTGAGGATTGAGTTGGCAACCATCCACAGCTGACATGATGGTTTCAGCCTTTTCTTCGCAAGTCACGTCAGGAGCAAACTTTGACTTCGGAATATTTTCAGGCCACAGATCTTCTGACAACAGAAGAAATGCTGGTCCATTTAACCAGCAACAGTTTGGAGTAATTGCATCTGCCTTCAGGCCATGACTGCCATCACCTGCAGGATTGAGTTTACCAGGACAGTGGCGCCATTGCTGAGACTCCGAGGTATCGAGAATTTCAGAAAGCCTGTTTGCAGTGAAAGCAGGACGTTGCATTGACTCTCCACGAATCTGACCAATTACAGCACTGCTGTTACTCCAATATTAAGTAGAAGACACCTCATAGTCATTTTCCTTTTGGATCGTACACGCTAACCGCACACTCAGAACTGCTGCTTGCAATTCCAGTTTTGGGATACTTGGTTTCAGAGGTGCGACACAGGTTTTCGCAGCTACAAAGGCGCACTGTCTCTCTCCACCTGGATACTCAAATCGAAAGTATGCAACAGCGCAGAATGCTTTCTCACTTGCATAACCAAACATGTGCAGCTGAATGGAGGTGGGAGAAACCATACCAAGGCGGTAGAATCGTGGTACTATGAACTCTGCTAGACTCTGCAGTTCCTTCTTCCAAACAGACCATTCTTGCTGGATTTCTTCCGGAACCTTCTCGTCCCAACCTTGACGAAGTTTCCACAGCGCTGAAGAAATATCTTTCCCCGGACAATGAACGGGACTAAAAAGCCAATTGGGGCTAAAAAGCCAATTGGGTCAAATATTGATGCTGTGAGACTGATGACTTTCTGTCGTGTATCGGCTAACTCCTTTGGCTGGATCTTGAATAAGAAGGCATCTTTCTGGACATCCCAAATCACCCCCAGCACTCTCTCAGCAGGTAAGGTACCCTCTTCTCCAATGGTTCGCACTGACTGTGCTCGCAGCTCTACAGGGATTGCATTAAGCAAATGTTTGTCATTTGATATCCACTTGGTCAGTCTGAATCCACCTAGTGAAAGTAAATTCACTAATCCAGCATGAAGGCTGCATGCTTCCAATAGGGATGGGACTGATTTAAACGCAATACAGATTGGTCTTCGTCAGGAACTGCCACTTGGTTGAACATGGCTTCAATGTCAGCAGACATAGCTATCAACTCTTGACGAAAACACATTAGTGTACCTACTATTGAGTTCAAACGATCTGGTCCTGGCAAAAGGTGGTCATTCAAGGAACTCCCTTGATATTTGGCTGCTGCATCGCTGACCCGACGCACTTTCCCAGGTTAGTGAGGTGAGGTAGATACCATACATGAAGGGTGGGCCCCGACAATTCTTGTTCAGACAGCTTCCTAATGTATCCTTTCAGGATATCGTCATCTATGGTTTGTCTGTACTTGGCGTTTAGCTCTGGGTCACTTTCGAGGCGCTTCTCCAGCAAGTGTAGATGTCAAATTGGCATTTGAATCCTTCACAATTAGTCCAACTTGATACCTCCCATCAACTTTACAAGTTGTTCTCTCAAGGAACTCCAAAATCAGCTCATCTTCTTTCGATCGCCGTTCATCGCTGTCGTACTTGCATTCAAACGATTCTGTCTTCCACCAAGTTTTCACCAGTTCATTCAGTTCTTCTTCAGGTGAAGCGACATGAATGAAACATACGGATTCTGAATCGTGAGAATATCTTGGGAGTGTTCCTGTCACAGTCCAGCCAAGCTTAGTTTTTATTCCAAATGGTGAACCTCTGTGTCCTTCTCGTACCTCTCTAGGG
>CM042755.1:10720617-10736569 GCA_022496165.2 Catalaphyllia jardinei
GCTGCTTTTCTAAGTCAAGCTCTGCTTCCATTTTTACTCTCTCGACTTCTTTGGCTTTCCATAATCTCTTTTGAAGCTCTGTTTGGCGTTGAAGTTCTTTCAACTTTTCCTTAGCACTTTCTCTTTGCTTTTTTGCGAAGACTTGGGCAGCTGCTGCTCTCGCTTTAATCACTACTGATCACTCTTACTGGAAACCTTAGACCTTCGACTGACTGAAGTTGCTTGAGAGGTTTCTTCTCTCTCACGTTCATTTAAATGAGAAAATGCTTCATCTAATGCATCGTTGACTCGGCCAAACTCAACATCATACCACTCTAGTATTTTATCGTGCTCAATCTCAGGCATAAAGGCTAAATACTGTATATTTAATAGCTCAGCCTCTTATAAACATTGCTTCAAGTCAGCTATAATTCTTCGGATCCGAAATTTACTTCCAAACTGCTTGATTTCCGATGAGAACGCGTTCAAGTGAATAGTAATCTTCCGCTTAACTACAGATCTCTTGTTTTTCAGTGTTACTGACTGCTCTGAGGCTATTGTTTGACTAACCTCAAGTTCCTTTGGCTCCAATACTTCTTCGGGATTTTCCATTCCATATACTTCCTCGCGACCGCCCAGATCAATCAAGTTTTTGGTCATGTTACCACTTCACCACATCATGATTCTATCCGCCTGCAAAGGACCAACGATAATGTCACCTAAAGTAATCACCACACTCAATAAACTGTCGTCTAATGCGAAAAAATAGAACTCTTTTTCCATCCAAAGTTCTGTATCAAATATGGCGTCCAAAACCATAATTTTTACACACAGTGAGTTCACTTCTCCCCCATCCGGCTTCCACTCCGCAGTGCATCTCTCTCTCTCAACGACATGGCTGTGGACTCCCATCTTCACCCTTCTGCTGTGTTCCTCACCATAAAGGCCTCCAAGACCGATCCTTTCCGCAAAGGAGTCCAGCTTTACCTTCCGTGCACTGACCGTCTCCTCTTTCCAGTATCCAGCCTCTCCTTAGTACTTCCTCCATCGCCGGGGTAATCTCGCAGGGCCTCTGTTGTCTTCTCAGATGGTACCGCCCTGCGCCACGTAACTGACTGTCTCCGCACTATCCTCGCCGTGGCTGGAGTCGACAGGAACTTTTCAAGCCACAGCTTTTGCCTTCGCTTCGGGGCCACTCCACTGGTGCCTTGTCGTCCCTTTGCATTCCAGCCAAACCCCATCTACCCATATCGCGTAGTGGAACAGACATTAATTGGTGTCAATCTTTGATTGACAGAAGTTAATGTATGGGAGCACAGCCTCGGCCGCAAATCGGCGCAGCCTCACTCGCAAGCGGAGATCAGCCTTCGCCCGCTCCACTGGCTTCGGCAAGTGTGACAATGCAAAGGGCCTCCTTCGGTAGGGCGTCGGTTTCCATAGCACCCGTCCAAGCACCCCTCAGTCGAGCCCCCGCCTTTGCTTCAGGACCACTCCACTGGTGCCCTTGTCCCCTTTGCATTCCAGCCAAACCCCATCTCCCCATATCGCGTAGCGGAACAGACATTAAAGTTGTATTAAACTCGTTTTCAGCTACCTCTCCTGCTAAGTATTATTTTTGTCCCTAACATTTCTTAGCGTATGTTTGGCTTGTTTATCATGATACTAGAGAGGGTCCAATTTTTGTCCAACAAGATGTCGGAACTCATCATGAAGGTCGAAGATGGTTTTTCATTTGATCTGTATACAGGAATTCCTTTGTGGGTTGAAAATCGCGAAGTTGTTATGCTAAGGAGTACTAGCTGCTATAAATCGATGCCACAATCCTAAAAGCCCGGGTAAAAGCAACGCGAATGGAAATCTACGATGTCTATCAACAGCAGTCCGGAGGAGGGATGAAATGAATGCTGTGTCATCTGGAAGCCAAGGTATCGTTGTTTTTTTTTTCTTTAACAATGTGCTATAAGAGCACTTTTGAGTACTAGTAATATAGATTCTTTCGCTCGGAAACTGCTCGATTCCGAAAATAGTCGCATGACAAAGCACATGGTTTCTAATCGTTCGCGCACAATGTTGACGTTTTTTCTCGGAAAGAGAAAGATAAATTTTTAGGTCTTGATCGCTTGATGAGTCGATGTGGGGGCGAACTCGTCATGGGACGAAACCGGCTGACACCATCGTTCGCCATTTCGTGTCATTGTTGGATGTTGTTTTAAGGAGTTGACTTCTTTCTGTTCAGTTGGCAATTTATATTATCGGTGTTATGGATGTCGTTTGTTCTGAAAATGCTGATAACAAGTATCTCGTATAGTTAAGAACAAAAGTATCATGGCAACCCTCGACTGACCGGGTAATTCTAATGTGAACGGCAAATGAATGTTTTAACTCGACCAATTCCAAATAGGTCATTGGTATCTATCACTCAAAATCTAAAGTTACAATTTGAAAGTTAATTGATGCTCTAACTCATCTGAAGTCACAACTCGCTATTAACAGAACTTACATTTCTAATTCTACTGCTTGGGAATTTCAAATATATCGATCCAGAACAAAAGGCTCTAACAAAATATCTTATAACAGACAAAGGATACACTCAGTTGATTAACCAGTATACTACTGACTACCATACACAGATAGATCATGTTTATACCAATGCGCCACATTGCGTACAATCAGCAAGTACCCTGAAGTCTATTTATATTTCCATGAAAGCTGTTTGAATATTTGTTTACAATTTTCACTCTATACCATATGAGATCATTTCATCTTTAATTTAGCTGAATATGAAACTGTCCATGCCAAATAAACATCTAAATGTATCAAACAACTATTTGAATCGCATAGAGAAAACAGTCACAACATTTATTTGCAGAAATAAAGAATGCTTCGAATATACTGTGTTTTCATGTTCCTAAATTCGAATTCCTAGTCCTCATAAAGATTCAGAATTATATGTTACTCTACCACAATTTCCAGATGCATGACATAAGAATAAATGTTTCAGGTTAAAGGAATTATTTTAGGTCCTGACTATTTCTTGAGGAAGCATGCCATTTATAACTGTCATTTTCTTTCGTAAACCCTTTCCTGTGTTGAAATATCAAGAAATAAAAAGCAATAAATATCATTTAAACGTACATCACAATTAGGTAACTAGCTTATTTTGTTTTAGGGTCGAGGAAGGGGAGCTAGGAAAGGGTAGCAAATGAAAGATATACCTGTAAAATTTTTCTGCATTCATTTTCATACCCTTTTAAAATATGTGACTATTATCTTTATTGTGTATTGCAGGTGAAGCAAATTGTACTATTGTAATGTACATATGCCAATATCCAAGATGAACACTGCAGTAACAACTATAATATATATGAAAGTGACAGTGAGCAACGCCATTACTGATACTATATGTATTTATATCAGCTGCCAGAAATACTATCACAATACTTGAAGAAACTGAATGGCTTTAACACAAGTCTTAAGACTTCATGGAAGTAATCTGAGAATTACAGATAGATGTGGAATACTCCTGCTTACAAAGAGAATAAGATGCTTTCAACCCTTGTGTTAGCTACCACTTGAGTTGTTGAAACAGATTCTTTGCAAAAGACATTGGTTACAAGCATTTAAAATGTCTCCAAACTGCACATATAATTTATTACATAATTGGAAATACTTTGGAACTTCATCCGTGTAGGTTGCTTAAAGTCAAGAATGTCAACAAGTGAAATCCAACCGAAGTCACTATATTGCATCAAAACTTAACTCGGAAATGAACCTACTACATATATAGCTTTACAGTGGAATACAAAAATACAACTTATTCACTTAAAATTAGCAGCTCCATATAATGTTCATATATTAATGAACATAGATGTGGAGTAATACCAGTCCTTTATATTAGGACTATAATTAAATAAAACAACTGAACCTCGTCAAAAGGAACACAAAAATAGAACTTTGTTAATCTGTCTCTATTAATTAAATACAAGTCTTGAAATGTTTATTTCAAGTATAAGCTATCCTATCTGTTCCATCTTATACCAGTGAAATTTTCATTTAACTCTTAAAATGGTTCTTATCTTCTACTACATGTGTGTTGTGCTGCTGTAAACCTGAGATTATGGTACTTAATTGTACCTCTGCAAAATGTAGAATCTGCATGTATAGGAAACTTTTGGCTAAAATGTCTCCTTTTAGCTTGTATGTGCTACTACTGTACATTATGGTAGTCAGAATTTCAGTGGACTGCGTAAGAAAGAAAATTTCCTAATAGAATCAGTTTTCATCTTGATTTGTCGTTGTGCCCTGTTGAAGTTTATTTCAATTATGTAATACATAATTATTAGAAAATGATTTTACCAGAGAACAAATTCAGCCACCTAAAGGGTGTCAATCATCTTCATCATCATCATGTCCTTTTCCCTCTGGGGGAAATAGGGTGTCAATAACCAACCATATTTTGACATCAGAACCTCTGCACATTTGACCAAAAGATTTTTATTTTCCTGTATTTCACATTTCTCTTTTTAACTCAGCTCCATTTTCTACATTCATCCAATAGGCCATTTCCGAGTTGCATTTTGTCTCTGTGTCAAAACGAGGCTAAATGCGAAAACATTCATGTGATTTCCACCTACATATTAATTTCACAATAATCAAACTTATTTTTATATGAAAGGTTTCACACGAAGACTCGTTTTGAAACAGAGGCACAAGGATACATTCATCCATGAGCTGCTCACAGTAGCCTTTTGCTTCTATCTTTGTTGTTTAAATTGTAAAGTCTTTTCTCACTTGTAAACATTCCCTGAAGAAGTCAAGCCGTGCCTGAGTGTTCAGTTTCTTCAAGCCTTTGCATTTGCTGATCACAACCTACCAGGTTCCAGTACTTTTCACTTGTCCGTTGGCCCTTTCTAGAGTTTTAAGTTTTTTGTTCATAAATTGTCTAACTAGTGAGTGAGAGACTTTTAATCAAATTTCACCCCCAAACCCTAAACCCCATAGCATGACTTACGTCATACCATGAGGTAAAAAGGACTTGAGATAATTACGAGCGGCACTGAAGCTTTGTTGCATTCAACGTCTTTTCCGACAGAAGAGCAAAGAGACACCAGCGCCACCCTCCCTTCCAATGTCTATGCAATCGCAAGATCAGAAACAAGAAGAAAGTGCTGTTGATCCTCCCCCGGTTTCCATCCCGTCAACCCGTGCACAACAGTCTATATCATTCTCACAAGCTGAAAGCGGTATGTTTTATTTTGACAAATTCTAGCGAGACAGATTGTGTAATTTTGTATGAGCTTATAAATGATGATCGTGCATGCCAACTGTACCACAGGCAAAGTTGGTAATGTTATTAGATGGTTAGCGAAGGTTGTACTAACGTACAGCACGTCGTAGCTAAGACAAGCGTAACATGTACTTGTTATGAGTTATTACTAAAGAAACTCAATTTATGTAGCCATCGACTTCACAGTGAAATGGTTTAGGTAATATCTTACAGTCAGGAACCAATATGTTCGTGTAAATGGCTGCTGTTGCTCCAGTCAACAGTTACTTCAAGGTGATCAATTTTAGGACCTATTCTTTTCCTGGGGAAAACTATTAACTGATTTTCATTAGCTCTAATTGTAAAAAGTATTGACAAACGAAAAGACGAAAACACTCTTGTTTTATGGGTTGTGCATATTTTTCCCAGCTCGCCTATAAACCCATAAAGCAAGAGTGTTAACGTCTTTGCATTTGTTAATCCTTTTTATAATGAAGGCTGATGAATTCATTTGATAGTTTTCTCCAGTAAAAAGTTAATTTTCATCCTCACCGTAACTGGTTGATACAATAAAAAGATTCTTGACTATTGTTAATATTTTATAACAACAGACCAATCACAGGTGAAAGGTCCATCAAGGCTTAACACCGCTGACCTAAGCCTTGCTGACTCACCTAGTCGGAAGTTCACTAGCGCTCTGAACACGCATACCAGTGTACTGAATACTGCTGACGAGTGTGTGGATGCAAGTCCTCTTCAAATTGCTCTAGGCAGTGATGAGTTGCAAAGTGGTGTAGGAGATCCGCGTAAAGGCAGCTGGAGCAGTGATGATGAGAGTTCAGATGGTAGCAGTGCCACAGATCATGAAAGCGACAGTGGCTCGGCGGGGAGTAGCAGCGAAGGTCTGAGGGAATTACATCAAGGAAAAGGCAAAACTATACCAGGTATATTTTTTACTTAGTCCGGCTCAGTGCTTTTTAATGTTTCAAGCCTTATTTTCCATTTACTTTTTGGGTTCACCCTGAAAATTCTTATGTATCTCGTGCCTAGTTTATTGGTGTGCCCTAACTTACCACCTTAAAACTCTTCTTAAATCCCTGGCCAGGTGTAAAATCGAGGCTTAAATTGCTTCTAAAATGGTAGAGACCTTAAGGTTGCAGTATATCTTCAGGGATGTCTCGGGTCCAAGCAATGTAGCGCGTCCAGTTTAAACTGTAGATACCTAAACCTTCATATCAAATGAAAGCTTACATAGCTGGCTATACCAAACTATACCAATAATTTTGAAATGAAATGAATTGTCGAATTTTTCACGACTTCTAAATGCGAGCATCTGAATCACCTTTTCAAAGCTACAAGACATAGCGAATTTTGTCTTTCGCTAATTTAACTTGTTCCTCAGTCTCCGGATCCAAAGCGCTAAAAAAACGTGTCTGCGTTTTGCTATACTTAGTTGCAGTGAAAAGGTATGGAATGGTTTCGAAATAGTATTAGAAAAATGTGAAGTGTTTGTACAAAAATCGCCCTCATTGAAAAAATATTTCGAAAGAAAAAATTCGCAGACACATTTTTGTTGTTTATGTGTTAATCTACCCACTGTCAAAATTTGGGGGCAATCGGACAAATTCCCTACGAGTTTTAGCTCTTTACAGTGTCCGCTTCATGTGAAAAAATTTAAAATTCGAGAAAGCAGCGCTAAATGTGTCAATCAGGCGGGTAATTTTTACTTCCGGCCAAAAGTTAAAACCGCCATTTCTCAGCCAGTATTTAATCTTTTCCAATGATTTCTTTTGTACATTAGAGATTTCATTTGGAATAAGGATCATTACTTAAACCGAAAAATCGAAATTTGAAGAAAATTGCCGATCTGAAGTTACACTGTAATCTTAAACCAGCGCTGATAATCTTAAATCATAATAAATTCAGGGGCGTAGCGTCCATATACGCGCGTACGCCCGTGCGCCCGTGCGCCCGTGCGCCCGTGCGCCCGTGCGTACAGCTGAAATCGGGAAAAAAATTTATTCCGTTTTAGCATTTGTCAAAGTTACCATGAAATAGGACCGATTTTTAAATTTCGAATTATACTGGCTTCGTTATTTGTTTTTCTAGTACTTTTTGACTAATGCCTAAACGACAGGAAACTTTATTTGGCTTCCGAGACTTGTTAACTCTCTAGTTAACTCTCTAGTTTAGGAAGTAGGAAGCCACCCTTTTAACTTTAGTTTTTTTTGGATGTAGATGTCTACTGTTCTAAATATAAGAGCTAATAAAGTTGTTGTTGTTGTTATTGTTATTGTAATGTATTGCTATTGAAAACGCTCTAATGAAGTACCATTACAGACGGGAGATTGAGTTATTTAGCAATTTTTGCACATTCACAAGCACAAGGACGTTGACATTGATGATGTTATAACAGAGTTCGCCCTTCTTAAGGGTAGACGTCTTACCCTTTGCTTGTAAACCCCCTGTTTTTAACCTTGTTTTACCCCATTTTTGTCGTAGATTAGCGAAACGTCTATAGAGATGGGTAAAATGAACAACTAACAACTGCATTTTCCGTCGCAGTTATTTATAAAAAAAAAAGTTATCCGGAAATAGTTGGAAATCGCATTTCGGAGACCCTAGATTTCAAACTTTTCTGGGAGAGCATGCCCCAGACCCCCTAGTTCCACGCTGTACGTACACTTTCAAAATCTCACGCTACGCCCCTGTTATGTCTCTTGTTATTTAGGAGTAGAACACAGGTTTTGTGCCGCTGAAGGACTCCAGGACAATCAGCCGATTGGCGACAAAGGTAAACCTGACAAAGTGTACTTTGTCATTTCGAGCTCTTCAGGCTGTAAATTCCTGAAGCTTGCAAACGATATCAAGTTTAAGTATTGCACTTCTAGCCAGAAATTCCACCTAGACCAAAAAGGTACTTTTTATTACATGAAGCGCTTTTGCAACAAAGACAAGCTTACACAGATGAAGTCTAAGATCGATTTGACATGTAGACTGCAAAACAGAGACCATGCTGAACAGAATGGAAATATGAAATCCAAGTTTAGATCTTAAAATGATTCTCCCAGAAATAGTCTGGATACTTAGCTATTGGTGTCTTGACCTTTGGGAGAGTATTCTCAAGTTTTGTAATTTGTTGTTTCTTTTGATAGCAGTTTATGATGCGGACGATACCGAGGGCGGCAGACCGGAAAACGCTGAAAGTAGCAGTGAGCAGGGTAAACTACAGATATTATTGTCAGACCATTTGATTTACTGAGAACTGAACGATTTTCATTAATGCAATCATAGTTAATAGAGGGGAATGGTCATGAAGCCCGGCAAATATCAAAGGAGCAAACAAAGATGCCAAGAGTTATGTTGGAAGGGCCACGACCCTGCACAATCTTTTGTTTTTCGCTCAAACACTATGCATAAGTTACGTAATCAAAACATTTCTATTGGCTAGTTACTCGGTCAGCAGTAAACAAGCAGTGTGTTTTGTGCACGGTCAAGGCCAAAAAAGAGAACAAAAACATACAACATTTAACGAGCTTTGTCTAGTTTCATAACCATTCCCCTCCATTAACTATGTATGATGCAACCTAAACAAGAGATTTGTCGATATCCCTTGTTCTTTATTGGTCATCTGGAAATTGTCACTCAATTTCTCATCACATATATTAGGAATCTTGTTCGGATTCCGAGTGGAAGCCTGTACTGAAATCTACTTATTCTTACTACATTAAGCGATTTGTATGATGGCTTTTCTTTGACTTTATATAATAACCAAATCAATGCGCGCGCTCTGATTGGTCAATCAGCTGTGGGTTATTGTGCCGGTAAACCCACGGGAAAATCGCGCGTCTTCTGAATTATTATATAAAAGCAATAGATCACAAGTTTTCTATGGGTTATAGGCTGATAAACCACTTGGGATGTTGGTAGAACACTCGAAGAATTCGTAAACCACTCGCCTGCGGCTCGTGGTTTACAAAGTTTTCTCGTGTTCTACCAACATCCCGCGTGGTTTATCAGTTTATAACCCACAGAAACTTGTGGTCTATTACTTAAATAACTACCAGAATCCTTCACTTTTTCTGTTTTTTTTTTTTTGGAACACTGACAATTCAAAATTTAAAAAATCAAGAAAAAAACGAAAGGAATTTGGTAGTTGTGGTCAAATAACGACAACATGCAATGTGCCATTAAACTGATGACAATTATTGCTTAACAGTATTTCAATTTTGCAGTTTTAACGACGTTCGCGCTAATTGTTTCTGCGCATCCTTACTGCGCATGCAAATTCACATGCCACGTCGTGCATGAGTGCGCGCGCTAAGTCATAAAATAAACAAATGATAGGGCAGATGGCCATCGCTAGAGCTTTGCCTGGATTTAACGATCTTGGACGTTCGGTGATCCCAATTTTTCTTTCTATGGATCATTTTCTCTACTGATTTTCTACCTTTAGGGAAAAAAATGAAGGAAATCTATCGACTAGAAGTTTGAATTTTTGGCAAAATGCACCATCGAATTCCGTTCTTATTAGCTCTTCGTGCATCTATGCGGCAGTTTCAAACGCCTCTTGAAGGGTTAAATTTTGTGAAAACGTTAGTAACATTTGGAATTATTTACGGGACAGACCCACTTCTACAAAATATGACTAAGATCGTTTGCCTCCGTTGACTCACCTTCGATATTTTTAACTATAAACCCCTGTAGACCTTGCTCAGTTATAGGAGACAATTTTCCAAATCAGTATAGTTAACCACACGCTTATCTCTGAAATGAAGACGGTGACACCCAATTTTATTTTACATTTCTGACACAAGTAACTCATTATCTGCCTGCAGTAAAAAAATTTAAAATTTCTATCGACTGGAAAATTTTCGCGCGAACGTCCTTAAGGACGTTCGCGCCTATTGCCACTGTGCATCTCTAGTGCGCACGCTATTTATTAGACACGCGCGTGCCACGTTATATATTTCAAGCGCGCGCACCAAGTTAAAACTCAAGATAATATAAAGCTGATGACCTTTGCGTTAACTTGGTGTGCGCATATTTTTATTGGATACTCGCTGACCCCCACTTTTTTTTCGGTAGATCACTTCCTTTTCTGATTCTTTCCATTATACTAAAAGCAAAAAATCTGTACGTGGGAAGTTTTAATTATTTCTCTTATACTATTCAAATAAGGACGAATTGGTACACGGATACAGGTGTGCGTGACTTCGAAGTTGTATTTTTTTTAAGGCTAATTCTAACAGATTTAATGACATATGTAGCAAAGATTTATTAAATAGGCTTATATATGCTGTGTTAAACACGCATAACATAGATATTGTATTTTAACTTAAATATATGCCGATAGTAACGAATCCGGCCAGAATCACCTCGAGTGACTGGATATCCTAGAAATGCTATGGTCTCTGATACGCCTTATCTTCAAAACGAGTTCGGTGACCCCTGGCTGTAATCTAATCTTTTCATTTTTTACCTGCAGTCAGTTTTAAAAAAATCTGCAAGTGGAAAGTTTTGGGCGCGAACGTCTTTAAGTAGTTCAGGGCCGGATTGTTCAATGCCTTGTTAAGCTAACCCGGGGTTAGCGATGATTTTGATTTCAGTTTTCAAATTTCTTGGTGACGTGTTCTGTGTACATTGTTTGCCCTGCAGTTTTACGCTGTAGTAATCTCAAACTACACCAAACGTTACACGGGAAAAACATTTTTGAACAAGGAAAAATAATACTGCGCTGAGTTAACTTTTAATCCTGAGTTAAAGTTAACTGGCTTTCGAACAACCCGGCCTAGTTTTAAAGGTTTATGGCATGGTAAATTTAACTCTGTGTTCTTTTGGTTTCAGGGTCTGCAAGTGATAGCGACTTCAGTAACGTGGATTGAACTAGCGTCTTCAAACTTTCTCTGCTATTAAAATGTTTTATTAGCTTTATAACGTAACACGTTGTCTGCATTCATTGTGTCTGAAGCTTGTGTCTAAAAAAGTTTGTCTATAGAGGCTTGTCTATAAAAGTTTCAGACCCCGGGAGTTCAGAAAAGGTACTCAAACAACGACGTACTACAGTCACCGTTTCTAGAATCGTGTGCCATTTTTCTGTTCTTACCACATTTTGACGTCATCTGTGATCTATTACTGAACAGACGTACGCCAACACTATTTGTTTTATATAATAACGAAACAAATTACACATAAAGCTTCAAAATAACGCGAAAACCATCCTTTGCCCCGCCTTTGCCCACTTTGGCGAAGACGAAAAAAGCCTTTCTATACAAAATGAAGCAATTTCATTGGTTACTATGCGTAGCAAAGAATTGTGATTGGTCGAGGAAAATCGCGCCACTGTCAAACCTGACTGGAGCGTCGCTCCTCGTGGAATGAACACTTACTACGAAAGCAGAATTGAACTGTATGCGAAATCTACAAATCTTGAAGAAAATGCTGGAAAAATCAAGTCAGCTTTTGTCATCAGTGCAGCCCTGTGAGCCAAAAAGCTTGGACAATGCCTAGAAAATTGCAAGAGGTGAAAAATATACTCGGAAAACTTGTGGTTGCGGTCAACTTAGGGACCATTTGATTCGAGTTTTGAATGAAAGAAGCGTAAATGACGGTGGAGATTTTTGTCTTCTGTGGAATGTGATTCTCAAATCAGTTTGACGAATATAGTGTCGAAGACACATTTCAGCTCCGATACTGTTGGCCGTGAGCTGTGGTTAGCTATACTTCGCTCGCTGCTGTGCCCTGAAACGGACGGAAATATTCCAATGGGAAAGCAAGGTTATGTGTTTATTTTATCTGATTTTAAGAAGTGATGTTTTGATGTTTCATTCCTGGCATCAGTCAGTGTGTCAACAGTTATTTTGACACTGGGAAAAGTTGAATTTTCTAAATAGATTAATTTCAAAAACATTTTATTTATTGGGCTTGTTAAATTCGAGATAAAGCAATGGTTATCGGCTTACCAAGACCAATTTTGTACGCGGTTTAGTCTCGCTCGACTGCCGACTGAGACTGCTCGTGAATTTTTCTGGATCATTTTCTGTAAGAAACGGCTTTATCTATCTTCCTGTTTTCTCGAACCTGTTCAATGCCTCGGCAAGACTTTTTTGTATGTTACCTTTTCCTCAGTCGAGTAAAATATTTCTAAATTCTCAAAACTTTCCGTTATTTTAAAACAGCAGAGGGAAAAACTTTGTCATAATGATGTCAATCGTGCATCTGTCCTAACGTTAAATCTGTGAGCCCCAAAATTAAAACATTACACGCCTAGCAGGATTTTTGAAATATCCTGCACATATTTTTTTGTGGGTGTTTTTGCTGTTCACACCCTACATGGAACGTTCTTTTTACTGTATAGTTAAGGTACAAAATAAGTTCCTCATACTATCTTGTTTAATTCCTGACGAAGTGTGTAGTAATCATACGAAACCGGTCGGATAAATGAAAGAGTTAACAAGATAAGTTGCTGTGTGCTGCTCGCTAGTACCTTTTTTTAAAAGACTTTAAAATATAGATCATAGGCGAGAACCAATCAAAATGCGACAATAACTTGGGTAATATAAAACTCGGTAGTTGTACGCTGCACGCTTGCCATTTCAGCTCATTTCTTCACATACAGAGCTCAGCAAGTTAACAAATTGTCAGGCTTTTGCAGCAGGGCAAAAACGTTTTATCGATTAGGAATTACAACACCTGCTTTGGCGCGAGTGCAGTGGAGGTTTGATAACCCAGCACAAATGAATGAAATACAGCCTGTCATCTTATCACGGCTTGTGGCCACAAAACAAGCTTTGCGATCTATCAAGAAGTTCCTTCCTTCCCTCCCCTTTGTATACACCGCCAGCATCTCTCTGAGTCGCAGTATTGTCAATTTTTTTCCAATATCAAATATGAAAGTAAGTACCCCTTTTCCACGAAGTTCCACTTATTACCATTTTACAACAGACCACGATTTCTCTTGTATTTTATTGTTCTATTTCCTGTTTCGGTGCATCAGATTAAATATTCAGTATAGTATATGAGACCCAGTTGGTTAATTTCTGTGTGTTTGATGTCAGTTCAGTAAACATCTGCTAATGTTTCTGCCTGACGAAAAGTGAACGGTTAGCATACATTAAACGTCTTTTGTTGGTAATCGATTTTGCATATAAAAATTGCTTTTTTAATTTCGTGAAAAACAGCTGCCGCGCACGATATTATGTCTTTATTCCCTAGCCCTGGATTCATCAGTTAGGCTGCTCGACCTATTTTTCACTAACAGTGAAAACTGCATAGTCACAGACAGTGATCAAATGTGAATGGGAATTTAGTGCAGCCACAGTTTCAACGAACGAATAGGCGTGAATCAATTGACAGGAAGACATTTGTTTTGCTGTTCGCAGATAAGCGGCGAACTCTCTTATAATGAATTGATTGGTGAACCAATAATTCATAAGCAATAGATCGTGAACACGCTTTATAAACGATCTGTCTGACATAAGAGACTGGACGTTTCTTCTTACGGTTTTCTCGGCGAGGATCACCGAACAATCCGAATGATGAAACTTCTTGCTGTTACTCAGGTTTGTGTGGTTCTTGTAGCGTCACTGAGGGCAAACGAAGGTAAGTTACAGATGATTACTCCGCTTCGATTCGTACCTTATATTTATAAATATAATGTACGTGGCAGATTGAAGATGTGAAGTAAAAACTTACATGACTTTTCGAGTATTAATTCATCATTTCACAACTAGAAAGATAGAACAGAATGTTACGACGGAATGTTACTTAACTTCAGTTGATAGTTGGTAGATGACTGATTTTGGTTTTTGTTTTTTGTTTTATACAATGCTGTGAAACCTATTTAGAAAGTCGCCACTGCCAGATTTTAAGATCTTTATTAAGCAGTAAAATATTTCTTAGTGAACTGATCCATTGCGCACTTGATCAAAAAACGAAACATGAAAATTCAAGTATGCGATTAACGATTTTTCAGTGTCACTGCACTATAAAAGTAAAGTAAGTTTCTTTGTTTCGTGTCACGGAAGGAAACGAAGACAACAACATCGACCCCATCTCGTGATCTCTTTCAAAGCCATGAAAGCCATTTAGCTGAATAAGTAAAGTACAATGAATAATTCAGTTTGTCGGCGCTACAGTGCAATCTATATAACTTCTCCGGTGTTTGCCATATTTCGGGAAGAAATCATCACAGACGCCCTGTTTCTTGCATAAATATATTGGTTACTTTTAAGAACTCAGTGTTTCTATTTGGGGGAGCGAGCGACGTCATACAACGTTGTCCGTTTCTCTACATGTGTTAGAAAGGAACTCAGTACTTTAAACAATTCATCCCAAGAAGCTTAACTAATGTTGATCAGTGTTGTTACGAATTTGATTTTTCAGCGGATCGGCATCATATTATTAGCCGAGGACATCTCAAGCCTCCGGAGGAACCTTTCTTCACAGTAGATGTAGAACCAGGTGCCACTGATCTGAAGGGTGAGATTCTGAAAAACCTGTTGCAGTACGGAAAAACTTGCTCAGTGATTATTGATTTCAGGTCGATAAGAAAATTTCTTTTAAAAACGCTACCATCTTGATTTTTCATTTAGGGGCTGAAGAGAAAAAGGATGAAACACTTGAAATAAATCAAGGTACGATCAAGGTAGCACGTTAAAGAAATAGTTATTTTGCATATGTACAAATATCATTATTACAGGAGCATGCGACGAAAAAGGGTGGGCCTCGAAGTGTTTCATTTTTCCTTTATGCCGCTCCCGTGGGTCATTTTATTCGTTTCACAAAACTAAATTCGCAAATTGCCTTTTCCTGATCTAAGAATAAAAACATATGATACTTAATTATCTCAACTGGTCACTCCCCAATAGGGATTTTTGGGCCTCAGTATGTTTGCAAATTCTGAAACAAACCTCAGTACACGCTGATAATCTCAGCAAATGTAGGACAGTGTACCTTGCTGATTTCAATATTAGTATCTTCATTCCTTGGTGACATTAGATTTCGTGAGTAAGAGCATTGGTTGAATGCATTCCGGCATTGAAGCTGGCGAGTGAACTGAAAAACACGTAAAGCAATGGTTCTCGGGTTTGTTCGTGGTTTAGTCTCGCTCGACTGCCGACTGAGGCTGCTAGAAAATTATTTCTGTACCATTTTCAAAAAGAAATGGCTTTATCGTTCGCTTTCTGGCTTCTCGAACCTGTTCAATGCATCGGCAAGACTTTTTTTGTACCTTATTTTCTGCCCCGGTCACGTAAAATATTGTCCTAATACTCAAAACGTTCCGCCATTTTAAAACGGCAGAGAGAAAAACTTTGTAATGATGACGTCAATCGTGCATCTATCCTCTAATAGATCATAGGCGAGAACCAATCAAAATGCGAGAATAACTTAGATTATTATATATATAGATATATATAGATATATATAGATATATATATTTATATATATATTTAGAAAACAGTCCTAAGAAAGCACGCGCGCTGATTGGTTAAAAAGCCTGTTTGTATAACTCGATGGAGACACAGAACTAAGCGCGCGCTGTTGACGTAGTGATGGCGCGAGCAAAGAGAATTTACATTTTGATAATCAAAGTTTACTAGTTGTTTTCCTTTTTCTCGTCGTGGTGTTTTCTAAAAGAAATAGAAAACATGTACTCCGCGTTTGTATCGAGTTATACAAACACTCGTGAAAGTTTGGGAGAACTCG
>CM042755.1:10736669-10753821 GCA_022496165.2 Catalaphyllia jardinei
GGTGACTAAAAAGGGTCTAACTACGCCTAGAAGGCTGATTTAAGCGTTGATTTAAGCAAAAGAGAGACTTCAAAAAGCTATCGCTGGATTTGCTCGGAAACCTACTTTTGACCACTTAGGAAGGTCTGACTACTCAAACAGCGCTGATTTAAGACAGAAACAGACTTCAAAAAGCTAATTTTTCTTCGTTTCCTGAATTTACTGAAAACCTACTTTTGACCACACGGTAAGGCCAGACTACCCACACAGCGCTGATTTAAGACAAAAACAGACTTCAAAATACTCTTGTTGTTTCGTTTTCCGAATTTAAGGAGAAATTTACCGTTGGCCACTAAAAAGGGTCTAACTACGCCTGGAAGGCTGATTTAAGCGTTGATTTAAGCAAAACAGAGACTTCAAAAAGCTATCGCTGGATTTGCTCGGAAACCTACTTTTGACCACTTAGGAAGGTCTGACTACTCAAACAGCGCTGATTTAAGACAAAAACAGACATCAAAAAGCTAATTTTTCTTCGTTTCCCGAATTTACTGAGAAACCTCCTTTTGGTGACTAAAAAGGGTCTAACTACGCCTAGCAGGCTGATTTAAGAGTTGATTTAAGCAAAAGAGAGACTTCAAAAAGCTATCCCTGGATTTGCTCGGAAACCTACTTTTGACCACTTAGGAAGGTCTGACTACTCAAACAGCGCTGATTTAAGACAAAAACAGACTTCAAAATACTATTGTTGTTTCGTTTTCCGAATTTAAGGAGAAACCTGCCGTTGGCCACTAAAACGGGTCTAACTACGCCTAGAGGCCTGATTTAAGCGTTGATTTAAGCAAAAGAGAGACTTCAAAAAGCTATCGCTGGATTTGCTCGGAAACCTACTTTTGACCACTTAGGAAAGTCTTACTACCCACACAGCGCTGATTTAAGACAAAAACAGACTTCAGAAAGCTAATTTTTCTTCGTTTCCTGAATTTACTGAGAAACCTACTTTTGGTGACTAAAAAGGGTCTAACTACGCCTAGAAGGCTGATTTAAGCGTTGATTTAAGCCAAAGAGAGACTTCAAAAAGCTATCCTTGAATTTGTTCGGAAACCTACTTTTTGCCACTTAGGTTAGGTCTGACTACTCAAACAGCGCTGATTTAAGACAAAAACAGACTTCAAAAAGCTATTTTTTCTTCGTTTCCTGAATTTACTTAGAAAACTACTTTTGGTGACTAAACCAGGTCTGACTACGCCAACAGCGCCAATCTAAGCGGAAACAAGACTTCAAAAGGCTTTTTTCCTTCATTCTTCCAATTTACTCACAAACCTACTTTTGGCCACCAACAAGGATCTAACTACGCCAGAAAGGCTGATTTAAGCAGAAAAAAACGATGTAAGCAGAAAAGAGACTTTAAAAGGCTATTTTCTTTTCGTTCCTTGAATTTTCCCAGAAAGCCAGTTTTGGCTACCAACAAGGGTCTAAGTACGCCGGAAAGTTTCATCTAAGCAGAAAACAGACCTCACAGAGCTATTGTTTCTTTCTTTCGCGAATTTACTAAAAATCCTGCTTTTGGCCACTAAAAAAGGTCTAACTACGCCAAGAAGGCTGATTTAAGCAAAAAACAGACCTCGGAAAGCTATTTTTTCTTCGTTCCCTAAATTCAGGTTGAAAACCTAGTTTTAGCCACTGAAAAAGGTCTAAGAAGGCCAGCAGCGCTGATTTAAGCGAAAAAAGACTTCACAAAGCTCCTTTTTCTTTGTTCGTTGAATTTACCTAGAAAACCCTTTTTTGGGCCAAAAAAAACAGTCTAACTACGCCAAGAAGGCTGATTTAAAGAAAAAAAAAAGACTTTAGAAAGCTATTTTTTCTTCGTTCCATGAATTTACTCAGAAACCTACTTTTGGTCACTAAACTAGATCTGACTACGCCAACAGCCCTGATGTAGGCAGGAAAGAGACTTCAAAAGACTATTTTTTCTTTATTTGTCGAATTTACTCAAAAACCTACTTTTGGCCACCAAAAAGGGTCTGACTACGTTAACAGGGCTGATTAAAGCAGAGAAGAGACTTCAAAATGCTGTTTTTTCTTGGTTTCTCGAATTCACTGAGAAACCTACTTCTCGCGTCTAAAAAAGCTGGACCGGTCACGTTTGCAAGATTAGCCAATTAAATTCGAGGATTAAGGCATCCGGCCCGCTCAGATGCTTGAGAAAAAATAAATGATCAAATTATACGGTTTTATATCCAACTCCTTCTTCTTCTACAGATTTTTTAGCGGAAAAAGTAAGACGTTGTTTCCCCTTATGAATCGAACGTGCAAATAGGTTTCCTGATTTCCAAAGGCTTTGGAAATTAAGAGTAAAATATGCATGCATGTTACACTTTTCTTATGTAAACATATTTGGAAAGAAAATTTGTCTAAGGTATCACACTATATACTTTAGGCAGCCGAGCCTAGTCAAAATGGTCATGGAAAATCCACAGGTCAGATCACATTATCTGATAGTATGTTGTTTTCGATTTGTTATTTTATTTGATTTTGTTAGAAACAGTCAACTTACTCCGCTACCTAATTGCACTAAGAACTGAAATATCTTGTTTGATTTCGTTATGAATTTTTAATCTTCAAAAATATGTTACAAGATGGGTACAGAGAGTTTCGTGATCACCTGGCATTGAGTGAGGTAGATTTCTGTGTACTTCCCACTTTGAAATTGATGTGAATGAAGTAAGCATACAGTTTTGTAAGAACTGACCTCTGTAAAGGGAGCTCCGGCAATCCCATCACCCCAGTCTTATGTTCGTGCTTCAACTCTCCCCAACGATAAGGAGGCAGATGCTGATGAATCAAATGATGATGAAGCAACAGTACACTCTGTGCCATTCAAAGTGTTAGGAACCTGCTATATGTATTCAACATCGCAACAAGAAGCCCTTTTAGAAGAGGCATTCGAACATATGTATGTACAAAACAGACACATCTTTGTCAAACTTGATGCAGAGCCATCTAATATTGTTGACAGCTGTGTAATTGCTGTCTTCATAAAGTCTTCTGAAGATTATAATAAGTAGGCTATATTGCTAGCGAGTTAACGTAATTTGTGCATCCTTAACTGAACAACAATCGCTTAAGGTGTCTGTAAGAGCAATACGCTTCTGCATGTTTTTAATGATTGTTTTTTACTTGACCATTGATATCACCAAGAGAGGCTTGTGGGAAAGGCCAGCAATTAACTAAAGGCAAGTACAAAGTTAGTTAGAGATAATTTCTTAAATGTGGTGTTGATTTTTTAGAATTTAAAATAGAAAGTGCCAGTATAAAATTGGCGTATATTGTGTCATGGATTTTTTTTAAGACTTAACTTGACAATCAATATCTAGATGCATTGGGCCATTCTTCCTTTGTCATCACTCAAAGAAGTGTTTGGCAGTGTTGAAGGTACATTTGATCCGTTATGCTAGATTGCCAAACAATGCTAAGAGTCATAATTTCAGAAGGAAACTTTATGTCTGACAAGCATAGTTTTTATGACAACACTATCCTGTAAGTACAATAAAACAACATATTTTTTAATATGAAGCTTTACATGTCATTGAAGTAAAGTAGTGGCTGTCTTGGAAGGACACAACCATCATATTTTTGATAATGAGAAAAACAATTTTTTGGTGAGCAGAAATTTTTTTCTGCTTTAAAGTACATCTCTATATATTAGTTAAAAACCATAACCGCTCTTGAAAAATAATTTTGTATTTTTTACTTATTCTTGCACATGCAGGTTTTGTTTGTAAATTTAACCATGAATAACCTCCGGAGGTCGTGGGTTCGATTCCCACCGAGGTCAAAAGATTTTTTCTTTACCTCGTGTGGTTCCCTGATTCCCTTTACTAGGGCTAACGCCCAGTGGGTTATTCATGGTTAAATTAGCACTAAAATTTACACTCCAGAGTTAATTCTCTGTTACATCATTTGTGTTCATAGTGCTACGCGGCACAACATTCATATGTACCCTTACTTTCTCTTCGCCGCGATTCACCATCTAAATCGACCCCGACTTTCTCTGTCCGACCTCGTAGCTCAGTCGGCAGAGTGACGGTAGATCTATTCCGGAGGTCGTGGGTTCGATTCCCACCGAGGTCAAAAGATTTTTTCTTTACCTCGTGTGGTTCCCTGATTCCCTTTACTAGGGCTAACGCCCAGTGGGTTATTCATGGTTAAATTAGCACTAAAATTTACACTCCAGAGTTAATTCTCTGTTACATCATTTGTGTTCATAGTGCTACGCGGCACAACATTCATAAGTTTTTAAAGAGATCATTGAATTCAGGAAGGCCATCGTTTAAGGGAAGTGCGTAAGCAGGTGGCTACGGTCTACAAGTTCCATGTGAATATCATTTTCAAAGGGCTGACTTCTCGTGCAACTGGCTTAACCGTTTCAGTGCCAAGGGCGTACTTATAGATTTTACTCTGTCTAATGCCATACTATTTTACTCGCCAAAGGGAAAACCCTTGGCACTGAAGGGGTTAAACATAAATCATGAAAGACGAGTTCGATCTGCAATGCGGAAAAGATTTTTGACCTCAAGGCAGAAACAATAATATTCAGCGATTTAATGATTTGTGAAAAAAAAGGAAATTAATTCCCTAGTGTGCTATTTCTAATTATTGTAAGAACTAATATTTGAGTGGTTTCCTTTCACAAAGTGCCCGTTTAATACAGGTCAAGACAATAGAAACAGCTTATTGGAACTTTGTAAAGGGTCACCGAGACCACCTAATAGAGAACCGCTTAATACAGGTTCGACTATATACTGGTAGTTGGTGTCCTCATAAAATAGTTCAATATGACCTACATGGTTTACACAAACTGTACAGATCATAGTTTAGCATATATACTGCATTTATGTGAAATTGTGCCCGTGCAGTGAGATGTCCCTTTTGTAGCAAAGAAGCTCTGTTCCTTGCAAATACACCTGGGCCTCTTCTGTTTGATAGGGTCACTCTGTCACTCTGTCAAGTCTTTTGATTAGACTGCCTCTCTCCTTCGCTCTTGTACAATAGAAGAACTCCAACTCTGTGTCAATTTGTTTCTTAGATTCATCAAGGATTTTGGGTTGCGCATCAAGAAATTGCTTGAGATTAAAGATGTCACCTAGCATTTCAGGCATAAGAGTGATGTTGCTAAGGGGGTAGACCTTTCTCCTTGTCACTTCACACTTCACAAGTCTCTTGCTTTCTAGGTTGGCAACCAGACCAATAACTGCTTTTTCTGAAACTCCAAAATACAATTTAAGCAAACATTGAGAATTAACTGTTGTAAAATATCAACATTTTTAATTTATAGCTTCTTGACTGTATCCCAACTGGAGCAGTGACTTTAATTTCTTCTGGTTTAGGAGCAATAATTTAGCCAAAAAGGGTCTTGTATATATGCAGTTTAAGTTTGGATCATAATTTACAACATGAAGTAATATGATTACTGTTTGGAAGACTCAGTTTATGTTGCTGAATAATTACATTGTTACCTAAGAATTAGAAAACCCCTCTTTTTCTTTTTTTAAAACAATAAAAAATAATGAACAATCCTTTGAGATACCGGGCTTGCCTGGAGCATTGCCCTCTACAACAAGAGGCATAAGTTAGCAACCAAATCCACCTTAGTGTCACAAACTCCAAGGGCTGTAACTCAAGACCCGATAGAGAGCGTTGACGAACATTTATTTCACGCTAGATAAAGAGTTAAACAAACAATTTAGACTTTTTTGAGACTGAAACTAACAGAAATAAAAAACTTGAGGCTCTAAACAAACGGTCTCAAATTACACCGTAAATAAGCGTTCAAATGTTTTGAGCTTGAAATACACGATACCTCGCTTAATTCTACCTAAAAAATACTTTAAACCTTCAACAAGTAGCCAGATTAGTAATCTAAGTAGAATAAAAAGCAATATGACTCGTCATTGACTTAAATCAAAGGCTTGTTCGAGCTACCTCATGGTATGTGGTAATTACTTTTTGAAGTGCTGTCCTTTACCTCATTTTGAACTAAGCAGTAAGTTGTTTTAGTTGAAAAGTAAGTTACATGTAATAAGCAGCCATTAGTGTAGCATGTTTATAGAAATAAGATCTTCATCTAATAGATATGTTTTGACAAGAAAGATAAGCCATTAATGAGGAAAGAGTCTAGATTTAAACGTTTATTTATTTATCGTTTATGGATCTTTAACAGTGTACATGAACATTAGGGAGCATGTTGTCTGTAACGTCTGGTTTCTGCATTAGTGTAATTCTGTCACTCCTGAAGGACGTTCGTCAACTTCACACCAACCATCATCAAGTTTAACTTAATGTAAAGCGCTTTTGAATATTCTTCTATAGTTTTTTTTAGCGCTATACAAATTCCTTCTTAATTCCTTCTTATTATCTTTTTCTCTGTCTGAATTATGAACATTAGCAGTGAAAATATGGTTTTGACAATTTGTGTGAAAATTTCATTAGTTTGCACATCAGCACTGGATGTGTTAGGGTTTTGAACAAATTCACTCCACTCTTCACGGGTACTTGATTGTGAAGTTATCTACCCAAGCATTTTGTACTTTTACTCCTTCAGTTGCAAATAATGCACTCGTGTCTAAGATATTTGGCTGCAATCTAATACTTTCTTAGGGTTGTCATTCTGAAACTGATAGTGTTGCTTGTAACCAAGTCGCCTTCTAAGTTTTACTGGAATGGTCTTTGATTTATTTATTGGCCTCAGAGGACTATGAACAGTTGAATTTTCATAACTTGGAGGTCCAGAGGTCCAAATCGTCCTCCCTGCCACTGGATGGATTTGTCAATGGTGGCCCCGAATTCAACTCCTCCAGTTGGGATTCTTAACTTGTTATGTTTAATTTGTATCATATTTGTTTGCTACACGCATTTGATTATATTCACATGGAGTTTGCGCGGTATAAATGTTAATTTTTATTATTATTGTTATTATTATCATCATCATTATCATTATTATTATTATTACTATTATCATTATTATTATTGACAATGTTTCCATAAACAGACAATTGACCACCTCTAGGTAGTTCACAATATATGGTGATATTAGTCGCTCTTTTAATAATGTCAAATTCAATGCATTAGGCTTATAATGAAAACCCATCTTATTGGCTTTAGAAAAGTTGCGTAACCTGCCCTTTTTACACTTGATTTGTAAGTTATGCTGATCGATTTACAATTTCAGTAAGACTGGACCCAACAATGTCTGGTGAACATGCCTTATATTTGTTTGGATTACATTTCACTATACAGATCATTTGTACCACAATTGGTCACGAAAAGTGCATACATGTACATATTCTGGGCCACATGCAATGTTTTTGCAAAACAAATTTATCATAGAACTTGCATCATAATTGTTCATGTGTGGTCTCAACTCATGACTGCTTCTTCTTAGTTGTGTTACACGCAATTGCCAGAGCTACAG
This sequence comes from Catalaphyllia jardinei, assembly GCA_022496165.2. Taxonomy (NCBI): domain Eukaryota; kingdom Metazoa; phylum Cnidaria; class Anthozoa; order Scleractinia; family Caryophylliidae; genus Catalaphyllia; species Catalaphyllia jardinei. Next base: position 10,744,120 of record CM042755.1, read on the forward strand.
CCTTTTTCTTACCGACTGTTTGTTTATTTGCTTAATGTGCTTCAGATTCTCTGCTTTTTATTTTCTAAAGGACTGTCCCTCAGTTTGTCTGACATTTTCTGGGTTTAACATTCTTTTTTTCAACAGCCTGGTGCTTCTTGTTCCTAGATGTTTGCTATTAATGTTGCTGCCTAGCACTCATTTTTCATTCTCATGTTTTTAAGTTATTATCAGCTCTTCTGTCTTTCATATATTCTCTCATGTGGTTTCTGTAAGCTTTACCTAATTTTCGCTGTCATTAACTGGTTTGTTTTTGTCTGCAGTTTTTGTTTGTTTGCTGTTGGCTATTATCCTCCATGGTTCTGTTTCTACTATGAAAACATAACTAAATTCATCTAGGTGTCCAGTGTAAATGTTTTGGGCATTTGAAACAATCACTGGTTCAACAACAGTAACTTCAGAAAAAGTTGGATGTGATTCAGCAATATAAATTGACAAACTAAGACAACTGGCAACATCTTGAATTATGATAGCATGACAGCCCATGTTAATGTTCCTTGACATGACATTCTTTCCAAATAACCTTCCTAAGGATTACACCATTTTGCTAATGCTAGCTCCAGTCCCTTGTGGGGCAAAGTTTGATCTATTTAATGGATCAATGAGGCTTTTTTTGGCAGTGATCATTTCTTGCCCCACAAGAGGTTTAGGGTGATTCACTAAATACTGAATAAAAATACTGCACAAATAAAAATGACTATTAGGATTTCCATAGAGCTGATGTAATACAGCCCTAAAAGAGCAATCACCACCTCCTCCAACATCAAGTTCAGTTCTGCCTAATTGAGACAATCTGAATTCTAAAAAACAAACAGAATTTGTGGGTGATATAAAAGGTACTGATTTTCAATACTCATTTATAGGACCAGAATTTGACTCTATATCTACTTAATTATATAAGTCCGCTCGAAAGCTGATAAGTTTTCATTTGGAGATGCCTTGATTTTCTGGAAATACTACAATGTACCTTCAACAATCATACAAAACAAAGCCTAGTTCTTATGCTTCGGAGTCCTTGTTCAAAATTTTCCTGTTTGTCTCCAATTAAATGCATTTAAAAACTGGCCGGGTATTTTAAGATTTAATACCTTCGAAAATCATTTGCTCCTTGGTATTAAGAACTTTCAGTTCTTTCTCAGTGAATTTCATGTGGCATTCAGGCAACGAATCATCAGTCTGGCATTTGTTTGTTGTTTGATATTTTGTATTTGTTACGGTATTCGCTTTTTATGGTATATTGTATTCCCAAGCTCAAAATACGTGGTGTATGCGACAGCTTGTGTATATAGAGAATTATATGGGAAAATCACCGATCGTAAAAAAATTGTGCAAATTACTATCTCATTTGAAATAAAGTTTTCCTACCTCAAATGTGTTGCGAACTTGTCTCTTCTTCCGATTTTAGAGCCATTCTGACGCCGTTTAGTGAAGTTATTTAAAACCGTAACTCCTCCTTCTAAAAGAATGGAAAGGCAGACCACTCGATCCATCGCTGGCCAGACGTCCGTCACTCCACAATTCGCTTTCTCCTCAAAAGGAAAAGTCCCGAATCGCAATAATAACAACAGTGGTATAAAGCCTAATAAATTTCACTCCAAATACGTGTGCTTCGGCGGGCGAAAGACTCGTGAAAAATTTGGCTTAAAATTCGCCTCTTGGACTCTCCTGAAAGGCTTGTGTGGAAGCCGGCGCCAACGGCCTCTCCAAGGTGGTTACACCCTCTATTTTGATTGGTTCGTTTGAATTTGAGCGCGCGCTGACAACGCGACCCTCCACCGGAGGGAAACGTACATTTTGTCGCGAATCAAGTGTCTCACTACATCACATTAAATCCGAAGAGCTTCCGAACGAATTGCAAAATATTAAAAACGCATTTAATTTTAGATCATACGTCCTGCGAGTTTGTTACAAAACTAAAAATGAAATACGGTAGAAGGACAGCTTACGTTTTTCCCCAGACCATAAAGTGTTCATTCCCAATAATTCATATAGAGCATTGCAATTCTTCCAGCTTTGCAGCGGCTGATCGTCCTTCAAATCTATCTTGGAGACATCGTCCCTTTTAAGACTTTAAAACCCATTTCTTTCCACTGAAGAATTCTTGAGCACATTTTCTGTTCGTTCGTGAGGCCTTCAAAAGTGTATTTCGATCCAAGATGGAGCGAAAGGAATGAAAACCCGACTTCACAATTTTTGCACTGGACTCGCGACAGACGCCATTTTGTAAACATGTACTGCCACCTTATTCCCAGCCCCTGCCCTCACATATAAGAACATACGACTAGTATACCTAAATGGTAATAATGCTGCCGAAGGGGAGAAAAACTTTAAGTATGCTAACAGTTACCCTATGAAATAAACTATAAATAATTCATTTGCACAATATATTTGAATCGTTATGCTAGGGAAATCAATTGAAATTGTTATTGGGTTGGGTGCTTTGTGGGAGTAAATATATATTGCGTGCAAGTGCTACTTTCTTCACAAGAATATAATCTTAATACACGTTTTGCAAGCAGAAATCGACCCTGAAATAAAGGAAAGACAAATTTTTACATAAGTCAAGTTAATTGTTGCGGAGTGAGCGTAGCGAGCGAGCAGCAACATAATCAGAATTTAAAATTAAAAGAATATGTAAAAGGAGTACGAATTCTCGAATTCATGACTTTTTACCAGAATGCACTGCATTTAACAATCAGATGAAGAGAAATCATCGTTATTAAAACTTGTAGAATAATTAAAACAAACGGAAAGTGTAGAACACACTAATTTCATATATGCTACGATCTACTCCTTTTCATCCGAACATGAATTTAAACTTAAGTTTTAGCATTTTGGCATATGCGGCGATGCCGGACGCGTCTTCGACAATGTCAACACTCCAGAGACATTTAATGCGTACCGATACAGAATTTATAAGCGAGATTTCTGCGGCTACAATTTTTACATCTTTCAATTTGCACATCTTTCGATTTCCATCCTTTTGATTTTCTGGTAAAGGGGAGCTAGATGTGAATCGTATGTGTATGTGCTTTACTGTCTCGATCCCTTGTCACGGTATCTGGTCATCTCGCCACCAGGCAGTTTCGCCACCAAGAAACCATCTCGCCACCAACCAACAAGCCACCAAGAAACCATCTCGCCACCAACTTGCCGCCAAGTAAAGTAGTCGAGTTGAATAAGCTGTTCGAACAAGAGTAAAGTAGTCGAGATGGAAAAGTTCTTCACACGAAGTTCGTTTGCCTGTTTGTATGCAAATTACATGTTGTACGTGGCATGATTTGATAAATGGTCCGTTGTCTTGGGCAAGCGACGTTAAATGCGGGTATGTTGTTTTTTGTAGAATGGTTTTTAAAACAACACAGGTCGCGCTCTTGTTTTATTTTTACTTTCTTGTTGTGATTGTGCAGCAATCTTTGCATTGCCTTCGTAGCTGATTATTTATTTACTTATTTACTTTAGACACAACCAAGTTATTAAGCTGATAATCTTAGGGCTACTGCCGGTGCAGCACATCGTTCAACGTAATACGAACTGTGCGAGTGTTTTACACAACTAAACAAGGAAGAACAAATTTCAGTCTCTTCGGCTTGTGGTTCAATGTTATTAGATTATTGGTAATCGGTAATCTTTGGACCGATAACCGTTGACACACCTCGCCATCGATTCTTTATGATGCATGAAGTTGATGCATACAATTTACACACTACAATTTGACACTGCTTTAAGAAACAAGAAAGCGCAAGGTTCACTGCGCATCCTAAATAATCCATTGGCGCATAACCACAATTCCTTGCGTCATATCACTGCGCATCCTAAAATATTTCCGTTCGCGCATACCACTGCGCATCCTAAATCTCCCATTTTGCGCATAACCACAATTCCTTGCGTTTGGTTAGAAAAAGTGATTGCAAGCCCCTATAATGTAATCTTCTGCTGATTAGAGAGCTCCCTCGCTCGTTCGCTTCAGGCTCACCTTCTGCGGCAAGCAACAAACCTAGTAGGGGAAACAGGGGAAACGTGTTTAAATTACGCTTAATGTAGCTTTAATGCATAAATTAATTGTTTACTGGAATTGCGTGACAAATCCATCCATCACTAAACCTCGTGGTATGAAATACATACCCTGAGGTAAAAAGGCATACGAAAACTCAGCGAATAACCGCTGCCATGTTGAAAATCTTCCAACAACAATACAGTGCAATCGTAGTGCGCACACCGCCTGGCGCGTTACCATAAAGGCATAATGCGTAACGTGATACGAAAGAGAAGAGGAGGAGATGACAGAAGAGAGTCAGACGACACACAGTAGACTGTCAATACTCACGGGAAGTTTAACTTTATTGTAAAATGCAATTTCTTCTGCCGGAATGCGCTGCAAGTCGCTTTCTAATTTTTAAAGCGTGAATGTAGCTGTGGATTTCACTTTTCTCCTTGTCGTTGTCGTAATTTCGCGTGAGCGGCTTGTCGTTCGTCGTCATTTCAGCTCCTTCATGTCGCTGTTTCAGAGCCGTGTCGCCTGTCGGAATTTACCCTAACAGGGCCTCAAGTCTGTTAACTGTGTTGCATGTTGTATATGTCATTGTCTTTGGATCTGAAGCAGTATTCATCAGTTGACTTTGACGCAACCAACCACGCTACAAAGGACACGACCAAATGAAAGCAAAATTTTCCTTCTCTGACCGAATTAAGTTTAATAAAGCTGTACTTAAATTAAAAATACCGGAATAGCAACAGACCGCTAACCACTAACTGTAAACGTCCTCCAGCTGAAAAACAAGCTGTTACCTCCCGAATATCATACTGAAATCCAGCTTTAAACATGTATCTACAGATGGTGTAGTGCATGCACGCGCAACTCAAGTGCAAAATGCGCAAAAATGTTTTCCTTACTTGGGAGATGACGGGAAAAAAATTTAACAGAAACCATAAAAGTTTTCAAAAAAGATCAATATTTTTAAAAAACGCTTGGTTACCCTTACATTTTATGTTATGAAATGGAAGTGGCCAGACTATTTAATACGCCATTAGTTTCTGGTTGTGAGCAAAATTCTCTCTCCTTTGGTTTCCAGAAGAACGGTTATATTAGCATTTTTGTTGTGATTTTAGGCTAATCATCTCTACCCAAATTTTTCTTGGTTGATTCGAATAGCCCTTGCATGGATCTACTCTTTACGCGCGGTTCTAACTTTGCACAGAAGACTTTGTATCTAGTAGGCACCGTCTTCCAAAAAAAAAAATTAAAAAGACTCGTTTTTCTTTCGAGGTGTTTCGAAAGTTTGAATAGAGAGTGTTCCTAAACCCGTGAGACAGACAGAGATATAAAAAATGTCTTACTAACCTAGGTCCGTACTGTAAGCTACGTATCTTTGATTTTTCCCTTTGATTATGTTTCGCGCACTACGCGCAAGGGCGATAAATCGGAGGGTAAAAAAGATTCGTGTGGCCTTGGAATTGTTCTACTATTAAACCTTTTTTGAAACTTGGCGTAAGCAACCTTCATGGTACTAGATGAACATTAAAAAATGCGACAATAAATGGGGTCACCGTGCTTGTTTATTCGTCAACTGCCTCTTAAGGTGGGGTATTTTTACTGGTTGTGCGCAAAAGCAAAGCTTAATTTATTGACATAAACAGTATTGTTTAATTTAAGCAGTTTTTGATTGCCTGGTTGAGGGAATATTGCACTTTTTCGGACAATTTTCCTCCCCTTGGCCAAAATACAACCAGTTGGGAACTATTTTCCAAAAAAATCGCTTTCCACTATTAAACATTTTTCTGCTTCAAACGCGAAAATCGTGCGCAGTAGGTATGCGCAATGCAATACTAAGGAATTACCTTAAGCAAACATCTAGAATACGAAAATGTCGTTTCAGCAGCAATTTAAGCTAATGAGGATGTCGAGACGCGATAATTTAACAGTTAAAAAAATATAAGTTTTAAGTTGAGACCAAACATCTGAACATAGGGTAGAAGAAAAAATAAAAGCTAAACAGTGATTAACAGACAATGTCAGAAAAATGGCGCGGGGAATAAAAGTAAACAGGAAGTCGACATAACTAAATACTTTATGGTTACTGTGCGAGGGGAGTTAAACCATTTCGTTGCGTATGCTTTCTTTATAGTTGTGAAGAATATGTTAGTATCAGAACAACTCTCGTCATATAGTTACGTTCCGTTTTAAACAAAGTCTACAATGAGGTTTATTGTAGTTTGAGTTGGCTTTTCTCGGCTTACATCGCTTACAGTGAGTTAAAAGACCTTTTTAGTTCTCTAACTAGGTATACCTATCGATAGAGTGCCAACGAGCAAATAATTTGTGGTATAATAAGGGGTTTATTAATACAGCATGAGGGATTTTTGGTTCTTGGGGGCAAGGTTGCTTTCGCTAGTCACGCAATCCAGTAGGATATTGAGAATTCAAGGAGTATTGTCCGTCAATTTCCCTGAATATCAATAGTTTTGCAATATGTCGCTGCTTGGTAGAACTTTCAGTTCGATATGATGGGCACAGTGAAAGTGAACACGCTCGTTTAATTCTGTGGCAAACAGATCTGATTTGTGTTTTGAACACTGGATTTTCTCCAGTGGTTCGACTGGATGTTAAACACACTCGTTCCGTTCTGTTCGGAAACGCTGTCGACTAAACCTTCACTTCGATGTCGAATATGCTAGATTTGAACACTGGATTTGCTCTAGTGGTTCGACTGCTGAACACACTTTTAAAAAACGCTGCCCGATGGAACTTTCAGTTCGATATAGGTAAACAGAAAAGCAATACACCGTTTCGATTCATGAACACGCTTGTTCAATTCTGTGGTGAACACGCTGGTTCAGTTTCGTGTCGATTTCCCCAGGGCCCGCCCCCCCCCCCCCCCCCGACAAGGGTCGATTTTGTTTGTTGGATTTGCTCGTCTAACAGTTTCCTCAATATTCGAATAAGAACAGTTTTGCAAAGGGCACGCTGCCCGATTGAACTTTCAGTTCGATAAAGTGAGAGAGGAAACACCCTAGTTTGATATGTTCTGAGGCTATGAAATTGTTCACAGTTGGATAAACAAAACAGCAAAGAAGACAATCACCTTCCACGAGACAAGTACAGATGTAGCGCGCCTCCTGATTGGCTAAAAACTACAATGGCTTCAATAGTTCCGTCCTTGCAATTGGCTTAAACTAAGCCATTGTTACATCCTACACCTTACATGCACTTACACTTTTAAAGGGCGATCGAGAATTTTTTCGCATACGCCATTCTTCGCGCGGCACTATTCTCTGCCGCCTCGCCAGCCGAGCGTCTTCGCTCGGCTGGCTGGTTCGTTGGCAATAACGACGTTAATAAATGCGCAGCTAATCTCCCACACAATTATCGATCACCAAATTATGTTTCAGACTTATTACACCTATAATAAATAGCGACTGTAACATTGAGTAATAGATAAAATCCAGCCCCCTAAACCACGCAGGGGATGAAATTAAAAATCCTTTCTATAGCTGCTACCTGACAGCGTCATTCAGTGAGTGGCCACCAGATTGTCTACACGCACTTTTAGATACTAAACAATAGGATAAGCTTTTACACTATTTTTAGGCCGGGATAATCTCTTCTTTTGCTCATAACGTCGTTATTAAACACGGAATTTATTTTCGACATAATTTTTAATCGCTGAACAAGTAAAAGTTGACTTTTAGTTTATAGTTAATCTGTAGTACGTTTTTTAAAACATTACTGAACATTTTGATTATATAAGTTGTTCTTTTTAGTGCGTTATCTACTAAACCTTTATCTTTAGTATGTAGTTAATGTTAAGTACGTTTTGTATATCATTGAACATTTTGATTCTACAAATTCTTAATGTCTAGCTTTGGTGTCCTTTTCAAGGATAGTACATTGTGTGTAAAATGAAGATGATCACTGTTTAGTACGTTTTCTACATCATTCAACGTTATGATTATACAAATTTTTATTTTCTGACTGTTTTTTTTCGAGGCTTATGCCAAAAAACACGTTGTTCTAAACAATAGTTATTTTTAAGTACGTTTTGTAAGAAAAGTTAAAAAACCAAAGCAGTCGGTTGCTGCGACTAGTTTCTTCGTGTAAACACCACATGAGACTTATCCCGCCCTAGTTACATGGTAATTAGCGTGACTAGTCTCTTCGTGCTAATTTTCCCAACTTTATGTTAGAAAAGTTGTAGCTAGCCATGGTCAACTTTTTAGTACCCTTTAAAACATTTTCGTACATTTATTGAACACATTTGTTATACACCTCCTTACCGCTTGGACTTGGTATGTGTATGCAAGGCGTATTTAACGTTAATAAACTATTTGTTTTAAGTTAGAGACAAACGTTCAAGCTTGAACTAAAGGTGCAGCTCTTCAAAAACGTGCAAACAAATTAAAAACTGTTTCCCTTTACCCGTTAGAAATATGTTGTAAACGTTCGCGCAAGCACAAAGATTAAAATGTCCAATAATGTAGTCTTATTTTTGTATTTCAAATATAAATAAAATTCAATAAAATATACGCTTCAAAAAAAAAAAAATGTAAAAATGTGCTTCATGCTTGGTTTGATATGAACTCTTATCTTTGAGCTTGGTCTTGCGAAACTTGTCCAGGCTAGGCTTAAATTTTTTTTTCTTCCAGCTGTTGTAACCGTTTTTCACTTTACTGTTTTTATCCTTTTACATGGTGCAATTTTGCACACAATGACACTACTATACCTCGCTCATATGACCGGTAACCAATCAGGAGCCGAGAAAGACAATAGGCTATTGTTTCGAGAACAATAGACTCTATTGTTTTCCAAATCCAAGATGGCGGAGGTTATTTTCAGCCAATCAGGAGGTGAATTAAGAATTCAAGATGGCGGTAGCGGCTCCCAGCAGTGAAACCTGGAAACTAGGTCCCAGATTCCAATAGGAGTTTGTTTCGGGGTGAGAAAATTGCAAACCGGACGCGAAGTCCTGGGATCGATCTCTCAGACTCGTCCGATATGTCAATTGAGAATCAATCTATACACATGTAAATCAAATGAGAAACAATTGTATTTTAAAAATCCTAATTCTTTACAAGAGGGACCTGTGTCCAATTTCCAAACAAGGTGTGTGCACTACTAATTGAAATACATCAAGTCTAAACTCATTGATCTCAACTGTTCCCTTGAGAAAAGCATCATTCAAAAGAATCTTAAACAAACAAAAGACATTTTAAGCCACCGTTGAATAATTAACATATTAAGTCATACCATCTTTTTCGACGGGTCTTGAGAATCTCGACGTTCTTTGCACGATATCTTTTTTGTCGGGCCAGGATTCGCTCTCTGTTCTTTGCATAATATTTTTTGGGTAGGCCTTTTTACATACAACCTTCTGGTCATTTTCTGGCAGTTGATTGTAGCAACTCATCTTTAGTGGTGTCATACGAATAATGATTAAACTCTAGAATCACACACTCTTATAAGAGTCACATAGCTAACTCAGGTTTCCACCTCCTCTTCTACCTCCTCTTCTTCATTATTCTCAGGGAGTACCTTCTTTTGCATTAGTCTGTTTAACAGGAATTTTCGCTTTGCCACTGCCGACTCGGCAGCCTCGTCAAAATCCATGTCATCTTCCTCAATAAAGCGTCGAAGAGTCTTCATGACTTTACGGTGTATTGCATTGT
>CM042755.1:10754221-10761721 GCA_022496165.2 Catalaphyllia jardinei
ACAATGCAATACACCGTAAAGTCATGAAGACTCTTCGACGCTTTATTGAGGAAGAGGACATGGATTTTGACGAGGCTGCCGAGTCGGCAGTGGCAAAGCGAAAATTCCTGTTAAACAGACTAATGCAAAAGAAGGTACTCCCTGAGAATAATGAAGAAGAGGAGGTAGAAGAGGAGGTGGAAACCTGAGTTAGCTATGTGACTCTTATAAGAGTGTGTGATTCTAGAGTTTAATCATTATTCGTATGACACCACTAAAGATGAGTTGCTACAATCAACTGCCGGAAAATGACCAGAAGGTTGTATGTAAAAAGGCCTACCCAAAAAATATTATGCAAAGAACAGAGAGCGAATCCTGGCCCGACAAAAAAGATATCGTGCAAAGAAAGTCGAGATTCTCAAGACCCGTCGAAAAAGATGGTATGAAAACAACAGGGAAAGGCTCGCCAGCAGCCAGAGAGCCTATTGTCAACAAAACAAGGAATACATCACAAATTACTGCAGGCAATACTGTAAAAACAACAGGGAACGGCTCAACAAATATTGGAGAAGTTATTATGCCAAGAATAAGGAACGGATCAGGCAAAGACTTCGTGACCAAAAGCAAAGAAAAATAGGCCAGAATATCGTGCGTTTTCGGGCCTGGGACAAAGATTCCGAGAAATGGAAACGAGTCTAGTTCTCAGCGATACACTTCGTGTTATTATTCAATAAACGTCATAAATTATGCATCAGACTCTTTGTTTTGTTTATAACAATTTCATGACATAGGTATACCCCCTATCCCCCGTCTTCACAATAGTTCTTAACCATGTGTTATTGCATACCCCCTATCCCCCATCTTCTCATTGGATACACGTCTTTATATACAAGTCTTTCAGACTTGTATTGAGCAAAATCATTTTACTTGTGACGAAGTTGGACCCACTTTTGCGCATTCTTGTCTTGGCGATTATGGAACTAAGTGATCAAGAGCTGAGCATCGCTTTGGAGGAATTTGAGAGGACTATGGATGATGTAAGTGAATTGTTCTTGCCACTATTAAGAACCGCTTAGAACGAACTATAATTTGTGCGGCTGCTGAATCAGGAGCGATACGATTTGAAATGTTTGTTTGATCTTAGTTTAAGCGCGAACGTTTGTTTGAAATACCTTAGATGAGCCCTCGGTTTTTAATTCATTTCACGTTTCATCTCTGACTTAATATGTTAATTATTCAACGGTGGCTTAAAATGTCTTTTGTTTGTTTAAGATTCTTTTTGAATGATGCTTTTCTCAAGGGAACAGTTGAGATCAACGAGTTTAGACTTGATGTATTTCAATTAGTAGTGCACACACCTTGTTTGGAAATTGGACACAGGTCCCTCTTGTAAAGAATTAGGATTTTTAAAATACAATTGTTTCTCATTTGATTTACATGTGTATATATTGATTCTCAATTCACATATCGGACGAGTCTGAGAGATCGATACCAGGACTTCGCGTCCGGTTTGCAGTTTTCTCACCCCGAAACTAATGTACCGTTGCAGTTATGTCCTATATGGCAGACATGTCCTCTGACGTAATAGGATATACTGAGCCAATCATATCATGGGTTCTATCTAATAATACGCAGCCATAAGACTGGTAACTGATCTCCGTTCTAAGAAGACACTGTCACAACGCAATTTCATTGGAAGAAACAACGACACATACAATTGGTCAAAACGTTTAAGACATATCTGCCACGCAGGACACAACTGCAACGCTACAAACAAACTCCTATTGGAATCTGGGACCTAGTTTCCAGGTTTCACTGCTGGGAGCCGCTACCGCCATCTTGAATTCTTAATTCACCTCCTGATTGGCTGAAAATAACCTCCGCCATCTTGGATTTGGAAAACAATAGAGTCTATTGTTCTCGAAACAATATCCTATTGTCTTTCTCGGCTCCTGATTGGTTACCGGTCATATGAGCGAGGTATAGTACTAATGGCAAATGACACGGTTTATCCATCCCAGAAATTGTTTCGCGCAATATTGCAGTAAAATTCCATCCTACTTTTGCAGCATTGCGTGCAACAAATTTCCTCGTGTATCCACCATCTGCAACATTTCGTGCAATAGTGTGATGCAAATTTCAGTTTTTAACCTATTAAATAAAACATTCAAATTTAACTCCTGACCAAGATGCCGCCCGCCGCACCTTTCACGTAAATTCAAGTCAAGTTTAGAACGCAGAAAAGGACAAAGCGATGGCTTGGTCACCCGCAGAAGAAAGTACAGAATCCAGACGTTTTTTTTTCTGGATATTTTCCTTCACTTCGCTTCTATCAACTTCTCTATTTAGTTTTGGATCGCGTGATGTAAACATACGTGAAATATTGCGGCCGTGTAGCCATGTCGGGTAAAATTGTTGCGCAAGATATTTCGTACCGTGTATCCCGAACTATTTAGTGTTCTCGACAGTTTGAAGAAAAACTTATGAAACTGAGCAAAAGACTTTTAAAATTTTAATTTGATTGAAGTTAATTATCATGGATGGTTTAATCATTTAATTAATAAGTAGTGAAAAGGCTTGAATAAGATTCAGGTAGTATCTTAGTTCGAATTTTGCATCCGTAAACAAGGGACACGATCATTTAAAGCTAATATGTATAGTTATCTGTATTAAGAGAGCTTCTAAATAAAACTGTCGTTAACGTTATTTTTCTTCTGTTGTTGTCGCATTTTTTGTATTACTGAACTGATCCATGCTTAATCGTTCGTTGATTTGCCATTAATCTTATCATTTGGAGAAAGTTCATTGACGCCCATTCTTGAATTCTAAGGAAGAAAGAAAATCTTTCACCAACTCAAGTTTACTAAAAAGCGCTCGAGTACAATGTAGAGGTATTCCCTCGTTTAAGCGCCGCTGTTTCAAATAAAGAACAGTGGTTTCAGAAACATTTATACGTATATCATAGTTAAAACGTAGCTGTAACAGAAAACAAAAGGACAGCGCTTATTCTCAAACAGAATGAAGGGCTCGTTGAGCCTGGGACTGTTTTTAATCCGGTGAATCGGTGAATTACCCTTAATTTAGAACACACTAGCATGCACCCCACATCGTCAACGGGAAGTTGCCCAACAGGAGATTTATATACAGCAGTCAGCTCTGCGTGCACTTAAGATATGCAAAACAATGTGAAAGAAAAATCTAAGTGCGACTTTAGAGAGTAGCTTTATCAGCTTCTAAAATCCCCGAGCATATCCAAACATCACAACAGGCAAAGACCAAACCGTAACACTGGAAACATGTGTTATATATGCTACGTGCTTTTAGTAAAACCGTTACCGCCGTTATCCCCTCATGATGCAGAGTTATATGACCCAATATTGTGATTATAAATTGTTAGTTCTGATCAAATCACTTCAATTAACTTTCCCTCTTATTTTCTTCGACCGCTAAAAAAGTCGGTTTTCACGACGACATAAGCGCAAATTAAGCATAAGCATACTAGTAACAGGAGCGTCTATAGCACAAGCATTAGAACAAGCACGCGGCAGTGAACACGCACACAACACAAGGAAAAGCGTAAGCACAAGCAGAACAAACGTTTCTGTACTTCTTGCGCTTAGGCTCAGGTTTATTTCAACTGAGAATTTGCTGCTGTCAGAGCACGCCATTAGTGTGAGCGAAGGTTCGCCATCTTGTTTTACAGTATCGAGAAAATATGGAACTGAACAACAGGCAATTATCAAATCTGTGCATGCCTATGTGATTATAATAAGGGCGTCCTCACTTTAGTTATGCCTATGCTTATGCTTGTTGTTATGTCGTATAAAAAGTCGAAACTTCGACTATCTGCTTTAGTGCGTATTTCCTACGTAAGTAAGTATTATCAACCTCCCGATTTATTTCCTTGAATTAAGCAATTTCAGAATGTGAAATAATATGCCAGGGAAATTAAATCCTTTGCAAATTTTCCGACGCGAATGTATCTTAGCACGAAATCGAGGGAGATTAAAAAACAATGGCTTTTTCCACAAGAACTGTTTAATCTAACACGATGCCCGATTTGGAAAGAAGTTAATTGCGCTTCTTATATTCGCATGGTAGACTTCTTGTCCGTTTCTCGTATTTAAAATAAAACATGAAATTTCTTCACTGAAACATGAAAGTGGATATTTGCTACAAAAATGCGTATTTGCTACGAAATTACATTTTTTGAAAATAAATCTGTTTTGACATATAAATTTGAAGTCAAACAAGGTGGAGGCAATTGTTTATACTAAGCGCCCACCTTCTCTGCAGAAAGAACGTAACGTCATACAAAAACAAGCGAGGGGTTTTAAAAGGCAAAAAAGGCATGGCCACATTTAAAAAAACCTGTTCAGATTAAGGTCGAGTTTACTTGTTAGTTAAGAACAGGATATCATTCAAACTAAGCTTGGCAATGAGCCAAAAATTATTTCAGGTTGATGGGGGCTTTCAAGGCAATTATCCTTATCTAAATAACCTTCGGAGTTCGCCAAAAGCTGGATTTTACTTTAAAATTTAGGTCCGTGTACCAAAACGTGAGTAGTTGCTACGTAGGTGATGTAAGAAACGTGTTAGAAATGTTATATACCTTAAAATTTAGAATCTTTCTGCAACTTTCAAAAAATAAAGTGTTATGGTTGAAGACAATGCCTGTTAAATCGCTTTCTTATTTAATTAAAGGAATAAAATACGTAGGAAGAAATACGTAGCAAATACGCAGGCAACAATCTAAAGAGAACTAACGATTTTATCGTATTGAAAATGGCATTTATGAGTGAAGATAATGTTTTAGGCGAAAATCGACATTTTAACTCCTTTTCACTTAAATCAGCCCTTTTAGCGTAGTTAAGTCTTTTATAGTAGACAAATGAGCGTTTCTAGGTCACTTTTAGGGATTAAGCACAGATCGCCATTTCAACTCTGCTTTAACTCAAATCAGAACTTTTAGCATACCTAAAGCTTTAATAGTAGCCAAAGCAGCCATATGTGAGCAAATAGAAGGTATCGACCATAAATTTTCATTTTTGCTCCGTTTTCAGCCAATTCAGCACTTTTAGCGTGGTTAGGGCTGTTATAAGTAGGCAAACTGCGCTTCTGAGTTAATATGAGGTATCAAGTCAAAATGGTCATTTTAAGTCGGCTTTACCCAAATCAGCACTTTTAGCTCAGTTAGGGATTTCATAGCGGCCAACTATTATAGTAGCCAAAAGATGGTGTTTGAGTAAACACAAGATTTCAAGTGAAAATTGTCATTTTTAGTCCGTTTTTACTCAAACCAGCACTTCTAGCGTAGAAAAGGCTTTTATAGTAGACCAATGAGCGTTTTTAGGCTAGCTAGCGATTTTATCGTATTGAAAATGGCATTTATGCGTGAACATGATGTTTTAGGCGAAAATTAACATTTTAACTCCTCTTTACTCAAATCAGCACTTTTAGCGTAGTTAAGGCTTTTATAGTAAACAAATGGGCGTTTCTAGGTCACTTTCAGGGATTGAGCACAAATCGCCATTTCAACTCTACTTTAACTCAAATCAGCAGTTTTAACGAACCCAAAGCTTTGTAGTAGCTTAACGGCCAAATCTGATTCAACTGGAGGTATCAAGGAAAAATTTTCACTTTCACTTCGTTATTGCTTTTATAGTAGGCAAACGTGCGTTTCTAGTCAGTACGAGAAATCAAGCGAAAATGGTCATTTTAAGTCGGCTTTCACTCAAATCAGCACTTTTAGCTTAGTTTGAGCTTTCATAAAAGCCAAATTTGGGTTGTCAAGCAAGAGACAATGATATTGGGTATTGAGTATTGAGTATTGGGCATTGCATCTTGGGTATTGGGTATTCGGGATTGGGTATTGGGTACTAGGCATCGGCTACCTGGTATGGGTTATAAGGTAGTGGGTAGTAGGTATTGCGTAGTGGGTACTGGGTATTGGACTAGTCAGTAGACTTGAGAGGATGTCCACAAAGAGAGGCCTGTAGACTGACAAATAGTTCTCGTTACATTGTTAGGCTCAATACCCTAAAAGGTACCTCGATAACTCTAGTGCTAGCTATTTTCGATATTAGCACCGTAAGAGGAAAAACAATACGTGATTGCAACGATCACTCTCATCACTTTTGTATGGGATTCCTCCCCCAGACTTTCTTGTTGTCGTAGCCCTCGTGGTGTGCTAAAGAGCTTCCTCATAAAATACTTGTAGTATCTCCTCCCGTCCGAGACATCTTTGCGTGAGCCAAATAACATATTATGAGTTACTTGGCACAAATTGCCAAAATAACTTGAAACAACTTTACAGGCATTAGAATAAATTGACCCATACCACCTTTACGAATTTACGTGGCTGGTGTTCGGAGTTAAATTTGCGCAATAAATGTCCGTCATAGGGAGTCTAGTAAATGTTTCGCGGATCTTAGATGCTGACAAAGAGAGGGAGCGCAGGAATACTCTTTCGCTCCTTGATTTTGTGGCATTTCCTCGTTATATTGGGTAGATATTATGTTTGGGCCTCAGGAATTCCTCCGTTATAAGGAGGTTCGTTATACAAAGGACGTCGTTCTCCAAGGTTTTGTCACATTGAAGTTCTACTGCAAGTTGTCCGACAAGACTTCTGTCCTTAGAATTACATGCATTTCTTGCAACTAGTACGTTTGCTTGAAGGTTTCTTTTACTTTTGTCTATCTTCTACTTACTTAACTTACTTTTTAAGAACATTTGACACTTAGTAGTGTTATTCTTAATAGTTTTTCTCCTCAAAATTCTCGAGAAACACTGGCATGCTGCACGCCTGCAAATATGACGTCGCGTCAGTATTACAATTTATATTATCAAATATCGTTACTAAAGTAAGTAAGTGAATAGGATCTCTCGTTTTAAATGCCTAGAGTCCTCGGATAGCTTTACTGCCTTTTATCTTTTTTAAACCGGTTGTCGCAGACTGTTTGCCGCCTGGACACGCTAGTTAATCAAGATGGCTTTTTTTCATGCTCCTGATACTTTCCAGTGCATCATCAACCCACTTACGGAACACACTGACCCTAGTAAACACTGTGTAATGGTTACTTGACGAACAATCAGGGTCACCCCAGCTTACAATACCCTGCACTACCCACTGGTCTGCCGAATTCTTACACTGAAATGGCCCACCGCTGTCCCCGAAGCATCCGTGTGTTTTTGTTTTCCCAGCATCGCCTGCGCACATCATTTTACTCGTGACTATCCAGGTACGATTGTCAGTGTGTAGTCCACCGTTCGGAGAAGTATCCAGCTTTGCTGCGCATGCGCCATTTGAAACTACCGGCATCCGTGCTTGTTGTAGGATTGGGGCTGGCTCTCCTTTACCAAACATTTGTCCCCAGCCTAAGAAGGTTACAAGATTTTCAGTTAACAACGGCAGCTTCTACACTCATAAGGAGTCAATTAAACATTTCGATATCACTGGACGAAGATGCAATGCGTAGTACTTAAAACAACATCGAAAGTTTCTTCAGAAAAATAAGACAA
>CM042755.1:10769048-10804048 GCA_022496165.2 Catalaphyllia jardinei
ACACACTGAATTCTCCCGTGCATATGTCTATTTGAGCGCGCGTGTGCATTAATTATGCACATTGTATCAAACGCTAAAAACAACCAAATGCCAATAAATATGCTTATGATATTGTGGTAAAATATCTTTACCTTCTTTTTTTTTGACCTGAAGCTGTGGATACTCTGCTCTTCAGGCGTAATACCCTGCGCTCTCCTTACTTCTATGTCACATGGCTCGCAGTATGCGACGCTGCTACCCGCTTTCCATCCATCAACCTCCTCAATTTCTTTGAAAACAGAACACTGGTTACAAATTGTTATTTTGCACTTCAAGCACTCGTATTTTGTGTTCATAAAACACGAACAGCACATTACCATCCTGCTCGAGCTCAAGTGCAATGTCTTCAATGCCTTTCTAAATCTTGCTCTTTCCGGTCGAGACATTGTCTTCACACTGCGCATGCTCGTCAGGGGGGGAAATAGTGTTTGGCAGATGGGGGAGTACAGTACCGCTCAAATGTAAGTTACCACCTCTCCTCTCGTTTCTCTCGAGACGCGTCTCGTTTCTCTCGAGACGAGTCTCGTTTCTCTAGAGAGTCACTGAACCATTTAGTATGGAATATATTACTCGCAAGAAGTCGTAGTACTATCTATTGTTTCAGAAAGTTCTATCTTCGGTGCGTTGTGAAATCGGTGAAGTCGAAATAATTATCAATAGAAAGTTTGTTTGTTTACACTTCGTATTTGAATTTGCAAAGCCTCCGGACGTCCGGTCTAATGCACAATTATCTTCTGGAAGGATATCGCCGCGTTTTATAAGCGTACTTTAAGATCGCGTCGTTTCATTTTCAATCGAAATCATAAACCAAGCTACTTATTTAAAATAATTTCTAAGTCGACAAATCCACTCAGCATTAGTAACGTCGGTTTAGGCGGCTCGCAGAAATGGCGCTTCAATGTTATCGCTTTGAAATCTATATTTTTTGCCGACTCCACACCGCCGGCAGCGGCATTGTTTGAATAATTTTTCGCTGGTTATAATTGTGTCGCTAGTTTTCGCTAGGAGAAAGCAGTCAGAAAGACAACTGACAGAGTAATAAGCCGAGATAAAATTGTTTTGATGAAACTTGAGATTCATGTTTAAGCGGCGTTTGACATGTTTATTTAAGAAGGTTTGGTCGAGTTATTTTCTGATTTACAGTTTCGAAAAACAAACATTAGTCAGATTTCGGTAAACTGTAACAGTTTAAAACACGGTCAGCACTAGATTTACAAATGCTTTTGCTTTATGTAGTTCAGCCCGGTCCTTCTGTAAACAGTTGCAGGAAAACCTTTCCTAATTACACGTTCGGCGGATGGTACGCAAACAAAGGACGCATTGTCTGTTTCATTCAACACAACTTTATTTTCATATTTGAAATACACTTTTTTTAGATTTACACAGACAAAACATTTACCATTATTTGGGTTTAAGACAAATCATTTTAAGTTTGGTACACGATTAAGTTGTTGAACTGTAAAACATTTCAAGACGGGCCTGCGAACATTAGCTTGCGTACGGGTTAAAAGCCGCTCGCCAGCGACCATCGATTTCAGCGCTGTCGATATGTGAATCAGAACAAAACTATCTGAACAACATTGACCTTAAATGAAATACGAATCAGTGCTGACACGATGACATGTAAATTCGAATCACAGCGACTGAGCGAACGCACTTATCTTACGTCGAAGTAAACATTGCATTTTCATGACATACACGTTTTAAAGATTTACACAGACAAACCATTTTGTTTGAGTGTGAATTATTTAGTTTAAAACATATCGTTTTCAGTTTGGTACCAGAAGAAGTCAGTCAAAGAACTGTAGAACATTTCAAGACGGGTCTGTGACCATTAGTTTACGTAAAGCCGTACGCTAGCAACCATCGATTTTAGCGCTCTCGATCCGTGAAGTATCGGATCAAAACTAACCGAAAAACTTCGACCTTATAATTTAAAATGAAAACCTGCTCCGTTAAAAACCCGTTTTATTAGACATCTAAACTTGTGTCGCTTGAAGTTGCGAATAAAAATAGTAAAATAAATCAAGGCGAGCGTGCGGTCGATCGTGATTGCAAGCCGTTCGTTTCACAACAAAACGAATGCAATTCCTTCATATATACACTGTAGATGTGTGAAAAATCATATCTCAATAATGCTGTTTGTACATTCACCTGAAGGCAAAGCGTTGGTACTTGCAGTGCACTCGAGAGAAACGAAAAACTACTCGAGAGAAACGAGACTCGTCTCAAGAGAAACGAGACTCGTCTCGAGAGAAACGAGACGCGTCTCGCGAGACGGTGGTAACTTACATTTGAGCGGTACTGTATGTATTTTTGTGGCATTTGCCCAGTCTATCACATTTAAATAAATTATTTTGTAATTTGCGTGATTTATGAATTGAGTTCGGCGCGTGTTTGGAGCGACGTTTGCCAGCACGCCGAGCCGCTGTCGCATTATCCGAGTTGGCAACTCGAACCTATGCTAGAGTCAAATCGATTAATTTGAGGTGAATTTAATTGAAGCAAACGTCGCATCATTCATGCGCCTATTTCAAAATAAATAGGTTCGATGAATTATATTCGAGTTGGATTCGACGTTTGCCTTAAGCGGCCTTCACACGGCAAACTAAAGTTGGCAAACTCGTGTTGGCAAACTTCAAAATGTTGGCAAACTCGTGCCTTCACACGTCAAACTCGCGTCAAATCACACAAATGCTAAATTTGCAACATGGCCGACGTAGTGCAGTGGCACTCACGTAGAGTTGCCGCTTGTGTCTTGGTCCTATTTCATGTTAATCGCCGAAGAAAAAACAGAAAGCGCTGGAAAAATCGAAAGTTTTGGACGAAACCGTATATCAGCAGAAATCCCTCCCTTGGAGCGTACAATACGCTCGTCCAAGAGCTTCGCACAGAAGATGCCGCGGCCTTCAAAAATTTTTTGCGAATGGATCAAACTTGCTTCGACGAGCTTTTAGAAATGGTTAAGCCACATTTACAGAAACAGGACACCAACATGCGAAAGAGCATCCCAGCAGGAGAGAAGTTAGCACTAACCTTGAGATACCTTGCGACTGGTGAGTTTATTTGCTCTGCCTTGTTTACATCCATGTTTTTATGGCCAAATGAGCAAGTTTAGGCGATCGTATTTTACCCAAAACGTCCTGTTGCCCGCAATACAGCGAGCGGTTTTATATATTAGCAGCTTACGATAAATATTTTACATCCTTCCTGTGTGAAATGTACAAATTCAAGTTTATTCGTTTTACTAAAGCAGTTTGCTTCCCAATATTATCGTAAAACGGTGCGGACCGCTGAGGAAACAGCTACTTCAGGGCACTGTATATCTTGTGGTCCATCGGCCCTGACATCACAGTTTTCTGGTTAAATGTAAAGCTGTAACCCCATCAGAGGAAATCAGAATCGTCAAAGATTTTTGTCCATGTATAGTTGCGATGTTTTTTCCATGATAGTTGATATTTTCACAGCGATTTTGACATGAAAACTGTCATTTCCAGTAGTGATTGAAATCGAATTACTGAAACTCACAAGTGACTTAAAACAAAGAAAACAAAGAAGTCAACATGATAGACCCTAATGATGTAACAGAGAATTAACTCTGAAGTGTAAATTTTAGTGCTAATTTAACCCATCATTTCAACATTCAGGCAAAATTCATCAATGATCTTACTTTTCAGACTACTTCACTGCAAAAGTAGTTTCGTTCATTGGATTTCCTATAAAAGTTCATTTGATACAGCCTACATGTAGTTGTCACCCTACGAGAAAATAAAAAATTATATTTCTTTCTAGGAGAGTCATATACAAGCCTCATTATGCCTTCAGGATAGGGACCTCAACTATTTCAGAATTTGTGCCTGTTGTGTGTCAAGCTATCTATGAAAGTCTTCGGAGCAACAATTATGTACAGGTACATTGATAAAAGTTTTGAGTAATGAAGGTAAATGTTGTTTGTTACAAAACAACAGAAGCCCAACAGATAAACTGAACCGGTATGTACGGTTCTTACATTGCAACGGATTATGTATGTGGTTTCCTTCTATATCCAATAGCTAATGCCGTTGTCAACCTACATTTATCAATACGATCTGGATTTTTGATCAGTCATTTTGTCTCTTACACTTGCAATGAAAAATTTTTTCTGCCTCATCTGTTCATAATGCAAATTTCAAATTTCATAAGAAAACAAATTATCATTTTTTTATTACAAATACTTTTTACAGTAAATACAATTTTAGAAGATACAATGATTACACTACATAAAAATTATTTTCCAATAAATTTATTTGAAATGTACAATATTGACCCTTTTCAGAATGAAGCTTTTTCAAAAGGCAATAAATAAATATATTTTAAATGATGCCCAAGATCATATATATATATTTCATAATTTGTAGGAGCAATATATATCATAAATGAAGCTCAATGCCATATGAAAATAATTTCATAATTTGCCGTACAATAAATGCACAATAGATATCTTAAATATTGCATAATATTTATTTAATATGAGAATTTTGGAGGAGCAATAAATATATAATAATTTTAAATCATGCTCAATCAATGTCAGGTACACTATAAAAACAAGACTTTAAAGTTAAAATACTTTAAAGTCCCTGTTTAGCAGGTGAGGCCTCTATCTGGGTTTCCTATATTGGTATAGGTAATGGTTTCAGCTGAACTTGACGAGGCTAACGTCTGTGGCAACACACAGATGCTTGCATTTGCAAACTGTCCCGGCCACAGCGATGTCATACGATTGGCAACCAACTGATCTTCCTTGAACTCTGCTTCAACAAGTAGCTGCTGGACTTTTAGTTTTAGCATTTCTTTTGCACGTCCATCTGGAATTTTTTTCATGTGTGATCCCACAACTTGCCCAAAGAGATCATTGTCGCCAATAGTATTGTTAGGCAATGTTACTGGTGGTGGATTTTTCATGACATTTAAAACACATGTTAGGATATCCTCTTCTTCACGTGCAGATTTCCTCTTTTTTGAAACTAGAGAAGAGGGACTTTGATTTTCTTTCTTGCTGCTTTCTTGAGACAGATCAGTAGGCTCTGCATTATCAACATCATTCTAAAGGAAAGAGATTTTTAAAAAAATTACAGCATAAGTTTGGACTGAAAACAGTTCATTGAAAATTACAGAAACCCACTAGGAGTAAATATAGGTAAAAGTCATTTCTCTAATAAGTGCGCACTTGACTCTCACCATCTCCCTGGACAGATAGCAATACCCACCTTCCCCTGGAATCCCTGGTGATGCAAGGTCATAGATTAGGTTACCTGACACCAGTATGTGTTAAAGACCCCCAGCATCAGCTCAAATCCCTAGTGTACCACAGGTCTACTGAGTACCTTAAATTGTCAAATCAATGTGTACAATTATACATGCACTTATTAATTGCAATTATTATTCAATTACATTTTAGGTACCAACATCTGAAGAAGAATGGAAAGAAGTTGCAAATGGCTTTATGTCTAGGTGGAACTTCCCCAACTGTTTGGGAGCTTTAGATGGCAAGCATATTGCCATTAAAGCTCCAAAACACAGTGGGAGCATGTTCTTCAACTATAAAGGATTTTTCAGCATTGTGCTTCTGGCATTGGTGGATGCTGACTACAAGTTCACCTTTGTAGATGTTGGGTCAAACGGCAGAATCAGTGATGGAGGAGTGTTACGGGAGTCCTGCTTACAAGCAAGCTTTGGACAACAATAGCCTTGGCATTCCACTTGCTACCTCTCTCCCAGAAAGAAACACTCCTGTGCCTTATGTCATTGTTGCAGATGAGGCCTTTCCACTTAAAGAAAACCTTATGAAACCTTTCCCAGCTAAAAGTCTAGATGATGCCTCAAGAGTGTTTAACTATAGACTCTCACGAGCTCGCAGAGTGAGTGAAAATGCTTTTGGAATTCTAGTCCACAGATTTCAAATCTTTCAGTCAACCATTCCACTTGAGCCGAAAAAAGCTGAGTTAATTGTGCTTGCATGTATTGCATTACACAATTATCTTCGCACAAAGAGTGTTGAGTATAGCCAAGCTGTGGCAGATTCAGAGACTGCAGCACATGAACTGCTGCCTGGAGAATGGCGGCATAACCCAAATGCTCAGTTACCCTCTGTCTGTCCACAAGGGTCTAACAGGAGCTCAATACAGGACCCCCCATACAGGCCAGGGAAATCAGAGAGGAATTCCTTGACTATTTTATAACTAATGGTCAAGTAGACTAGCAATGGGATATGATTTAAATCATCACAACTGGTGTTAAAACATGTTCACTACTAAAGAATTTGGACTTCATTTTTGCATGTACATTTGTTCCTCTTGAATTACTAGGTTTCATGACATGCATAGAAGCTTGTCATCTTGTACAACAGCACAATTTATTACTGTAAGGTGCATATGCTTACCATGTTGGACAAAGTTCTACGGGGGAGAACTTGGTGTTTGAGAAAGACATCAAGAGCATCATAATATATCCACCCAGAGATGTACAGCTCCCCAGTACCTGTCCCACTCTTTTTTGATGATTGTACTTTTTTTAGTTCTTTATTATAATACGTCCTTAGACTGTTAAATTTCTTTTTTACTTCTTCAGCTGTAGAGAATAAGATGTTGAAACAGTTAAGCTCCTAATTTAATCAAAACTGTAAAAAGTTAAAGCTGTTTTTACAATATACGGCATTACTAAAGTATAAATTTATAGAGTGGTTTTCAATAATTTTATTTAGTGTTGAAAAGTAATTTAGAGTTTACCTTTGTACTTTTAATATTTGTAATTGTGTACTTATTCTTCACAATTTAATGTTATTTTGCATCAGGACCTCTCGCTAATGATCAGTTCACCGGGGGCGTAAAATGCGGGAAGAAAATTGCGCACGGCTAATTTCGTGAATCTTTTTTAGCAGTGAGAATAGTGATGACTGATGTGTTCTAATAAGCATGCAGCCTTTCATAGTTCGTCTATTTCTCCTGTTTCGCTTTATAATAGTGACGCACTGTAAATCCACTATAAATTCCCATCACAATCTAATTCAAATCACTCAATAAAAGTGGATGTAGTCGTGAATACGGAACTTTCAGGTGAAAAGAATGAAAACAAACTCTACTTACTTACCGCCTTTTAACCCCAATTTCTCCGCCAGCTGTTCCATTTTTGTTTGCTTGTTTTTTATATCTTTGTACGCTGGAGACGAAACATCCCACAAATCGACACAATTGTGAATTTCTTCGATGAATCGAAACGTTGCCTCACGTTCCTCAAGTCCGTCCGCCATTTTGGGATATTTCACTCAAATCACGTGAATAGAGCGCGTGTTTTAATTGGTTGACAGCTACCAACACACGTTTGCCAATCGTTCACACGTCAAATACGAGTTTACAAACACGAAAAAGTTGGTGAAAAAGTTGGCGAGAATAGAGGCAAGTTCTATTTGTCGCCAACAGTTTGCCAACTTGTTTGCCGACTGTTTTTGTGCCGTTCACACACATCAACTTGAGTTTACCAACACGAGTTTGCCAACTTTAGTTTGCCGTGTGAAGGCCGCTTTAGGCCTAAGAATGCGTGCAACTACAGTACCGCTCAAAAGTAAGTTGACACTCGAAACTCGAACCTCAAGACTCGATCCTCGAGCCTCGATGCTCGAGCCTCGATGCTCGAAACCTTCGAGTCTCGAGTCTCGAGTCTTGAGTCTCGAGTCTCGAGAAACAAGGCTTTCTCGAATATGCAAAAACTCGAAAGGGTTTCCAGGAAACGATTTATTTCTCGAAGGAAGAATAATAAAGTACTGCTCACACCTGCAGTAAAGTACAACTGTTTCGCATCGATCGTTATCGCATGAAAACATTCGACCATACGATAGTGGACTAAATGTGATTATTTTCTGAGACAACTTGTGAAAAAAACTAAATGTAGACTTGCAGGCGACAATGGAAACTTACCAGTAAATGCGGATAATCCTTTACGTTCAGGGCCGTTTGCAAAATTGCTGAAAATATAAAAGCTCCTTCTAGTACTGTAGCCGACGAGAGCATTGGGAGCACCATGGAGTCCAGCCACAATCGAAGCGCAGCATGTTTGTTTACTTTGCATTTGAGATTGTGAACTACACCGAAGTTAAATTGATGGGTAACACAGAACCTTTTTTCCATTGACTGTAGTCCTCGCAGAAATAACAACAAATCGCCTTCCCACTTCGGTTTTGACAAATGGAGGCACAGCCTCGAAAAGCTGCATATTTTCCTTTAGGTGAAATTTGGGTGAATGAAATATAGTTTCATTCGAAGGAAAACGTCTTCGTTTCAAAGAAACACTATTCTAAGTCATCTTCCACGAACTCTGAAGGTGTTTTTTGACTTACTTATCCATTTCTTTTTAACAGTGTAACACTTTTCATTTCGCATGGCGGCACCCAACTTGCATGTTTTGCCGAAAACAGAGATTTACCTGGATTTGCTGGCTTCGTTTTTGCGGTAGAAATATGCGACTTCTCAGTTTTCGCGTACAATTTCTACAGTTTTAATAAATATGTAATTTCTTCGTTAAGTTTTGTCAGAGAAACTAAAAAATGCCTGCAGAAAATAATTGTTAAACTTGATTCGTTCCCAACGTGCGGCTATTATTATCCTGGAAAGAAATTTGATCGGGGTAGATTTTGATCACGTGCTAGGCAACCACTTCTGAGCCATGAGCGCATGTCACACAATCAACAAAACATCGCTATAAATTCGCCATTTGCTTCGTCTAAACAGCTCACAACACGTTTAAAAATAAATTTGACCAAATTCGTGCAGGCATAAAATTTATTTACCGCCAGAATAATTCCATGATCGGTTACAGTGTATTCCGACAGATCAGACAAACATGCAGCGTTTTTACCGCCAATTAGAACGTGTTCTTTTTCTCACGCTGCAATGCAAGCGAATGTATTTTCAATCAAGAAAACTCACCAACATATTTTATTTTTGCGTGAGATTCATTCGTTTGATAGCACAACCGATCGCAACTAAACACCCTTGTTCCCTTATCTGTGTTTACAATCGAGTCGGTTGCACACAACTTGGTAATTATTTGTTTTCGGATTCCAAAGTGAGCGGAACGATTGCTCGCAAGACTGGTAGTCTGCATGTACACGTATTTGGTTTGCGGCCCGTCTGTTCAATTAATTTCTCGAGAGATCAGTTAAGCGACAAGCTCATTAACTTTCTCGACTCGCAACTCGATACTCGAGACTCGATCCTCGAGACTCGATGCTCGAAGCTATCGAGGATCGAGTCTTGAGGCTCGAGGCTCGAGGGACTGTCAACTTACTTTTGAGCGGTACTATATCTTCAGTTCTTATATGCATAGCTAATTCTGTTCTTTCACCTTCAGCTAGATGAAGGTTTTTCTAGGGTCATCAGGTATCTGCTTCATAATTTTATCTCTAAGCTCTGAAGAGCTTGCTCCTATTACACTGTCTTGTGATTTAATAGTATACTTTTCGCCTTTTGCTGCACGGTGCACCCTTTCATTGCAATCATTCACCATTTTGTTTTGTATAAAATGATGAGGAATATCCATTAGAAAGTTAAGTTGACTGTTTTCATCAAATATTCTTTATTTGAGTTTCACAATGTCATTAACTGTATGATTCTCTTCTCTCAATCTGTTCAAGATTTCAGCAAATACTTTGCTTTCTCTCTGTCTCATGATTTCATGGAGCTCAAACATTTTGAAATGCTTCTGCCATAGGTTTGGAGCAAGAATGCTGTATTCTGAGTTGTCTACATGTAAATCTTTAAATATATACCCATCCATAACAGGCTGAAGTTGAAATAAATCACCAATAGCAATTATACTGACACCACCAAAGTCATTTTTACTACCTTTAATATCTTTAAGTCTATTATTGATTTGGACATTAAACATGGTATTTCCTACCATTGATATTTCATCTATATATATAAGTTTTACACCTCCCAGCTGACACCTGAGAGTATTCAGTCTACTAGAATCAAGTGATTTATAGTCTCTTAGAGATTGACTTGCTGGTATTGCAAGAGCACTATATAATGTGTTTCCCTTGATATTATAGGCTGCTTTACCAGTAGGAGCTAACATTAAAAACTTTACTTGATGACAATCATCACCAGCTCTTGTGTTATAGTATTTTAATGCTGCCTGATACAAGGCTTTGGTAACATGTGATTTACCAACACCAGCTCCTCCGCTTAGAAAACAGTAGAATGGATCATTGGATGTTTTTATAAGATGTAAGATATGGTAGAAGAACTCCTTTCGTTCTTTATTTAGTATGTGGACCATGTGTCGGTATTCATCATCTGGTATTTCATTTGATATAAGTTGTTCAGTATTAACTGTAGTAGATGGAATACCTATATCTTCTGAGAGATCATAGCTCTCAGTTAAATCAGGATGCAAATCTTGTGCACCCTCTGCCTCATCCTGAAGTTCTATATTCTGAGTATTGGGTGCTATCATATCAATATTATCATCATTCTCTTCCGTGTTACTTAATTGTTCTTCAATCTCATTTAAATCTTCAGTACAAACTGCATACAGTTTCATCTGCTCATCTATTTTAGCTCTAAATAGCAAACAATGTTCTTGGTATGAAGTACAATTGCTGATCAAGTCAGTATTCTCATTTCTCCATGATGTGAAGAGCATGATAAGCT
The DNA here is from genome assembly GCA_022496165.2 of Catalaphyllia jardinei. Lineage (NCBI taxonomy): Eukaryota > Metazoa > Cnidaria > Anthozoa > Scleractinia > Caryophylliidae > Catalaphyllia > Catalaphyllia jardinei. Next base: position 10,779,776 of record CM042755.1, read on the forward strand.
CACGATAATGTTTTTCAGGGTCTACCACCTTATTAAAACCAACACTTCTAATAATTCTTGCTTTTAAATGCCTTTTATTCTTTTGACATATAAATTCAGTTTGGAAATGATTATCATCATAATCATCATTTTCTTGTTCGCTAATTGATGTTTCTAAAAGTGGATCATCAGCATCTGTTTCAGATGACTTTTTGACATAATTATGGTTTGCCCGGTAAGTCATACCATGCAGCCCAGTCAGCTAATGTTAAGTGTTCTAGTTTGGCAGGACGTTTGGTGTATCTATCCAATAATCCACTGGCGTATAATTATTTCATCGGAATCATCTTCCATTTCTTTGATGTCATTGAAAGATTTTAAAAGTTTAACTCTATCTTCAGGAGGTGAGGTGACAAATACTACCTGACATGATGATTTCCTCATTGGTAATTGCAATACAATATACACAGCTTCTTGTGCACTGATCTCAACGTTGTTAAGGAATTTATTACCTATATCTCTTACTTGCTGCTTAATGCTAGCATTTCCTTTTCTGGCTTCTTCACAAGCAACTCGCAAAATCTCACTAATGCCTTTTTACGCTTTTAAGATGTAGGACACAATATACGTGGCACATGCATAAACATTAAGCAGAAATTGAATGCCCATGCTAGCTCTCCATGCATTGAGGCAAGAAGTATGTTGACTCTTAATATTTATTTGGCTGTCGTTTCAAAAATATTGCTGGAGAATTTAAGTTTGATCTAATAGCTAGAAGGTATGTTTCCTCAGACACTTTTAAATTAAGAAGCAGTTGGTCAATTGTAATGTCTTCTCCTTCTTTCATATCATTTAATTGTTTTTTTATATTTTTCCAGATTTCTTTAAGTTGTTTCAATTGCTTATGTGCCTCTTCATATACATCTATAGGATAAAGAATTGTTGTGGCCTTCATAGGTGGCTGAGAATAATTAAATGTACATTCAGCCTTTGATTTTTTTCTACATGTATGAGAATGTCTATGTATTTGTCTGTTGACAAGTTTTAGCAAGTCAGGATTATTAGTGGGTTTTTGACAAGCAATTACTTTATTGATGAATACTATGACTTAGTTATTACTGTCAATACCAAATGTTGGAGCATTTTCAAGCCATATCAACATATGAATATGAGGTGAACCTCTTTGTTGATATTCAAGTCTATAGAACCAGTCATCAATTTTACCTAATGGTGCTGCATCACTTAAGAGAAAGTTTCTTAGAAACTGATTAATTTGATAGTCAATATGTCTAGCACATGTGACGTGATCACTTCAAATTGAAGGCTTCGGTGGAAAAAGGGCGTTAGGTTTTTTACTCAAAAGTGAACTTTGTCAAAAACGCTCCAAATTTTGCATGCAGTTTTGTTTACGTGTGTCAAACAATGTTCTGCATTTTTCCCCCTGAAGTTTGCATCGTTTTTGAGATATTACGTATGCAAAAAACCCTGTATTTGCTGTCGCGTCAGCACGTGACTGCAAAGACGGTAATTTCACTTCAAATCCAGCAAATTATTGGTCTTTCGCAACGTGTAACCTTAAAAAAGGTTGATTTCAGGTTAAAACCGTTACAATTTTGATTTCACGCTAACATGCGACCGTAAAGACTTTAATTTCACGCAATGCACAAGCTAGACAATGTTGATATCAGGTCATTTACAGACAGTTAAAATTTTGATTTCACATTATCACGCCACCACAAGGACTTAAACCCTTAAGGGTTAAGAGTTCCCAGTTTTATTAGAGTTAGTATTAGGGATTACCGCCCGAAACTAGGGTTAGCGTTGAAGGTTAGGGTTACGGAACAAGCAGGTTAGGGTTACAGTTAAAATTCAGGGTTAGGGTTATTGCTTAGGGTCAGGACACGTTAGGGTTAGCACAGTGTTGAGGCACGGAAAACAGTCAATGTGTAACGTTAAGAAGATGTTGATTTCAGGTTTTTAAAACCGTTTAAACTCATTTCATGCTATCGCGCGACCGCAAAGACGTCATTTCACTCAAATTACAGCCAAATCTGTTAACTTTACGTGATTTCACGTGAAAGCCTGACAGCAAGGGTGTTGATTTCACTTCAAAACGAGCAAACTGTTCATTTCATGCAGCGCGTAAGCTCAAAAACGGATATTTTAGGCCTAAATAGGTTAAAATGTTGATTTCACGTGAAAGCCTGACAGCAAGGATCTTGATTTCACTTCAAGACGAGCAAACTGTCCATTACACGCAGCGTGTAAGCTCAAAAGCGGCGATTTCAGGCCCAAATAGGTTAAAATGTTGATTTCACGTGAAAGCCTGACAGCAAGGATCTTGATTTCACTTCAAAATGAGCAAACTGTCCATTCCACGCAGTGCGTAAGCTAAAAAGTGGCGATCTCAGGCCCAAATAGGTTAAAATGTTGATTTCACATGAAAGCCTGACAGCAAGGATCTTGGTTTCACTTCAAAATGAGCAAACTGTCCATTCCACGCAGTGGGTAAGCTCAAAAATGGATATTTCAGGCCTAAATAGGTTAAAATATTGATTTCACGTGAAAGCCTGACAGCAAGGATCTTGATTTCACTTCAAAACGAGCAAACTGTCCATTACACGCAGTGCGTAAACTCAAAAACGGAGATTTCAGGCCTAAATAGGTTAAAATGTTGATCTCACGTTAAAGGGTGACAGCAAGCACGTTGATTTCACTTAGAAACAAGCAAACTGTCCGTTCCACGCAGCGCATAAGCTTAAAAACGGAGATTCACGTCTAAATAGGTTAAAACGTTGATTTCATGTTAACCCTTTACGGCATGCATGTTGATTTGACTTAGAAAACAACAAAATGTTAACTGCCTGCAACGTATAAGCTCAAAAATGAGGGGCTGACAGACTAACAGATTAACCCTTCCCTGCAATGTACAAGGCCTCCATACATCTGCGTGGCCGCTGATCCCAGAAGTTTAAAACACTACAAATCATGCCGATTTAAATAAAATCAACGCAACCTGGATCAAAGATCTAGGTTGCAATCGATTGCTTTCTCTTGGCCAATATTACGTTGGAATAAAAAAGGAAAAAACAAGCTCTGTAATTAGTTAAAGTGTGAGTTAATAAGTATTGTCTTGTCTTGCCTTACTGATCTTGTCTTGTCTTGCCCTGCCGAACGTGATCGCAATGCATGCCCGGAAGGTTCTGTGCACCTCGTGCGCGGGTAAACATGGCGGATGACAGAAGAAAAAGTTTATAAGTCTAAAAGCAGTTCTCACTTTCCAAACTTTGATGCTACCAACGCAAATGGGCCACAACTCACGACAGGGTTTTATTCTTGGGCAAGAACTGCTCTTGGACTTTGCTGCCTGGATCAACCTAACTTCAAACGCTGATAACTTGCCGCTTATATCAGTTGCGTTGGAAGTTAGAGAACACATTTTGCTTCTTTAAAACGTGTTGGTGACTTACGGTTTTTTCAAGGCTTTATGATGCCTCTCAACCACCAGGCAGGCTACAAGGTACTTAAAAACAATGCTTAAGATATTATTGAGCGACCTCGTATCGAACCGGTGTCTCGGCAAAACAAATTCGAATCTGGCACGTTCAGTGCCTTACCTGCTTGTGCTAACCAAACAGTAGTAAGAGAATGAAGCTATTATAGTGACTTCATCGCTTAGCAAAACAAAAGGTTTCTTTTGTTTTTCATTTAACGAAAGGTCCCCAGAGAATGCCCTTGGAAAAATGTGTTTTTCGCATACGTAATATTTCAAAAAGGAAGCAAACTTCAGGGGAAAAACATGCAGAGCATTGTTTGACACACGTAAACAAAACTGCGTGTGAAATTTGGAGCGTTTTTGACAAAGTTCACTTTTGAGTAAAAACCCTAACGCCCTTTTTCCACCGAAGCCTTCAATTAGTCTACATTTTTCCTGCCAGTTGAGATTTTCTAGTTCATTATCAGTGTACTCTTTTTTGTCAACAAGTTGACCAAGTATTTTTAAAAGATGAATCCACTGTGTTTCTGCTGAAGAGAAACTACAGAATAAAGAAGCTGAGCCAAGTTGTCTTATCATTGCAAAAAGATCCTTTTTAGCTTTCTGAAAATAACGAGGAGAAGCTCTTAATGCCCTCAAAAATTTAAATCCTTCATCATGATGGATTAATTTTTCTATAGCACCTTGCTTCTTCAGCTGTCCTGCTTTGATTGTTATTTGTATGGCACTTACGTAAATCAACCTGTGATTTTCCCAGCAAAATTTTCATTTGTAGCTTCTTAGTTTTAAAGAATATGTTCTCCACACATATTGCAGCTCTGTGGTCTGAATGTCTTAAGTCTACTGTCATTGTCAGGTCTTTTTTTACCTAAGAATATACCTGGATAAGCTTCAGAGTATTTATCTCTAAAAACACTTAGGGGTATGTTTCCTTCTCCAGGAACAACATTAAGAACATATTGACATTCAGCATCACCTAAGAAATCTGTTGCAGTTAACATAGTATCAGTGACACCACGAGGTATTTCTGCTTCATCTTCACTCCAGTCATCTTCTTCATTAAGTGCATGATTTCTTCTGATTAGTAGCACTGTAATCCATTATCAATATCCTGTGCAGCATCTTCAGAGTGATCATTATCACATTCATCCCATAGAACATACAGTACTGCCTGAAACTATTTACCCTTTTACAGAGGTTTAGCTGTGGCCGATTTGCAGGTTAACACCGCGTTGTCGCCTCGGCAATGATGCAGCATGCCAAAATTTTACCGAGGTTTTACCTAGGTTTGCCGCAACATAAAATACCACAGTAAACAGTAACACGTGGTAGAGTTGAATAGGCTAACAGACCTTTTGTTTTGACACGTTAATTAAACTTTACAACGCCATCTTCACACTGCGGTGACAAATCATGTATTCTTCATATTACAAAAAGACCCCGCTGTAGCATTGTTAACTTCACAGGAATCCATTACCACAGTGTTGTGCTACATTTGATGATTTTCTTGCCGAGTAAATGGGAAGTGAAATGTAAGTGTTTTCAGTTAAAGATACGTTGCTATCAAGATAAATAGTTTGCTGTCTTGTCGGCGGCGCGGTGCAAAATACTTAGCTTCAATGGCGCTCTGTTTGGTTTGAGTATTTTCATCTTTGATGCAAATTAAAGTACTTCCAGGGATAAACGTTTCTTCCAAATAAATAATTTTCTTCAGAGTCCGTAAAAAAGCAGTCGATAAGCGTCAAGCCACATTACAGTTACAGCGAGTTGTTAATTCACATGTTTGAAGTTATGGCGCATGACAAATCACATTTTTGTAGTCACATGCACACGTGTCGGAAGGCGTTAGGAGTTGTTTATGTGAATTGTGAAGCTTGTGAAAACGAGAATGTGTCGAACATCAGAAGATGTACAGCTGAGATTGATCTCATTTTATAAATCGAACGTAAAAATTAATAAAGCTGTTTGAGAATTGTTCAGTGTTGAAGGTATCGAAAATTGATAGAACACGGTGGCCAAGTGATATTTAAGCAATAGACCACAAGTTTCTGTGGGTTATAAGCTGATAAACCATGCGGGATGTTGGTAGAACACGAGAAAAATTTGTAAAGCATGAGCCGCAGGCAAGTGGTTTACGAATTCTTAGAGTGTTCTACCAGCATCCCAAGGGGTTTATCAGCCCATAACCCATAGAAAACTTGTGGTGTATTGCTTTTATATAATAATTCAGAAGACGCGCGATTTTTCCGTGGGTTTACCGGCACAATAACCCACAGCTGATTGACCAATCAGAGTGCGTGCATTGATTTGGTTATTGAATAAAAGTGGTTTCAACAGGACGGCTTACTCTCGGTGACTTGCCTCGTAGCAGCCTACTGCCAACACTGGATAGAGGAAAGGAGACACTTTTATTTCATTGATCAGAAGTCAAGCTGGAACAAAACAATGAGTTAATATTGATGCCTATGTTTGCAATTTGTAAATAAAGTTAAGATGGAACAAATTATTGTGTACATGAGAAATCGTGAATCAGCATTTTGAAATAGAGGAATGTTTTGTGATGACCAGTACCGTAAAGACTTGTGTATAAGCCGCATCTTTTTGTTCAAGTTTTGGGCCATAAATCGAGGGTGCGGCTTATACATAAGACCATTCCTTTCAGAGAGAGTAAACTGGCTTGTTGTTGTCACAAATTGAACTGTAAACCGTCGGTAGATAACAGTTAAACAACCACAATGAAACCTGTTGTTTATTGTGGTTTATTTACGGCTTTCGGTGGCTCCGTAAATGAGCCGTTTGTTAGAATCTTCAGGACAGGTCTAAACCTGACTCTTGCTTGCCAGTAGTTTTTTCAAGAGTTTCATTTGTACTTTGTTTGAGCAGTTAAACTCCATGGAACCTCCAATCCTCTGCAACCTCTGCGACCGATCACTTCAATGCAACACTGATTTCTCCACTATGTGCAAGAAAATACCATGCGATTCGGGAAAACTTGCGAATGGCCGGCTGTTTCATCGCCCTTTACTACTTTCACGTCATGTTTGTCCATGGGAGTGTTAAACTCTAGTTTAGCAACAAGTTTTTCTCCGACTGATGGCTTAAATAGGTCCTTATAAACATGATATCCATGAACAGCTGATGTGAAAGCAATTGTAGGTGACGAAGAAATTAAGAAAAACGATAAACTTTATTTGGTAGAACCTGAAAGAATTTTGTTGGCATGCTGCAACATCACAGTCTCTGCATGAACCTAAGTTCTTAATGGTATGCGTTCTAGCGTTTTCAATAGAATGCGTTCTTGCGTTCTCAGTAGAACTTGTTTTTGTTCAGAATGCGCTCCAGCTTGCCAGAAATTTTGGCATTCCTTTGGCGTTCCCCTAGCGTTCTATTTCGCATTCCATTTGCGTTCCAGTAACGTGTTCCTTGTTAGGTTACTTCTGTCCGGTACTGTACAGGGAATAGGGAAATTGATAAAAGAAATACACAGATTCCTTCGAGTTTAATGTTACATTCTTCTGAGAACAAACGACAAACTTTTTTTACATGTCAAGTCTGGACGCCACGTTCTGGTGTCCAAACTTCCCTCGTTAAATGATTGCGTGGTTACTAAGCAAACATTTTGCATCGTTCTCCTGTGTTTGTTTTCAACTGTGGGCTTTAGCAATGGAGATAACTGTTGTCAGTTACAGGGAATAGGGAAATTGATTAAAGAGAAGCTTTCAAAAGGTATTTTCAAAGTGGATTAACTTATTAATGTAACTGGAAATACACAGATTTCGTCGAGTTTATTGTTAACATCTTCTGAGAACAAACGACGAACTTTTTTTTACATGTCAAGTGGTTTTTGGAGTTCTTATTTTTTTTCCGAAACCATGCTTGAAAGTTGGGGGTGCGGCTTATACACGAGTGCGGCTTATACACAAGTCTCTACGAAAATTTAAAAGATCTGTGAAAATTTCTCACGGCCAAAAACTTTGGTTTTCGTTGTTGTCAGTAGCCGAATTCATATTAGAGACGGAAAATCGTCTGAGACGGGAAACTCATCACAAGACGGAAAACTTGTCAGATGTGAATCCGGTGTTTGACGAGTTTCCTGTCTCAATTTATCTGTCTAACTTTCCCGGCCAAACCGACGAAAAAGTTAGACGAGAAACTCGTCAGCGACGAAAATCCGTCCTAAATTTCTATTAGACGTGAAAAAAGCGACGGGATTTCTGTGTGTCCTAGGATTTAAGATTGGGCCAAGAGATCCCCCAAGTGCTTCTGGGATAGAAAATCCAACATGGCGTCGAAGCTGAAGAAGACAATTGTAAAGAAAAGTGACAGTAAGAAAGGGAAACCTAAGAAAAACATGGTTTGGAGCGAAGAAGAAGTTACAAAATACGCCAAAGTCGTAACAGATTGTGACAACAAGGATCGTTCGTGGCTTTATCAACTAGAAATTTGTGCTTTTAAGAAGCAAGCAAACGAAGAATTATTTTGTGAAATAAAGCACGAATTGGAGGATGCCTTACAAGAAGACGATGAAGAAAAGTTCACTGTGGACAGATTGCGTGCAAAGTTCAAGTGGTTCAAAAAAGAATGGCGTAGAATTGAAAACAAAATAAAGTGTGGTATCAGTTTAGAAAGAGATACTCTTGATGATACCAAAGAGCCAAAGTGGTTCAAAATCCTAAGCCCTCACTTCTGTTATGAATTTAGGTTCTACCTAAATTCACATTTGCCGGAAAACTAACACGCTAATCGTCATTTAAATTCACACTAATCAGGTTTTTGTTAGACGAAATTCCGTCCGAGACGAGTTTTCCATCTTCTAATATGAATTCAACAAGTGTTGTGCGACGCTTGTAATTATGACATGGATGCCGATGTCTGCAATGTGTAGAGTTATGCCTGAATGAATTGTTATGTTCGTGAGAATCATGCCGGAATCGGTAAAAGTTTTTCAGCGGCGCCAGTTCCGAGGTTTTCCCGGCGGTTCTGTGAGAATCAAGGACGCAAAATCTTTTGTCAGTTGTTCATTCAAAGCATACCGCAAGCTACACAGGCTAGCATTTACTTGACTTGATGCGATGATATATATTTAATAGAGTACCTGGCTAATGAAAAAATTAGTTTTGGCTATATAGCTAGTGAAACAAACCTGTCACTAGCTACTGCACTAGCAAGCTGAAAAGTTAGTTGTGAGCTCTGTAAACAAGTTACGAGGACGGAAATTTCATGTATAAGAGGAATCAATAAGAAAACACTTTTTAACAAAAGAAATTAGCTGCTATTGTTTCTTCACTGTGGTATACCGTGTCTGGCTTGCCGCGGGATTCGGTTGTGGCCGTCCAAGACGAGGTTGAGGAATTTGTCTCACTGCGGTGAATTCACGGCAGAACCCTTCGGCAAGGACGAGGTTTTACTTCAGCGAATGGGTAAATACTTTCAGGCGGTACTGTAAGTATTTGCCATTCAATTTTCATTAAGTGCAATTCCTTCTTCTTGATACAAACTACTGTTGTTTAAAAGCCAATGAGCAGCCTGCAAAACTTGTGGCCTTGTGGCCTTACATTCAAAGATAGTGCTGAACCTTTATACCGTAATCTTCTCTTTAAGTTGACGTTGATTGTTCCATTTTCATGTGGTAACCTTGGTAACATGTTAATAGTAGTATTAACATCTGCTGGTACATTAACAATGTTGCCATTAATTTTAAGTTGTCCCCCCCTCTTGGGGCTTGCCTAAGCTTTTGAAATGCTAGTCTAGGGGCTAGTAGTCTACACTCTAACTCATTTAGATCACAAAATGCAGGTTTTATTGGAAACTGCATGCCATTGACAACAGCACAAGGTGGAACTTTATTATTAGATAAATATTTATTGCATGATGTACACACCCATTCAATGTTGTCAATACTTGTTTTGTTGAGTAAATACTTATCTACATTTGGACTTCTTTCTCTCAGTTTAGCAGTAGAAGAGACACTATGCTTATACCATAATTGGTCACAGCAGCTACATACATAAACTGGTCCACTGTTCACAATTCTGTGAAACTTTGATATCATATCTCTGAGAGATTTTGGTTGTTTTTGTAGATTTTCATCATTAACCTGAGGCAAATAGTTGTTTTGTTTGCATTGTTTACTAGCTTTATATTCTCTCATGTAAACATTGTAATTGTGTCTATTTTCATCTTCTCTAGTTTTTTTTATATTCCCTCATATATGCATTACTTTTCTGTTTGTCTGTGTCAGTTTTTCTTTTATTCCTATATTCTCTCATATATGAACTGTGCTTTCTCTTCAAGTTGTTCTCTTTTAATAGAGTAGAGTTAGTTTCAGACATCACCAAAACTGTGTTATTTACAACTGACATTGGTACAAAGTTAAATGGTAAAGTTGAAACATAGTGCAGTTCATCCCTGTGACCTAAATGAATAGTTCGAATATCTGTGGTAAAATGCACTGGCTCAATAACACTGGTTTCTGCAAAAAGGGGATTGGATTCTGTAATATGAATTCTTATGGTAAGTTTGTCTGCTAGTGCTTGAATAATGAGATTATCACACCATGTACCTTGTTGTGACATATTTGTAAGATATTCTAACCAGGAATTCTCACTATTGCTTTGAATAAACCTCTCGGGATGCTCTCTTAGATTACTGAACAGCTAGAGCCCTAACAATCAAATGAAACTTAGGATTACCATATCACTGGTGTGTAACAGCTCAAAAAAAACAATCACTGCCACCACCAACATCTAGTGGTCTCAGTCCATGTCTACGTAATCTTGTTGCTAATAACATATTGTTTTGTGGAGAAAACCTAATGGATTTACTGACAACATTTTCTGCAGGACCGGGGTTCATTTCAATGTCAGCAGACAACAAAAGCTTCATATCAGACAGAATATTGTTTCCTTTTATGTTTTTCCAATAATTCTTACATGCACGCGATAACTGAGATCGAAAATAAGTAGTGTAAAAAGAATACAGTTCCTATGTATGTAGTCAGTGTACCATAACTTATAATAATTAGTTATTAAATGAAATAATTATTTTAGATGATGTCGGAATTGATTTCCTAAGAATCCTTCAGTTATCAGTTCAGTTATCCTCCGAAGAGGCTCAGTTAAGTTAAGATTCAAGTAAGTTTTCCTCATACAAGGCTTATGTACTTCCAAATTACGGAGTATCGGCAAGCATACGTGTTGTTTATCGTGCGTCGTCAAATCAGGTTGGAATATCATAGCAATTCGTCGAATATGTCGACCTAAAAATTGAAAAATACGCGCAAAACCTTCCACCTGATTGGTTAGAAACAGAATATGAAAGCTGTGAGAGAAATCAATGTCCAGTACACTCACTCACCTCGATCAATTTCAATTTTAATCTTTCCCATGCAATGCTCAGATCGGAGTAAAGCCACTCCACGAGGCAGCTGAGATTTTTGTTAATTTGTCATAGAGGACTATCGGTAAATGATTGTTGATACGAGGTATTCTTGAGAGACCATGAGATATGTATTTGTTGTGCTGATTGGCTCCGAAGTATATTCTATTGTTCCGTACTTACTTGCGGAAAACTCAGACGATTGCAATAGTGACTGCTGCGCAAGTGCAGTAGTCACAAAAATTAGCTGTTGTAGTCCACTTTCCGTAGACGGCGCATACATACACACACATACATATACATATACATACGTACATACTTTATTTGATTTTGCAGGTTAAATAGACTGGCAGCCATTGGCTGATGTGGACCTGTGTTACTAATTTACAACATTTACAGCTAATAATAAATGTGGGCGAGCAAAAGCGAGCCCGCAGACTAATCTTGACGTTGGTGGTCAGCGGCACCTTTTTTAAGGGTACAGCGCTAGAGCTGACTTGAAGCAAAATTTGGGCACATTCTTAGCATTCCTTTGTTCTTCCAACGGGAATGAATGGTGTGCGAGGAAATGACGGAGCAAAGGCCCTGGTGTTGAGTTCAAGGTCCGTGGCATGGGTCGTGTTTTCACATGAATAGCCCACATAATTTTCCGAAGCACATGTCACGTCCAGCATTTAGTCGTACAAGCAACGGCGAACCATTCGTCAACACCAGGGAAAGGCTTAACTGCAAATTTTCGGTAAGGTATAAGTGATTTGATCCACAAAATGAAATGCTTTAACTTTGAATTTTCAAAATCTTTGCAGTATTCTCTGAGAAAAAGTTTTTTACTCCGTAACTACTCCCTTGCATGAATGTCACTGGGTGAATTTAATTACATGTACGTAGACAACTGGAATTTTGCAGAAGTTTACTGCTCTTTTTTTATCTTAGACACATCAGGAAAAAATGCTAAACCTCTCAGTACACAATTTAAGCTTTCTAAGGAACTTTGAATTATCCAAATCCATTCAGTATTTGCTGAGTTACAATTTTTTCTTCTTGAACCACTTGCTCGCATACATGTCAGCGAGGGAATTAAATTACTCAGACAATTGGAATTTTGCCAAAATGTACTGCTCTTTTTTTTATTATTGGTGCATCAGGAATACTGGCTTTAGTTAATCTTTTAGTTCACAATCTAAGCTAAGGAACTTTGAATTTTAGAAATCCGTTCAGTATTGCCTGAAATTTTTTTTAACTCTGTAACTACTCGCTTGCGTGTATGTCACCAAATCAATAGACAACTATAATTTCGAAAGTTAACTGCTCTTTTTCTATAACCAACATGAAAAAAAAAGTAAGTTTACTTAACCCGTCAAGTAGCCAGTTAGTTTTTGACAGTAATTGTTTCATCATTTTTGACCCTGTGCTTGTACACATGTTCCTGTTATTTACTGCTCTTGAACAATAATAATGCTGTTACTGTTTTGACTTATGTAAGTAATTTCGTTTATTTTCAATAAAATTTTCATTCCATTTAAAGTGCATCTTCTCTGCGTCCAAGCCATTTGGACGTTCAGTTGAGTTTTGGTTCTTGTCCTCCCTCCAAGAGTTTTCCAGCGGTTTTCCTAATCTCCCTGTAAACCGACATTTCCAAATTCCTATTCCATTGGCCACTTGAGGAAGAACTACTTTCAATTTTGACCTAGTGTCCTATGTTAACAGTAGTCCTAACATCATCATCAACAACAACAACAATAATAATAATAATAATAGTACTGATATTGATAATGACAACAACAATAACAACTTACAGCAATGAAAGAAATATTATTAACGACAACAAATGCTGATTATAAATAAATCAACAGCAGGAACCCTCAGTCCCGCACTTCTCCCTCGCTTCTCTAACGCTATCCTCAATAATGTCTGTTCCATCTCGCAGCAGGCCACGCCCGTACTTCCTAACCATTGGTTACTGCTAGTAATAATAAATATTACAATATTTACAGCTAATTATAAAAATTCGAACAAGTAAAGATTTGGTAAAACATTTGATAATAAAAAATCTGTGATAGAATATGAAACATAGGAAGACATTTTGATGTTTCCAGAACGTCATTATCAAGTGAGAGTAAAATAATGAAATCAAGTATATATGAAAGGCCGCATGCAAGAACGTCCCCTAGATTTTTTGGCCATTTTCAAAGTGCTCAAAAGTAGCTGAATTTTGGTATGTGGGCTTTGTTTTACTTGAGAAAAAATTGCTCTGATGTTTGTTTTGCAGGGTCTCTCTTAGTTTGTGGTCTAGAAATAATGTGTGCAAAACTGACTCAAGCGGCATCTTTTGGAGATCTATTGTTAAACAAAAAACAAAAGAAGTTACCTTTTGTTTGGCTAAAGGATGAAGTCACTATAACACAATGATTTTTCACTGTTGCTTTGTTAGCTCAAGTGGATAAGTGCTGAACGAAGTTGATTCAAATTTGTTTTGTTGTGACACTCGAGCGCTCGATTCGAGGTCAGTGAAATCTTTTTTTTCTTTCTTTCTGTTTTTCTTCTTTCAAAAACCTTCTCCGTGTCTTTGTAATTGAATTGTTGTTTTTACTGGTAGGGATCTTGGATGGTATGTTTTTTTAGCTGCCATTGTCAGTGACGTATACTTGGGCGCGCAAAGCGATAACACTAATACTTGTATTAATTATTGTATTCGATTTTTGGACTGTGTAATTTTATTGTGAAGCTCATTTGAACATTATATGGAATTTGCGCTATACAAATTATTGTTATGATTATTACATTATTACAAAGTCAGAGCTGGCTTACCTGTTAATTAAGCAGAGTTTGCTCGTTATTTCCACCGATATTCAACACTTATTTGAGGAATATTTTGTGCCCACCTGGTAGGAGATTTGGCATCATTAAGCCTTTGACCCTCTATGAGTCACCAGCATGCCTCAAAGAACCGAGGTGTGTTTTTGTTCCTAGATTATGGTTTAAGTCTGCCATAAACTTAGCCATTGAAGAACAAGTGAGCCAGGCGAAAATCAGCCATCCAGCATCATTTGTTCGAAAAATTTCTGGGGTATCCCATAATAATCTTTGATACATAAAGCGCCGTGACCATTGTGCGCATGACTTAGAGCCTGTCGTAGTCTGACTCTGACACTGCCGGGAACTGGCGAGAAAGGCCAGGCAGCAAAGTCGTTGAATTGGACCTGTGTTTAAAAAAAACAGATTCAAAAGCCATTTTTATGGGCCAAACAGAAGCCAGAGGTCGGTTAATTGGCAAGCAAGCGTTCCATGAGTGTGTCTCGTGGATTTCCACACAGATGATTACTTTGAACTGTGGTAGGGTCAAGCCCATCGCGAAGAAAATAGACAAAGAACGCCTGATTGCAGGTTAGGAAGAAGAAAACTTCAGCTCAAATGTAAGTTTTGCTTTGTATTTCAGCGTTCCTTTGCTTATAAATTTTCTGTTTCATGTGCCTTTTTTCAGCACAAGCAGCGTGTTAGCTTAAGGCTTCCTCTTTCTGTGTTGTCAGAAATAATCATGTCATGGAATGAGTAGTTTTGTACCAAAAAGATAATTTCGCGTAGAAACATTTATATCACTGATGTAGGCGATTTGCAAAACGTTCAGCCTCGCTCTGTAGGCACTACTCATTGACTTGATTCAGGTATTGATTCATGCAATAGATTGTTTTCCTTGGCCTAACCCTGCACTAACCCTAACGTGTCCTGACCTTAACTCCAACCTAATCCGAAGCACTAACCCTAAGCAATAACTTTAACCTTGAGCGCTATCCCTAACCCTAAGCAAGAATCCTAACCCTAACACTAAGCGCTAACACTAACCCTTAGCAATAACTTTAACCTTAAGCGCTAGCCCTAACCCTAACCTTGTTCCGTAACCCCAACCTTCAATGCTAACCCTAGTTTTAAGCGGTAACCCTAACCCTAACTCTTATAAAACTGGGAACTCTTAACCCTAGGAGTTAAAGTCAGCATTTGAAAAAAAACTTAAAAGAAAAACTATGCTAATAGTATTGTGTAATGAGGCAGTTCCAAGAGATGTGGACTGTGACATGCAAGTGTTTTAGCGTACTTTATTTTCTGGAATACGTAACAGAAACGGGGAAATAAGTGCAAGGCAGTTATCTACAGGTGTAAACAAATTGGCCTATGAAGTTTGGAGCTCTTTTGACCATGTTCGATTTTAGCATAAAATCTAGGGGACGTTCTTGCACATGGTCTTTCAATATTACATTATTATATATTATATAGTAAGCAGAACAAAGGCTTCTTTTGTTTTGCATTCGACAAAAAACATGCCGCTAGGAAAAGTGCTTTTTTTGCATATGTAATTTCTCGAAAACGAAGAGCAACCCAGGGGAAAAAAAACTTCGGCGCAATGTTTTTCAGGTAAAACAAAACCCACAAGCCAAAATTCAGCTATTTTTGAGCACTTTCAAAAACAGCGAAAATTCTAGGGGACGTTCTTGCAGCTGTCTTTCATATATAGTGAACAGATGAATAAATTAAAAAAGCATTGAAAGTTAAACAAAGAGCTTGTCCCTAATGGAGTCGCTCTGGGCGTTTAAATTGGGTCTTATTGTTCTTATGTAAAACTTTTCATTTTGTGCTACATATTTTGTGCTACATATTTTAAGCATTCTAAACTGGCTCTCATTGAGTAAGTCATTGTTCCCTTGAGCATCTCTCAGATGGCAACCAATGGCAGAATATCGATGATCAGCAATGCATTGAAACAAATGGCGCGTTGTATATCCGACGTAATTTGAATCACACAAATCACATTGCTTTTTTAATTAATTCATCTCTTCACTATATATATACTCGATTTCATTATTTTAGTCTCACTTGATGATGACATTCTGGAAACGTCGAAACGTGCTATGTTTCATAATATTATTTTTATTGTCAAATAATTATAAAAAAAAAATACACACATATATATAAAAGACCAAAGGTACAATGAATGAATAATAAAAAATAAAATAGAACTAGATTAGATATATTAGTGTCAATAATAATGGAAGTGATGTGATTTATTTGTGATCAGTGAGCTCTCCTTTTCAAAGGTGAAATTGTTAATAAATTTGGACAGTTGCTTTAGACGATTTTTAAACGAAGTGACATTATCATAGTCTTTAACGCGGCTAGAAATTGAGTTCCAGATCATAGTTCCTCTGTATCAAAGAGAAAGCCTGCCTATTTTCTTTTTGGTTCTGTCCAGTACCAGTTGTTTAGATCGTCAAGAGTCATACTTTGTCACTTAAACAGAAAACAATTCAGTTATTTGTGCTGGGCCGTATTGATAAAAAGCTTGGTGGACATGTTTTAGTATAGCTTTTTGATACATGTATAATAAAGGATATAGGTAGGTGGTTGTGAAATGTCAAGAAATTTCCTATAGGTTTTTTATCTGATGAAACTAAAACCTCAGAAGGAAAGGCAATATTCAATTTTGGAATATGATTATGTCACATTAAAAGCAAGAATTAATGATTAGTCAGTTGTTTTATTTGTTTATTCTCAATTAGTTTTGAAGTGGATGTCTGATAAAAAATAGTAGGAGCCCCCGCTAGAAAATTTTGCAATCTAGAGTCTTTCAAATGCTGTTTCCAACGTTTTCAAGGGGTATTTCCCACCAGAAAGGCAATCACAATCGAGAGCAAAAAACTTTTATTTACCTTAAGTGAGGTATATAAAGTCTTGGGAGTTTTATGATTGTATTTAAGTGCACCTAACCCCAAAATATTTTTTTCGCTTAAATAAATCTTTGCACCTGTTCGAAACACACTGCGCCTTTTTAAACTAAATCTTGACTTTTTTATAGGCTATAAAAGTTAGGAATCTAGCCATCACCTGTTGCATGACCGAGCTAGTAAGGGGCATGAATCTATTCCTGAGTTGATGTCACAGACTTATTTGCATCTTTGTAAACATGCATGCAAAGAAGTTTGTGACATCCAACCAGGAATAGGCCTATACCCCTTACTTGCTCAGTCGTGGAACAGATGATGGCCAGATCTCCTAACTTTTACAGCCTGTAAAAAGTCAAGATTAGGGCTGAAAAGGGGCAAAAAGGTGCAATGCGTTTCAAACAGGTGCAAGGAGTTATTTAAGTGAAAAAATATTTTGGGGTTAGGTGCACTAAGTATAAGGACTTTGGTGATTGAATAATAAAGACTGACGTGTATGTTGCTGGTTTGTGATTTTTAGTCCGGTTTGGAGGAGATTATTTCAGTGTAATGGTGGCTAGTTATGAATGAGATGAGTTTTGCATTTTGAAGTAGTTCATGAGTCAGTAGTAAACAAATGGGAAGAGATATTATATTTCAGGTTACAAAGCCTAACTTGATACTTTTGTTTTTCACAACAAGTAAATTTAATTAGAGGTCATGAATCGTGGCTTCTAGTTCAAAGGAAATTTTAGAGGAGACAAGACTAGATTTGAAACAGTCTTAACGTTTACAAAATAAGTGGAAGTGACAATTGTTTTGTTCTTGTATGCAAATGTAATGAGATATTTTTATTTTTAGTTACAGAGGGAGTAAATTCAAATAAGAGGTGATGAATCGTGAGCACTTGTTTCCCCGAGATGTTTGCTATTTTTAGTTAGAAATGGTAACTTGACACTTCTGTTTTTCACCAGGGAGTAATTTAATTAGAGCTGACAAATAATCACCACTTGTTCCCATGAAGTATTTGAACAAACGAAATGAGATATTGCATTTTTAGTTACAAATGGTAACCGAATATTTTTGTTTTTCACATGGGAGTAAATTCAATTAGAGCTAACAAGTTATGGCCTCTTGTTCCCAGGATATTAAACAAAAAGAAGGTAACATGTTGGACAGCTTTTAGTTGTCTGCAGCAGCGATTTGATATGGTTAATTCATGGGCATTTTATAATATTCGTTTCAGTCCGAGATATGTTTGTTAAGGTAAAAAAGTATTAAAACTGTTCAAAATATTAATCTTTGAAGACTGTGTGGCACCAAGTTAAACTTCAAATTAATTAAATCAGGGTTAAACGAGTCAGAAAGCTTATCTTCTTAGTCGGCACATCGGGTATGTTATGGACGGGTCAATGGATGAGTAAGAGAGTGAGTGAACGAGTGATTGAGTGAGTGAGGGAGTGAGAGATGTGTGTATTTCACACCAATCAGATTGGATTTACTGTAAACAGCCAATCAAATTTCTTGTTTTTGTTGCAGATACACATAACATGATATTTTTATTTGTTAGTTTGAAATGGTAACCTGACACTTTTGTTTATCATGAACAAATGGTTGCAATTAAAAAACTGACTCTTATTCACGCGGTCAGAATAAACTGGCATCTAGCGGCACGTCCAGAAAAAATGTTTGGAACTATCTTTTCTTAATGTACCAGGAGCATTTTAATATTTTGCATTAATGGCGATTGTTAAAAACGGGAATTTTTAGCAGAGATTTTCTTAACATTAAGCTTTGTGGTATTCCAGAAGACTCCTGGCATCAGGTTTAACCGCAAATTAATTCGATTAGACTTTGAGGTGACATGGTGGTTGCATGCTTCACAAAACAGAGTCTCTCATAAGGTGGAAAAAAACTCGTTGGGAAAGGTAATGTGACAAGGAAACGACCCAAACTCTGAAGATTTCATGGTGTCTTATGAAATTTGTAGAGTGTTTCATGTGTCTGGTTCCAAGTTCAAGGTTACTTTTCATAATGTCTTCTTGTTTTTGATGTTGTTTTTGATATCAATATTAACTTGAAATGGTTTCGTGGAATATCAAAACTGAAACAAATCTACGATCATTGTTGCAACAGAACATGCTAAATTGGATCTTGTTATAAACTGAGTCAAATTGACTAGTAAATGTCACAATCTTACTTTTCACATGAACGTTTGAAACTTGATACTTTTGGTTTTTTGTAAAGTTATGCAACACGATCCCCTGTTTTCTTGAAAATTTAAGGATGATATGCTTTTTCTTCTCTACTGGAGATAAATGGTATAAAGCTAAGAAAAAATGGAAAAAGAAGGATCTTTTCAGAACACTTATTATCATTTCACCTATAAACAAAAACTAATGTAATTATCAGATAATAACATATGACAGGTCGAGTTACCGAACAGTATGTTCTTACTCTGTTGCCAACTTAACCATCAAAAACCCCTTGAAATCGTGAAAAAGGAGTTTCAGTGAGAACTTACAGTGCAAACTATTCAGTGACTGACTCTGGAAAGCTGGTCTCTTAACAGATGTCAACAAGTACTGGTGCCTTACAAACGACTTATCCAAGTCAAAAACGAAACCGTCAAATGGACTTCTAACAGATCGATCTGACTAACAATACATGGATTGAAACTGACCAATGACCGATGACAAACTTAACACGAGTCTTGCAGCCAATAACATTAAGGCTTTACTGACCAATCACTTTTAACAGACCAGACTGGTAACACCATAGTCACCATCAACTGACAAGCAGTTGTTTCATTTAAAGTAAGTTGTGATGCATTTACAAAGAGGAATAAAAGTTCAGTTTTGTAAGATGAAGTTGTTGGTGACATTTAAAATTGTTCATTCCACCCTCCCCAATTTGTCTTTCCCTCCCACGCCATGTTGATGACGTGCCATTTGATTGATGGTCGATCATATTTGTAAAACTTATTAAACCTTCCGATGCTTTACTTACAGAACATCAATGCCATTTATACCTTTTTAATTGAGTCTAAATGTGTTTGATTGATTATACGCATAGGTCAGAAGTGTTGTTGCACTCGCATAGCAAAATCAAACAAAGTCCGTTGATCGATCGATGGCCGATTGTATTTGAAAACTTAAAAAACCTTCCATGGCTTTTACCTGTAGAGTAAATGAGGGGTCTCAACAGTCCTTGTTTTGTTTAAGGTAACCACTTATTGCTTTCTAAAACGTATAAAAAAAACTTCATGCAAACTAACTTTTGGTTGGGGTGAAATGACTCTTACTTGGGTCGAAACGACTTTGCGTTGGGGCGAAACAACTTCGAGTTGGGGCGAAACGACTTGGGGCGAAACGGACCTGGGGAGAAATGACCGTAATCCTTTTGTATGATGGTTATTTTACACTTAAGTTTTGCTTGGCTTGTGAGACTCCAAAACTCCAAGACTCTAATTTCAAAATAGGAGATTCTGGAACCTGCATTTCTTAGACTCTGCGACTCTAGTTTGAGACAGATTTCAAGGCTCCCTGAAAATTTGCAGAGACCCATTTTTTTTTAAGGACCATTCTACACTTCTAGTTATGTGATGTGTAATCAGATGCTGACTTAGGTATGGTGCTGGCTTGAAAACAGCACTTCTGGGACAAGTAGGTGTTTCTGTCACCAACAAGCTAACTATCTTTATGTGCCTCCCAGTTTAAGATGTGTCAGATGTCACAAGATCCAGTTTCAATGTTCAGGAGTACGCTGCAAGACAGAGTTTTTACCACTTGATAAGTACACAGATGGTAATTTGCTATCAGGTAAGTAAAATATGTCTCTTTAAAAGTGATGTAATGAGATAAACAATAGAAACATGATTGGGACAAATTATAACAAGTTGGGTATGCAAAGATATTTGCAATTGTTTGTGAATTGAATACCTCAGTTCACACCTTAGCGGTAATTAAAAGTTATGAAGTAGACTTAACCCATTGACTCCTGCATCAAACTGTCTGTGACCCACCCCTAATTTCCAGGCGTTTTTAACTCATTCATTGCGAAGCAATGGATGAGTTTTTGTGGAGAGGGGAAAAATGGCATTAGCAGAAATCTGCGTAGACGGATTTCTGTGTTAGCAAAAATAGCGGAAGTGACGTAACAAATTGGTTAGATTTGAGCAGCTGCTGACCAAATAGCCAACTTGCCACGAATAGCAAACATCACCTTCTGGATGATTGCGAAACATCGCAAGAGAATTTTTATTCTTAAATGTAGGCATTCAGTGAATAAAATTAGTCCAAAACATATCTATATATTTTTTGAAATACTTCTTCTTGGAAAATGAGCCCGCATACCTACCTGTACCCTTCCTTCCATCTCGTGTTACATGCCCGAGAAGGCAGCCATATTTTAACGAATGTTGCCCATGCCAACACTGCCAGATGGGATGTATACTTACATGTAGTTAATATATGGAGTGAGTTTGGTTAGAAATGTTAAAAAATTCTAGAATTTGTGGAGCCCAAACTGTTTTGAGATGTTTGTCGGATTCTTCGGCCTCGTCGGCCTCCATTTACGGGCTCAATGAGTGCAAACTCCACAGCTCAAGGCAGCCATTGTGGATTTTGATTTCCAGCTTTTGTGATTTCTGGTGAGTAAATATTGCTTTCTTTAATTGTTTGAATTTGCTTTAAGCAAAACATACAGCCCACACGTCAAATCAAAACGACCCAGAACTAAACTAAAGTCTGTTTCAGACTAGGAGTCCGGAAATAATTGCCAGGTTTAAGATCCCTGCGTGACAATTGCTCTAAAGCTCCATTCAGTAATATTTACAATGTTATGAAACTGCTAGTTCCATTGAAATGCCAAATGACTACTTTTGTGTTATATTAAACAATGGTCCTAAGTCAAATAATATCAGCAACAGATGATATTCTGAAATGCATAAAGTGGAATGGTATCTGTACTTCGTTTCTGATTATCGTCGTCTGTGTGTTACACGCATAGACCCAGATCGATCAGGCAAACCAAGACATCAGATTTAATGAATCTAACCATGATACCAAAACTGACAAATTTAAAAGCTGTGTAACATTTGGTGACCATTGTAATCACCCAAATGGGATCGAAATGCAGGTAAGTAATCAATTCAGTATCTTAGATTGCTGGAAACAGAGTTGATCAGAGTTATCTGCAGTGTGTTTGCTTTCACTCAAGACTCCTGTCCTGCTAGCTTGCTAAGCCCGGGTCAACTAAAAAGGGATGTGCCCTATTTCTGGTATCTTCCAAAATATTTTTATTTAGATCTTCATCTTTTTACTCGGGCTTTCCAAAGGAAACGCCTGAGTTGAAATTTCGGCTTCGTTTTTTTTTTCGTTCAGCCACAGTTTGCAATTCTTTAATTAATACGCATGCGCGAAGATTACTGATGAGCACATGGCATGGTGTAATGGCGGACGGAGAAGAGTTTATGCGGTGGAAGCCGAATACCGGTCGTTTGCCAACGACCAGTTCGCCAACGTATGAAGTCGATTCGCCAATGTCGAATGTCTGTTCGCCAATGCTTATATACCAGTTACTTCGGGAGCCAACGTCCAAAATACTTTTTCGTTTAGCTCGGCAGTGGATGAAAGGAGGAATAAGTTGTGTGGCGTGAAGTGTTGGGTTCACATATTTAGCGGCTTGTTTGGCTCGGCAGTGGATTAAAGAACGAGGAATAATTGATATGCGTGTAGGCAAAAAGTGGCCCTGCATTCTGTAGTTTAGCTGCGTTGGCGAACTGACATTCGACGTTGGCGAATCGACTTCATACGTTGGCGAACTGGTCGTTGGCGAAACGACCGGTTAAAGACCGTGGAAGCCGGATCGGCACAAATGCTGCGTACGGATACAAAACGGATACAAAATGTGCTCACAGCGTTCGCGGTAGACCCACACTAAAAGATGAGGAACGCTTTCGGAACGGGTTGGTCCGCAAACCTTACGAGAGATCTCTTTATGAGCAAACATTTATGAGTGAACCTTTCATCGAGAAACATGCTATATCAACTGAGTTATGTTATGTTAATCGAGAGAAGCATAAACTAAAGTCTCATCGTGTATGAAACCAGATGTTTTAGAATTAGACGAGGATACATTGGCAGAACATTTGCTATTTATAAACAATGTAACATTAACATATGAGAAAGATACTTTCTTAGTAACAACTGTTTGTTAATTGGTAGCGCATTAGTGACAGTGATGAGTATTCACTTTGATTACTAATCTTTCGCTTATTTCGTCAAGTGGTTTATCTTTCATGTTCAAGTTACTGTTGTCAATTTTTTATACGAAGATAAATGTTGTAACATTTGCAATTAATCAATGATGTAAAGTGAAATTCACGAAAGGATACTTTCTTAGCAACATGTATTTCTTAATTTGTCACGCATTAGTATATTAAGTGATAAATTAAGTATTTTGATTTCTCAACTTTCGTGTTAAGTTCCTGTTACAGTTGTAAATTTTTATAACATGAAATGATTCACAAAAGATAATTTGAAATTTAACGAACTATTAATTCTTTACAAATAAAAATATTTTTATCATTCATGATGGATGACAATTTCTTCTATGCCCATAGAAGAAAAACACTATTCACTCTGCAGTAGTTGATAAAGAACAAAAGAAGACAAAAGACTCTAAGTTCACAGCCAACTAGTACACACAATCACTCTAACCAATAAAAACGTCTTAAACTGACGTATACTAGCCCTGTAACTCCAAATCCAAACAACCAAATTGGAGACTAATTGTACAAAATAGGCCATGATATATTACAAGGGATCATGAAAAACATCCTCAACCCAAAATATTCATAGTTCAAATGCTAATAACCTTGACCAATGACTTTTACAATTCTTTTCCTGATAAGAAATAACAGCATTCGGTTTTCAAAGTTAGAAAGTGTAATCTCCCTAACACTTTATATTAAACCTGTTGATGATTACCAGCAACCTTAACCTGGAACCATCTGTTAACCCGCTACAACTCTCTAAGCCAGCCAAAACATTTTTACTCAAGTAGAAACTCAAAAAAAATAATAATGAAATAAATGGTTGCTAGTAAAATGTTTGAAACAATAGCCCTTAATATATGGGGGGCATTATCTCCCCCAACCAGCCCAGGAACATGTCTTCAGCCTACATAACAACAGTTTACTATCAGTTTCAACCTGTATACATAAGTAATAACCCTGCATTTTCAACATACCGATACAGAAACAGTTACAAGATAAACCATCATTACAAAAAAAAAACCTTGCGAAACTACGTGCAACAAAACCAGAGTTTCTCTCCAACATAAAGCCCGAGTGAACGCAAATATGCGTCTAGTTTATCTATTTAATTTCAGGAATAAGTAATTATTATAAACAATGATACACGAGTCAAATGAATAATGACAATGACGACTCAAGAACTTGAAATGATAAATACTTTGAGTGCAGGGTGGATTGTCTTGGCAAACTGACTCCATCAGACTTTAATGCTTTTCTTCGAAAACCAAAATATGAATATTTTTTCCACAGAATATAGAAATAAACGTTGTATTTTATGAGAAAATGATGACTTAACCTCTTCACCTAAGTATCACGGAAAGGGGACAAAGGATTAACAAAATAACAAATCATTTAGAGAATTGTCTTCTTGTGTATAAAACTTTTGCATATGTTGTTGTTGACTTACCAAG
>CM042755.1:10814048-10830666 GCA_022496165.2 Catalaphyllia jardinei
GCTTAACGCAAAATTTAGGCTGGATGGTGACAAGAGTGATAAAAGCATGAAAGTTGGCACAAAGTTTGCTTATACCCTACCAGATGATATTTCAAGGGGTGCTCATGTCAATATGCCCACTATCCTGTTTTAGGGAGATTTTAGTTTTTGATCAAAATCAGGATACATGTATGTGATACCTGTGGTGTAAATCTATTTTATTAGCAAGTGCAAAGAAATGCTTACAAAGCAAGAGTTTTTTCAGTTTTTATATGTATGTTTGTGTTTTCCGATTCGATTCCGATGCACTGGTGGCAAGCAAGCCTTTCTTTTAGAAGTGCAGAAAAGACAAGCCCATGCCTTGCTCGTTCATCCAAGATGGCAGCCCCCTTGTTGCCCTCCTCTCAGTTCAGGATCCAAACAACTCAAGGAACGTTCAGAATCACGAGGTAGGCCGAGCAGCTCAGAAAACCTTCCATCGGCAAGTGAAAAATCTCTGTGATGTGGTGAGACGAACTGGAAATCCATTTCTTGACGACTTCTCCGAACTAGTGACCCTTGATAGCAGAGACTGGGCAGGTACCAGTATTGCTGAATCAATCAAGAAACTTGACAAACTTGGTAAGGAACAATATCAGAAGTACGTCAAGGATGTTACCAACGATCGCTCAAGTTCAATTCACAATCCAATAAAGAAGAATAATCTGCCTCTCTTCAGAAAGAATCACAAAAAGGAAACTTCAAAGCAAGGGAAAAAGATCACAGTTCTCCAAAGCAATCTGAACCTCTTTTCCCAGTTGTACGTCGCATTGCAAAGCCGTCATGGAGATATGAGAGAGTTCTTCAGTCACGAAGTTCAATCCTTTCCACCTGAGCTGTCAGAGTTTGGAAACCTACGCCTTCCAAGTGCCAAGTCCGATCTCTAAGAGTGTCTGCAGCCAAATAACAGTGGTTGCACTGATCCAGCCACTCAGATCGACTGCAGAGTCTTGGATGGCGCAGTAATAGTCCACTGTCTGCCAACTGTCGAAGCTTCGACATTTGATGAATACGCCGAGAAGGTATTCATTCCCCATCTCTAGCAACAGCCAGCAAAACGTGTGGATGTGGTGTGGGACACATACGCTCCTGATAGCCTAAAGGATGCAACAAGGGAGAAAAGAGGCCAAGGGGTCAGAAGGAGAGTTGCCGGCCAAACGAAGCTTCCAAAGAACTGGATGATGTTTCTGCGAGACCCTGACAACAAGTCTGAGCGGTTATCGTTTCTGACGTCGAAGGTGGCGCGTTTCCAATGGCCCCTTGACACAACATTATACATTACATCTGGTTAGTAAAGCTTTAAGTGTTTATATTGTGTGGATAATTGCTCCTATGCTGTTTAATCTACAATCCTCTGTGACTTAATTATGTCGTAGGAACCTCTGTGGTCGCCCATGGATCTGAACATGTAATGGGTGAGTGCAACTACGAATAGGCCGATACTTGCCTCGTTGTCCACGTTCGCCATGCTCTGGAGAGAGGTGCAGAATCTGTCCTTGTCAGAACAGTTGACACCGACGTTGTAGTGATCTTAGTTGGAATGTTTCGTGACCTTCTAGCCTACAACCAACTTTCTAAAGTATGAGTGGCGTTTGGCATGGGGTGCCACTTTTCGGTTATTAACATCAACGAAATCTGTTCTTCCCTTGGAGAGTCTAAGTCGCGAGCCCTACCTGTCTTCCATGCTTTCACTGGGTGTGACTGTACGTCGCAGTTCGGTGGTATTGGAAAAAAGACAGCGTGGCGAGCATGGGAATTGAACAGTGAAGTAACCCCTGCCTTGGAGGACATTGCGAGTCATCCCTTCCAGAAGTTGACTGATTCCTCAGAGAATTTTCAGAAGCTAGAGAGATTTACGATCATAATGTATGACAAATCAAGACCCTTAGACTCTGTGAACGACACACGACTGATGCTGTTCTCAAGGCGAAACAGAGACTTGGACAATAATCCTCCAACACAGGTACATATTCGGGAAAAATAATGTAGTGATGACGTTGTAATTTGGTAGGAGTAAATTATACTTGCAAAATTCACTAGAAAGAAGTAAAGACTTCACTATCAATACCTTCTTCTCTCTAAACAATTCTAATTTTAGGATGCACTTCTGCAGCATGCACAAAGGGCAGTATACCAGGCAGGAATTTGGACATCATCAGAGCACCCGATGCAGGATGTTCCTTCTCCCGCTGAATTCTCATGGGTCAAAGGAGAGAGAAACCAGTGCGAACCAGTTTGGATGACCATCCCTAAAGTGTCTACAGTGTGCAGAGAGCTCATCAAATGCACCTGCAAAAGCCGCTGCTCACACTGCCAATGTGCCAGAAAAATGTTGAAGCGCACGCCATTGTGTAAATGTGACTGCCCAGAAAGTCAGTCTTGAAGTGAGAGAAATTTGCGAGGGCTTTTGCCACGAGCAAAGGCATTAATACAGTTGTAATATGATTGAAAGTGTGCACGAAAAGAGGCAGTCAATTTGCGCGCATTTTTTCTGCTTTGCTGGTACAATTTCTTTGCCTATGTTATTGGCCGAGCGAAGACTGGGTACTACTAATGTGATATGGCTTTATAAACGGTATTTTAAATGCAGTCTTTAATAAAATAGCAGAGTACATAGCCAAGTGATAAAATCAAGATACAGATTCAAAATTCGTTTTAAAATGTCGTAAAATAACTCTGTTGTAAAATCGTACCACAGGTATCCCATATCTCGATTTTGGTCAAAAACTTAAATCTCATTACAACCGAAGCGTTAGCAGATTAACATGGGCACCCCTTCTAATATCATTTGGTAGGGTATAAGCAAGCTGTGTGCCAAATTTCATGCTTTTATCACTCTTGTCACGATCAGGTCATTAAGCCACCTGACCATATCAAGGCTAGAGTGCCAAAACCATACCCTTCTTATGACCAAGATGGCCAAAATCAGCTAAAATTGATACCCTATTTATGACCAAAACAGCTGAAAAACCATACCCTTTGTGGCTGCACATACCTACAGTATATATATCCCATATATATCCCATATATACGGCAAGACACCTCAACATCATGGCGGACGGACGTTCAGTCTGTAGCTCTGATGTAGATGCTGTTCATGTTTTAGAAACCGAGTTCTCCTCGCTCAATCCAGAGTCTTGTGAGTTAGTGTCTTCATCTTAATGATGGAAAGTTGGTATGGATGAATGACTTGGAATCTCTAAAGAAATTCGTGGAAAATGTTTTAAAATTGCAAGGAAAGTGGCTAACGCCTGGCGGCAATACAAAGCAATTTAAATGTTCAAACGGCAATGTTATCATCAATTGGTACAGCAAGAAACAACAAACTCTGAATTTTCAAGGTCGCGATGGTCCGGCTTTAAAGGATAAGCTGATGGAATTAATTCACAAGAAACCGAGAAATATAACTGAAACGCAAGATGCCAATTCTCTGAGCTCCACTGAACAATCATTTCAATCACCTACACTATTGCAGGAGACCGACAGCGGTGAGAGTAATTTTCAAACGCCGTCTGATGGCGAGAGTCTGTTAAATGGTTCTGAAAAGCGACCAAATTCATTGCCGATATTGAGGGATTGAAACTCAATTTATTGATCCTTCAAAAACAGGTTTAAGAAAATACAAAGCTTCTGTCGATGGAAAATATTCAAAAACAAGATGGAAATGCTTTAGGTGTCGAGCTCCTCGACTACAAAAAGAAGTGTGAAAAGTTATTATCCACCATATCCAAAAATAAATAAAGATTTACATACATACATATAAGAGAGTGACCCCCAGGGAGGGGGGGGGGGTTGTCATGCAGTCTAACATTTTTTTATTTGAAGGAACTAACTTCACTGGTCTGCCCTGTAATCCCTGATTGATTATCATAAATTGATTAACAGCCCCACATACATTCTTTACCAGATCTGTGAATTATTTACTTCCCAGGAAGCTTAGTGGAACAGGCAAGATTTTAAAATTCTGCCAAACTTAATGACAACATAATGCTTCAATATCCGAAAAAAAAAGAAACAGTTATGTACCAGAATTGTAAATCACAACAGTTATAACTTCTGAACAACAAAATATTTAACAATTACATTATTCTATTGAATAATTGCCCTTTAAAAGAACTGTGTAGTTCAATGTAATATTTTTAATGCTCTGATCTCTACCATAAAAAAGCATTTCCTATGCTTTGTGCCCGCCCCCCTCTGTCCACTCCTACCACTTTTACATCTGGCATCTGTCTTTCGGCCAATGGGCCTTATTATATGAATATTTACCGGATGTACTGTAAAATGACAAAGTAAATAAATATTTTTTGGCAACAATAACACCCCCTTTTTAAGAAAATAAATAATAGTATTTCACTACAACAACAATCTCTTGTCCAAAAAATAAAACTATTTGTTCACCACACATAATGGTATTAATTGAAACAATCATTAACAAACAAACATACCACAAAATCCATACTTTTTCCAGGAAAAACGCGTATTTGCAAAGATCAGCAGATTGACTATTTCTGTTGATTAACAATGTTCCTGATTTCGAACAAATGTCAATTCCCTTTCTGAACAATCTTTTCCTCAACAGTAACTCTCTTTTTGAACTACCGGTAAGTCAATCCCTTCTTACAAACATAACAATCATGCCGGCACATGTTGCCTACGACCAAAGGTATAAACTTTGCAAAAAAAAAAAACAAACAAAAAAAAACAAGCCAGATCGCAGGTTTCTCAGGGGTGTGAACAATTCATACCATGAGGTTGCTCTAAGGAGCCTTTGATCACTTGTGCATGTTGACGCAGTTGCAGTTGGGGGCACTGGGGGCAGTTTTCTTCGATTTTCTTCTTGAAGCCAGAGGCCAAGTGCATTTGATACGACATCTGTTGACTCTGACACAGGAGGGCCATTAATGGCAATTTGCAAGAGGCATTCCAACATGTCATCTTTCAGTGAATTTCGAAGTCTTGTTTTAATGCGCTTTAATGCACTTGTGCCTCGTTCTGGCCAGGCATTCGTTACTTCTGGTTGTTGTGCTTCAGTCATGGGACATTCTGGCTTCAAATCTTGTGCAATAAACTTGAAATGTTCCCATTCAGACTTGAGGGCTTCGACTTCCACATACTCTGTGGGGCCAAAGTGATCCGAGAGTGTGGCTATGTGGTTCATCCCGTAGATCTTGAAATTTGAAATCTGGGGCTTCCTTTACAGGGAGAGCTTGCAAGTCGAAGATTGAAAAGGCTTGTACAAGTGGTGGAGAGGGGAATCGTGTCGCTATGTTCTCTTTCAACTTAGCCACATAGGATGTAATAAAAAAAAAATTAGGAACATGGTACTTGCTGGAGTTACTTCGATTCCAGCCAGGGCAAGTTTTCCATTCTCGGATAGATCCACACTCAGTGTTCTAAGAATTTCATCTTTCCTTTTCAGAACATCATCAAGCTTAGCAAGACAGTAAGAAACAGCTGATGGTAGGCCAGCAAAGCACAGTTCTCCATGCTGAAGAGTTTTGCTGAGAACTGCTAAGTGTGTGAGGATTTCATTAACAATGTAGAGTGTACCAATAAATTTGTGACTTCTGGTTTGCGTCAGTAGACCTGAAGCAGTAGCATCACTCTCCTTAAAGTACTCAAACGTTTGCAGGTGTGCAATAAACTCTTGAACCATTGCCCTTACAGACTCGTCAAAGGAAAGCCAGCGACTTGCAACTGCTTTCTTTGCCTTCTTCATGTGCTTCTTTGCTCGGCAAAGCTGATCTTTTGGCAGAAGATTGAGTAGCCCTGACTGCACAGCAGCAAACTGTGCTGTTTTCTTGGGGAAATACTCATAGAACTTCCATACTTGTAGCAGAAGACCTTCAACTTTCTTGATATAATTCAGCTCTTTAGAAGCATCTGCACACGCAAATTGCGAGTCTGTGGCACACACAGGGGATGTAAATTAGATCCGGAACTTCTCTCTTTATGATTGCTGCCATTCCATTGTGCCTGCCAATCATTGCTGCTGCTCCATCTGTAACAGCTGGCAATCCTCAACTATTTTCTTGAGACACTTGGCCAACTCTTGTCCAGTGGCAGTATCAGTCATATGCTCTGTATGCAAAAAGTCTGTCTGGGGCATTCCACTTGCATTGACATACTTCACAAAGACAACAAATTGTTGGAGTACTGATATGTCTGTAACCTCATCTGCAAGGCAGCCAAATACTTCTGAGGATGCAACAGCCTTAATGACTTTATCTTTGATAGCTTTTCCCAGGAAGAGGAATACTTCACGGATAGAACCTTGTGATCTGTGCTGAAAGTGTTTTATCTCCTGTAACCCAAGCCTCTCCAACAATGTAATTAACGATGTTGCTTTCGTGTGTTGCGATCTCTTCCTTGGCTATCCAGTAAAGTGTAGTGAATACCTTAAACAGCACTGTATTCCTCACCATTTCCCTTTCTTGCACTTCCTTGTGGAATGGTGATGTTCTCTGTAGGTGTTCTTTATTGATGGCCGCCTCATGCATAGCACTGTTTGCGTGAAGTTTGATGGCTTGCGTAATGTTATGAACACATGCTTTGGAGTTCCAAGTACTGTCACCATTTGTTGGACTTGCAGTGTCATGACAACGGCACAAGAAACAAAACATTCCGATGGTTTCTACATACACAAGGCACCAGATGCCTGTCGATCGATCAAACACGTTCTGATTTTCATTTTGTTTAAACAACCATTGATGCTGGAACCGATAGATCCGTTTAGATGTTTCTGAATACCAAGACACAGTATTCCTGTTAATTCCATGGTTAACTCTCCATTCGCTTTTTGTTGTGATTATGGTTTGATGTTTGCTAACAGTCATAATATATAATTCGTTATAATAATTATACTCAAATGCATAAGACGGGAGTGAAACCGGAAATAAAAATTATAATAACACCTTTACATTACCGAGCTGTCTTACCTTTAGAGGAGCTCAAATAAGCTGGATCAGACGTTGAACATCTCTTTCCGTTACAGTGGTAATAAGAATGAAATGCTTTACCATTTCCAGACTCGGGAAATTTTTCTTCCACTCTTTGTAGCATAATACTCGGTTCTACAGGCTGCCCATGTGTGGCTGAAGAACTTGAAGCTGTGATCACTGGTATTTGTCGACCACCTCAACTGGCTGTTTTATGAGATTCCTCATTTCCATTGCTCCGTTGGGATTTAGAAAAAAATCTGTCGATCCCAGGCTGTTTTGACGGGGGGTTCTTTTCTCTTATTCATGTTAAAACATAACTTTCTCCACCCACGCACGGGACCAAACATGATCGATCAGCCTGGACAACACTCTTCATCGGTCAGCGGAATTTCTCAAAAGGTAGGAGCTGCGCATTGGGTAATAAGTTTTGTAGCGTCTAAATAAATATTCACGGCGATCAAGCAAACTGAAAGTTCATCTCCAGAGTAAAATATAAATAGTAGAACCAAGGAGGCAAGACACCGCAAAACAATTATGTTTATTTCAACAGGTAAATGTTTAAAAATAATCAATGGACACTTCACCTGTAACATCGAGTGAACTCACCCGTAACAGGTGTTATGTTAAGTTCTACCAGCTACTCTCTGCACTCTACGTTCTACGCTGTACAATCTACCCTCTGAGTTCTATAGCTGCCAGGTACTCTCTGCACCCTACGCTCTACAATCTACCCTCTACTCTCTAGGCACTACCTGCTACTTCCTGCACTCTACACTTTACGCTGTGCGATCTACCCAAGCTCTAACTGCTACTCTCTGCTTTCTACACTCTATGATCTACCCTCTGCTCTCTAGGCACTACCTGCTACTTCCTGCACTCTATACTTTATGCTGTACGATCTACCCAAGCTCTACCTGCTACTCTCTGCACTCTATGCTCTACGATCTACCCTTTACTCTCTAGGCACTACCAGCCACTCTCTGCACTCTATACAGTCTCTACGCTGTACGATCTACCCAAGCTCTACCAGCTACTCTGTGCACTCTATGCTTTATGCATGTTCTACACGTTGCCCTCTATGCTCTACGCTTTCTGCTCTATGCTTTATGCTCTACGCTTTACGCTCTACGCTTTATGCTCTACGCTTTATGCTCTATGCTTTACACTCTACGCTTTACACTCTACGCTTTATGCTCTACGCTTTACACTCTATGCTTTACACTCTACGCTTTACGCTATGATCTACGCTTTATGATCTACACTATATGATCGACCCTCTACTCTCTAAGCACTAGCTGCTATCCTCTACACTGTACGCTCTAGGCTGTACGATCTACCATCTAACCAACTACTCTCTACACTTTACAATCTACCATCTACTCTCTAAGCACTACCTCCAACTCCCTGCACTCTACGATCTACCATCTAAGCTCTACCTGCAACTCTCTTCAATCTACACTCTATGTGCTATGATCTGTGCTCTAGGCACGTGCTTGTAAGGTATTAGTATTGTAACTTACATTTTTTTTCTTTAATAAATCTTTCCAATTTAAAATTCTGTATTGAGTTTTCCCTCTATCAGCTACAGTACTTTCAAGGTTTTAAAGATGTGAACATCTTTTCAAAGTTAATGTATTAAAAAAGAAATAAAACCATTAGAGTACTCTACCATTCTCAAAGTCAAAACCAAAACTTTAACCCAAATTTCTAACTACTGTTATTCTCTATTTATAGTTAACTTTCTTATTTTTTCCAGTTCAGCCAAGATCTTAATACTAGATTTTGTAAGGTTAATGACTATAGCCGTATATATTCTTAATTGAAGGCCTTCGTGCAAAAAGGA
Organism: Catalaphyllia jardinei; assembly: GCA_022496165.2. Lineage (NCBI taxonomy): Eukaryota > Metazoa > Cnidaria > Anthozoa > Scleractinia > Caryophylliidae > Catalaphyllia > Catalaphyllia jardinei. Next base: position 10,822,854 of record CM042755.1, read on the forward strand.
CGTATATTGGTTTTTGGCCGATTTTCCTTTTTTTTGCGGGATCGAGCTAATTTTTGACCGACTGACTTGTTTTGACATGAAAAGCATTGTTCCGTAATTGTTTTGATCATTTTGCGCTTCGCTCTCCAGAAATAAAGTATGCAAAAAACTCAGTTTTGCGTGAAGCTGCATCTTAATGAGCAAATCTTTCGAAGGTGGATTTCGACGCAAGGCGAACTTAAACGATTACTGTTAGCAGCTTCGACAGCATGTTTATTTTTAAATATATGTTTTTGGTTTGTAAAATAAGTAGAGAAACAGACCAAAAAAAATGACAAAACAAATTCACAACTGCTCCATTCAGCGCCTTAATCACTTGTGCTAATGAAGCAGCAGTAACTGATCAGCATAATTATACGAATAATGGGTGATTCCTGAAAATATCCATGCTATACCATGGGTTGCGTCTTGGAATTCCGTGGGAGAGGGGGGTTTTCTTGGACTGGAATTCCAAAGGCATGCTGGGGGGGGGGGGGCCCCCCCAACGCAGTTTGGATTTCCAAAGGCATTAGGGGGACTTTCAGCTCTGAATTCAGTGAATTTCCAGAGGGAAGACGGCGAAAGCTTCGCTTTAAATTGCTGACCTGTTAACTCTCCCAATTTGTAAATCAAGCACGTACTGACCATAGAAGCAGGATGCAGAAGTGAGCATTCATGCAGATGAGTGAGCAGATGGGTTGTATCAAAGAGGCCTTAAAGTTAATGAATTGAACGAGTGATTAATAAAATATAACCAAGTTTGTGTTTGTGTCTTACCAATTGTGGATCGACGATGTGTTATTGCGTGCTAAAAACTTGCACCAGTCTCTCGTTTCCAAATAGAACGCTACGAACTAATCAGTGCTAATGAGCTTTGCAGGATATTATATGTGCATTCAGTGTTCGGACTGGATTATGCGATTGCAAGACAAAATTGTACTTATAAATATAAAGACAAATTACGAACATCTGTTTATCGGTAAAGTAAGTATGTCTTTGAGAAAGAGAAAGATTTATTTCTGTCTTGAATTCACGAAAAATAATTAATATGTTTTAATGCAGCGTAAGTACATACGCTTGACACATTGCCATGTGTCACGCTTGACACATAGCCATGGGTTTTAAAATATGTCGTACATGTTGTACCCATTCGTACCTGATGTAATTATTTTGCTTGTAAAATGTATGCTGCATAACTAGTGGTTGGTAGTTACTCAAAGAACGAAATTCTCAATATGGTGGGTGATGGCACATCGATCATGAACTTTACTTTTGTCAGCATCCACTAGTATCAATATGATCTACTCCTGGAAATACATGTATGAAGCTATTGAATGGAAAACAAAAAGTTTTATTAGGTGGTAAGCAGCTTAAAGATAACGCTTAGAAGGAAATTATAGAGCTCTACGGTGTACTAACATTAACAAACTTAAGTTGCTTGATATCTGACTGAAAATTGTGAACAGAATTATTTTGCAGGGAGAAAAAGTGCAAGTTTCCTGTTCGCTAGAAGTTTCAGGTAGTTGAACAGGAATTCCAAAGGGTCTGAAAAATAGGAAAATTCGGACAGGAGGAGGGGTTAGCGATTTTGGAATTCGGAGAGCATGGGGGGATGAGGATTTTCGAATTTCCGAGGGCACGGGGGGGTTAAAATAGTCATGCCCCCCCTGGTAGGGTATTTATATTTTCTGGAATCACCCAATAAAACTAAGCGAAACAAAAGGTTTCTTTTGTTTTTCATTGAACAAAACGTCTCCAGAGGAAAACTCAGTTTTTTTGTGTATATTTCTGGAGAATGAAGCACAAATCGACCAAGACAATTACGGAACAATGCGTTACATGTCAAAACAAGTCAGTCTGCCAAAAATTAGCTCAATCCTGCAAAAAATGAAAATCGGGCAAAAACTGATATACGCCCTTTTTGCACGAAGGCATATTTAATGTGCAGAAAGTTTTTAAAATGTTTGAATTAAGAATAAGAAGAGTTTTGGGCAGCACAAAGCAACAACTAATAATCTTGTGTGAATGAGGTTTGTTTTCGCATGCAAATTTATTTTTAGTTGAAAAAAGCCTGTTTAGCTTGATAATGGTTGAAAAATGCAAGTAATAAAGTAGTAAAATTATATAACAGGTGTTAAATACATTTCAGTCATAGACGTTTCCTTAATTCCAAAAAGCTTTAAAAATACTGAATGAACTGTATACTTTATCCACTTTGTCAGGAGTTAAGTTTATTGTTGAAGAAATAGGCTAATTATGCTTTTGCTGACAAGAAAAAAACCTTGAACAAGGTAGATGTTGATGTGGTTGATAAAAGTATGCATTCTTCGACTTCTTAATTATTTCCAAACGGACGTAAAGACAGCAGTGACGATAACTCTCAATAAAGAAGCAGCGCTTCTCATTTACAAAACATGTTTCCACATGCTCATGTCATCTTCAGTTTCAAATGAGCTTTTAACAGTTTTACATTTGAATTTTACATTTAGGTAAGTTACAAAATTACGCATCAAAACTTGCGTTACAATTGGAATATGAAATACGGGGAAAATAAGAATAGTGCATGCATAACAAGAGCAATAAAATAAAAGACAAAAGGAACATAATTACAAGGAAAGAGACAAACTAGATGTTTCAACTGCTGATTAAGAATGGGATTTTCCCACTTAATATGCAATGCCTCTTTGATCTTAATTTGGAATTTTGAGGCAGCAGAATCTAAGATAGTGAAACATTCTGTGGCACAGGAGTCATGACAGGCCCTAGATGACTGCAGGTGCCTGTAAACATTCAAAGACTTGTCTGATAAGAGGTGCTCACGAACACGTACATTACAGCTAGCACACGAAAATTTGTAAACAACACATGAACATAGACCTTGCAGTACTTAATCTTTCAGGCTGAACATGTTTCTAAGTTTAAATGTACTAAAGACCAACTTACCATCTTTGTCAGCTTTACAGTTAAGTTGGTCTTTAGTACCAATCACTCACTCCGAGTTATTGCGCCAGCACCCCTCCTCGTTAATTGACTCTCTGATGATGGGGGAAGGGGGGGGGGAACTAACAATTTTTAAATCTTCCTAATCATAAATGAAAACACAAACTTGGAATAATCAGAGTCCCAGATGAGTTTTGAACCCACAGGTCTCTCCATGATCTAGCCAGATGTTCTGATCACTGAGCTACTGAAGACTCTATGGTGAGCAAGGGTCAACTTGTGGCTCTTGACTGGAACTGCATCGTGGGGCTACACAGCCAAGTAATGACTGGCACCTGTGAACTCACTAACACATCGCACTGTCACATTTATCTTGTTAGTGAGTTTCATACGTGAAAGATGCCTTAATGTGATAGCGTTTACATGCACGTCAAAATATAACAACACACAATAACATAATCCCCATTAAACACTACCGAGGGTAAATAAAGGTTGCATTAAGTCCTTAGAGAGTATAGGGTAGATTGTAGAGCATAGATTGTAGAGCGTAGAGTGCAAAGAGTAGCTCGTAGAGCTTAAAGGGTAGATCGTACAGCATAGAGCATAGAGCGTAGAGAGTAGCAGGTAGAGTGAAAATTCAATAGAATGAATTTTGAATTTAAAACGATTAGAACACTGTACCATAAAGTCTATGAAGTGGACGGTATTGTAACTGTACAACACATAGGAGGAGACTGGTGATTTAAGTGTAGACTCGTAGAACTCTACGAAAATTTTTATGCCAAACTGGGCTTCATAAAATGGGCGCCAGTTGAGTTCAATAGCAATAAATTTTCATTCAAGATGGGACAAGAAACTTATCTAAAAGCACAAAAATGTTCACAATTTCACAGGCGTGATTTGCTGCATGACCACATGTTTGAATTAATTAATGTTAAAGCAAAAGCGTGAGTTTTTCCCTACAAGTTTTGGAGTTATTTTATCGGCCATGGTTTTGCCAATTGTGCTAAAAGCTAAATCAACTTAGAACTAATACTTCACATTACCATTTTTGTTTTAAGTCCAGTCAGCTGCTTTAAATCCTCAAACTGTATTCAAAACTCACTTGAAAGCGCACTAATCATCTTGTTTTCGCCGTGGTTGAAGGAAGAAAAAATTATTCACCAGAAAGGTTTGAGGGCTCCGTTCACCTTGATCTTCCATTCTGAGGCCACCTAAATATCGATTTATGTTTTTCCTTTTTATTTTAAATGCCAAAGAAGCGAGTTCTCTGTTTTAGGAATGAAAACAAGACCATGGAAGTTTGTAGATTTGGCCTGCAATGCACCATGATTACCTGCGCTTTTCGAGCGCATGAGTTTAACCATATGCGCAGAAACCATAGACACAAGATCAGGTTATTTATTGATTGTTATTTATAACTCGGGGGAAAAAATGTATAATCTGCATTAATAGGAGACTGTTAGCTAAAATGTCTTTTACCTTTTCAGTGTTTCAGTGGACTTAATAAGAAAGATTGTGTTCCTAATAAAAGCAGTGTTCATCTTGATTTTTGTTTGTTGTTGTGCCCTGTTGAAATCTATTTCAAATATGTAATAAATAATTATTTGTTGTAAAATGATTTTACTAGAGAACGAATTCAGCCACCTGAAGGGTGTCAATAAGCAACCATATTTGGACATCAGAACCTATGCATCACATTTGACCAAAATTATCTATTTTCCTGTTTTTCTTGCCAATCAAACTCATTTTTATCTCAAATGTTTTTCACAAAGACTCGTTTTGAAACAGGTTCATGGAAACATTCATCCATGAGCTGCTCATAGGAGCCTTGATTGTATGAAGTTAATTTTTCATTTCTTCTGCTTGAAGTTTGCTTTCAACTCCTTTCAGTTACATTGAAATATTTTGTTTCAATTCATAAATTTCAAACCTGTGCACTGCTTAGAGACCATTTGAAGGGTTTTTTTTAAACAGCTGCGACAATATTCAAACCCTACACCACACGCTTTGCTGGCAGTATATACATGTATTTACCACTCACTCTCTTATGCAGCTTTTCTTTTCATGTATTTTCTAAACCCACCAACAACTCCATAGAGAGTTCAGCATATACATTGAAATTCTTCTTAAACCTCACAATCACATGAAAGTACTAACGGTTTGAGCTTGTCAATTTATTAAGCAACACCATAATCACGTAAGCGTCACAAAAAACAAGTTGAGATTTCATTGTTTTGTACTGGATATTTAATTGGGTTGATTTGAAAATAAGACATTTGATTTGCTAAATTTGATAATGTTGGAATCTATTATTTCAGTTCTGCCATCTGATTGTTTTCATTGTCTGGCTGGCCCCAGTTTCGGTAAAAGCACTGTTAGTAAGCAGAAAAGCTCACTGCAAAGTTACAAAACCGAAATCAAAATTCTCGATTATCCTAGGTTGGCTTAATTGGGCTTTAAACAACCCAGCCCAGGAGCTTCACTTTAGGCTTGGCTAAATCTATATAATTATTTTATATGTTTGAACTTTAGACTACAAGTTTTTGGAGGATGTGGATAGATTTGTGTACACTTCAGCACATGATGCTCATAGCAAAAACAGACGTCAGAATTCTCAGGTACGTTTAAGGTTTACTTGGTCTTGTGTGCTTATTGGAATAATTGTACAGCAATGCTGATAACAATCGGGCAACCTTTTTGTGTGACAAAGCAGTCAGGCAGAAGAAATCGTTGCATGCATCTTAAAATAAACTACACCTAGTGCATAGTACATAGTACAATGGTGAAGTGCACTGAGCCTGCAATTGGACAGGCCCAACATGACTTCCGCTGTTTCGTGATGTGACAAGAAAACAACCTGAAATATTTGCCTATCAAGATCATTACATCATCCTAGAATTTAATTCCAACATGATAACTTGACAGTTACAAAACATTAAGGCCTGTTGGATGTTAGTAATGCAACAAAATAATAGAGGTGCACTCTTCTAAGAAACTACAATAGCCTTAATTTTAAAGGACTTGGATTTGAGACCTGCATAACTGTCTGTTGTAAACATCATAGAAGATTATCCTGTAAGGTCACTACAGGCTAATAAACAAAAGATCATGGTAATAGAGAATCGAAGGCTTCTGATCCGACCAATTCAATACTTGCAACACAAATGATGTAGTCCACCATGTTGGATTGCATAGCGAATAAAGTATATAGTTCTCCTGCAGTACTGGCTTCAAGACTTTGTGTCAGAAGTGGGATCACAGAATGGTGAACCTGAAAAGACCGGAGCTCAGACTTGCGGGTATTGTGAGTGAAAATTTCAAGATTTTTGAGCTTCGCTTTAACAATTATTGCATCCAGGCCAACTATCGTAACCTTGCCAACGATCCTGTCACCGAATGAGCAGATCACTACAAAAATCCACTACTAGAAATTTCTGCCCTACGATCTTCACTTCCAGATGAAGTTTTGTCTGTACTTAGGTACACAATAGAACCTCGAATCCCCACCGTCGACGAGAACAGACCATGGGTTTGGATGGAAAAAACTATGCGCTCACTACACAGGCTCCACAGGGAGTTCACTTCTCACTGATCGTTACAATTTCTGGATTAGCCTGCGTAGCTTGGTGGTTTTTAAGCAATTTGAGGGCACTAAGAAAGTGGAAAAGCTGCGATAAGGAGTGCCAAAGCCGTGAGGAGCCGGGGGGAGAGACAACTGAGAAACTGCCTGCACGAATGGCTGGCGTTTTTTGTTAGTCCAGTACGCTGGCATACGGGCCACTGCCATTGGCTCAGAAGGTTAACACGTCAATATTATTATCATCTCCCAAGGAACAGCTCCAAGAAACATGATTAAACATAACTAATTACAATGCAGATCTTCTGCATGCAAACAGAAAATAATTGAGAACGCGTTGTTGAAAGCATTATCGCACCTGAAAATTCTTCGGGGATATCGCGAAATTGTTAACTGCCAAACACGAACAAGAAACAGCCGTAAGCAATTACCCTCAAGGGCGAGATGTGATGGCCGTTTCCCCAACAGGCTTACGCAAAAGCAGGATTTTTCCAGGGTTTAACTGTTTGCGCTCTCCAAACAAGGGGTTATCGCGAAGGTAAATGAACCAACTGCCTGGTGCTCCAATGAACTAATGCCAGAAACACTGAAGAAGTTCAGAGTTTGTATACACGCTTTTAATAAGTTGCGGCGCTATTTTGAATATTAGATTTATGACGTCATTCGCGGAAAGTAATGTGTCATCTTGCACTGATTTCATTACATTATGTCATTACATTACGTCATCGTCTAAAGAAGGGTACAAGAAAGTAGGCAGTCAATGACTGCACATGGCTACTGCTGGTATTATTAAGATCACTGCAGTAAAACAAATCATATTGCAATAAAAGGGGTTATAAAACGAGCTAATACGAAAACATTTTTGCTCTCGTAGCTTATTAAAAACATGCCGACTTGTTTGAGTTGTTTCTTGCACCGCGCAAAATATGCCAATCTACAAATCTGTAAGATAAGACTCTCGGTAGTTTGAATTTAATATCTTACCTCTAAGTTAGTCGGCTTTAGATAAAGGGTGCGAAACAAAAACACTGTTATTTTGAAGTAAAATAGAACGGGAAAATTAACTTCGATTGTGCGGGTGATTGTGCCAGATTATTGATGAGCCAATGTTCTTGCCAAGTTCTAAGCGGGAAATTCTGAATTGACAAAAGTACTGCCAAATTTGTTTCACTAGTAGTTCAGATATACATAGCAGGCTTAGCAATTGCCAATTCTTTTGAAGAAAATCATGCAAGTGAAGTATGATCGTCGCAGTAAATTTTCCAATTTAAGCAA
>CM042755.1:10830676-10833176 GCA_022496165.2 Catalaphyllia jardinei
GTGAAGTATGATCGTCGCAGTAAATTTTCCAATTTAAGCAATTGGAAGGAAGAAGCCTGAAAAAAATCAGGGCTTCAACGGGATTCGAACCCATCACCTCCGCAATACCGGTGCGATGCTCTACCAACTGAGCTATGAAGCCACACGTGCGGACGAATCCCGTCCACACTAAACCGCGTCCCATAAGCTTCACATTTTCGGTGCTTGTTTTATAGGCAGAGCTCCACTTGCCATTCAGTTTGCTGTCAAAGCTCGTGCTGTTCAAACCTAAATGTCTTGGAGCGACGGTTATAATTACTGCCTTCTTCAACGAGGTAATGGGTATTACGAAGACAGTAAAGACTCTCAATCTAGCCAAGAAACGGATTCTTCCCAATCTAGCCAAGAAACGGATTCTTCCCAAGAAGTGACAGAGCACTTAAACCCTTGGTCGCTCCTATTAGATGACGCTCAGGAACGCCACGAGGTTCAGCTCAATGCTTTGGTCAACGAGTACAAAAGAAACGGAGATTCGGAAAATGTAGCTCACCTTAAAGCGCAGAACGCTCTCCTTCCTCTCTACAGAAAAGAATTGAGAAAAGTACTGTTAGAGTATCTGCAGTGGATGCAAGCGATGAAGAAAGATTACACCTTTCAAAAAGTGATGGAAACTCAAAAAGATCTCAAAGATACAGATGGATTTGATTGGTTAGAATCGACAGAACTAGCCATCGATAAGCGGAAATTCTTGCTTAATCAATTGTTTGTGAAGCAACCCATTCCACAAGATGAAGACTAGACCTACTGTGTTTTGTTCTAAATAAAAAAATGTATTTCAAACCGATATCTAGTGTGTTGTTCTATTGGAGTTTATTTCTTTGTTTAGGGGACTTCAGTTTTATTGTTCATTGCATTCTCATTTCCTGATTTACACTTCGTTGTGGAGCTTTCGTTATCAATAAATGTATTTTTTAAAAAATTCATTTCAAATCTCTGTGTATTTGAACCATTTCGCTAATAAAAGTAATATTCAACAAACGTGTTGTTCGAAAATATTTACTGTCGCGTGTTGACAATTAATTAGTGCTCCGAACTTCTATTGTTGTAATTTCAGTTGTAGAGCTGTCCCATGGGCTCAGTTTTCCGTGGGAGTTTGTATGCAAATCTAGGGCTTAAAGTAGTGACTAACGGAGCGGAAAACAAGAGCAGCTAAGAATTAATTCTCTCTCTTCTTAGCAAAGCTAAGAGTACAGATAAAAACATAATAGATATTTTCATGAGCCAATCAGGGTTCACTATTAGCAGGCAAGTTTAGGCAAGTGTATTGTTTGTATTGTACTAGAGTGACGCTTATTAGTAAACCTATACCGAATTAGTATGCAGGAAATCCACATTAGTATGGAGGAACCCATTTTTACCTAGGTAGCTAGACACTTCATTAGTATGGAGGAACCCAAGATTATAACAATAGGTGACGTCATTGACTCGACCGTTATGCATATTAATGATTTACCTAGGCCTACCTAGGCAGTAACAAGGCTTAAAATGCTGAACATCTACTACTGTAACTGTGTGTCATTTCTCCGACTGGATTGAGGTCGACAAGCTGGGAGATACTCCATCATCCACGGTCATAGAGAAGACAAAAGCCCACTTCGCACGAAAAGGCTACTCTGAGGGTTCCCAATAGGTTTTTCTGGATCTGGGATTTGGCTTATTTCAAGGCCGGGATTCGGGATTTTGAAGGAAAGGAGGGACAAGATTCGGGATTGTAATTATGACCGGGACACGGGATTTGACGATTTTAACCGGCGGGCAAGGGGAATTTCCCTTTGACTCATCTATGTCACCTGTTTTCGCGGGAAAAAAATTAAAAGAAATCAGCACTCGTCAAAAGGCATTTTTTCACTAGAAATTGCGCTTGGAACATATATAAACTTATATTCATTTGAATCGTCGATGAATTGACCTTTTCTGGAGATTTTTTCCCTTTAGGGTCAACACAAATCTCTTATTACATATCACGCCGAAGTTACGCTTTGCAAAAAAATCTCTTCAAAACCCCGACGTTGAAGCGTGTTGTCAATTGAAAGTAACGCCGCTTTTCTGTCACGATTCTACGGAGGGCTGTCAAAACAGCCCTAAACCGATGGCGTATGAGTTAAAGAAACCAAGATTCGGGAATTCCAGAGACTGAAATATGCAAAGAAAATCAAGCTGTCATCATAGCTCATCTTATTAACATCGGAAATAGCCGAACAATGACCTAGTCGACATCCAAGTTTCCACGACCCTATCATGCTGCTCTGTGTCCCCTATGGTGATCTGTGGTCTATTTCCGTGAACCTTGGCCATATTAAATGAGAGTCCAATTTCCCTTGTCTCACTTGAAAGTTTTCATTTGCGTTTCACACCAAAAATGAGGAATGGCGTGACTTGCAACTGGTGTCTCAGATTACACTTGGTGGAAAGAATCGGTTCCACTCCGATCGACCAAATGTCGGTGGAATTCCGTCGTTGG
>CM042755.1:10840676-10857355 GCA_022496165.2 Catalaphyllia jardinei
GCCTTCCTGCAAAGTATTGTTCATATTGATTGAAACTGATCTCCATTTTTAGTCACTTTCTGACTGTAAGCAACTGTCACTATGGCTCTTGCTACATAAAAAATATACCATTGTGTACTTTCCTTGAATCTTACACTAATCTAGAGGCAAATTCAGCAAGATTGTTTCAAAATGCTTTTTGCAAGTGTTCAATCAAGGGTTTTAAATATGTTTTTAAAAACATCGTATTTTTGATGAATGCCGTCATTTTTCAACCTATCAAGCCACCTTAAGTAAATCACTATAGCTGGTAATACTGCAGCTACCATTTCTGAAATGTTGAGGGAGAGTATGTCTCGGTGATCTGCCAAATTGTAAGTTTAGCAAAGTGAAATACAACCTAAGATGAAAGAAACATGGGCTAAGGAATTTAAAATCTCTTTATTTATGTTCTCACAGCTCAAAGGACGATGGTTGTTATTTGCCTTGCTAAGACGAACAGATTAATTCTGAGCAAAAGCGAATGCCATACACTTTGTACAATAACATTAACAACAATTTGGCGGATGAAGTATATAATTCCAATCGCCATTTACGGCACAGTGTGATGATCGCTTCTTACGTGAAACTTGAGCAACTGTGTTACAGTTTCTATCTTGAATTAGTAATTTCAGAGACAAATATCTCGAAGAATGTGAGTGAAGAATGCATCCAGATGCAATGTTATCCAGATGTGAAACATCTGGATAACTACAGGATGCTATTTTGCTTGTTTAAGTACTGATATAATTATTATATCAGTACTCAAAAAAAAAGCGTAATGCTGAACACGAATATTTCACTTGATAAATACTCGTTGGCTTGTTGGGTGTCTCGAAAACTCAGACTGAAAAGTAAACAAGTCGTCTTGAATACTGTTCATCAATACTATGTCCTATATGCGAATGTATCTGGTTCTGCAACGTGACTCCCGATTTGTATCGTGAAGCTGCCACGCAACAGACATCGCGCTAACCAAGTGGCTGGGCTTGAATGGCTTTTAAATCATCTTCAGTGATAATCTTTGTTTAAAGTTTTAAGGCAAACCAAACATGATTTGAATGCAGGTTACTATTTTCATGACCCTACCAACATGGGCTGTTTTTTCGCTTTCTGTCTCCCTCCCTCTGCATATTCGGCCTATATCAACATTATCTCGACGAACAGTAAGCAAGACGTCTTGAAGCAACCCAAGGCAAACACTGATTTGTTATATTTCCCAGGTCTGAGTTATTATAAAAGCTTATAAAATTTCCCTATATTTGCTGTCGCATTCTCGCATTAGGATTATCGTGCCATCATGTCCTGATAACATTGCAAAAAATCATCAGCCGAAATCATGCGTGCCTGCAATGATGCAAGGCCAATATTATTTCCATTGAAATCTTTGCTTCCTTTCAGTTTGTTCCTGTTCAATGTGCTCTTCTGACTTCGTCCTTCGGAAATATAAGCAAGACAGTGCCCTCCATGTAAGTGGTGTTTTGCAGCTTGCTAAAAGAGGCTCTTTGGTGAAAAACTTCCCAATCCTTTGTTTGTTCCAATCAGATGCCATGATGGCTAGAGAGTTTTACACACCTTATGACATCAACTGTACTGATTTGCATATTTTGATGGTGCGCTGAATGTCGCACGTTTCGACTTGAATTGGCCAACTTGAAAGTTGGAGTAAAAATTCGTACGCACTTGTCTGAAACCTGAACTTGAAAATTACGAATCAGAGGATCATTGACTTCAATATTTTAGAATAAAAAAAGTAGGTAAAAATTTCATTTCATAGGCACTCTAAATGATATAGTATCCAATGGAATTCTTTAAATGCCGAGATGTTGGTGTTGGTTGAAAAGGGCCAAAGAAGCGAAATAAACCCGACGAAGTAACCACTGCGACAAAACATCCAAACTCACATAGTCAGATTTCATGCTGCAGCCATTCTCACCCCCAATGCTACTTGTCTTAAAATGTCGTTGACAAGTAGCTCTGGGTACACCAAAAAAATCAAATTTTTCCATTGGTTGTAGTGCTAGGTAATTTCCTCAAAGGATAACCATATGTGGATAATTCAATTACAAGTGGTTTTTTTTTGCAGTTCAATAAACGATACTGAATCAAAGGCTCCCTGAGCAGCTCATGGATGAATAGCCCAATCCCAAGTTTACTTTTGCCCCTGTGGCAAAACGAGTCTTTGAGCGAAACTATCGGTATGAAAATATATGTCACCTGTATGGTCATTCGCATGAAAATCAAGTGATTTTCATGGGAAATGTTTTGCAGATCTTTGCATAAGGACTCGTTATGCAAATGCCGAAGGGGAGAACTGTTTAAGTATGTCAAAACTGTACGATGAATAATTGCTTTGTATTTAACACATATTTGAAGCTTTATGGAAGGAAATTAATTTAAATTGTTATGGGGTAGGTTGTTAGTTCGTGCAAAATACAACAACTCTTCTATTCACGGGAACTTCTTCCGTACTAGACCCATACTACTGTTTGCAATGTTCTTGCTCAAAGTAACAAATATAACTCACCAGAAGGTTTCCAAGTTGCTTTTAAAAATTGCGAATAAATTGACTTTTGTTTGTCTATGAGTTATATTGCAAATAAAGACCTTAGTAACGTTAATTATTTTTTTAAACTTCCTTGCCCTCCCTGTTGCTCCCTTGGTAAAACTTTAGAGAAAGTATTTTCCCTGTTTACATGTAGGTTGGCCTTCACAGGTTGCTCACCTAAACTGCATTTCTTTCTCATAGCAAGCTGTCATACAAGCTGTTGATGCCAAAATTGGAGTATTTTGTCTGAAAGCACTCACAAGATTAAGCTTTATATAAGCTGGTCGAAAGGTGCAAAATGAACCAAAACAATTATATCAACAAAATCAGTAAGGACATCTTGTGGGGCCAGACACGATTGTGGGAATAGCCATTCATCTAGTTTTGTAATGTTTCCATTCACACAAGCTCAAGTGAGCAGGCTCTTTTCAAGCCTGAATGCACAAGAATCATCATTAGATGTTCCAAATAAGCTAAATGAAAATTGCTGCAGAGCCATCATCGAACCTCCTAGCAAACATATATAGCCACTCAATAACATTTGGATAGGAATTTTTGTTATAGGTATATCTGATGTAACTATTGATAGACTGGCCTTCCTAGGCTAGTATAGCTAGCTATTTGCGGGGTAAAGTGTAAGTTAAGAAATAAAAATGATTAAGTGATTGATTGATTAGTGGTCAACCACTTCAAACCAGAGAAACCATGTCCATGCACATATTCTATTTTTCCCATAGCCATATGCAACGTATAAATTATTTCTCTTATCATGTTTTTTCATTCTGTAAGTAGTGCACAATAAAAGTTGATTGACTGACTAAAATTTGACAGCTCAATGATCTGTTGATTGTGTAAGACCGCTTCTTATAAAATTTAAAAATGGAGGACAAAAGATCATATGAAAGTGAGCGCCTTTATTACATGCCTGGCTGGTAAGGAAATATAAGCAAAACCGCATTACAACAGAAATTTTCTGAGTTCAACAGGTTTTTTTCTGTTGCTCCTTAGAAACATATGTAAATAAAAAAGTGTGAAGCCTTGGAGCCAAGGCTGCCCCAAAGCTGCTGGAGCTTATCCAGGTTTCTGTAGCATGAAGCGGCTAGAAGTATTTCTACTTGCCCTGGATGGGGCGCTAGTCCATTGCAGGTCACTGCAATTTTGATAGGTTTCCCCAACAAATAGCTGGTACCCATTTATACACCTGGGTGGAGAGAGGCACTTTGAGAGTAAAGTGTCTTGCCCAAGAACACAACACAATGTCCCCAGCCAGGGCTCAAACCCGGAGGGCTCACTCCAGAGTCAAGTGCACTAACCTTGAGGCTACCATGCCTCCTACTAACCAGGAAATAAGTAGTGCTCACCACTGGAAAATGTTCCCTTCATCTATCAGCACAGCTTATATTTAAATTCTCTCAAGTCAGCGATGAAATTTCCATGACTGATTTCCATGAACGCTTCCACTTGTCCGTGTCATCAAGAGACTTACAAATAGTATCTGTAGTATCTTGATTACTTTGCTTGAGAGCTTTAATAACTGCACCCCACTCTTTAAACTTTTCCATTGTAGTATTGAATATGAAGAGAAGAAACAACAAAATCCTTGGCTTTTTCTAAACAATAAGATGGTCCACCACAAAATGCACAACAAAACCCCTGGTAAAATATTAGACACGCTTGCAATCTGTTCTCCTTTTACTCTATAAAATCACCTAACTTCAGTGAAGTGAAAACCCATGTCAAATGCGACCTGTCAACACTGGAGAACATTCTTTGTCTCTCTCCCCTCCCCTCAGGATTAGTTTCCGAGCATGAGCAGAGCATGGGCAGCCGTATCAGCGCTAGCTGTAGCAATTTGCGCATTTGCGCATTATAAATGTTAAATATTAGTATATACCACACAAGTGAATAGTACTTTTCGTGCATGCTGATTGGCTAGCTCGGAGGTGATCAGCCAAGTACTACAGGTATTCACCTCCAAGCAGCCAAAGAAAAACAAAATGGTTTTTGTTGATATATTGTCACAAATAAAATCACTCTTTGATCCACCAGTTATTCAGCTTGTGTGGTATATACTAAAGCATTATTATTCACCTCAGTGTCAGTGAAAGTGGTGGATATTTACCTCCACTTTGGTGAATAATTGTTAATTATTATTAGTGTTATTGTTATTGTTATAGTTATAATTATAATTTGCTTAAAGTCCCTAACATCAAAGTGGAACACCCAAAGTGGCCAGAAATAGCCTTTAATATTGTTGAGGTCTGGAATCAGTATGTTGCCACGATAACAAAACTGTCAAGCTTATATTGTGGAGCCTATTTTGTAGAATCCTACTCTAAAGAATCAAACTTTTCTGATGCAAATTGGCTGAGATATCTATTGCTGATATTTGATCAAAATTTGAGTGTATGACATCATCCCTTAGCTAATTTGCGTATTTAAAAAAAGGTGAATATCTCTGAAACAAAAATAGATATTGAAAATAGTAAACAGCATTTATCTTCTCATACAGACTACTTGTTTATGTGTTGAAATGGCTTAGATACTTGCAGGAAAGATGCAGTTTTCGTTATAGTAGCGCTTTAAGCCATCAACCCGTTTTTGCTGCTAAATACTGAAAATCATGACTTATCTTAAATGAATGCTACCAAGGTTTTTACCTTAAAGTTTGCCAAAAATAGACTTTTCACTTGATATCTCATCATCTACAAAATTAGCAGAGCTGCGGTAGCCTTGTGGTGAAATGACAGGTAAATCATGCACTGGCAAATCATGTTTGAAAAACCCGGGTCTATGCACTGCACTGAAATCTGCTAGCTTTCACAGCTACATGTACTGTAGTGGCCATGGGGCATCAGTCCCATTATGCTTTCCTCCTCGCAGGTAATCCCATTCTCCACTGTTTCCCACCTCCCACTAGAATATAGCACATCAATAAAATTTTTCTGATGTCCTTAGTTTAATACCTCCTCCTTGTCTGATTTAATTGGTTTACGTGGACAAGAAATTCACAAAGGAAGTGACAGACTATTTTCATTGCTAGCTATATTGTGACTCCATATCCATAAAACGTTCTCCTGTATAATTAGAATCAAATAACTACACTTTTAAGTATTTGTTGTACTTTGTATTTAGGTTTTGCAGTTTTGCTGCAAGGCAAAGAAAAGTGGTGTGAATTTGAAGCTAATGCCTGTAGGGATGTCCAAGAGAATGGAGAACACGTCAGTGTTTAGCAGAACGTAGGTCAAATGTCAATCACTTATATCAGTTCACATAATTTAACATTTGTGCAAACTTTTTGTTGCTTGAAATGTTGTGTAGTCTCATGTCGAAAAATTGATTTTGCTTGTATTTTGCCCATAGACAGGACCTAGAAAGAATAGAAACGGGCCATAGTTAGTTTCTGCTAATACAACTTTCTTTGGTAGAAATATGCAAAAACGATTTTGCCCCAATTTATTGGGTTCAAAATCTACTTCCGGTTTTGCTGAATTTTCCGAATATTTAATTGCTTCGCACTCCGCAGAACAGCTACTTGAGAATCTTTCAATGGATTTTATATTCAGTTTAGGTCTTCATGGTATGACTGAGCGAAAAGTAAAATAAATTGAAGTTAGTTTTGAGCCTGAAAAGGGATCAAACAGACATGCAAAATTTTACAATGTGTTGCAAGTGAATTATTGCATAATTAAAACATAATTTGCCATATTTTTGTATGTGCTATAATAACTTTGAATACCATAAAAACACTTTCTACGGGTTGAATGTACACCCACCTGTAAGGATATCAGAACATATCTCTGGGCAAATGGATTTGAGTCGCCCGCCGTGGCCTGTGTTTGTCATAGATTTTGTCTAAGATCCACCGTTGGAATGTAAACAATTGCGTGACATCAATAGCCACTCTCGAGTAAACATTCATTTCCAACAATCCAGTGAAATCAATTTTGAAACAATGTGTGGATAAAGTGATGGAAAGTTTTTTTGTTGTTGTTGTTGTTTAAGTTAGTATAAATATATATACTTTTTTATTTGCATTGCAACACCCTTGACATCCCTGAATAACAACGCGACAAGAGTGTTCCGGGAAATGAGTTTATTTGATTAATTTCACTGATAACTTACAGTACAATACAGTAGCAGTTTTAGACATACACTTAACCAATCCTCTGTGGTTTATGGCAATTGAATGATTGAGTGACAAATAAAGTCAAGTGGAAATATTCATAAATTCTATTAACTGCTAACTGTGTGACGGCATCTCAGCGCTTGTACCTATACAATATGCTCAAACGCAGCTAGAAAACCTGGAATTTCTTGATTTGAGTTGCGTTTGCGCTTTAGTCATACTGGGAAAAAATCCATCTTTTCTGCTTTGGTTGTCTTATTAATCAAGTGACACTATTAACGCCATTCGCTACCTGTCTGAAATTTGCAGATCACAACATTGGTAGATAAATAAGCATTACAGTAGTCGATCTAATCTCGGGGTCCAGTGCCACCGACCCATTTTGCTAAAAAAAGAATATCTTTGCAGTCTCCTAAGGCGATTCCTCAGAATTAAACGTTGTCGAACTATTTTATTTGAAAATATTTTTAATGCCACATGCTCACAACAGCAATAAGGTGGAGCAGTCTTAGCCCAGTTAATGCCTGTACTGGTTCTAACCACGTACGTTATCTTATCAGCTCTTGTTACATTTTGCAGTAGCTGGAAACAAAGTCTAGAAGAACACGTGGAACAATGTAATATAAAATTTATGAGGATAAAACACAATTTTAAACAACATCAACTCAAAACGTTCCTCGAGTGGTTGCTTTGAAGAATATAATAATTATTATTTGAATCCTCGAGTAACAACGATTTTGTGCAGTAGTCCAAAGTTTCAACTTAAAGGGAAAAATCAATCGTTACCAAAATTATGCAATTAAAACAAGTATTTATTTCGCTGTCGATCTTAGCTTGAAGGAAATCCCTTAATGTTATATAGCATCACAGGTAGCCCAACCACAAAAATGAGAATAACAATTAACCTACCTAACTTCAGGTGTGTGTTGCCTTGTTCCCGATGGGTTATGGGCCATGAATTGGCCTAACAAACCTCAAGCGAAACATGAAAACAAACATCAGAAGCGAATTAGGTTTACTTTTTGTTCATACCTGCTTCTTCGTATACTTCGACTATTGCGTAGCCTAAGATGTGCAAGCGTAGGACTCTAGTGTTGCCGCGGGCTTGTGTGGGCACGCCAATGACGCAAAAACCAACTTGGTCAGTGATACGCAAAGTAATTGAGAGCAATCACCTTCAAGATTTTGTTGGCTCTGCAAAATAGACCAAGAACATATGACAGCATTAACAGATCACTTCAGCTGAGCAAGTGCAGGACTTCACTAGATGTTGAAGCTTATCAATGCAAGGCTTTTCGCGTTTTACAGTGATTCCGGAAACATCAATGTCTGGAGAGAGGCAGATGTCGCGCAAAACAGAGACACTGAAAGTAGCAGTAAGTTTGCTACTGGAGGCAAGTTCACAGATGTTATTAATGTTGTACATTATGGGATTTGAAGTCCTACTAAATTGACCACATCTTGGCGCATCTTACTTAAGGCTACCTCTTGGCGAGCACAGTTCTCATCTTCATCCTCTTCAGTCACAATATCAACACTTCGTTTGGAAGCCATTCTGGAAAAAAAGCTCTGGATTTGCTGCTCAGTAAAACATTCATTGCTGGAAATGAGATGATTACCATTGGGATCTTTTGCAATTCGCATTTTTTGTGACACAGTGACTGGGTCAACCTTCTTTCCAGTTTTCTCTCCTATCTCAAATTTCTTCTGAAGGTAGTCCCTTTGAGTTGAATTAAACCTTGTTTTCCGAGTAGAGGAGCTCTTCAAGGCCCAGCCCATAGTGAGAGGAAGATTTGTAACTTGGCCATCGGTTTCTTTTCTTGAGCATGCTACGTTGCACAGTTCTACAACTTTGGATCCACCCTTTTCAAGTTCATAGGCATACTTTAACATTGCTCTGTCAAGGGGCATCTCCTGTTCCAGGAATCGCTTGTGCTTGCCACATTGAATGTGTTGCTCAAGACCGGAATTTGGTATGTCAATACGCAACCTTCTTCAGGACAAGAAAACAATTCCGAACTGGAGCTGCGCTTTATAAATCTGCTAGCCAGCGAGCCATGTGAGCCAAGGGGCGAGCCATGCAAGCCATGCAAGTCATGCAAGCTATGCGAGCTATGCGAGTCATGCAAGTCACAGGCAAAATCTTAAGAATTTTTATATGTTACAATTATATTCGTATGAGGACAAGAGGAATGGAACAATATGAATACGATCGCAATGATATTAAATTCTGGCACTAACTACATAAACTTTCAGAAGTTATTCAACAAAAGAGGAAAACAATGTTTTTGGTAACCTTGGTTACTCAATTAGCTTTCCCTGCAACCAAAGGCAACAGTGTAGAAATTGGGTACGTTGGCTATATAAAGTTACGATATACCTTTCATAAATCTGCCGAGAAAATTGATGGAAGAGTATTGGTTCCAAGCCCCCCGATTTCCTTGGTTTAGTTAAATATTTTATTTCTGAAACTCCCCCGGACAATCTTCCCATTGAATGGGCCAAACAACTCGGAAAACTATTTCTTCTAAGAAGGCGACAGAGTTACTTTTTCCCAGGATCATCTCCGCTTTCAAGATGGTGGGGAGGGGGTGGGGGGGGGGGGCGGTTTATAACGACAAACTCCTAGACCCTGGACCAATCAAAGAAAAAAAGTACTCACGAAAATGGCTTGCATGACTCACATGGCTCGCATAGCTCGCAAATGGCTTGCATGGCTCACTGGCTCGCAGATTTAGCAGACCCACTAGAGCTTCCGTCTTCACTGGCCCTTCTATGATCACCTACGTCATCAGATGAGGTTGTTTCTAAAATGGAGGAAAGAGTTTGAGGTCTCGATGCTACAAATGGCAATTGCATGTTCCTTTCGTTTCCAAGATCAATTGAGGAAAGTTTTTTTTCCATAGCAGCTGCATCAAATTTACTCTAAGGGACTCTCTTGCCAGGACCAATGTTGTATGCCTTCCACACCCACAGACATTCGCTTTCATACTTAATGTTGTTGACAAAACTAAAACCCTCCCACGACACAGCATTTTCCTTTGCCTCTCCGTTATTTTTGACAGTTACACGAGGGACTCCACCAGAAGATTCAATGGCGGCCTTCATTTGAGCAGCAGTTTCAATGTCATTTCCTGCATTGAGGAAGATTTGCAGGTGGGATTTAATGGTCGCTGCCTTTCGGTCACAAGCACCCTTTCCACCTTGTGGATCAGAAAAATCCATTCTCTTCAGGGAAATGCTGACTTTGTCCGCTAGTACTTTAGCACCAAGAGTAGTTGAGGCACAATGATAACATCCTGCATTGTCTTGTCGGTAAAACACTGAGTCAAGGTTGGGCATACCAATCTTCAACTTTGTGAGAACGTCAGCCATTTATGCCAAGCACTGTTTTGCTGTCCTGGCTGCAGGCTTTAAAAAGGTGCACAAATGTCATCGACTCGAGCTTTTGGTCTGATCGCTGCCTTACTGCTGCTGTGATGTGCCAGGGTAACCCTTGCTTTGCAAACCAGTCGCTTTGGCTTTCTATAAACTTCATGGCCCAAGCTTGGACTACGAAGACTGAATTTTCATCTAATCTTTCCATCATATTGATCCTGGCCTCATCTTGATTGACTGCGTGAAGAAGATGAGCTTTCCAGGCATTGATGTTACACGTAGCCTGTTCAGTGTTGAACTTCAATCCGTCCAATTTTTGTGTGGCTTACACGAAGTGTAATGCCACATTATGGCGTCATCTGATTTATTTGTTTGTCCACGAGAGTCGAGCACCTGTCACGTGGTCTAGTGCCCTAGCCATTTTGCTTGTGAGCGTGGCCTCTAGTAGTTTTTTCAGGTTATCGTTTCGCGAGCAAGTTCTCCTCCCAGATACCAACACACCCAGACCCGGGTTGTGTTGTAAGTGCAGCTTGTGGGAGAGCTTTTATGTTCTCAAAAGACAACATTTAAGTGCTTGAATCTTCGGTGCATGTTATACAACACTGGAAGGAGTCATTGCGCTCTTGCAAGCTAACAACTATCAGCTTGATCTATCAATGCGGCCCGGGTTACACCACTGAGAGTTTGAAAGTGTTTGATAGTGCCTGAAGCCACCTGAAAGTTTCATAAGGTGAAATAGGCTGTATTGTACTTGCATCCTCCTTGCACTGTTGAGAAGTCACGTAAGCATAAATTATTTGAAGGGTTTCTTGCTTTCCGAAGATCAAAACGACAAAAGGAAGTATGGGGATCTAGATTGAACATTACCGGTCAAGGATTAGCTCTCATGACAATTTCGTGAAAACAAAGAATATCTAGTCACGTTTTAAGGATCATTTTTGGAGTGTAATGCTTATGATGTTCCATTTAAATGTATATTTAAAAGTTGTTGGACAATACAAAATGTGGAATGATGTGATGTTTTGGTTTTCACAAATGATTTTCTACAAGCAACAAGAACAATAGGTGCTAACTACAATCAAGAAAATCAAGTACTCTTTGGTGAAAATGCTGGTAAGCAATGTGTACTGAACAGTGTTACTTTTGTTATTTATCATCACATAGAAGACATCAATTTTTGATCTTCTTCCACTTTGAATAATATTCTTATCATTCCAAGTAATCTGTACATGTACATTTCTATAAGATGTTCTGTCCAGACATTCGCATTTACAGATATTTGCTTTTAACTGATGTTCCATGCATCATTTCAATTTCCAATAAATTTTACACATAAGAATAGACATTAACAAGAAGTTTGGCAAGTTCATGACACCAAATAATCATATAATGGGCCATACATATCTATTCAAAATTCTCTGACAGAAGTGTTTTCAAATTTTCTACTTAACTACAATTGTTGTTTGATAACCATTGGAATTAATACAGTTGCAGTGATTAAGAATCCAGAACAAAGATTAACATTTTTGATGCTCATTCCAGTGATTTGCATGGGATGCCCTATTAATTTGGGAAATTCACTTGCTTACCATTGAAGGAACTGAAAACATTGTATCATTAGTCTGCTTATAAATAGGGGTTGTTCCTTTGAAATTAATGGTGTCTTTGTGGGAGATAATGAACTTGTTTTGCAAAATGTCCATGAGAGCAAAAAATGAAACGTTTCCCTTTCAGTGATAAAAGAAACCAAACACAACCTATTAAAAAGGAAGCGATAGTTTTAACTGAACTTTAGAAGAAAAAGAAAAACTATTGATTGCTAGATGTGAATATGAGAAAAGGAGAAGGGCAAATCAAAGTGAAGAATCTATTTAAGGAAAAGAATAAAATGTGTAAATAATTCTTCTGAATCAAGAACAAAGAGACTGGCAACCCAATCTCAGTATCCAAGAAAAAAAATGAAAATGAATTAGCAGGAGAGAGAGACTGTTCAACCAATATCAATATCAGACAGAAAAAATTATATATGAATCAGCAGACCATATTAGACAAGAGAGACTGGCAAACCAGCATCCATATCAGAATGACCAAATGCATATAGCTCAACAATTACTGATGAAATCAGAAAATTTCATGCTACTGTCCAGAGTACATTTGCTCTTTATTAACCAGTTGTGGTATAAACTCAGTGTCATTACTGCTGAAGACCTTAGACATTCCAACTCTACTGTAGAAAAATATTTACTGTGGTAACTGCTACAAATGAAAAGAAAAATGTTCAGGTATACAGAGAATAAAATTATTGGAATTCTTACAAAATGTTTAAAAACACTCATTTTTTTCTCCATTGCTCTCTCGTTTTTTTTTTCGCACGTCCATTGAGCCAGTAATGCACAGTGAATGTCTGATTTGGACGTGTTTTCAAGCTCTCCTTGGTTGGCATTTCTACTTGTGCATGTGTTTATACCCAAAACATATGTACAATTGTCAATAGAGGCAATTTATGAGAATTTCAGTTCTGATTTTTATGAGGCGAATGAGAGGTATAGACTATGTTAAAGAAACAAATACTTACCGTGCATTTTTACCTTTCAACACACCCATCTGAAAATTTGGTTTTTGCCCCGAGTGGGACTCGAACCCACGTCTCCCTGATTACTAGTCGGGCATGCTAAGCCACTACACCATCAAGGCTACCACGCTGGCAATGAAGCAGATTAAGGAGGTGACTTAGCAGCGTAGGGATCCCTAGGGCCCAACTTTTCTTCACTTGAGAGTGTGTCCTTGCCTCTTTAACCCCAGGCAGGGCTTAGAACACATGAAAGTTAGAGAGTTAGTTACTGTGCCCGAGCGGGACTCGAACCTACATCTCCCTGATTACTAGTTGGGCATGCTAAGACACTACACCATCAAGGCTACCACGCTGGCAACGCTGACTTATTACCACCTAATTCCAGCTTATAATCTTTCCTTCAGTATTACTCCCATTACATGTTACAAGCAAGGCGACTCGTAAGCCACACATGTACGCATTGCGGACCTATTTTTTCACCATAGGAATTGATATATTTAGCTTACAATACATTTATCAAGGTTAGTTTTAACAATCGATCAGTGATTTTGTTTATTAGAACTACATGGAACTGTTCCCAGCAAGACAGTTCATGGAGTCTGTAATAGTAGCTAAGGTTAAACAGCAGATTCGTGTTGACTCTGGAGAACATGCAATAGCATGGTCTTATTCTGTTTCCAGCAGTGATCATAGTTTTTTTTTTTCAGTTTGATATTCCACAAAACCACTTGGCCGGGCGACCTCCTTTTTGAGATTTAACTTAGAGTTGAAAACAAACTCGCAAAAATTTTTCTTTCTCTTTTTAACTTGGAAAATAATATTTTCCAAGGAAGTTGTAGGTGTGGAGCGCGGATTCACTCCATCACTCCATCACTTCCCGTTAGACATTTGGAAACCCGGGGGGAGCTTCCATATGAAAAAGTTGCAAGGAGTGCTCTTCGGAAAATTTGAATTTAACTCCTACGGGAGACTTATGTGCTGAGCTTCATTATACCCCTAAAAGATACCACTTAAAACAGAATAGGTTCGATTAATAGCTATTGCTCAAGAGAGGATCCCGTGGGCACTTGTAGACCCGACTTGCGTAATCGAGAGATTAGCAGAAATCAAGCCTGAAAACCGAGAAATTAATAAATAACGTTCCTTTTAATTATGATTTCTTCTCGTGCACCCTAAACGATACTTTGACAGCTAAAAATGGCGATGTTTCGTCGTCAACACCGTAAGTGAGACCAGAATCCTTGATTTGTACCGAGACGACGAAAATTTGTCAACCTTTGCATATAAGAGTTCCCCCCCCCGGGTTTTAAACATCAGGCGTTTAAGGCCATTTTCATGGTTGCTTGCACTTTGTCAAGTTAGTTATTCTTCGAATTCTGACCTAAGTACTCAATATCTTATCGCAGAAATGCTCTACATTGAATAAATTCTCGCACGATCTCTTTTATAAACAGAAGCTACCTGTAATTATAGAAGTCTCTTTTGAGAAAAAAGCACATACAAGTTTAACCATCCTCGATTGCCGAAAAAGAAAAAGAAGACACTGATCATGAAAGTCACAAAATTGACGAGTTGTATGAATTTTCGAATGATTCAAGTCGTAATTAAATGCTTTTTAAGGTCAACAGTCGAGAGTATTGAGGAGAATTCGAACGATGTGTCCCGCTGTTTATTTTTACTAGTAGTTTCCATGGGAAAGTGAAGTTTGTGTGGAAGATGTTTTTTTGTGTCATTTAGGAAGTATTGTAGATGGATAGTCAACATGAGCTACTAGATTAGAGTGTTTTGCCAAAGGCTAATGAGCTTAAAAACTCTTCTGTTTTTTAAAAAACTTACTGAAGTCGACACAATAAACTGTTCACTCATGCGAAAACCTTTCATTGAGTTTTCACGGTTGACCACGACCGCACCTGGTCACGATTAATTTATGACAAGATATTTTGTATCTGTTTTCAATTGATGTTCACTGGAATGCTCATCCGTTAAACTGACGAAACTGCTTGCTAAATGTTTTTAAAAATGCTCCTTAAAAATCGTTTTGCGTTAACTTACCGTTCGAACGACTACTGTTTGTGACATTCTGAAAGCTCATCCACAGTCACGCTGTTACTCCACGCTGGATTTGAATGCTACGAGATGAAGCATCAACTTTTTAGGGAAGTGGTCAAAACTACTACACTCGAACAGGACCCACCTAACCACAAAATAGTTGGTGGTGTCTGCCTGCACCCCCCTTGCTTAACGTCAAAAGATGGTGTCTTTATTGCATAGCCACCCCTCTATCCAGCAGTAAAAAATTACAGTGAGATTCAAACCTCACTTTTCTTGTTTGTCTAGTAATGCCGACTCTTGCTAGCTGAATATTCCTAAGTCAACTCAAATTTAAAAGGCAATAAAATGTTGTTGGTAATGTTCAAAGATAGGTGGTGTCTTTGAGAACCCCCCCTCCTCCCCCATAGGTGGGTCCTGTTCGAGTATAGTAGTTTTGACCAGCTCCCTTAGTTTATCTTGTGTTCGATATGGAAGCCGGGTGATTCAGTCTGGGTGAAAATCTGCTTGGCGCTTCAAATTTCTGGGTGAAAATCTGCTTGGAGCCTTCGATGCATTTTCCAAGTTGAGTGACTCATAGCCACTTATATTACTTTCTTGTGTTGCATTTAAGTTTACAAGGCAAAATGGCTCAATGTTTAGATCCATCTGTGAAGTTAAAACATCGGTCTTTCAGTGGATCGGTTCGATGTTTACGTTTAACACTGGCTTGCTGTGATACCTGCAGCAGTTTCCTTGTATATTCCATATAGCATCAACAAAAAGTCTTCTTAGTTCTTGTGGTTTGTACAATGTGCATACAAAGTCCCTTATTGAAGGAGAATGTGAACTAAATCAGAAGCGTAAAGGGAAAAGAGGGAAAAATGACTTAATTTTTCTACATAATTTATATATCAACCATTTTAACTCAAAAAAAGGTAAATTTTGTCTTAGTGGACTTTTGACAACAAAGTGGGTCGAGTGGTCGCTGTGAATGGACGTGCTTTGCTGGGCTCCGCGACGCGGGAGGTTTTTTCAAGATGCCGAAAATAACTCAGTATGGTTAGACCAACAAGGAGAAAAAAGAGAAAAGCCAGCCGTGGTTCAAATAGCGCTACGTCGCCAAAGCAAGAGACGAAACGCAATAATTTAGACGAGTAGGTCAGCTTCCCGACAAAGTCACTCATGGCGGCACAAATTGAACAAGACGAAGCGAGTCCGTCTTCTTCTGACATGTGGAAGGTACTCATGCGAATAGAGGATAACACCAACAGCCTGATTAATGATTTTAAGGCTTTACAACATAATTACAATGAACTTCGCGCGTCTCTCGAATTTTCGCAAGCCAAGATTGATGACCTCTCCGCAAGCAATTCAGCCCTGCAAACTAAAACGGAGGCAATGGAAAAGAATAACTTTGCATTGAGAGAAAACAAGAAAGCTTAATGAAGAATGTATTACTGGAAGGAAAAATCCATGAACTGAACTCAAAACACGACGATCTTAAACAATACACTAGAAAATACAATTTAGAAATCGATGGAATCCTAGAGGTGCATGGCGAGGATCTTGAAGATGTTGTCATCAAATTGGCACGAAGCTTTGATGCAGACGTAAGACCAGAAGACATCGACATTGTCCATCGCTTTAAAAAAGATACACGGCAACCAAAACCAATAATCGTTCGCTTTAATAATTATTACAGTAAGAAAGAAATGTACTATGGTCGTCGGAAATTACGCAAGGTAAACGTTCGACATATTTCAGGTGCCGAAAAAATCTACATAAATGAACATTTAACTTCCCAAAGAGCTGCTTTATTCAAGAAGGTTCGCGTCAAAAAACGGTCACATCAAGGATGGAAAGTGTGGACCACTGACGGAAAAATTTTCGTTAAACCCGATTCGGCTTTAGATTATATAGTCAGGATCAACAACGCCGAAGATCTGGAAAAATTATAGGGGTTTATTCTTTCTTCAGTAGAACTCCTGTAGCAAATCTTTTTT
>CM042755.1:10857755-10877755 GCA_022496165.2 Catalaphyllia jardinei
ACTCCCACCGACGCAGCACCACAGTTTCTTTAGAAACTTACCCCCTTAACTCTAAACAGACGGACACAAACATTACACAAAGTCACAACAATCACTATTACATATATAGAAGAGTATTAAATAGAAAGTCTCTTCTACTAACTAAATGGTTAAATTAACAGTCAAACAGTGGCCATCGAAAAGCGATTAGTACTCAATATAAAACGCTGAACTTCATGAAATAAAACACAGTTAACATCATAATTTACAGATTTAACGCCGTACAATAAAAAATTAATTTGCCGCAGAGCTTAAGATCAATCTTTTCATACCTTAAGAATCAAAAAGCAACATTGTACTGTCTTCAGGAAACTTTTTCCAAGGGAGACGATGAGAAGATATGGTCTGCGGAATGGGGAGGACAAATTATATTTTCCCATGGCTCCGAACACTCTAGAGGTGTATGTATCCTCTTAAGCGTAAATTCTGGATTTTCTCTTAGGACTGTGCACGCTGATCGAGACGGAAGATATATTATCGTCAAAGTTAACATAGGCGACGAACAACTTTTTGTTATTAATATTTATGCTCCAAATAAAGGTGCGGAACAAGAACTATTTATTAGAAGTCTAGGCGCCAATCTGATCTCGAAAACTGACATCACAAAGATAATTATAACAGGCGATTGGAATGGTTCCCTATTCCCTAAGGACAAATGTGGCGGCCTACCGTGGAAAGAATCTAACTATAGGAACTCCATTGTTGATCTTATGGACGAATTAGACCTTGTTGACATATATCGTAAGCTTCATCCAAACACCAGAGCCTTTACGTACGAATCGAAAAGTTTAAAACTTAAATCTAGAATTGACTACTTTCTTGTCTCCAGTACAATAGCCGTAAATGCAAAAAGGGCCGAAATTCGACCATCTATCGCACCTGATCACAAAGCAATTTTCTTGTCTTTTGAAATCCAAGGGGGATTTAAAAGAGGCCCAGGATCGTGGAAATTCAATAATCAACTATTAGAAGACCAAAACTACATAAATCTTATTAACACATTTTACCCAAAAATTCTGGATAAATACAGAGGTTAAAAGTAAAAAGCTTCTTTGGGAAATGATTAAAATGGAAATTCGCTCTAAAACCATTCTAAAACCATGTATTTGTGCAGGAACAAATCCAAAAACTTGATCAGCAGATATGTGACAATCAATATTTCAACCAAAACGTATTGAATAACTAGCTAAGAAAGAACTAAAAGATCTGTACGATTCAAAAGGAAAAGAGGCCATGTTTAGATCCAAAGAAAGATGGTTTGAGCAAGGAGAGAAACCAACAAAATATTTTTTCAACTTGGAGAAAAGGAATTATGATAGAAAGATAGTTAAGGAGCTTAAGGATGAGAATGATCGAATATTAACCAACTTCAAGGAGGTAAACAAGAGAATTGAAGACCACTTCTCGAAAATACTGAACTCTAAAATTGCTGACAATGAAAATGTGCAAAGAATTAACTTTAACCAGTTCGCAAAAGACGTAGTGATACCAAGGTTAACTAACGAAGAACAAATTGAGATGGAAAAGGATCTAACAATGGGGGAAATTAAAGAAGTTATAAAACTCTTTCAGAGAAATAAAACGCCGGGGGACGACGGCTTCTCTGTCGAATTTTATGAAGCCTTTTTAGACCTGCTTGGAGGAACTCTTCTGCAGTGCTACAACGAAGCCTTCTACGAAAACCAACTCTCAATCACACAAAGAAGAGGATTCATTTCCCTCATACCAAAGAGTGACGAAAACTTGAATGAAATAACTTGCTGGCGCCCATTAACTTAATGTCGACTATAAAATTCTCGCTAAGATAATAGCTAGACGTATCGAACCATCACTCCCGTCTCTAATTCATTCCGATCAAACAGGCTTTATAAAAGGAAGGTATATCGGACAGAACATTCGCCTTTTAGATGACCTAATGAACTTTACCGATGTCAACAAAATCCCTGGAATTCTTCTTTTTATAGACTTCCAAAAAGCCTTTGATACTTTAGAATGGAGCTTCCTCCATCGAGTCCTAGAAATTTTTAACCTTGGGCCTAAGATTAGAAAATGGATCTCGATTCTCTACAACGATATCGAAAGTGGAGTGATGAACGGCGGGTACATGACAAATTATTTTAAGGTCTCTAGAGGTTTTCGGCAAGGATGCCCGTTAAGTCCTTTTTTATTTGTGCTTGCAGTGGAAATTCTGGCACTAAAACTCCGTCATGATCCCGACTGTAAGGGTATCACACTACCTAACTCGCGAGAAGCAAGATTGACACAATTTGCAGATGATACAACTTTGATTTCAAGCTCCGTAACATCTCTCAAGGCATCACTTCAGATATTCAGTAGCTTTGGTTTATTATCGGGCCTCAACCTGAACAAAACCAAAACAAAAATAATGTGGATCGGTTCCCAAAAAGGTAATAAGGACAAAATTATGGGTTTCAAATGCATAACAGAACCGATTAAGGCTCTTGGCGCGTTCTTATCGTATGATGGAGACAAAAACAATGAAGAAAATTTCTTCAATAAAATTCGTAAAATGAAGACGAAACTGCACATTTGGCAAACACGCGATCTCTCACTGTACGGTCGTTCAATGCTGGCGAAGACAGTAGGTGTCTCTCAATTGATTTATGCAGCATCAATGTTAACAGTCCCTGAACCTGTGATCCAGAAAACGCAAGCTGAACTTTTCGCTTTTTTGTGGAGGAAAAAAGAGGATAAAATAAAGAGACAGATTATTTATCAACCAACATCTGACGGAGGCTTAAATTTTATAAACTTCCGAACAATGGTCAAATCGTTACGGTTGAGTTGGATTGGCAGACTTCTAGATGGCACAGACGCCAACTGGAAGGCTATCCCTGATCTTTTTTTCAGCAAACATGGCGGTCTAGCTTTTTTATTAAAGTGCAACTACGATATTAATTTATTTCAAGCAAACTTCCCCCTATTTTATCGCGAACTTCTAGGATATTTTCAAGAATTGAGCAGTGCATACGGAGGAGAACCAAGTGGTTCGACCGTGGAATTTATTATGTGCAAGACCTCCTCAGTGAAGACGGAAAATTTTTATCTCTTGACGAATTCAATGGAAAATTTGGCTTGAAAGCTAATTTCCTGGAATATTTTCAAATTACCGCTGCCATACCAAGTTCACTGAAGAAAGCCGCACTGCTAACCCCAATCTCTAGTGAATTCCTTTTCTCAACCCCCGATCTACTCTGCTTATCCGAAGAGACTACCTTATCATTGCCTAAAATGCGTTGTAAACACTATTATAAACTATTTAATGAACGCTCAGTGTCGGAACCTACCGGAATAAAAAAATGGAAAGAACAATTCCCAAACAGTCTTCTTGACTGGAGACGCAATTTCACCAAGATATATCAGATTACTAAAGACAACAAACTTAGGCAATTTTTATTTAAAATATTACACAGGATAATCATTACCAAAAAGGAACTTAAAAAATTCAATATTACAACCGACGACCATTGCAATTTATGTTCCAAGACAGATTCTATAATGCATACATTTCTAGAGTGTGATGTCTCTATTTCATTATTTTCAAACACCATAAAGTGGTTCAACGCTATACACAAATTAAATGTGAGTCCTTCTGCTGAACAGATTTTGTTCAACATGACTGATGAAATAGTTCCCTTGAGCTCCACCCAAAAGCGCAGACTGGATCTTCTCTTGCTGTATATGAAACACTACCTCTATTCGTGCAAGGTTTTTTCTAAGAACCCCAATATGTCTGAGCTACAAACCAAACTTCAAATGCAATGGATAATAGAGCACTGCTCACTAACTTGATTTTGCACACCTCCCCCCCCTATACGCGTTATTACGGCGTAAGTATTTTATGTAGAATTATCGAGCAAGCATTCGTATTGTTAGTATTGTGAGTGATCATATTTCTTTATATATATTGTAAGTTTATTTAGAAAACAGTCCTAAGGAAGCACGGGCGCTGATTGGTCAAAAAGCCTGTTTGTATAACTCGATGGAGACACAGAACAAAGCGCGCGCTGTTGACGTAGTGATGGCGCGAGCAAAGAGAATTTACATTTTGATAATCAAAGTTTACAAGTTGTTTTCCTTTTTCTCGTCGTGGTGTTTTCTAAAAGAAATAGAAAACATGTACTCCGTGTTTGTATCGAGTTATACAAACACTCGTGAAAGTTTGGGAGAACTCGAAAAAGCTGTGGAAACACTCGCCTGCGGCTCGTGTTCCCACAGCATTTCTCGTTCTCCCAAACTTCCACTCGTGTTTGTATAACTCAATACAAACACGGTACATGTTTTCTATTTCTTAAGTATTGGTTTTGTACATAGTTAAT
Organism: Catalaphyllia jardinei; assembly: GCA_022496165.2. Classification (NCBI taxonomy): domain Eukaryota; kingdom Metazoa; phylum Cnidaria; class Anthozoa; order Scleractinia; family Caryophylliidae; genus Catalaphyllia; species Catalaphyllia jardinei. The sequence goes on from CM042755.1 coordinate 10,862,135, forward strand.
GGTGGATGTTTAATAATTAGTGTAAGTAAAACAGACAGACAGCATTACAAAAAATTACATGTGAATTTTTATCATTTGTATCTGTGAATAGGATAAATGTCCTAGAAACAATGCGTGTTGAGGATTAATTGGTTAATTCTCATTAATTAATTAATTAATTAAATAACTAATTAATAATGTTAGATAACTTTAATTGAAGGGTTCGTTGGAAAATTTACTCAAAAGTGAACTTGTTTAGGTGCATTAAAGAATGTTCTGTATGTTTTCTTGCTGAAGTTTGCTTCGTTTTCGAAATATTACGTATGCAAAAAACCTGTATTTTGTGGTCACTTCAGCACGTGACCGCAAAGACGGTAATTTCACTTAAAATCCAGCACAATACTGATCTTTTGCAACGTGCAGCCTTAAAAATTGTTGATTTCAGGTAAAAAATGTTAAAATTTCGACTTCCCGTTAACAAGCGACCGCAAAGACGTTAATTCCACTCAAATTACCGCTCAAAACTAGGGTTAGCGTTGAAGGTTACGGTTAGCGTTTGGGGTCAGGGTTACGGGTTGAGGTTAGAGCTAGCGTGATGGTATGAAGCCCCCTCATTTGGTATGAACCGCCCTCACTTGGGGTGTGAATTGCCCTCACGGTATGAAGTGCCCTCAAGTGAGGTGCCAAGTGCCCTCACTTTGGTATTAACTGCCCTCAGGTCTGAATTGCCCTCATATTTGGGTGAGAATTGCCCTCGCTTTTGACTGTTGATTTTTAAAACATTTGTAGATTAGTTTTTTCCGGTGGAATCTTCTTTGCTTGAACGTTCTAGAATGCTTAAGAGTTGTTCTGTGTTGTGGTACAGTTGTTTTTTTCATATCTGCCTTTTGGAATTTGTAAAAATTTTTTGAAGTGACAAGACTGATTTTTTCGAGAAATAAATTTTTTATTAGTTTTCTTGTGGCAGCCTCAAGTTTTTGTTAACCTTAGCTACAACCGAGGTATTGGGCGTTAAATAGGCTTTTAATTGGTATAAAAATTGTTAGATAATGGTTAAATTTGATTTTGTTACGACTTTTTGTGTGGACGTTTTTGTTACCTTCAAAATCCTTCAAAATCCCCAAAATGTAACCTCTTTGGAAAACACTTCTGATCTTTAATTTTTTGAAAGTGTCTAAAAGACTTTCTGTTACTTAGTTTATAGCTAAAAGAACTGAAAACTGAAAAAACAGAAAACTGCATAGAAAACTGACCATTGGAGGTTTTTTATTACCTTTTTCTAATGACCTGTTGTAAAGGAGTTTCGCACAAAAAGTTACATCAGAGAGTGTGCCCACTAGGTCAGATGTCACTACTGTTCAAGTTACATCAGAGAATGAACCCACTATGCCGGATGTCACAGCTGTTCAAGTAACATCAGAGAGTGAGCCCACTATGCCAGATGTCACTGCTGCTCAAGTAACATCAGAGAGTGAGCCCACTAGGCCAGATGTCACTGCTGTTCAAGTAACATCAGAGAGTGTGCCCACTAGGCCAGATGTCACTGCTGTTCAAGTAACATCAGAGAGTGTGCCTAAAAGGCCACTCACGCAAGGTGAGAAGGCTGAGATCAGCAAGATCTTTGTGCAGGAAATTTCCGCGAACAAAAAGATCACCGTGGCAGGAATTCGAGAAGGTGTAAAGGAGTCAGTCCTGTTGCGAGGGCTTCTACTGATTGCCGACATGGACCGAAAGATTGCAGACCGTGTTTGCAATTGCAAAGCCACAGCTCCTAGAAGCCTTCCTGAAGAAACACAGACAACTGACGACAGGATTCAACAGTGGCGAGAAAAAGACTCCATAGCTTCCGTGGACACTGACTTAACCTCCCGTCGTGGGTGGAGTGCACCCGACACCGAAATTCTAGAAAGGCGATTCGCAAACGTCGAGAAATGTCCAAAGAAAAAGGAACTTGAGTTGATCCTGACAGAAAGTGAAGAACTCAAAGACATTGCTAACAGAAACGAGTTCAAGCGCGTGCATCAAAAGGTGAAAAATCTTTTTAAGAAAAAGAAGAAGAAGAAGAAGAAGAAGTAAGCACGTTAAGCAGCAGACCACGAGAGCCTCCATGGCCAAGTGCTTGCTCCACAAAATTTGTGGTGCGGTTGCGTTTCTAAGAAAAGAGAAAAGCCAAAAAGAAGTTTATATTTAATAGCATAGTTTAGCCAAGCTGAACTTGTGTACATAGAATTGTGTAAATAGAATTGCTTCATATAAAAACCTTAAAGTAATTTATTTATTGTAAGTAAAATTGTATATAAAATTGTAAATATTTTAATTGTACAGAAAATTTTAAATACAACTGTAAATAGTTACAGCTGGTAACTGGGTGACACCCTCCGGGGACTGAGCAGTTTGTCAGGGATCAACCATGAGCTGGGGTAAACAAACCTCCGGGGAGTGCCCCACAAACACGCTTAGTCTCCGGGTAGTACTCTTGTCGTTTGATACGGCAAGGGGGGACTGGGACACCATCATTATTATTATTACTACTACTATTATTATTATTGTTATTATTATTACTATTATTATTATTATTATTATTATTATTATTAATAATTTGATCTCAAGAACTTTGCTCCTTCGTAATGTGACCTGTCATACCTAATTGTTTACCTAAATTTAAATCCAAATTTGCAATAGTTTACAGTTGCAATGCATGAACAATTTTTATTTATGCGTGTGGCTATAACCACCAAGCTTAGACAATTCATCGGGCTTTGATATATTTATTTCTTTTCTTTCAACTATAACGTATATCAATTGGAGAGGGACTGGGCCTAGACAAAAAATAGGAAATAATGGCGAATAAAACATTTTTGAAATCCCCGGTTTGAACGACATATGCCCAGATAAGGTAAAGTTTTTGAAAGATAAAGCAAGAGTTTTCTAGTACATTCACATCTTGTAACTTAAACGATCATATTTCCTTCAATTTAGGGCGTGGTCAGTCACTTGACCACATATTTCGAGTAAATTGTCCGAAAAAACTGTTTTACATAAAAAAACAACAAGAAGCCAAGATTTTATGAAAAAGGTTAGTTTAAAAAAGCGTATAAAATGTCAAATATAAGCCAGGCCCATGCCTGAATTCAGTAGAGCCGGCCATACTAAAAAAGCGCAAAAAGCGTGTACTCGTGTTGTAAAGGTCTTGCTGGAAAGGGACGTCATGACTGAAAAAAAAAGAAAACAATTTCTAGTCACCCTGTGAACTAAAGCACAACGTGAGAAATTGTAAATATCACTACAGAAAACCAACAGCTGAAAAAAGAAATGGCCGCCCACGAAACATGAACAGGACACAGTATACTGGAACCCAGTCTTCTCACGTCGACACAGCCAAACTAGAAACCACGCGACGAGCACATTACTCTCGTAGCGTAGACAAACAACTAAAGAAATAAAATATCGCTGGCACTGACTTTGTGTGGGAGAAATGCCAAACAAAAATCGTAAGAAATTGGTGTTTCACTCGTTTATATAGCTGTTTGCAGGAACAAGTAGTACTACAATTGGACTAACGTTGGTGCACGTTTCAAGCTATTAGACTAATAAATGGTAAGGATAGATGAACTTAAAGTTAATCAATGCACATGGGTATGAAGTGCCCTCACATTGAATTTTTAATGAGCTCATGAAAGTTGAAATCTAAAAATTTAAAGGGTTAAGGTGTTGTAAAAAGTTTAGATTGTTCGCCAAGTTACCATCTCCTTGTGTCGAGAATATTGTCTTCTTTTGTTTAAATCAGTTGTCGCGAGTTAGAAAAAACATGCTGAAACATGATCCCTTGTCTCTTTTTAAAGCTGTTCTCTGGAAGTAGTTTAGCACTATTAATGGAATATCATTGGTGTAAGTTTGAAGTTATTAGACTAAAACAAATATTAGAACAGACAACCTTGTGAGAATTGCCCTCAAAATGGATTTTAATGAGCTCATGAATAGTTAATAAGGCCAAATATTGTAAAATTGAAAAATCTGTAAAACATTTATTTCTCAACGTTGAGAAACAAAAAAGGTCTCCTTACAAAGACCACGAAAAGCGCTTTTGAACTGCAATAAACATATTTGAAATAAATTTAAAAAGAGCTGTAAAACACAATGGACAAAAATCCAATATGGCGTCTCTACTGAGCAAAATTAAGCAAACATCTAAAAAAAAAATTAAAACTGTTTATTGAAAATCTCTGTGCACACGTTTAGAAGAGTCATAGATGCCTTGCTCAAAGAGGTAAGTCAACTAACCATTGCATTTTGGCAAAGTTACATGTCAAGTGAAATGGTTATTTTAAAATATGCAAATTATGCAAAAACATGTTTGTAGAAAATAACCTTTATATCAGGTATATGGCTGAAAATACATTTGAAACTTTGTCAGAATTAAGAAAAGGCCTTAACAAATAAGGTAAATAAATATCAAAGAAAGAAATGATTCCTGTTATGACATGCATCATCCCCAAGGTTAGTAGTATTCTTTCTTCAAGTTTTAAGTGCTTTTTTGTACATATTTTTGAAGAAGAATAACTTACTTGCCTTAACTGTCCAAAGATTTAAATTGCATGGTTCGCTTGCTCTTTGAATGAACTTTTCATATGTGGAAGCTACACTGAGTTATCATGAAATGTGCATCAGTAGATAAGTGTCAAAACACTAAGTTAATGTTAGAAAAAAGGTCTGAAATGCCCTCAGAATTCGAGATATTGGCGTCAATAGATCTGCAAATTTGAAGGGTTCCAATTCGCTGAAGACTTTAGATTGTTTGCTAGGTCAAGATCTCCCACTGGTGAGAATTTAGTTTTCTTGCATTGAAATTAGTGATCGTGAGGTCCAAAAGATAACACAGACACAACAGGAAGGAATTTTTCCTGCCACTCACTTAGGCTTACATCAATAGAAAGAACCGCATATCTCCTTGAAAATTCAACCAAGAAACCTGGGAGTTATACACGATAACCCATGAATAACCCACTGGGCGTTAGCCCTAGTAAAGGGAATCAGGTAACCACACGAGGTAAAGAAAAAATCTTTTGACCTCGGTCGGCCCAGTGGGTTATTCATGGGTTAAATTAGCACTAAAATTTACACTTCAGAGTTAATTCTCTGTTACATCATTTGTGTTCATAGTGCTACGCGGCACAACATGCATATGTACCCTTACTTTCTCTTCGCCGCGATTCGCCATCTAAATCGACCCCGACTTTCTCTGTCTGACCTGGTAGCTCAGTCGGCAGAGTGACGGTAGATCTATTCCGGAGGTCGTGGGTTCGATTCCCACCGAGGTCAAAAGATTTTTTCTTTACCTCGTGTGGTTCCCTGATTCCCTTTACTAGGGCTAACGCCCAGTGGGTTACTATGGGTTAAATTAGCACTAAAATTTACACTTCAGAGTTAATTCTCTGTTACATCAATTAATGGAAAAGACCTTGTAAGAAAATTGTAATCACAGATTAAAATAAAATTGGATAAACACCCTTAAAATAACTGACGTTTTTTCCTTGAGGTAAACTTTTACAGAGCAATATTTAAATGTCAAGAGCACAAACCAGCTTTAAGCAAAACAATTGAAACTTACTAGAAATATTGTACATAAATTGTTCTTTCAAAACGTGCAAAAACTATTCTCTGAAATTAAGAGATAAATGTTTTACAGTACTTTAAAAGTCGACCAGAGAAGGGATTGAAATGCCCTCACTGTGAAACTTTGGCAACGTATAAGCAGGAGAAACAAAAGGGTTTATACTTGAAAAGTACTTTAGATATTGCATGGCAAAACGAACTGTTTGGTGACCAAATTTAGCAGCAAAAGGACAAAACGTATGTAGGTTACAACCAAAACACATCTGAATTGCCCTCATTTGTAAAATTTCTGAAACTTAAAATGATTCTAAAAAGTCTGCATTTTAATCAAATGAGCTGCAAATTGAGCCAAGATAGTTTGATAATACAGTGATTAACGTGTGAAAGTTTCAGGCCTTAACCCCTTATTTAATAAAAATTGGACATTTCAAAAATCTTGCACTTTTTTGTGCCTTGTTTTCTGCTCAGTCAGTATAAAACACTATAGGTATAAGTATACTACTTATACCTAGCCGGCATTTTTTCCCCAGCTTTTTAACGACTTTTGTAAATCAAGGGGTTAATGCAGGGTTAACAGAGGATCACAGGGATATCATGAGCTCCGTCTGATTGCCTTTTTTGGGCATGTTACGATGACGTTTAGTAGGAGACCACATGGGAGGCTGAATTGCCCTCACTTTTTAACTCTGGGAGAGTCTGGGTCTGACCCATTATAATTTAAGAAGACCTCTTACGGCTAAAGAAAACGGCTGAACAACGTAGTCTAAGCCACTGAGCGCACACATCGCTAGGTCACACAGCAAAAAATTGTAGCAAACTTAAAGAAGGTTGGGTTGGGGTGAGGGCAATTCAGGCCGTGGAGGACGATAATCAGGGTTAGCGCTGAGTGTTAGGGTAGCTCTCAGGGTTACGTTTATTGCTAGAGGTCAGCGCTAGCGCTTAGTGTTAGGGTTAGCGCTAATGCTTAGTGTTAGGGCTAGCGCTTTAGATTAGGTTAGAGTTAAGGTCAGTACACGCTAGGATTAGCGTAGTGTTTGGCCAGGGAAAACAATCTCGACTTTTGAAATCTATTGCATGAGTTAATCGATACCTAAATTCAATGAGTAGTGCCCAGAGAGAGGTTGAAAGGTTTTGCAAATCGGCTGCGTCAGTGATGGATTTAACTATTTCTACGAGAAATTACTGTTTTTGGGGGTACAAAACTGCTTGTTCCATGAAATGATTAGTTCTGACAACACAGAAAGAGGAAGCTTTAAGCTAACACACTGCTCATGCTGAAAAAAAGCGCATGAAACGGAAAATATATCGGGAAAGGAACGCTGAAGTGCAAAGCAAAACTTAAATTTGAGCTTACGTTTTCTTCTTCCTAACCTGCGATCAGGCGTTTTTTGTCTTTTTTTCTTTGCAGCAGGCTCGATCCTATCACAATTCAAAGTAATCATCTGCTTGGAAATCCACCATACACACTCACGGAACGCTTGCTTGCTAATTTAACCAAGCTGCGATGTCTCTTTGGCCCAAAGAAACGGCTTTGAATCTGTTTAAATTAACTTTTCAACTAACACAGGTCAAATTAAAGGACTTTGCTGCCTGGCATTTCTCGCCAGTTCCCGACCGTGTCTGAGTCACGTTATAAGTCACACACACACACAATGGTCACGGCACTTTACGTATGAAAGATTATTATGGGATATCCCAGAAATTTTTACAGCGAAGGCTGCCCCGCAGCTAATTTCCAAAACTGACACATGCCAAAGTTTAGCAAATGAGCCCTAAGTCCACGACAGATGCTTTGTTTTGGAAGAAAAAGTGTTTCTAGACTCTACCGCCTGGCTCCCTTGTTCCTCAATGGCTAAGTTAACGGCAGACTAAAACCATGATCTCGGAACAAAAACACACCTCGGTTCTTTGAGGCATGCTGGTGACTCATGAAGGGTCAAAGGCTTAATGATGCCAAATCTCCTACCAGGCGGGCACAAATATTCCTCAAACAAGTGTTGACTATCGGTGGAAATAACGAGCAAACTATGCTTAATGAACAGGTAAGCTCTGAATTTGGGTTACTGCTTTGCGCGCCAAAAGCGTACATCACAATTCCAGCTAAAAACATATCAATACCAGATCCTAGCGAGTAAAAACGGCAATTCAACTTATAGATATGTTGGTTTTTGAAAGAAGTAGAGAAACAGAGCGGAAAAAAACTGGACCAACCTCAGCCTCGTATCGAGCCGGCGTCACGACAAAACAAACTCGAATCCGGACCGTTCAGCGCCTTAGCCACTTGTGCTAGCGAAGCAGAAGTAAGAGATTCATGCATTATAGTGAGTCCATGGTTTAGCGAAACAAAAGGCTTCGTTCGTCCCCAGAGGATGCACTTAGAAAAATGTGTTTTTTGCATACGTAATGTCGCAAAAAGGAAGCAAACTTCAGGGAAAAACAAGCAGAACATTGGTGGAAATTTGGAGCGTTTCTGACAAAGTTCACTTTTGAGTAAAAAACTTAACACCCTTTTTCCACCAAACCCTTCAGTTTATAAATCAAATAATTAATTTTTGATTATCGTTTTTTTTTCGTTTGGGAAACTGAGCTTGACTTCTGGGCACCCTAACCTACAAGGTTGAGTTCCCTGAAATTTTTCTTAGAGCACAGCCTTGTTACATGTGAGATTTTTTATTTGCTAATGCTGTGTGGGAGGCATTGCCAATGTCCATATCCTTATGCCTACATGTACATGCATAAAGATATCCCAGAAAGGACAGGCTCTCCTCACTCAAAGTGCTGCGAGGAGAGATTTCAGTCTCTTTGTGCGATTAAGCCACCCTCTGTTAAGCAGTGACAGCAGTATAGGAGGGACCAGGTACAGTTCTTTTTTTGTAGGTTTAATTTTTGTGTGTGTGGAGTACATTAACAGTATTGACTTCGTAGGCTATTGTCTTGATCTCATGAATAAAATGCAGTGGATTCTTGTTGTATAGTGTGTTTTGGTTGCCATGCAAAAAAAAGAAAAAAACATTCAGTGGATAACTTCAAGAAATTGTGATGTCATAAAAGATAAATAAAGAAGGCAGTTCTCCAAGTTTAAGAAGCGTGCGTTGTCCCAAAGTTGAGATACAGTATTTGTGGAAATGTTCCATGCAAATTTACAGAGCCTAGTAAGAAGCTGCCAAGTTGTAGTTCCCCTTTGGTACGCCAATATGGTGGCCGGAAAATAGTGTAAACATCTGGAACTTACTTTGGTTATCTAGGAGACTGATTATCTGCCCTGAACAAACAAGCATTTAAATAAGCACCTTTCCAAATACTATAATATTAAATGGATGAAAATCACGAGATGAATACATATTTTTCAACAAGTGCAATGTTGCTTTATGTTATGCACTGCCGTAACTCTGAAATTCATAATGTGCTGGTTCCTAAACGAAGGACGCTATTGAGCTGGAGAGTTGTAAACCGATATAAATTGAGTATCTCTTATGCCTGATGAGGATAAAAACTTTGGTGGCTCTTCAGTTTTGGATTTAACAATTTGATGATGTCATGTGAAAATGCTCTATAACCAGTTTGACTGGTTTATCAATGATATGTTTTATACCTTCTAGCAGTTCTCATTGGTGTAACTAGTTTGAGATGTTTATCAGTGATTTCTTATTCTAGTTTTATCTTATGGCAGTCATACTTGGTATAGCTAGTTTGGATTGCCTTACATATTATAGTTTTGGTTACTTGATACCATAGTTAATGTCATTGTTCTTAGGCCTATAAAAGCATTATCGTTTCAAGAGGGGTGATGTCACAAATGTCACAAGTTGAGTCGAGGAGTGATGGATTTCGATACCATTCTTTTTTTTTTCGTATTCCGCTTAGTTGCAAGAAATATTAGTATTGCTCTTGAAAGAATAACATTCCTTAAGGAACAATATTGTGATTTACCAGGTTCTAACGTCTCCAAGCTCAAGAACTTATATTGGGAAGTCTTTTCATCCGTTCACTTATGTTCAGATTTAGCCAAGCTTAAGAGCAGAGCTCCTGATTACAATAAGTCGGCCATAAAGGACAACATAGGATCTGTTTTACGTGAAACAGAGGCTAAAAAGGAATGATCAGTTGTGAGCTTGAGAATTTTGTGTAAGGGTTTTAAAATGAAGTCCAGGATATCAGGTTTTGAAGTTTACAATGCATGATGTAGTAATTGTACTGTGATCTCACACAATGTGCATTATTCTAGAGAAAACTGCGTACTGTGGAGAATAAGGTGGCTGTTCCCTCAAGCTGGTATGGAATATGTTGACAGACGGTAAGATTTTAAGAGAGATGTAACAGAGTATAGCCTGTCTTTATATTCATTTCATAATAGGTAAGAACCAATCCAAATGTGAGAATAATTCAACATATTACATGATAAGTGCTTGCCTTGTTAGAAGCCTTATCCTTTGTACTGAAAGAGTGCTCTCAATTTGTATCTAATTTTAATATCATTCTTTATAAACGGTAAAAATTTCATCGGGGTTTACGAATTTATGAAATCCATTTTGAAATCACTGGTTATCCTTGCAATCTGATTGGCTCTCAGGGGTGCGATTTATTCACGAATCGCACTATTTTTTGCTCTAAATCGCATCTTTTCCTCAGCCAATGAGAATGGCACAGTAAAACAAAACAACCAATCAGATTTCAAGGTAAGTTTAACATAACCAATAAAATTTCAGGAAAATGAAAGACAAAAAGCCACTGTGTTGCGAATTTTGCTACTACAGGTTACCGGTATTGCCAAAACTCTGTTGTTGTTGTCTTTTCTTTTTCAAAGCAATTGACGCATTTAATTAATTACAGTTTCTGAACGATGACAATGAGCTCTTTCAGGCTGAAGACCTTCTTTACAAGAAGTTTCCAACATTCAGTGTCCATTTTGACGAGTATTTTGGCGCTTTTTCTTCACCATCTGCTCAAGATCCGTGTGATACCGAGTCCTGCAAAACCTAAACAAACGAAAACTACACAACAACAAATTTATAGCCATCAAAGTACATGTTTCCAGGTTCAAAGTAGTTTCAAACGAAGCGATTCAAGAGCTCAATTCTGTCCCTGTGAATACTGTGGATAAATAAGCGTAGTCTTTCAACCCGCTTCACAGAACAGTGCATGAATGAACGAATGTCCTCCGAAGCTGCTGTCAGTCCCGATCCCGCCAAAAACAAACGGCGCCGCACGACCTTGACAAGGTCCTGAGAATAAAGTTCTATGCCGACGTCACAAAAAGAACCTGGAATCCCTTAAAATCATGCAGAGTGCCATTGAACGGTAGTGTATTTAGAAAGACAAAACTATCCACAGCTGGGCATCTTGCAGTCGAAGAAGTTTCACAACTCAAAAGAAATCCATCGCAGAATAACACCAGCTGCACCCTCAAATTCCTTCTCCAAAGACAACGAGAAGTCTCAGCCTCAACCACAGAAGAAAGGAAGGTCTTCCATCATTGATTCCATCATCTTGTGATTACAAATCGAACTTGCGCTGCGCGCTCGTTAGATTTTGAAATCACGCGTATGATTTCAGACCAAATTGCACTCCACTCAGTTCAATTACCATTATATATCAGTACAAATTCATTTACTACATGTACAACCCATTTACTGTACATGTATAATTACAGTCTTTCCCTTTTCTCGTCCCTCGTCCTTTCCTTTGCTCTGTCCTAAAGTTTTATGTATAGGTGACTTTAAGAGGTAATTAGCTCTCCATGACTCCATTGCCTAAAAATAGTTATGTTGGGCAGCTTTCCCGAAGACCAGAAGAAGACCGCAGAAGACAATGTGAAAGCGGTTGACAAACAGATGAAAATTGTCTGCTAGGTTTCTGGAGATGAATGCCAATTTCAACAAACCTTTGGGCTATTCAATGAAATGGACAACCTGAAAACTCAGTTGACAGAAGTTGAAACTGAAAATAAGAGTCTAAAGAAAGCGATGAAGTACACAAATGGAGAATTTGGAGAATTGAAAACGACATTGATCAGCATGAGCCCGATCACAGACAAGTGTTGAACATGTGGTTGCAGTCTTGATGAAAAAGATAAGATGTTATTGTTCACTCAAAAATTGTAGACCTTCAGGGAAGTTTCGTTTCTGGATTGCCGTAGGTGAACCCAGTCATAAAAAGCGAACGTTGCTGTCTCCTACGTGGAAAAATGGTTCAATTGCGCAATCCCTACCCAGAAGGCCTTGTTTGTACGCTTTGTTTTCAAACAATAGAATAATCTAATCTTGGTCGATTGGAAGCTGTTTGTGTCAGCTTTTAGAGTGCTTTCAGAGTGAACTTATCGATTGGAATAGTTTATATTAGAAACTTAGCAGAGGAATTGACACTGAGGCAAAGCATGACAGCCAGCGAAGCGCATAACATTATGGTCAGTGGTGATGACAGTGCGAACAAAGGTACACAGTTGTCTCTCATTCAAGAAAGTAATTTTGTTAAAGAATCAGAATTACAAATGACATCTCGTTATGATCAGTTTATTTCTTCCAAATATGTTGCTGTTAGCCGGCTTAAATAATAATAATAATAATAATAATATTAATATTATTAATAATAATAATATTAATAATATTAATAGTAATAATAATAGTAATAGTAAGGATAAGCTTTATTAAAACTTCACAATAGTTACAAGATTAAAAAGGCTAAAAGAACATTAATTATTATCATTTTCATTATTATTATTATTAATATTATTATTATTATTTTTACTATTCAAAGACAGGCAAAAATTAACGATATAAACCAACGTTTCGGTGTCATCATGACGCAATTGTCAAGGAGAAGTAAAAATTGCAGAGTTTGCGGCAAGGTATAACACTAAATTAGGATAAAGATGTTTGAAGCTATTTATACAAATACTTTTGCGCGAATTGAATCGCTTTGCACGTTCAGAGTGGGTTTTGGGTCTCTGATGAAAAACATTTCGTTCACCAAACAATCAAATTTATTACTACACTTTTTCAGAATGCTAAAACGTTTCAGTAGGTCTTTGGAGACTTCACCGTGCTGTTCGTGGTAGTGTTTACATATTGAAGATGCCTTTTGTTAGTGTCCATCCACACGTGTATGTAAGTGTCCGCGCGTATAGCCCACATATAAACGACGCTTTGTTGGGCACGATCTGTGGCTTGGTTTCGCGTACTTTAAGATCCTGGCCAATTTTGCGGCTAACAAATACTGGCTGGACAATTGTCTGCACCTTTATGCTGAGATTCTTGAGCTCTTTCGTAACATAATTTGCTGATTCCTGATCTTTGAAAGGTAATACCACACGAACAATGGCTCTTGGTTCTTTGGGCGTCTGTGTGGGCTGCTTATCAATGATTCTTGATTGTAAGAAGGTGCTAATAGTAGAATTTATCAGGCATTCCGGGTATTTAAGCTGTGCGAAAACTTTCTTTAGGCGATCACACTCTTCAGAGAAATAGGCCCAGGAGGAAGATAATCGGTGTGCGCGATCAAGCATAGTTGTCAGTAAGCTCCGTTTGTAGCAATTGTCTACATGGCTTTGGTAGTGTAATAGTAGACCCGTGTTTGTTGGTTTAACATAAACCTTGGTTTCAATCCGAGGTGCATGGTTGATTAGTTCGGTGCCAAGGAAAGGAAGCTTGCCGTTCTTTTCCACCTCCATAGTGAATTTGACCGAAGTGTGGGCGCTGTTGAGGGTATGCAGGAAAGAAGTTGCTGTTGCTAAGTCAGGCATTACAGTGAGCATGTCATCAACATATCGACGGTAAAAGGATGGAAGTTTTCCTTGTCGCTCAAGGGTATCTTCGATGGATGACATGAAGACGTTTACTAATAAGGGCTCCAGATGGCGTTGCTATGGGGTCCCTTCTCGGGCCCTTATTAGCAAATGTCTTTGCCATCCATCCAAGATACCCTTGAGCAAACCACGAACGAACTACCATGAACAGCACGGCGAAGTCCAGAAAGGCCTACTCAAAGGTTTTAGCATTCTGAAAAAGTGTAGAAATAAGTTCATTTGCTCGGTGAACGAAATACTACTACCTAAAACCCACTCTGAACGTGCAAAGCGATTCATTTCGTGCAAAAGTATTTGTAAAAATGGCTTCAAACATCTTTATGCCAATTTACACCTTGCCGCAAACTCTGTAATTTTTACTTCTCCTTGACAGTCATGATGACACCGAAACGTCGGTTTATGTCGTTAATTATTATTATTACTAGTAGTATAAACTTCTATACAGATACCTTTAATGATTTCCCTAGCTGACTTTCAACCTCTAAAACCCAACCTTTTTTCATCAACAACCGGGGTTTTACGGAAAGATATTTCATGTCATTGCCATTCTGATTGAAGAGGTCCCGGTACAAAGTACGTTGCGTGACGGCCCCAGTTTCCGTAGACTCACAAGTTTAATAGGACTCAGTTTAATAGGATTCAGACCTGAATAGGACTAAAATATTTACATCAGCCTTCAGATTTCGTGCTAAATATTCTCACATTAACTTGTAATGTTTAAGTGCAAAAGCTAATTTGTAAAAGTATATTTTTTACGAACACTATTCCAGGCAGGAAGCTCAAATATAAGTTAATATTTGCAATCGAGTGCTCGTTCATCCTAAACAAACTCCGTGCTGACCGTGTGACTGATTCGAGTACTTGCCCTAGCCTGATTTACAAAGTACACAGTATTTACATTTCCGTTCCCTGGTTCAGGTTCACTCTTATGGATCTTTCCCTCAGAGTACTCTTCCACCTATTCCATATAATGTTCCACCGGATACGACTGACCTTTTCTGTCGCAAATTGGAACTAAAGCAACAAATTCAATCAAATACAGCCGTAGTCTCCTTCGCAGCCGTTTTTTGGGATGTCACGCAATGCTCCCGGGAATTACAGCTGTTTCCACAGTTAACATCCCAAAGCCTAGGCGATCGTGTTCGTGTATATATAAAATAAACAAGCTCGTCGTGAGCCCGAATGAACGTTTAAATAACATCATACTATTGAATATAATACTAGTCAGCCTCAACATTCCACGGCAAAAGTATCCAACGCTACCTCTGGCTGCGATCGAGAGCACATGGAAAGAAAGTCCAAAGTCTACATGGCCTACTTACGTGCTCACATGTTCGTCACTTGTATTATCGCGTGTCTCAGTTACGGTACCAGTTTACTGGCCGTAACCATAGTTATAATAACAAGCAGGCCGACACGTGAAAGAAAACATGAGACAGACATGGTCGATTGCATGGTCGATTGCAATGACGTCATTTGCATCTGAAGAATTTACCCCTGAATAATTTTTCGGGGGTGGGGGGGGGCAAATTTGTAACGATGAATACACGTCCATAAATTCCAAGAATGTCGATTTCGACTGCATTATGAAAGCGTTCTTTGACGAACGCAATTACTATTATTATTATTGTTATTATTATTTGTTATTGTTATCGTTATCGTTATTGTTATTGTTATTGTTATAATAAAACAGTAAGAACAGCAAAATTATTAAATCATCGATATAGATCATTGATATAAACAAACCCAACAAGTAATATCTCCAAACAGGTGAGAACTATAAATTTACAACCAATATAGATATTTCTCTGTTTTTATACATATATACAAAATAAAACTACTAAAAAGAAAAAAAAGAGTTAGAAAAGTCATTTAATATTAGATCTGGCAAGTTCAACCTTTGACAATATTGGTTCTCCTCCTATTTGATCTGGAGCCTCAGAGGCAGAGTAGCGCTGATCTTAAAATAGAGAAGAGACTTTTCCTCTTATCCACATCAATGAAATGCATAGTCTTCGCCCTTCGCTACGGATATCAGTTCTGCGTGTCGTAATAGTAATAGTAATAGTAATAGTAATAGTAAAAATAATACTAGTAATAATGATAATAATCATGATATTATTTCTATAGCGCACAATTCCAATAAATTGTCCATGGTGCTTTACAGCAAATTGAAGTGAATTATAAACAACAAACTACATTTACAAATATTCACTAATAAACATTTT
>CM042755.1:10882755-10905255 GCA_022496165.2 Catalaphyllia jardinei
ATTATATGCACGTTTTTGACTGCCGTTTCAGTTGAAACTGCGCATTTTATTGGCGCGTGCACTATTGAAACTTAGTTACTTAGTTTTTGAACAAGTTCTCTGGCGTTTTGTTTGCAGTCACATGTTAAATTTCAACATAAAAATTAGCAAAAGAAATAGACAACGTATTTTGTACTTATGCATACAATTGAAGATCTAATTATAATGCAAAAACTAACTTACACATTTACTTGACGTCTTTCATTTCTTTCGCTAATTTTTGTGTTGAAAATTTATATTGCCTCAAGCCTTACTTATCCAGTCACATGTTTGTCTCCTTAAATTCGGGTTAACATTGCATAACTGGTCATTGTTTTGCAAGGCACTGGAAAACTAATGGGAAGGTTGGTGGAGAAAAGACAACACTAAAATGATTGCACTGTTGCTAGTTATGATGACTGACTTTATAGACAAGCTGGCATCTCGCTAACTCAAGAATTGTAAAAATTAAATTTTCCTAATTTGAGTATATTCATAACAAAGATAATGTTTCTCCTAACCATTCCACATGAATTTAAATGATGTAGTTGCCTCTAATTTGAGAAAGTGTTTCTGTAGTTTCACAATTGATAAAATACATTTATTTCAAACTTTTTCAATTTGGTACAGTTTGTTTACTGCTTTAAATCTTTTGTACTCTTGTGTAATGGTATGGATCCCGGTATGGATAATATTACTAGGAGTACTAATCACATTTTTTTCCTGTTTTATTTCATCAGTTTAAAAAAGTACAGTGAAACTGGACTCCATGGAGTTTGTGTGTTTTTCAAAATAGAACTTTGGCCTGCGACTAAAGTTCGGTAAGAGACATGTAGCCTAACACATACAACACACACACTACACATACGTATAACAAACACTAGTTACAGTCATCATAAAAATGAATCTGTTGAACAATAGCAATAATATATCAAAATTCTAACTTGGCTCCAAGGAAGGGAATAAAACAAAACTAATTGATTATTCATGCCTCAACCTCCTTCTTTATTTCCCTTAGCAGGGCTTAAAAACACGCGGCCCCGTCATCCAGGCTGAGTAGATTTTCCATCTGAAGAAGTACTTTTTCATTCTCGTTTACCTGATGGGCAAAGGGTCAGACAAATGGTCCACCAACTTAAACAAAAGAGCAAACTAGGACTTGTTCATGGCAAGCAAAACTTGAGAGTTACCTGTCCCAAGGGCAAGTTGGAATTCCCCTTTTTTCCGAGCCTTTTTGCCTTAGCCTTTGAGCCAAGTTGAACTTTTGAAATATCGAAATTAGCGTACTGCGGCGGACTGAATGATCTCGTCATTTGAAACTACCCTAACAAAGTCTTGGAGATCCTTATGCGGCTTAGTGGTAGTGCTTTTCTGGAGAGAGTGCCTTGTTATACTGACTCCTTTTGCATCCGTTGAGGCGAGTGAAAAAAGTTTTGTCACTGGTGAAAAAAACTTGGTTGAGAACAAATTTTGGATATGGGTTTGAAGACACCAAACAGTAGATCATATTCGTACCCACGGTATTGGACTGGAACTAGCTTGCAATGGAAGCTCATGCAGAGGAATATCATTAGAAGATATTAATGACATTTACATTTAAAGAAAATCCTGCATTAGCCTCATTTGCTGGCTAGCTCCAATCCTATACAGAGAGGACAAATATGGTCCACTATTATATAAACTGCGCAGATTTTTTTGTGATACTTACCTGACAAAGGTATAGTCCGAGGTAGAATACATTGTTTTCATATTCAACAAATTGGCGACAAAATGCATCTTGAATAGCTATTCCGCACTTTGTAACATGTGGGATGAAATGTAGTTGAGTTGACAGACAATAAAATTGACTTCCTGATGAAACTGAACTTGCTTAGCATAAAAACAGCTCAACTTTAGTAACAATGCTATTTGCTTGGTCTCTGTGGTAGGTTGTATTAAAGACAGTGTTCATCTGTGTTTTAGGTATCACCAGCTGGATATTTCAAAGACCCTTAAGAATTGTCTAGCCCAGAAGACCGTTATTGAATTTCCCACGTTGCATGTTGTACTCCCAGACAAAACAGCAAGCTACATCAGCCATTCTCAAATTGCATAATGCCTTGTTGTTTTATTGTAATAAACAAGGGCACTGTGAGATGAAATAAAAGTCATTTTTTTGTATCATGTTCCTGGAATCTACATTTATTATTATTAGATAACTGCTATATCCTTCTTAGGAGAAAACAATGACAATGAGATGTTAACTAAATACATAAACCACCCATTCAAGATATAGAATGGCAGGAATCGTTTTAGAGTTAGCCTTATATACACTAGCATATTAAAGAGTATTTGTGTTGAAATAAGGAAGAGTTGTCGAGATGGACTGACATTATTATTTTAATTCTCTAACTACTGCATTAATTGGCATCGAAAGACGGCTCTTCAAGTTTAGACAATGCCAACTATAGAAGGAAAATCCGCAGACACAAGTCAAAATAGCCCCAATAGAAGAAGGATGACGAGAGGCTCTCAGACAGCTGACAAACCTTCCAAGTCGGCAGAATCGAATCCACCCAACAACATGGAGGCGACACTCGCAGAAATCTGTTTTTACTGTAAACTAGACGAAGATCAATTCCAAGACTGAGCTCAAGGACAGTAAGTCCATAGTGACCTTGACTGAGTGGTCTGACACTTAACAGAAGGCGCTATCAACGCGTGAGGAAAATATAAATTAACACGAGCTGCTGATACTGAGAGAAGCCGTAGCAGACAAAGCAATTTTATTTTCTACAACATCCTCGAAGAGCGACGAGAAACCAGTGCTACTAGATGGAGTGAATTTACACCACGTATGCCATGCCCCATTGTTAACTTTCCTCTTTATCCATGAGGCAGTGTACCATTGTTTGCTACTTTGATCGGACAAGTGAACTGTTTTGTTTTGCGCATCCAAAGCCATTTGCACACTCCATCCTGTTCCTCCTTGTAATGGGGATTTTTGAAACCCTCTGTTTTTAAAGGTACCGAAGGCAATACTTTGAAAATCTCCAAAGATCCGTTGATTTCTATGTAAGTAACAAGACGATAAGATATTAGTGTCAATGTTTCTGCACAAAGTTTTGTTGGCTTTTTATGTGTGATGTAATCCCTCTTGCATTTGACTGGGATATAGCAGTGTCAATAATCGTGCTCTCTCGTGTTGAGGATTTAGGATCACGTGAACATGCAAAAGATGAGAAGGTAATGGACAGAGTGCTGCCAAGCGCGTACTTAAGCGACGTGGATGAGCTCGGGCAAGTGTATGAGCTAGAAAGCAAGAAGGCGCGTACCGCAATCAATCGTCTGTTCCAGACAGGAATCGCTGTGTATCAGCTGGCAAAGCAGAGACTCTTTAAGCTCTATTACGATCTCTTGGATCGGTATTTTCATCGCCGCGACTCCGAGCTGATTCAGATGGACACGAACCGTAGCTACATCATTACCTATGCTGATCGCCTTAAGGACATTGTTCGCCCAGAGTTGCATGCTGAATTTGAGGCAAAAAAAGTAACAGTGACTTTATGGGACAAGTAGAGCAAGGGCACGTTGGAGCTGTCCAAGCTTGAATGCGAATGCAGCCATATGATTGCGCTATGTGCGAAATGCTACTATACTGACGAACAAGACAGTGAAAAAAAAGAAGTTTATCATGAAGGGCATGTCAAAGAGGCAGAACGGCATCACTTGGCAATGTTTCAGGGCAGTGCTCAACAGCAGTATTGATAGAGCAGAAACTAGAGGATTTCGTATGGTCTGCTTTGGAGAAGTAAAACAGATGGCTTCTTATGAGCAGCAGAAGCTGGGCCTGAGCACTTATTATGAAAGATGTTGGGTGCTGGGGACGGGATTCACACTGAGCCGATTGAGTTTCATATGATAAGCAGGCGGCAGCTGTGTGGTTGGTGGGACAACCAACAGCTCTTCGCAAACAAAGCCACGCTTTGGACCATCGTGTAAATAATTTACAACAGGCTCGTTCGGCTTGGTTACAGAACTTTGAAGCGTGTAGACTTAAAGACCAGATTTACGTTAAAAGGTAATATTTTCTCTTTCACACCAACACGCCTTGAGTATGGAGTGGAAGGTGTTGACAGTGTTCTCTCTGATTGCGACAGCAGGCTTTTTGCAGTCAGGCAGTTGACTTCATTGTTCAGCGCGTCAACAATGGCAGGAAGCCTTTTGACCCAAGCCGTACACCGCTGTCCCGAATTCAGGAGCATTTCCACGGCATATTGGTGGCCCACGGTTGAAACGTTCAACGATAGCCTGATCTCTGTGAATTTGAGTGCACCCATGGCAGATTGGTGTTTTGTGGTTTTCCACTTTTTTGTTCACACCTCCCATAAACTCGGCTAGGATCAACCTGCAGCAGCCGAGGCCAATTCTGAGGGCTACGTTGTAAGTAGACTGAAAAGCCTTCGCAACTTTAGCAGAGTCTTTCGAGGTCAGAGGCTCGGCTTCTTTATTGCAGCTGGCGGCTTCAACAACAGTGAGTACGTATTTGTATTGTAAACTTTCTGGCCGCAAAGGCAGCTTGTTATGTGGCAGGGAAAGAAGGTCCGCTTGGTGGACCACGTTAGGCGACGACATGTTGAATTTCAGGTGAGGAATGTAGTGCGGAGCGGGGAGATAGATCTGCCAGAGGGCTTGTTTGATAAGCCGCTGCTTAGCAGTTTCTTCAGGGAAGTTTGCAACTTCTGCTAATTCTTTGATGGCAGAGAGTCCTTTCTAGTAGCCCTGTGGGCTGTAGTAGACTTTAACGAGCTTGTTGCTTTGAGAAGCAGCATCCATTATTTTACTCCCGCAAAAGTTCAAAGAAAACGAAAAGCTGCATAGCCGAGCGCCAATGCGCTGCCGCCTACGAAAAGCAACTCGCCTTCTTTCTGCTGCTCGCTGGGCGAATAAAAGTAAAAAATTGAGTTTCTTTAGGCAGGTTATTTGCCGGTCTGGATGTGCCTGATTATAGAGTTTGAATGCGTAATCAGTGTTCGTGAAGTTCTGCTAAGCTTGTTCCTTTATTTCCCGGTTGGTTTCAATCCAATCAAGAAGCTTGATGCAGTCATGTGTGTATTTCGTCATAGCTGCCGGATAAGCTTTAAGAGCTTTTTCATGTCGCCTTTTCTCTTTTAACGCAGCCTTTCCATTGTCGCCGGACGAATGTTTTGTGATAGCTGCCGCCAGTGAAAGCGTCGGCGTTACAAACTGCGCCTCCGATCATCATTGCAATGCTGGCCATTCAAAGAACAGAGATATATCAGGGGTCTTATTTTTTAATTTGTCGGGAGAATCGTCGAGATACTGTTTCAGTGCGATGCTGCCAGCCATGACAGCTGTGAACTTGGCATAGTTCATGACGTTGCTGCAGGGGTCAGTGGTCAAGGTTTCTTTCACCACCTTTTTCAGAACCCAACTGATGCCAGCATCCAGGCCGGTCAGATTGGCGACATCCATGATCGTTTTCACGAGCTTGTTGTCATGGCATAAAAAACGTTTTTATTTTTTCAAATGAAATTTACTGTGGCTTTTTGTCTTCTTGTTCTCACCAAGTGAACGGCACAGAAATGAGATGGTGGACTGTTTTGAAAACCTTTTCGTTGAAGTTAATCCAAAGTCCTATCCCTAAAATAGCAACAATGCTGATGAAACTTTTTGGATGTCAACTTTGGGTTTTCAGGGAGCTTTGAATATGGTTCTGGTTCGGGGCAGTCATCATCACTTAAATAACCCTCTTCGTCATGTTCATCGATGTTGTCTAGATTTGAAAGAATCCGCTTGCAACAAGGCGGCTGATATTTACCCAGGCAGTGAGGCCTGGGTTTAAATTTCAGCTTTCTTTTCTTTTTTCCCTCGTTCAGTCACAAATCGCCGTCTGGTCTCTGCAGCGCATGCGTAACTAATGCAGCGTACGACACATGGAATTTACAGCAGTTGTCGTCGTGAAAAAGCTACTAGGTCGGATTCCATGATTTCTAGGGCGATGAAATCACACACAAACGAACACACCGTTCGCAGTAGACCAACACTAAAGGGCGTTAAACGTTTTCAGAAAGGGTCGGTCTGCAAGGCTTACGAGAGATCAACAATTTACGAGCGAACGTTTGGAGTGAATTCATCAAGAATCATGTTTAATATGCCAAAGGAGCTAGCTATCAACCGGGGCTATCGACTCTTCACCTTGATAAAAAGCATCTTCAGAAGCGTCATCGTATTTTTCGACGTGATCGTGAACCAAGTAGGATCCCAGCCCGAACTCATAACGTCTGAGCAACAAGAGCAGAAAGGTTAGAGAATATGTTTCTGTTGTTTACGAATGTATCTGTTCGAGTACAGCTAAGCCCTAAGTAAAACGCACTGAAAAACTTCGTAACGTGTAATAAAGTTAAAATTTCGAACGAAACGATATTCTCTCGTTATTTTCTCGTTATTGTACATTTAAGATAACAGAAACTAATGTATGAGTTGACCCCAGCAAAACAACTCTTGGATTGTACTGTCACACAATCCTGAAGCAATAAAAAATATTCGAAAACCATTCAGTGGATAAAGTCAAGAAATTGTGATGTTATAGGAGAATAATAAAGATTACACTTCTAATTTTTAAATCTGCGTTTTCCCAAACCTGAAATATTCCTCGAATTATTTTGAACAAATTTACAGAGCCCAGGGTAGCTCTATGTCACGCACCGCCATGACTCTGAAATTCAAAATGTCTCTCTCGTTTGAGAAAGGAAAAAACAAACAAACAACAACAAGGGCAAAGGCTAAAGAAAATAGACTGAAATGTTCATAGGCTGATGTAACGATCTTGACTCATTTTACGTGCTAAAGGTCTGTTTACGAGTATTAAGCTATTAATCGATTCCAAGAAATGCAATCGAAGACAGAATAGCTTGAGCACATCAATTCGAGTGAATTTCGCACGACTTCAAATGCAGAACATTTAAGCTCAATTGCAATATGGCTAGTGTTTCTCAGTATAACGACTGCCTGGGTACACGCTGCAAGGCGTCTAGTTTTCAATTCATTTCTTTGAAATTCAATCCACAAACCAACCCTATACCAAAAAAGGTAGAGGTGATGATAAAAAATTGAGCGTCAACTTTTACCATGTTGTTTATGAGTGAGGCGAAAGTTTAATTTATTTTTTCAGTCCAGTGGGCGAATGCCTTTTCTTTGAGGTGCTGCAACCCAAAAGGTGCTGCATCCCGACTCTGCGAGTCAACAGGCGAAAGTGGGGTGTCTGGCGGCCTCTTGGTGAGGTTTTTTCTTTTCACGTTCGTAGTAGATCCCAAGGATTGAAACGAAAATGCTGATGACACTGGGCCATTGAGTAGTGGTGAGAACGTTTCTTGTGTCTAACAACAGTGTTCGTGTTTGTGGCAGGACTCGCCTCTTTCGCCGGCTCTTTGAGCTGATAATTTGCAATAATGAGCCTAAGCCAAAGCTCTTTTCTGTTCTTCACAAGGCTGTTTGTTTTCGCTGCGATAAATTTGCCTGCAGCCACTCGTTTTCGGTTTTCCGCTTTAGTGGTTGCCTCTTTTGAAGTCACCTGTTGACTTGTTTGTTCATCTTGCTTCCAAGAGTTAGTTTGCGTGTCCGACATTCTTCGTTTTTTTAGTGTTCAAAAATATTTCATTGAGGAATTACTGAGCAAAGCTTACCAAGTATTCTGTTGTTTCTCAGGATTCTTTAGCAACCGCCTCTTCGAAGCCCAGCACTTCATCAAAACCTTCAAGCGGATAACCGTCTGCCATCACGAGAAAAAAGAAGCAGCAGTGAAATCGATATGTTTTGTAGTGATCAGCATCATGTTGGCCACAGCGAGCAGTCGCCCACATCTCAATGCAAGCCTGCCCACCAAGGCAGACATCTCTTTTGAGCTAATTCTGCAGAGCGTTGGCGTCTTTGATCGTTACAATCATGCAAAGCAGTTTCATGGCTAACAACAGAAAGCTTTAAATCGGGGTTTTGGTGGTCCTGATGCCCAAGTCTCGTACCTTTTGTAATGTAACGGTTATGTGTTTGACCGCGCGCGCACGGCCTCTACAGTGCCTAATGTCTTTTCGCTGTGTGTGGGGCGAAGGTGTTCGGGCACCGACATCGCTTCTGCGTAAATAAAGACCAGTGAATAATTATTATCTAATTAAAAAGTAAATTGACATTATATTGCAATGGCGAAAAACGCTGTTTAAGAGCCTGATGACTGGTAGGATTATGATGCTACTGGCGCCGAAGAAACAACTCCTTTCATTCCGGGCTCTGCCTCCACGCCAACCCAAGGCGAATCACATCTGAGATGAATAAGGCAGCCACCAGCAAAGAAATGTCGGAACAGTCAGGAAGTGGAAGAGAACGTTTCACAACTTAAACAAACTTATGCAACCGTGGAGAAAGAGGAATAATACTTCCAGAATATTATTGGTGTAAGGGCGATTTGGAACACATTTTGCTCTGCTTTCAGGAGCTCTGGTTCGTAGAAACTCATTGTTGAGATCTTTCAACTTGTAGGTGACTGGATTCGTGTACTGGATCCCGTCAACTTTGACTTATTCCTCTCACCAGTTTGGCGTATAGCCTTTGTCGAACACTTTTCGTTTATTTTTGCTTATCCGAACTTTGTCGCCAATTTTAAATTTTGGTTTTGATGACAGTTGTTCTGTATCACCATAGAGATTGTAATATATAATTCCCTCATTTCCCTTCTTCCACAGGCGTCATTTTGATGCTCGAGTGTTTGGTATTGTACTGTTTCAATATTTCATGTAATATGTCCAAATACTTCGTATTACCTCGAACAGTAAACTGTTTCCACATTTTGGTCTTAATTGTTGTATTCTATGGTTTCTCCATTCTCTGTCGAGTACATTTTTAGTTTACTTTTATCTAATAGGTCTTTGAGATGCTTGTTATAGAATTCTTTGCCCTTGTCGACCCACAGAGATATTGCGGTTTTCTGCCCTCTTTGAAGAGTCTTTGGAAAGCGTCTGTCACAGTCTCGCCCATTTTTTCTCTAATGGTTCAATCCAATCGTACTTGCTGAACACGTCTAGAACCATGACAAGATAACGATATCCCTTGCTTTATTTCCTAAATTGTTGTATTTCAACTAGATCAGCACACCACATCTCAGCAACGTGAGTTACAGTAACACGGCGCCGAATAAAGTTCATTTTAACGGCTTATGTTATTGATCGGCTAATTGTTCCTGCTAGTTTACTTCACTCGACGGCCTGACACGTTTTTTGTCCCGAGACCCAGTTTTTTGTTTGGTGTTAATAAAGAATCGCGCTGTTTGCCCTCATTTTGGCATTTCGCCTTTATAATTGGCCAGAGGAGACAAAGGTAAACAACACAAACAATGCCCCTAGTCCTAACAACAAAAGAGGTGTAGATTAACGACAACGAATTAAAACAAAGGTTGTAAAGAGGTACAGGCCATCTCATCCAACGATTTGATCATCAGTCTGTCATAATCCCCCTTGCTTTTGCCCATATCATAGCAAATATCATGATGTGCTGCTATTTCATCCACTTTGTTATATGGTTGAACGTGCCATTTGGTCACTTCACCAGTATTTTTGTCATATTCTAATTGCTCGTCTAGCGGGTTATATGGCTTGGTTCGCTTGAATCAGCCCATATATTTATATTTACTGGGGACCCAACCCCCTTTTTTACGAGGCAATTTACCAGTATATTGTTTTATGAATATCAATAGCCCCACCTTTCGCCCACCTTGGACAAATCTGACGTGAAACTTTGATCGAGATATTTATTGACATCTTTTTTTATTTTGCTTTTGGCAAAATCTGATTTGTCCGCTTTGGATAAACCCTGTCGGCCTAATGCAGCAACGTTCAAACCACTTTTAAGAAGCACTTCACCGACAGAATGAGAGCCATAAACATCGAATAGTGATCCGCCTGCCCTGTCAGACAGGTCGTTTAGTTTCCCTGGTTTTTGACAAATTTACTTTTGGTAATTCCACATTCTGCACATTTACATTCCAACATGAGTCTGCCATTTTTTGCTCTTTCATTTCGTTCACACTCTGTGACCTTTTTCTGCTTTAAGGCCTGTTTAAATAGGCGATTTTTGTCGCAGCAACTCAATGCAATTTTTGTCGCGCTAAAGTTGCATCAAGTTTCAAACATGTTCGAAACCCCTGTGATATCGCGGCGACAAATTGCACTGAAAATCGCACCTGGTTTGTACGTGCGATTTTGAAGTTGCAACTTTTTGAAGTTGCAATGATAGTGTATCTTGACCTTGGACCGTTAGACAAAGTTGACTTTTATTGAAACACATATTGAGACCAAAATTATTGACAACTGCTTTTGTGATTTTCATGATTTGATCGTTCGTCAGGTCAACTCCATATGGATAGTATTTTGTCATTCTATACAATTACGTTACATAAATCTATCGGTTTCATAGATTATACTTAATTTATGTTCTGAATATTATTTTGCGATCGGATTTCCGCAACTCAACATCTTGCTCATATAATGTTAAAGCATAGACGGTATAATGTGCTGCTGCTGTACCAGATAGTTCATATTTGAAAGTCAATTTTGTGGTTCCGCCTCGAATATCTAATTTTTGCTATGTGAGATCGAAATAGACAAACGGGCAAGATGCTCCTAAAATTGCTTCTATTTAGCAGAGTCCCATCAGAAGATTCATTGTTACCGTGAACAAATTTTAACACGTCTCGATAGACTCTTGTGGGTTCAGTCGACGGTTTGTAATGCTGTTCCGGATATTCGTTTCCGTTTCCAACTTCGAGATAGCATGAGGTAAGAGTAGGAGAATCTGTGGAAACACTAAATGTGTTCTACGGAAACGGATTTGCTGCTTTTTGCTGCTTTTTGTATCATTGATTATAAAGAAAAAAACCTGTCTTGGTCGCTTGCTTCGATATTTTCATGCAAGTAAGGCCATTTTCTGGTATTCAAGTACTCGCTGATGTGCAGTTTTTGTCCCTCACTATTGAACAACAATTGGGGCACAATCAGTTGCAATTTGGTGATGATCACTCTACACCTGAATTGACTGAATTATTCGCTGCTTGCCAAATCAATGTGCCATCAGAGTCGATGACAAGATTGATCTCAAGTTTCGAATTCGGCAATAATTCATCAATGAGTCTCTCGAAAAATGAGTACCTTGTTCAATGATATCTCGGTATTGACAGTAGCAGACAGACCAAGCAATGCTTTTCTTGAGACAAGACCCTTCGCTTGAGCAGCTCTTTCTTCAACGTGTCTGTTTGTGTCAAGATAGTAAAATTCGTTGGTCGCTGTGCTTTGAGTGTGTGCTGGACTATATTTAAGCAAATATTTGATATTCACAACATAATTAGCGTGATTGCAATCATAAACTTCACGACCATTCATTTCCACATTAAGTTATTGGATAAAACTGTGTGAGCCGTTGATGATAACTTTGTGATTATCAACAGCAAGATTGACTCTATCGGCCAGTTAGTTAACTTTGAAATTAACGCTTAGTCGTGCATTATACCAATTAAATGGAGTCACTCATCACTGTTATCCACAACGAATCAGTAACCATCTTTCTTTTGATGAGCATTATTGCCAACATTGGTGACTAATGCTGTATCGAGGTCAAATAAAACATCTTCGTATCGTTCTATAAAATATTTCGGACTTCTGAAATTTGGCATATTCTATAATATTAGTTTTCATAAATGTAACTCTACAAATTTTTCCGCCACTGAGCAATTGATTAACTCTCTCATTGACCTCGTAATCACTTAATGGTTTGTCCTCTTCTTCTTGAATGGTTGGTAATGTTGGCATTTCAACTGCT
This sequence comes from Catalaphyllia jardinei, assembly GCA_022496165.2. Taxonomy (NCBI): domain Eukaryota; kingdom Metazoa; phylum Cnidaria; class Anthozoa; order Scleractinia; family Caryophylliidae; genus Catalaphyllia; species Catalaphyllia jardinei. Next base: position 10,894,633 of record CM042755.1, read on the forward strand.
GGTGTTTTCTTTTTTGCAAAAACTCGATTATTTTGTCACATGCTTTTTCTCTAGCATGCTTACTCACTTTGGAAACTACTTTTGAAGCCGCTTTGGAAGCAGCCTTTTCAGCCGTTTAACCAAATACTATATTTCCGACTGACTTGATGGAGTCCCATACCCCTTCGCCATAAATGTGTTCTCTTGCATATTGATCCGTTTCGGGATCATATCGTTTCTTAAGTTCGCGTTGTCTCATTATACTTATTCGCTAGATAAAATGAACGGCGTTGATTTCGAAAAGATGTCCAAATACCAATCGATACCGTTCAAATTAACAGCTCGACCAATCGAATCAGCGAGGTAAAACCGTATTTGACTAAAGGCTGATAATAATAGAGGTGAATATGACAAAAATTGTGGTTCGTTCAAGAATGGAGAACTTCTTGTCAGATTGTCTGTCGGAGTCACAGTAACTGTGTTGCTATATTTTGGCCAATGAGTCTGTAATTGCATCACAATTGACGTTAATTACGTCAATGCTATTCGTGATGTTAGGCAGTTTACTCCCGTATTCTGTTTGTGTAGTTATCTTTGGCTCAAAACCGATCAGTGCACCAACTTGAGCCTCTCAGGTCTATCTGATAATTATCTAATTCGATAACAACTTTATACGTCGATAGAACAAACGTCACGTTAATCCCGTAAGTTTTATCAGATTTGGTATGTCCTTGTTTTCCTTGTTTTCTTGTGAATTCGTGAATATAATCATCAAGATCAGAATATACGAGTACATATCGTTGACAAATGTTATTGTTTCCCAATTTGTGCCACCATCAACAGAGCACTTGATGTCTTGTTCTCATATACCGGCATAATGTTGTGCCACGAGTATATCATCAGTATTCTGTTGACTGCCATGTTATGTTGCATATCGCTCGATAGTTTCAAAACAGGGTCAAACTTGATCGTGAAATCATGGGCTTCAACTTTCTGTCTATTCTGAGAAGTAATATGCAATGATCTCTGTAACATATATTAATAGATTACATACTCTTTCACCAGATCGTTCAGTTGACCATTGTTGATAAGTCCAAGTTTGTTGAGAGTGCACGATTTGTGAAAACTCTTGTTTGATGCCGTCCTTGCCTGTCAAAACAGATCCACCAAGTAGCTCCAATCGATCCATCAGATCTTTCGGTTTGTTGTAGTGCACAACACCGCTGCCTAATTTCTTGTACTTTTTTGATGTTCGATGAATCGGGATCTCACTGAGTCTGTTGAGATCATCAAAACCCTTAGGGCATGATAAACCGAGTGATAGCTATGTTTTTGAAGTACAATTGAGCTCTATTTAAAACTTAAGACACCCTCATAGTTTTAGCTTTATATCTTGGAGTAAATGAATAGATTTATGGTAATAGCTCCAAATGTAAACTATATGCTTAATTTATGTTCCCTGTGCTTCGCTTTTAACGAAGCGTTTTGTTTCTAAACTATTTTCAAAATCGAACGCTTTTATCGAAGCGTTCGATTTTGTAAATCTTCGTTTCATTTCATATTCTATACGCTTTTGTAAACCTTTGCTTTACTGAACGATCAACTTTGAAGCATTACACTTAAGCTTTCTCAAACCTAACAAACGTCTGAGAAAATTATAATACGTTTCTGAGAAATCAAACAAAAATAGCGAAAAATTTGCATGTTGTTGATCATGTTGCTTCCGTTCACTTTATTAGGAGTGGTAAGGCTAAATTGAAAACTTTACGGTTTATTTGAATTGAAATTCTTAACTTAAGACAATAGACATACTCTGTATTCTTGTTCATTTTCCGTTTAAACTTTTAGAAGCGAACAGTAAACAGTGGTTTAAAATTGATTATAGATTTCCAACACATTGACCTTTTCCTTAATAAAGTCGAAAGCTTTATATCTAGGATGAAACACTGAATTCTGTTACTACCTTAAAGGGTAAATAAATAGATTAAACCATCAATAGTCTTTAAATATTAGGGAAACACCCTCAAGAAATAAATATATAAAGCGGGATACTATCCGAAGATTTCTTTTCATTCCAGATAGTTGACGTGTTCACATCTCAAGAATCATGCATATCTGCCCTTAGTGAGGAATTACTATTCTCCATGATGGAAACTATTACCGTCACGTTAAACGCTGTACACCTCGGGAGCACCGAGTTCATTGTTGCTTCTACTCATCCACCTTTTCAAGGAACGATGACGTGAAGAACCACACAGATTCGACAAAACCTGATGGGTTCACCTGCTCAGCCTGTCAGAGGACTTTCCGACATGAAGAAAATTTGATGTTTCATCAAAGATCATGCGGGAAAGTCACTAAGAAATTCAAGTGCCCTTACCCAGGTTGCGGTAAAGTGTTAACTCGCAAGGCTATGATGGAACATCATCGAGACCATGACGTACCATCAGACTGGTAGTGGTTTGAAAAGAAAGGTGGAAGATAAAGAAGGAATGGGGAAGAAATATCTGAAGGGGGAAGTCCATGAACTAACCGAAACAGTGTCTGTGAAAACGTTACACCCAGACAAGGAAGTATCAGCTGCTAAAGGGAGTAAAGTTGATTCCTTCTTCTATTCACAAACGAAGTCTCAGCAAAAAGACTTACAAGTCTTTTTTATCAGTCCTTACCTCACCTTGAACAAAGATTGGAGTCTACAGTAATGGGAAAGAAGGGGGTGAAATGGAACTTAGTACTTCGTGTGAAGATGGAGATGCCCCCCTCGTACCATGAGCAGCCTATTGAATTCTCTCCCTACTTCCATGTTGGTCCTTATACATCTCACTCAAATCGAAGACCTCTCAAAACAGATTCAAGTGGCATACGAAAGACTAGAAGATAGTGTTAACCAGTTTGCCCAGATAGGTTTTGTATGGGCTCTTATTCAAGTTCATGAATTGCATCTTCAAATGGCAGACTATGTTCCCTTTACAGGGTTCTTCTTACCTGGAACTGCATCCCTACTTGAAGAACAAGAAAGCGATTATCAGCGTAAAGAACGAAGATGACAAGTGCTTGATGTGGTCTATCTTGGCTGCTCTACACCCACAGGAAAAGGATGCACAACGAGTTTCAAAGTATGAGGGATTCCAAGAGGAACTGAACTTTGAGGGGATTAACTTTCCTGTCACCATCAACGACGTCTCAAAGTTCGAGAAGCAAAATCCTGGAATCAGGGTCACCGTCATTGGTTATGAAGATAAAGAGCTGTTTCCAATCCGACTCATGAAAGAGAAGAAAGAGAACCATGTCACTCTACTGTAGTGGTCTCAGAACACCAAACGTCACTACACATGGATAAAATCACTCAGGTGCCTCCTCCATGATCAGACGAAGCACGCTCACAGAAAGTTCTTCTGCGAAAGGTGCTTTAATGGATTTAGCCAAGATGATCTTCATCAAAAACATTTGGAGTATTGCCAAGGTGTTCCCACTCAGCGGACGGAAATGATGGATGAAGAGATCAAGTTCACTAACCATCAGAATACAGAACCGACTCTGTTCAGAGTGTATGCAGATTTTGAATGTGTGTTGCAGAAAGTGGAGGAACAAAGAAGGGAGCATACAGAGCGATTTCAAAGGCATATTCCTTGTGGGTATGCTTGGACTTAAAAGTCAAACCATCCCGATGTTTATAGCCGCGTAGAGTATTTCCCAAAAGAACAGGAAGAAGATGTGGGAGAAGAAGAACGTGGAAAGGAGGTGATAAGTCACTTTATAGAAAGCCTTCAAGATCTTGAAGAGCAACTGATTCCATACATGAAAGAGGTAAACCAATGCAGCTAACTGGAGAAGAATGGCAACATCATGAGAATGCAGAAAGCTGTTACATGCGCAGTAAACCTTTCACAGAAGAGAAATATAAAGTCCACGACCATGATCATGTAACGGGGGAATATCGTGGAGCAGCACATCGCTCATGCAATTTACAGAAGAAGCGAAAAATTGTCAACCCTATCTTCATTCACAATTTGAAGGACTACAACGCTCACCTTATCATGAGATGAATTTATGAGTATGCTGAAGACAAGAAAATTAATGTCATTCCCAACAAGCGGTACTTAAGCTTCTCGCTGGGTTCACTGAGGTTTTTGGATTCCTTCCAGTTTATGCCTTCCAGTTTAAGTAATCAAGTAACAAACCTTGAAGACTACCCCCATTTAAAAGAACTCTTTTCCCAAGTTTGGGATGTACAAGAGGACGAAGATTTCCAGCTGTTGACTAGGAAAGGAGTGTATCCCTACAGCTACCTAGACAGCTTTCAAAAGGTTTAAGAAACTTCTCTGCCATCTAAAGAAGTATTCTACAGTGACTTGACGGGGGAGGATATTCCTGGTGAAGATTACAGTCACGCTACACAATTATGGAAGAGATTTCAGTGTCAAACACTCCAAGACCATTATAACCTCTACCTCCTCACAGACACACTCCTTCTTGCTGATGTCTTTGAGAATTTGCGCACCATCTCCTTGGAAACATACCAGTTGGACCTCGCCCAATATTACACCGCGCCAGGTTTGGTCTGGGATGCTGCTCTCAAGTACACTGACGTGAAGCTAGACACCCTCGCCAACATTAACCAGCATCTTTTCATCGAGCATGGTATGCGTGGTGGCATCTCAGTGATTACACACCGACATGCTAAAGCGAACAATACATTCATGGAGGATTATAATCTAGGTGATAATCTAGGATGACGCCCCTGTTGGATATATTCTAGAGGTGGATCTGGAATATCCTTCCAGCCTGCATGATCAGCACAACGACTACCCCCTGGCTTCAGAATCCTTGAAAATTGCTACTGACATGCTCTTCCCCTACTCAACTCATCTGGCTGAAGAATTAAACCTCAAGACGGGAAATGTCCAGGAACGAGAAAGATTTCTTTAAACTGATGAATAATGCAGTCTTTGGAAAGACCATGGAAAATGTGCGAAAGCATAACAATGTTGGTTGGTTTAAGAAGTTGGCGAAGAAACCTACAACCCTGGTCAAAACATCTTGGGACACTTATGAAAATTAAGAGAGAAAATGCGCTTCGATAAATAAACTCTGAATCCACCTCTTAAAAAAAGCTTGGCAATGTTGTTTTAGTTAACCGTTTCTTTTGTCCCCCCTTCCCCCAAGCAATGTTGAGTCTACCGAAAATGACTTGAATGCCTGACATCAACATTGAATAGGGGGAGGAGGGGGAGGGGGAAAATACGTCATTTTTACGGGTTATTGCCTTTATGTCCCAAGAGTTCTGGCCAGGGTTGTACCTACCAACGCTCAAAGACATTCATAGAGGGCAAAGATGGTTGTGTGATTGCTGTTAACCATCAACGAATAAAAGTGGTGTTAAAGAAGCCCGTTTACACTGGTTTTGCAGTCTTGGATATATCCAAGGTGTTGATGTCCCAGTTCCACTATGAGTATGTCAAGTCTAAGTATGGTGACCAAGCTCAGCTCCTCTTCAGTAATACAGGTGGTTTAATGTACCACATCAACACCGTACACGTTTATACTGACATGAAGATGGATCGGGATAAGTTTGACACGTCCGACTACCCTCAAGATCATCCACTCCACTCCAGCACCAACATGAAAGTCATCGGGAAGTCACTTATATGAATCTATCTTTTAAGTTTATAACTTACATAAAATCCGCCAGTAAAAAAAATACGTTTGTGCCATTGCGCATGTGTCTCAGTCATAGGGACAGTTCATGTTCTCATATATGAGATTAAAGTATGGATGCTAGTGGTTCTTCTAGTAGTGGTTCCCAATGATGCTATCATCCCATCATGCTTTGTGGCTGCCTTCTAATCGGTTTTTCAGACCACACTTTACAAAGCTAGCAAGACCTCCGTCTGTTTGATGTCCACTTTTAATGGGACTGGACTTGGAAATCATTCAAACATTAAGCTTAAATCAAAAATACGGTATTGAATAATGCTAAGACAAGAAATCCTTAAAATACTGCAACATAGACACTCGACTTAACATATCAAACAAACAAAGGCAAATAGCCATGTTAATAGGCTAGGGAACTTGCCGTCAACTTGTCATCGCACGAGGCCACGTATTACACAATTTCAGTTCCAAATAATACAACCTGCGAGAGAAAGAAAGCGGAAATCAAATTCTAAGAAGGGTTTTATCAGCTGTATATACGAAAATAGATAACTCCTAGAACTGTACAATGCTATTTCTAAAGCGACGCAGTTATTTTCTCCCTGGGATGTATGTCCCACGAGAAGGGATCGCGACAGGACTTGAGGCATCCAGGTCTGAGTTCACCGGCTCGGATTTCACCAGTTCAGATTTCACCAAGTCGTGTTATAAACGCAACGAGCGCTCTTGTGCGGAATATGTCAAGAAAACTTCTTCTTAGCTTGAAGTATTTTCAATCCGAAGTGTGGATCGTGGTCTTCAGTGCTTTTGGGAATGAATAAGTCGTCTTCTGAGTGCATAACTTTCCTGGGCGAGGATCGTACCGAGAAAAGTAAGAAACTTGTGCGCGTGTTTTTGTTTCAACTGAATTTAAAAACTAAGGTTTTCTTTGTCAGTAGTCTTGCAGCCTGGCTTTGATTATTGGCTAACTGTTTATAAGGGACAAAGTCATCAAAGTAAATAAACGACTTTTTTTATTTATTTATAGTATAAATTCGGCACAAAAAAGACTGTTCCGCAAATAGCATTGCAAGTCTGGGCGGAACAGTCATACAAAGAAAAAAAATGAAAATGAAAAATGAATAGTTAATTTAAAATGAATAATAGATTTACAATAGGAGATAATTTTTAAACAGATAAACGAAACGAAAAGCCTCGCGATAGAGTGGTTTTTGCCGTAAAGTATGAGAAACTCGAGTGTGTTTGTGTTGTGTTGTGATAGGCGGATCATTTGCGTCTATTAGTTTTTGGTAAGTTGAGACGTCCCTTTAGAAATAAGTGGTAGAATCCTTTGAAAATCAAGCTCAGTAGAAAGACTAAGAGTAGTCTGACGAGCAAGATCATGTAACGAGCAAAATCTGACCAATAAGTTTCTTTGATTGAGGTTTTTGTGTGATCATGAATCGACCTATTGTTTCTGGCACTTTTCGTTGACCATAGTAATTTCGATTTAAAGAGGACACTTTCTCAAAATCAACGCGTTAGCCAAACTCCTTATTTCGCGTTATCAATCACGAAATAAGACTGCGGTTAACATTTTTACACGGTTCTCGTTTTATTTGAAGACACCCGCCGCAAATGCAATGCAATGTTTAGAGCTTTTTTTCCATTTATTACGGTCTTTCCGGTAAAACCGTGAACACCATAGAAAATTTCTGGAATGGTTATTGTTTCGCTACCAACCAGATACGAGTTAAAACCGCATCTGAAGGTTGTGTCTGATTCTCTGTGTTGAAAACGGCAAAATTGAAGATTGAAGATTTTTGTTTGCTGTCAAGTCGTCAGTAATCCATGCTGCCGTTTGGCTGTTACTATTTTGCGTTTTCATTGCGCGTTTGATTGGTTGCAAAATTTAACGAATCCAGCAATTTTCTCTTGTGTTCACGGTTTTGCGGGAAAGAACGGAAAGATTTGTTATTTTAAAGGAATTCCAAAAATATTAGTATGTCTATCGGCATTTCCACCAACTGTGGATTTATACACGTTTTGCGAACACGAAAATTAAAAACAGCGGAGACTGGGAGGAAACTTCAAACACCGCCATTTCCATCGAATCCATCAACAGGCAATCCTTTAAATCAAGAAACAATTTAAATGTAATTCTTGAAAACTTATACTTGGAGGACAGAATTAAAATGGCTGCAAGCTGCAAAAGTTGTCAGCGTTACTTATTACGGTTCTGAGTAACGGCAACAAAAAGAAGAACTAAAAAAGGAAGCCGGCAAGCCTGGTCAACGATTCAATCAAATAAAATGATGCAAACGGTCCACCGTACAAAGCTAAAGACATCAGAGCTGCCAAAAGATAGCGAGGAAGAGGAAAAGGATTGATAGATGCGGCAGTAGAGGTGGAATACACAGAAAAGAATGAAGATGGACAATTATGCTATTTAGGATGGTTAACGGGTACGATAAGAGCGTACAATTCCCGTCCGGGTTATCTCGTCCAGTTCCAGCATCAGAAGGACTGTAGCGGTAACGAGACTGGCGAATGGACACACTGGCTGCCGTCCGTAAACTCTTCCGATGTCAGAATTTTACAGTAACGGCTCTTGAAAATAGTGTAAATACTAGGCCATTTGTAAAGCTGTTCAGTTGTATATAGATCCCTTCTTGAAACACTTCAAAACTTCTATGAGCAGATGAGGTGAATAACACTATCAGTATCATCAACTGCATCATCCATACACCAGTAGTTATCCTTCAAGGAAATTGCCGCACAATTATCGATCGCGTAGTAGATGATACTACTGGCTTGAACATCCACCTACTCACATTAATGCTGTATTCCTGGTTATCCTATTAAATGTGATTTTAAGTGTGATTCTCCAATATCTCCAAGTGAACTAAACTCTGATCCAAATTTTTCCTCACCAATGTGGCAGTGCTTTGTCGTAGCGGTGTGGCTCGTTTGCAGTTTCTGCATTCGCTAAATCTGCCAATGTACAAAAAAGTATTTTCGTGACCTTCGGCTGAGCTTTTATTTTCCTCATTTAATTAATTTTCGCAAGCTATGAGCAAGTAATTTGTAAATCTGTTGGCTATTATCCCAAGAAGTACATGTACATACACAGCATTAAAATGCGTATTGTTGAATATCAATATAAAATGTTGAACATAAATATATCTTGTTGAACATAAATAGAAGTTGTTGAATATGAATGTGCAAGTTGCTGAATTTTGCAACATTTGGCTAACCATAAATGCCTGCCTGTCGCTATTTTCTGAACACTCGCCAAGACAAATCACTTGCTGCTGAAAATATTTGTGATTTCATCAGAATGATTCTAACAGTAAACAACTTTATTTGGAAAACATTATTTGGAAAAAACACGGAACGGCTATGGGAATCGTCATGGCATCTTTGTACGCCAATTTATTCATGGGTAATTTTGAGCAGCAGGCCATTGACAACTCTATACTCAAGCTGCCCATTTGTTGGAGGTTCATCGATGATATCTTGATTTGGACACATAGAGAGGAGCATCTAAAACCCTTTATAGGCTATCTGAATTCGATTTACCCTAGCATTAAATTAATCCATGAGTATTCCAATTCTCTGCACCAGATCTCATCAACAAACACACCCAAACAGATCTCCATACAAAGCCCACAGAAAAACATCAATACCTCCTCAAAACATCATGCCACCCAAACAACACCAAAAAAGCCATCCCAGCCCATTCAGCCTCTTCCTCTGAATCCGCAGCATGTGTTCTACCGACACTTTCTTTGACCAACGAAGCCGAGAAGTCATCGAGTACCTGACCAAACGTGGTTTTTTCCGCACCTCTCTACAAAGAGATGGCAACCGCGTTCGCTCAATTCCACGTAACGCAACCCTTCAACCGCAACAACAGCAATCTGCCAAGACAGCTAGTGACTGAACACCCTTTGTCATATCGCTTCCTAAAATATCATTTGTTAACAAGTATACCACTCTCCTTCAATCCACTGCCGACTGCAAAAAAGGCCTTCCCTAACCCACCATTTGTAGCTTACAGACGTAAAGCAGGCCTACGTAATCTCCTAGTCCATTCGACACTGTCGCACGAAAATTCCTCCAACCAACATTTCAACCTGTAGGAATTCAAAAATGCAACCACCCACGATGGCTCACTTGTTCTTTTCTCCGAAAGGGTCAAACTATACTTTTTTACAACTAAAGAAACTCGAAAAATCACCAACTCCATATCTTGCCACTCAAAAAGTCTCATATACCTGATAGAATGCAAAAAGTGCCACCTTCAAGACATCGCAGAGACCAAGCGTCAACTCAATGAACGCTTTGGGGAGCACCGACGTTCTATCCTGAATCACCAACAACACAGCACAACTACAGCAGTATCACCACACTTTAACCAGGCTGGCCATTCTATTAACGATGTCAACCTCATCCCGAGTAAATTCCTACGCAGCAAACGTCACGTGAGAAACGTCACGTCAGTGAGAAAGGCTCGAAGGGCTCATTTGAGGACGTTCGCGCCCATTGCTACTGCGCATCGCTAGTGCGCACGCTATCCATTGGGCAAGCGCGTCCCACGCAATGTATTTCAAGTTCGCGCACCGAGTCTAAACCAATCTCGTTCCCAGAGTCTTCGTTCCCCTTTGACCAAAGGTCGGAAAATGAGAGCTCTGCGAGCAGCCATTTTGAAATAACAAAGGAAATAACCGAATTCTGCCCAACCTTGTTCCCAGGGTCTACTCCGCTTTCAACATGGCGGCTGAGGGTGGAGAAGACCCTGGTTTATACCGATATAACACAGGGCTGATTGGTGTGAAGATATAGACTTTCTTACATTAGTCGTGATTTGCCGAAATTGTCTTCCTTGCAAAATGGCCGACTTGTGCAGTTGTATTTGTTTTTTCCTCTGTTATTGAAAGGAAATTATCGCCCGTTAAACATTCCTCGTGTTGTTTCAACTATTCACGGCAATTAGAGGAAGAGCTG
>CM042755.1:10924302-10927039 GCA_022496165.2 Catalaphyllia jardinei
ATGAAAAAGGAGAATAAGATCGTCATCAAGTTCTGGCGAAGAAATATCTACCTCCCCAGAACTTAGAAAGCTTAGAGAAGTGGGAACAAGCTTTGACGACAACGACGCGCACGTGGAAGAGACTAACAGCGACGTAAACATGGAAGCTCTAGAGAAGATTGGAAACATCTCCGAGCAACTAAACTCCATTCTTACAGGGCTCGACAAACTTGACATTATCGAGGACTCAGTGAGAAACATTGAATCTAACCTTGCGAATCCTAAAGCAAGGACGGCAAAGTTGGAAGAATTCGAGTTAGTGGCTAAGAAAGACGTTCTAGATGTTAAAGAAAAATGCAGCTTAAATGGTGAAAAAATCAAAGGCCTGCAGACTCAGCTTAGCAGTCTCAACAAACAAATGGAGAAGGAAGATAATCTACAAGAACACAGAGACGAGCTTTTGTCAAAAAATCTTTATTTGGAATCCTATTCAATACGAGAAAATGTCAAATTCTTCTCTATTCCAGAAAAGGAGGGCGAAAATACCAAAGACATCTTAAAAGCGGTCTAAAAGCGTCCTTCAGCACAAGTCATCCGGTTAAACTGTACATTAACGGCAAACTCTGGCCTAAGGGCAACTGCTTGGTTGCAGAAGAAGTGGAAGAAACAGATGAGTAACTCTCAGTAGGCTTTAGTTGTTTTTCCATTTGATTAACGTTCGCAGGGCGGGCGGCTTTGCCTTCCTACAGCGGATAATAAGACTCAGACATCGTGTACTTGTTGATTGCTCAAAATCCAGACTGGAATTTTATAAATTTATATCTTTTTCTCTCTTTTCTCTGTATATTTTGTGTGAATCTGTTTGTTTTTAGCCACTCGTAATACGTTTGATTTAACGCACCTTATGTTTTATGTTATGTTTATGTTTCTTTGCTCTGTACCAAGTTAGTTCGCTTGCCACACCCTTACGTCGATATATCTGGGTACTTTTTTATAATAGGTACTACTTTTTCGCTAAACAATCTGAAATCAATGTTTTTGGGCTCTATGCAAATCACCCTAGTTTCGCCACAAAATTTATATTGTTTAACAATCAAGCAACGCAGAGGACCATTGTGCCATCCACCTACTTAATTCAAACTGGATAGCAATACAATCACGGTGGCTTGTCTCAATGTACGGAGCCTTGGGAATAGCAACAAAAGAAGGCAAACTTTCAATTGGCTGAAATCCAAAATTTATTCTATTTACATGTTACAAAAAGTACATTGCTCGGAAGAAACCTCACATCTATATGCCTCTGAATGGGGCTACAAAAGCTTCTTCAGCTCTTTCTCCAGTAGTAAAGCTGGAGTAAGTATTCTTTTTAACAACAACTTCGATCTTCAAATTATAAAAACCTATATCGACAAACTAGTCTAATGTGCTCGATTTGACCCTAACTTGCGCTCTGATTGGCTGTTAGAATTTATGAATTCAAGATGGCGGCCCTTGCCCTAAAACCAAGATGACGACATTTAACCCTAATGACGTCACCTTGGAGACGTCATCCCATCCTAGTCCCCTATCCCTAATTCCCCTATGACATCACCCTTCCTAGTCCTCTACCCCTAGTTTATGACCCCACCCCTGGCTCCCACTCCCCTATCCCCTCCCCTATCCCTATCCCCTCCCCTATCTCTTCCCCTAGTTCCCAGTGAGTATCCCCCAGGGCTGGTCCCTAATGACGTCATTCTTATGACGTCACGTGACTCCTTCCTCGTTCCCATTCCCTTATCCCCTCCAGTAGCATTAGGTCCTCTTGGCCCCAGGCCTGGTCCCTAATGACGTCATTCTTATGACGTCACGTGACCCCTTCCTTAGTTCCCAGTCTCCTATCCCCTCTTAGTTCCCTAGCAACCCTAATTAACATATTCAAGATGGCGACCTAAGAAGGTGGTAACCATAGTTACTAATCTCCTTAGTAACATGACTCTTATATTTGGATCATGGCATGTCGTGCTTATCCATGTCGGACAACTTACTCTGTCCTCAAGTGTAAAAATGTACAGGACGCATGCGCAATACCTAAATGGTCCATACGTGATATAAGGAACATGAAATGTCCTTAGAACAATGCGGGAGGTGTTATTCTGTCCCCTATAACGAAATAGTACTACATGCATGCGCAGTAACACAAACATTACAAATTTAAGGTAAAACAACATTTTGCAAGTGAAGTATGATCCTCGCAGTAAATTTTCCAATTTAAGCAATTGGAAAGAAGAAGCCTGAAAAAAATCAGGGCTTCAACGGGATTCGAACCCGTGACCTCCGCGATACCGGTGCGATGCTCTACCAACTGAGCTATGAAGCCACACATTGGGAGCAAGGTCAATTTAGTGAGTTCATATCTCCCGTAAGGAGTGAAATGATGTAAAGTGTATATGAAATAATTCATATTTGAACTGCGGTTATAGATGCAAGTGAAGTATGATCCTCGCAGTAAATTTTCCAATTTAAGCAATTGGAAAGAAGAAGCCTGAAAAAAATCACGGCTTCAACGGGATTCGAACCCATGACCTCCGCAATACTGGTGCAATGTTCTACCAACTGAGCTATGAAGCCACACATTGGGAGCAGGGTCAATTTATTAAGTTCATATCTCCCGTAAGGAGTCAATATACTAAAAATCCAGAGCGTTAAAAAAGTATTACGTCTGGCATCATTTCACTCCTTACGGGAGATATGAACTTAATAAATTGACCCTGCTCCCAAT
>CM042755.1:10932727-10942727 GCA_022496165.2 Catalaphyllia jardinei
CTTGCATCTATAACCGCAGTTCAAATATGAATTATTTCATATACACTTTACATCATTTCACTCCTTACGGGAGATATGAACTCAATAAATTGACCTTGCTCCCAATGTGTGGCTTCATAGCTCGGTTGGTGGAGCATCGCACCGGTATCGCGGAGGTCATGGGTTCGAGTCCAGTTGAGGCCCTGATTTTTTTCAGGCTTCTTCTTTCCAATTGCTTAAATTGGAAAATTTACTGCGAGGATCATTCTTCACTTGCATCTATAACCGCAGTTCAAATATGAATTATTTCATATACACTTTACATAATAGCAATTGTGGCAAAAACAACGCGAATCGTACTGTTACTAGATTTGCATGTTAACTGCTTTAGCATCTGCTGTTTCATTTGTTCAGTTTGGGGGCATAAAACTGGCCAAAAGACAGTTTTCTGGTATTTTCTCAGCATTTACGGGAAAGTAGCTTGCATCGTCAAGTACGTCTAGAAACAATTTAAAAGCATATCCGCACCACTTTAAGGGTAGATAGATAAGAGTAAGCGGATAGTCAGCGAGTTTTGTCTTAAGATATTTTGCAATAGGATATAGAATTGAATCATAGCTGTCGACGCCTGAAGATGCAGCTTTCCTTTTCTCTTTAACAAGAAAACGTAGCCAAGACAAGAAATATACTTGGCCTGTCCTGTTCGGCTTTTACGATGCAAAGCTTTTGTCAACAAGTCACAATTTTTCTTAGGTGCTGTTGTAGTAAGTGCTAATATTGGAAGAGCGGGGAAGATCGACGCAAGTTGGGACAGATTAGCAAAGTCAGGCCTGAAGTCAAAACCCTATTCCTCTACAAGATGTGCTTCATCAATAACACACGCCATGACACACCCTTCCTTGCGTTGACTCTCACGTTACATAATATATAGATTTAGGCCAGTCTAAAAGCGTAGCTCCAGGGCCAGGTTGTTCACAGCCCGATTAAGCTAACCCATTTCAAGGCCATTGCTGATCATGTGAAAACCACTGGACACGACATTAAATGGGATCATTTTGACATTTTAGCGTCTGGAAAAACTGACTTTCACTGTAAAATTAAAGAGACTTTGTTCATTCAAGGTAGAATTTTGATTTGCGTTTTGTAGCTTTGCGGTGAGGTTTTCTGTATATTGTTTGGCCTCCTGTTTTGAGTTTTAATGATCGCCATATTCACAAACCAAAACAGCAAAACCCATTTGTACAGGAGAGAAAGTTAAAATTCGGTTAACTTTTAAACCTGGGTTAGTGTTAACCGGCTTCCGAACAATCCTGTCCTATTTTCAACAAGTTAACCTAGCCTGATTACTTGTTTATCACATAAAGGGCTACATTTTTGTACAATTTTCAAGGTCTTGCCGTCGCGTAAACAGGTTTGCCGGTTGTCATTATTTATACGTAACAGGCTAGCAGTAGCACGGCAAAAGCCTGCTAAAATAGTAAGCAAAATATAGCAAATTGGTTCAATTCACTCAAAACAATTTCTTTACAAACAAGACTTTAGGGAATCTAATTTTATCCACCTGTTTTGCGAAGCTTGCAACGGCGTGAAACTACTTCATCGATCGATGATGAACTTATTGAATCCAAAACTGTCCCTTCCACTGTAAAGCTCGTTTTCGACAGATCCATCGCGAAGCCTGTAGCCTAAAGGCATGGTAAGCTGAAGCTTAAAATATTCAAATGTTTTAAAAGCTAAGCTCGACGTGTCGGGTTTCCGTCACGCGCCATAAGCGTCACTCCGGGCTAGTCAGTTGATGAATCTCTGGCACGCATTTGCCCGTCTCACCTTCCACACGATGCATTTATAAGAGGGCATTGTTAAGTTTAATCCAATCAGCGTGGAGCAAAAAGCGTGACGGTTTCTCCTTGGCACACGCGAAATCTGTGCTGCGGATGCTGATCGCTTCGAAAGCTGCATTTCTCGAAAATTACTTGGCGGTTAGCGCTTGGATTTTTAATGGATCTCCAATTGAATGCCACGAGAAGAAGCGTCATCCTTTCAGTTTATCTGGTTCGATTTGGAAGCCGGGCGATTCTAATTTCTGGCTGAAAATCGGCTTCGCGATGGATCGGTCGAAAACGAGCTTTCCACTGGTTACTTTTTGTGATTGTCCAGATGTGATCCACACACAAAGGGGCAAAGCACCAGCTGGATGATGGGCACACATCAAGTAGACTGGATTGTTGAATCTGTCAAGGCTTCCTGAAGCATCCAGGAAAGCCATTTCTCCCGCTTGTCTCAGTTGATGTACTCTGCTCATGAGGGGTGTGCATATGGCAACGATCAAAGGCTGTTCCGAGTTGTCAGATTGCTCAAAATTCTGCAGAAAACATTTTCCTCCTTTGGTACCATTTTTATTATTGTAATTTTCTATGGTTGTTGTAAGAGTTTTAAACATGCTCTGCCCATTAGGGGCCCCCTTTTTGTGTAGTTACCATTTCCCATACATGTAGTTCACATCAGTGAGTGAAGGACAGTACTTTCGATCTGCTAATAGCATTACCGAAATAGAATCTTGCACGAGTTTTGTCTCATGGTGGTGGAATGCCTCTGATGCAGACATGCCACTCTCAAAACAAGTTTCAAATGTAGCTTTGGTTGATGGCAGGATAGGGAACTCTGAAGGTGGAAGCTGTTAACACTGTGGTTGTGATTCCACCACAATTCTACTTCACACATTTCTTTGCTTGTTCGTTTGGTGAAAATTTTAATGGACATCTTGCTCTCACAATCAGTTTTCCTGTCCCTGTTTTTTGATAAGAGGTCACGTTTTTGGGGTTCAGTTTTCATCGGGTGAGATTGCTTTTGGAACTGCTTTTTCTCTTGTGCTTTCCTTTTGGCAGCTTCTTGCTTTTTTGTTATTTTTTTTCGCTTGCACTGACATATATACCATCGTGCAAATGAAACTCGCTTTCCACTTCTTGTGCGGCCACCACTTTCTGTGTTATATTTTATATTAGATGATATGGCAAGTTTGGACAACCAGTTGTCTACTTCTTCCTTGCAAGTGATATCTTTTACGCAGAATCGTACTTTGAAGCTATGTTGCATTTGTTCTGGCAGGTCTTCAAATTCATGCATTTATATTCATACTCTGGTGGCAAAATGGCAGCAACATTAGTGGGTAAATCTGTAGGATCTATTTTCCTCTTTTTGGGTGACACAACATCGGTATAACAGTGATCATCATGTATGCTACTGTGAATGGCAGCATGAGTTGATGGAGTCACATTCGCACTTGCTATGTTAGGCTGGTTAGTAGTTGAAGCCAAACATTTTCTTTTAGTGCCAGCAGTGGCTTGGTTGCTTGACTTATTACTAGTGTGAGTTGTCCCGTTGTTGTTTGACTTTGTAGTAGTGTGGGTTTTCCCTCACTCAGATGTTTGAGGGCCATTAGTAGCTTGCTTGCTTGAATTGTTAGTGGTGAGAGGTTTCCCCGACTCAGATGTTTGAGGGCCATTAGAAGCTTGTTTGTTTGACTTGTTATTGGTGAGAATTTTCCCTGACTCAGATGTTTAAGGGCCAGTAGTACCTTTGTTGTTTGACTTCGTAGAAGGGTGTGTTTTCCCTTCTTCGGATGTTTGAGGTGCAGTCGTACCGTTGTTGTTTGACATTATAGTGGTTTGGGTTTTCCCTGACTCAGATGTTTGGGGGCCATTACTAGCTTGCTTGTTTGACTTGTTAGTGGTGAGGGTTTTCTCTGAGTCACATGTTTGAGGGCCAGCAGTAGCTTTGTTGTTTGACTTGTCAGTAGTGTGGGCTTTCTATGAGTTACATGTTTCAGGGCCACCAGTAGCTTTGTTGTTTGACTTGTTCGAAGTTGGCCCTTGCCCTGACTCTGATGTTTTAAGGCCAGAAGGGACTTGGTCATTTAATTTGTAAAGAGGCCGGAATTTTCTTTGTCCAGAAATGTTTTTGTCAGATGTAGCAGGGATGCTTGGGGTACTAAGTTGGCTTTTGTCTGTGGCTGCATTTGCTGATTGTAATCTTTTGGCTTTGCCTGAGGCTGAGTTGACTGTTGAAGCTTTGTCTGAGGCTTGTGCACCCATTTGGTCTTTATGTGCAGCTGTTGACTGAACTGTCGAGATTTTGTTTGATGCTGGTTCTTTTGCGCACTTGTTACTGATCATGAACTCAGCTTTTTTAGTTGTCACATCTGGCCCTTCTGATGGTGAATACTTACAGGGTCCTGCTGCAGTACCTCTTTTGTGCATTTCTTTCTTTTCCCTGGCTAGACGGCTTTTTGACAATTAAATAAAGTTTCTATCTATCTATCTATCTGTTTTGTGGAAGGGGTTTTATGTCCAGGGACAATGAATTCCTTACTATGTCAAGAATGAGGGAGTAGCGAAACATAACCATTTGATCTTGAGTGAAATCAAGGGGCAATCCCAGGGAAATATGCTGCGCCCACTTGGCTACAAACACCCCACAGTCAACACTGTTGAGCTGCTGTGCAATGTCAGAGGATGGAATAACAAAATATTCCCAGTTTTGCATACTCCAGTTCCTCATCGTGATGGAGGCAGAACAGGTTAGAAAGTTGTTAATTTGAGTAAAAGCCATCTTTGCACCAGTACCATTATACAAAGAGTCAATGTAGATTGACATCTTCTCTTTCACATTCACAACAACCAGACACCAGTGTCTGCCATATTGAATGGAGCAAGAATGACCTCTGAATCCAGAATATTGGGATAGAGCTGGTGAAACTTGTACCTTTTAAATGTTTCTGTTGAAGGTGTTGTCATTCTTAGAAAGATGTCTGAGTTGAGGGTGCTCACTCTGTTACCTTCTGTGGTGGCCTTCTCCTCAATGAGTAAAAATATCTTGTTGAGGAGGAAGTTAGACAGCCACAAGTCTTCCTCAGCTTGTCCTAGCAAGAGCCTATAGAGGTCTCCAATCTCCCAGCCCTGTGTTCTGGAGTGGTGTGGGAGAGTATGTCTCAGAGTGACAAGAAGTTCGGCTGGACAGCCTTGTGCTGTTCTACACACTGCTGGAGTTCGCACATCACACCATGGCTCCTGGGCATAAAAGAAAGGGGGAGTGGCTTTTTTGATATGAATTGTTTCCTTCCTGTCTAAAGTTAAAGGATGATGTTTCACGAAGGTGTGTGGAGCAAAAGAGCTCAATCCTTGTGTCATCTCGACCACAGGGTCATCAGAAACATCCCTCTCAAACAATAGAAGATGGGCTTGTTGATTAGTGGCCTCAAATGGAGTGCACTCTTTGACGTGTCCATCATCTGCATTATACCATAACCCATTCCGCTTCATGTAGCACACATAATGACCAGAGGAAAGCTTGTTACCTATGTGTACCACAACAGCAACAAGCTTGTAAGATACTCTAGTTATTTCTGTTGACCCAGAGTCATCAGAGATGTGCATTTCACAAAGCGTGAGCATCTCATCATATTTTACAATGTGCTGGAACTTTTCACCATTGGAACTGAACCGCAACAACTGTAGGCAGATGGTCACAGGTAATTTCCCAATGACCAATCTTTTCCAAGCCTCAGTATGGCCTTTGCAGCTAGATAAAAAGAACATGAAAAATGTGACATCCACAAAATATATACCTACACATACTGAACAGCACTTACATTGAACCCACATGCATGTAATGATGTTCTGTGTAATGTAGAATGTTCGGTAATAATATTTGTATGTCACATATATGTTTTAGAATAGAAGGGTTACCAGCAAGACCCTTTAAAGCCCACATTGCGATCTGCATCGATTTCTCAATGTAATGTTAAAGGGGCTCAGTCACGGTATTTTGAGCGTCGACAAAATTACCATGAAATTGAAAGAGACCTGAAAAGAATACTTTACAAAGATGGAATTTAAACATCAACGAGATGATAATAAACCATAAATGAACAATGATGGTTAAGGATGGAGAAGATTGACACGGATTGCAAACAACGAAATTGAAAAGTTTAGCTAAACTTATCTAACCGTTTGGCTGTGACTGAGCCCCTTTAATGCATGGTAAAGCATGCATTGTTAATCTGAGAATTAAGAACATGAAGATGATCAGCAAACTTAAGATTAGTCTCGCTGTAACTGTGAAAAAAGAAATACACAAAGACCATTCAGTTGAATTTGTGAATGCATAAAAGGGCTAATAAGAATCCTGTGACCCAGCTATTCATGAAGTTTAAACAAAGGACTTAGTCATGATATCATCTCAATAATCAGATTTTTATCAATTTTTTCTCCTTTTTTCTCTGTAGTTTCACTTTCCATAGAGAAGATCATGTCAAACACTTAAGACAGTGTTTGTTACATTTCCAAGTACCTCAAACTGCGATAAAAACACTGTTGTTTCAACTTGCCTCTTGGTGTTTAAAAATGTAATGAAACCTGCACTTTTGTTATTCAATAATTTAATCTGGTCAAAGTGTACAGGTCATATTATCCTCATTTACTGTAAGAGACAATTGTTACGTATAGGTTACGTAATATGGTTTGTTCCATATTTGGTTCAACATGTGCTTTCCTATTCAGTGCTACCTACATGAGGTAGTTTTTGAGAATAAAGGGTTTGAGTTGCATTGCCAATGGCGTCTTGTCGTGCCGTCCGCATCATGGTGTCAGAAGTGCTTTGTTAATGTTATAGCGAGCTGCAATGCTCAAAAGTACGTCTTCTGGTTGATACTTCAGTCCGCATTTGCTGAAGCGAAGCCTCAATTCATTGAGAAGTGGACGTACAGCGGACTTTATTGTCAAGCACGTGGTTGAAGCGAAACGATGTCAGACACCGAAGAAACTCCTCCACCACCGGCGCCGCCACAGCCGCTAACTCCACAGCAGGCGCCACCGCCTCAGATTCTTAGTTTTCCTTCGAATTTTCCAGTACCAAGTGCTATGGTCTGTCGTGGTGATCTCACGAGTAACTGGGAATTTTTCAAACAGCAATGGCAAGATTATGAGGTGGCTACGAGTTTGGATCAGAATCAATCGATCAGACTGGCAACCTTTCCTTCAGTTATGGGAAAGGAATGTCTGCAAATCTTAAATGTGGTACCGAGGAACTGACGATCAATTCAGCGCTTAAAGCATTGGAAGATTATTTCCTCCCAAAGAAAAATGTTGTCTATGAGAGGTATATTTTTAATTCATGTTTTCAAGCGCCCGAAGAATTCATTGATTGCTATGTTAATAGATTACGAAAGCTTGCATCATCCTGTCAATTTGGAGCATTGACCGAAGAGATGATACGTGATCGACTGGTTATTGGTATACAAGATAAGAGCACAAAGGCTAGATTGCTCAGAGAGAAAGATTTGTCCCTGGATAAAGCACTTGACATGTGTAAATCGAGCGAAATCACGAGTAAGCAGCTAAAATCGATTCAAAATGATGGGAAACAGAACAATGAGGAGCTAAATTTAGTCCAGGATAAGCGGAGACGAGCAAAAGGCAATAAGAAGCTAAACGAAAAGAAGCCACTATCAAATCAAAAGAAACCTCCAGTCAAACCAGGACAAGGTAAAATGTTGAAGTGCAAGTATTGTGGCCAACATAAAAAACATGCAAAGCAGACAGATTGTCCAGCTTATGGTCAGCAATGTCGCAGTTGCAAAAGAAAAAAAGGTTCATGTGGCCGAAGAGGCAGAAACAGAAGAATATGGGTACGAGTCCGAGGAATCATTGTTAAAGATAGAAGAGATTACTGCAATTAAAGGTAGTGGAAAACAGCTAACAGGCAGTATTACTTTCCTAATTGAAGAAATGTACAAAGAGCGGCTTGTGTGTCAGTTGGACACTGGTGCTACCTGCAATGTTATCACTCAGAAATTTAATTCAGTTGCTGCAAAATGGTGATCCACCCCTTCTTAAGTCCAATGCCCAGTTAAAGCTATTGGATGGCACGTTGATGCAGCCCGTCGGTGAGATTATGCTCACAGCAGAGAGAAAAGGTAAACGTCTAGACCTGAAATTCCAAGTTGTTGAGAGTTCTAACAAACCTCTCCTGTCGGCCGAGACTTGTGAGCAGTTAGGACTTCTCAAAGTGGATATAGATCCGGAAGAGTCCATTAATGTCCTGAAAAGTGGTAACCTGACCGGAGATCAGATTCTCAGTAACTACAAAGATGTCTTCGAAGGTTTAGGCCATATTGGCGATACAACCATCATCACTGACCCCAGTGTCAAACCAGTGCAGCATGCTCCCCGGCGTCTGCCAGTTGCCCTGAGAGATAAAGTAAAGGCCAAACTGGATGACCTAGAAAGAACAGGAATCGTGGAGAAAGTGGCTATACCAACTGACTGGATAAGTAGTATGGTTGTGGTCACGACACCCAACAAAATCAGAATTGGCTTGGATCCCAAAGATCTAGACACAGCAGTGATTTGCCTAAAGTATCAATTGCCTACTCTTGACGAGTTATTGCCCAAGCTCAGCCGAGCAAAAGTATTCAGTACCCTCGATGCTAAAGACGGGTTCTACCAAGTTGGTTTGGATGAAAGCAGCAGCCTCAAGACCACTTTCTGGACCCCTTTTGGTCGTTACAAGTATCGGAGGCTACCCTTTGGTATCAACCTGGCCCCCGAAGAATTTGAATGCAAATTGCACGAGAAACTGGATGGTCTTCCTGGTGTCGCAGTTATAAGAGATGACATACTGATAATGGGTCATGGCGACAATGAAGAAGAGGCAAGTCAAAATCGTGATGACAACTTAGTCCGTCTGCTAGAGCAAGCTCGCAAAGCCAATCTGCGCCTAAACAGCACCAAAATGAACCTGAGGAAGTCTGAAGTCAGATTCATGGGTCACTTGATCACCAAAGATGGGTTGAAGCCCGATCAAGAGAAAGTCAGAGCAGTGCAGAAAATGCCAAAGCCTACTTCCAAGAAAGAACTCCTAAGTTTACTAGGATTCGTCAATTACTTGTCTAAGTTTCTTCCAAGACTGTCAGACGTTGCCCAGCCACTGAGAGAGATGACTGCAAAGGAAGGGAAATTCATCTGGTCCCCGCAGCACGAGGCAGCATTCCAGGAAGTGAGATAGCTTGTTGTCAGAGATCCTGTGGTCAAGTATTATGATCTACAGGAAGAGGTCACAGTTCAATGCGATGCAAGTGAATATGGGCTAGGCGCAGCCTTACTACAAAATGGCCAACCAGTCGCATTTGCTTCACGGTCCTTATCACAGACTGAGAGGCAATATGCCCAAATTGTGAAGTAGTGTTTGGCGATTGTCTTCTCCTGCGAGAGGTTTAGTCAGTACCTTGCTGGCGGTGAAAAGATCACTGTCGAATCGGATCATAAACCATTACAGACTATTTTTCAGAAGTCAATCCTCTCTGCTCCCTGTCGGCTACAAATGATGATGCTGAGACTACAGCGCTTTAACCTAGATGTTAAGTACAAGCCAGGTGCACAAATGTACATTGCCGACCACTTGTCTAGAGCCTCGCTTGCTGACAACGAAGAGATGGCTGACAATTTTCAAGTTTTTGCCCTCGAAGTAGAAACTCTCACTCCCTTTGAATCTATCAAAGTAGCTCCTGAAAGGCTATCTCAACTCCAAAAGTGCACAGCGCAAGACCTCGTCTTGGAGACGCTCAAGACAACTGTCTAACAGGATGGCCAGAGAAAAGAGATGAGTGTCCTGTGCAAGTCCGTGACTACTGGAATTATAGAGAAGAGATTTCACTCCACAATGGTATTCTATTTAAGAGTCAGGGAGTGATTGTTCCCAAAGCCATGAGATCAGAAATACTCTCAAGGATACACTCAAGCCATCAAGGAATTGTGTCATGCTTAAGAAAGGCTAAAGATATTGTGTTCTGGCCTGGAATGAATTCAGAAATTAAAACCCTAGTTGAGAGATGCACAGTCTGTGCTGAGTTTCAGGCTAAGAATGCAAGCCAGCCAATGCAGTCTCATCAAATTCCTGATAGGCCCTGGAGTGAAGTAGCCACAGATTTGTTCACTGTCAGTGGAAAGAATTACATCACAATTGT
>CM042755.1:10945227-10950227 GCA_022496165.2 Catalaphyllia jardinei
ATAACACTGTTATCAGTTTAAAAGTGTTTGCCTTCCCATTCAGTATTCACTGAGATTGCTTCCAAAACCATGATAAGATCTAGTCACGCTGCAAACACTCAAACTCGTTATTATCATTATTTCTCGAACTCGACTTTGATACACCACCTAAACAAGCCTAAGTACTTCACGTTTTCATGTTGTTTATGGGAGAGGAAAGGTATATTATAATCATGTTTATACAATGATATGAAGAACCTCATTAGTAAAACCCCTGCGTTACAGTGAAAATTGTAATCATAATGCGGTGTTGGAAATTAGTGTTGAAAATTTAGTTTCCAACACTGTAATACGAGTGTAAAAAGCTTCGGGTAAGTGCAAATCATTGATCACCAGGCCCCTTTATATTTTCCATTTCAAAAATTAAGACAAATTAAATTTCAGCTTCCTACAGTGATAATTTACACACTACGAAGTGAAACATTTGTCTCTAGTTGAACCAACAGTAATTAGTGAAGATGGCACACAAGACCCACGATCGAGAGGAACAAGGATGTTTGCTTGCTAAGAAACGAATCGCACGAAGATTTATAGAAACTGCTCCGAAAGTTAGATCCTCCTTTGGGTTTTAAGTATTTTTGTCCCGATTTTAGTACAACTTTTCGTGGAAGTACAAAACGTCAGTCCTGGACTCTCTTGGTTCTAGGGATATAGTTGTTTGTTTAGCTGTTTTTCAGTTAAAATTACGGAAAGTTTCCAAAGAGTTAAAACTTTATAAAATCGTTCCGCGATCTTAAGGAGGCTTCTCATAAATGGACCAGAACAAGGAAGTTCAACACGAAATGACAAGTTGGGCCCTTGTGATTACCAGACACTGAAAAAGGCATGCTTTGTAAATCATGAAAAGAAGCGGCATCTTTTTGAGCGGGGATCTTTGCATGGAGTGGATTTTCACGGTCATTCACCTAAATGATGAGTGCTGTCAAAATGTAGTTTCCTACACTGTAATGATAGCACTAAGATGTTGAAAGAACATGTAAGAATCACTGAGCGACTTGTCATTTAAGATTATGGAAACAATAGCAATACGTAGGTAAGGGAAAGTTCATTTAATATGACAAGGGAGGAGGATGAAGATATTGAAACTCGAAGCTTGAAATTTTAGCACCCCCCCCCCCCCTCGCTAGCGATTCAATTTTTTAGGAGCCCCTCCCTTGGTAGTCGAAAACAAATTCAGAGCTCCCCTCCTCCTTTAATTCCTTTGCTCCCCTGAAAATAGATCGCTAGACTGTATTAAATATATTTACCATTATAGTTCCCGTTAGCAGATTTTTAAATCTTGTCGAATCAATGTGGTTTTATTATAAAAAGGTTAGAGCATTTTCGAAAGCATTTTTAGGATGTACAAGAGTGTAATAATTACCGAGGCTACATTTGTTATATCTGTGAACCAGGGCCGGGTTGTTCGAAAGCCGGTTAACTTTAACCCAGGGTTAAACGTTAACTGAAGCATTACGTTTTCTTATTTAAAAAAAATGTTTTTCACCTCTGATGTTTGGCGTAGTTTGACATTGCTACAGCTCAAAACTGAAGGGCAAACAATCTAAACAGAACACCTCACCAAAAAGTTACAAAACTGAAATCAAAATTCTCGCTAACCCTGGGTTAGCTTAATCGGGCTCTGAACAACCCGGCCCAGGTGATATAGCTGAGTTGCACAGGTCATTAAATGGTTGAGTTGAATACCATCCAATCTGTACGATGATGTCATGTGTTGGTTTTGAAGTATACACATTTTCGGCCCAACAATTTTTTCAGAGCCCCCCTTTTGGGTGTCTAAAAATTTACGGAACCCTCATCCCTCAATATCTTCATCCCCCCCGCCCCCCCCCCCCCCCCGCTTGTCATATTAAATGAACTTTTCCTAAAGGCCGTTCTAACTGAGAGACGTCGGAAACATTCGGAAGGCCTTTCGGGTGATTTTCGGAGAGTGTTCCTAGACATTGCCGAAAATGGCATTCTGACAGTGCAAAGATTTCTAATGTCTCCAGATTTTTGTACTCTGGGGGTTTGCAGGTATGGCTCTATGTTGTAAAAATTTACTTGCAACTGATTTCCTTGAAGATTGCTGACTGATTTAAATCACAATGCTCTCACAGGTCATACCTTGACAAGATGAAGTGAAAGGAGAGTTTTCATTGTAGAGTTACATGTCACATTGTTGCAGCTCAAGCAGACTACTTCACTTCTCAGATTGAAGAAAAAAAATTTGAGAAAAGACAGATCTACCTGCTTGGGTATGAAACCGTTGTTTTGGCATTCACTGGTACTGTAACCCAGAGCATGACAAAATTCCTGAAAGACCTCGGCAGCACACTGCTGTTCTCCTTTTTGAAACCTGGCATTAATGCTCGGAAGCATGCCCATAAGAGAGGCAGGATGAACTATACCAGGAGCAGTCATGTAGGCACTGATGAAGGTTTTGGTACTGCATACAATGCAGGGCTTCCCTGTGGAATGTCAATTCTTTGTAAGCTACTGTAGTGTCATCAATTACATGTTCATCATTGTACCTTTTTTACATTGCTTTGAGTATCTAGATGCACTGGTTGGAAGAGTTTGAAGATGTTGTGAATAAAGTAAAAAATCCTGACTTCAGGAGCAAAAAAGGAATTTCTGGTTGGAACACAAGTTGACTGGGACATTTTCCAACTGTAGCTTGCAGCTCCAAAACAATTATTATAACTGCTACCTGCTACAATAGTAACAAAAAAATTGCCTCCAAAGTCTTTCTTGGTCACCCTTTTACTCAATTGCCTTATGTCTGCAAGGGAAAGGGAGAGAGGGGGAAAACACATCACTTAATTTAATTAAATATATTTCTTTATTTCATCAACAATTTGTCTGTAGCTCAAAAGTTACTGATCAGTTTTGCATCTCAAGGTGATCAAGATGATCAAGATGGTACCAGAAAATATCCATACCCATCCTAAGGAGGAATACTGGAAGTTCCATACAGAAGGGGGGCTCATAGCAAACAAAAAAATAATAATAAAATAAAAAAAATAAACCAAAACTGGAATTTCCGGAGAGGACGGATGCCCCCCTCTAAGGTACCAATATGGATATTCTCTGGAGCACATTTCTAGTGGAAGGTACATTTTCTACACTGTCAAAATTTAATTATAACCCAGGTGACTCTTCTGTCAAATTTAAGTTAGGTGACTTTCTTATACTAAGCAGATAATCTTTGAAATTCAAAAACATTAATAGTAAGATTTCTAAACATGTGACAAGAAATTACTAGGAGAGGGTGGGGGTAATGATATACAACTTCTCACCTGTTCTTTTAGCGGAACATTTATCTCTGTTGTGTTGAATGCTTTCAAGACCCTTTGAAAACCTTTCTGATGAAAGCAAAGCTTGCAATACACTATTTGCAAAGCAAGTATTGTTTAAATTCTGAATGCCCCATGGACTTAGATACATATTCAACGTACCCAGTTATTACAACCAAAGAAGGTAAATCACAATGAGCCGCTTGAACGATTGATAAAATTAGCAAGCTAAAAAAGGGAGATGTCAGTTCTCTGTAAATGGAGAGCTGAACAGAATGATCTGAACGCGCGAAATTCCCGCCAGAAATTAAGCTAACATGATGTCAGGAACCCAAGTTATAGCGTTAAACTAAAAAATGTATCAAATTTCTCTCCAAAGTGGTGCCAAAATATCGCTCCCTGTTTTTGTCAACATGTTTTGGGACCACTTTTCGGTGGCCACATTCCTTGCTTCGGTACACAAGTTTTTCTCGCCTTTTGCCACCGTGAAACTCATTCATTCGCTTTCCCCCTACAAACTGTCATACACGCAACATATGACAGTCTGCGGCCTCTCCCTACATCAAGGAAGCACAGAAAGCCGCAAATCTCTAGAACAAAAATTTATTTTTCAAATCGGCACTCTTAATCCTCACGGTATCAACGAACGTTTTTCATTTAACTAATTTATTCTGTTTTTCACGTTGCCAGGCACCAACCAATTGCGTAGCTCCATATTTCTGTATATAAACCACACACAACCCACAATTCCTCGATTCGCTCCGACGAAGGGCTAGCACTCGAAACGTCAGCTTCTGAATCTCTTTACGGTGGCTAATTCACATTATCAACTCAGTTGATAAAACCAAATTATCTTGTTAAGTTTCAGTCTGTAAGCTTATATCCTCTGCGTTCTTCCGCTTTGGAGGCTGAGTATTGCGATAATGACTTCGTACATGAAGAGGACGAAGCACTTTCATCTTCGGGTGTACTCACTCTTGCGCTCGGGTGTGAAATCTCTGCAACTTTGGAACCACATTTGAAGCAAAATTTGTCTCTAGATCCACACGAGTCGAACACGAAACACACAACTCCGCCATTTTGGATGCGGCAAACCGCTGACGGCTGCAGACTGCTGGCGCAAGTAACACGTGACAAAGTATTTTTTCGGATTTGCAAAATATTTTTTCGGATTTGCAAAATATTATTTCGGATTGGCAAA
The DNA here is from genome assembly GCA_022496165.2 of Catalaphyllia jardinei. Taxonomy (NCBI): domain Eukaryota; kingdom Metazoa; phylum Cnidaria; class Anthozoa; order Scleractinia; family Caryophylliidae; genus Catalaphyllia; species Catalaphyllia jardinei. The sequence continues at coordinate 10,949,746 of CM042755.1, forward strand.
ATATTTTTCTGGATTTAGCGACAATTCTAGGATTTGTAAACTTGTTTCGGATTTACAAAATAATATTTGTGGGTTCAACAATTTTATAAAGATTTGTAATAGTTTTTCAGATCTGATAAACTCTTCAACGATGATTTCCAAAAAAAACATTACAATTTAGAATATTTTTTCGGATTTTAAAAACATTTTTTCGGATTTCGTGAATATTTTGGGATTGTCCCTTATCGGCTTCCGTTGAAAATGCGTATGGGAACTAAGATATTTAAATGAAAGATCGACTAGATTTGAGAGTCTTAACCACAAATAGAAGTATTTGGAGGAGGAAAATGGTAAAATGGTAGCTCTTCAAATATCACCCAAACTACAGAGTTTGCATGGATTGAGTAGACTGACAGACTGCCAGGAGCCCATCATGGGCTCCTGAGACTGCCCACCAAATTATAAGGGTTTGACTGGAATTTTGCAACTTTTGCAAGGCTCCC
>CM042755.1:10955227-10956263 GCA_022496165.2 Catalaphyllia jardinei
TAGGCATTTTATTAATAACATTAGCTTTTTGAAAGAAGCTTGCATGGTGTCTTATAAGAATCAAGACTACACATATTTTTAGATGATTTGGTTTTATCAACTGAGTTGATAATTTGAATTGGCCACCGTAAAGAGATTCGGAAGCTGACGTTTTGAGCGCTAGCCCTTCCTCGGAGCAAATCCATATTTTTAATATAGTTACTTTAATACAGCTTGAGAATTGTATATTTAGATAGCTTTTACCTAATTTTTACATGATTCGTAACATAGTTTGTCAGTAGGTCCACATCAGCCTCTCGCTGCCTCTAGTCTAGCCTACTATACCAAATAAAGTATGTATGTATGTATTTCTTCAGAGAAGTTCAGGTTTCACGAGTAATCATCGTTTTATTGCTACAGAACTGTTTTGTATGGTACAAGGACCACACTCATCAGGCAATTTTAACAATTGAACTGTTGGAATTGGAAAGCTGGCAGTTAAATACGAAAATTTGAATGGTTGCTATAGTAGATGCGTTACATTCAGGCTATTTGAAACTATTCAAAGAGTTGCTAGGTAACAAAAATACAATATAAGAGGGATTATATGTCGTTATTTTGAGTTATGTTACTCTTAAGTTTCGAAGTACATATCGGTTTCTGTGGGGGCATGAACTTGCTAATTCGTTTCTTCTGTTGAGGCTACACAGTTCTTTCTTACAGATAATTATGAACTTTTCATTCAGACAGAGACTACATTTTTTGGTAATGTTGTTGTAGGGCTTGCAGACTGCAATACCATTGTCACGGTACAGGCCAACATCATCTTTGAATTTGGATGCGATCAAGTTGGTCTGTACCATGACGGTGGTCTTGCAGTCTACAAAGCTACCCCAAAAGAAATTGAAAAAGCCAAGAAAGAAGTTATCAAGGTATTTAAAGCAAATGGCCTAAAGATCACAATCGATGCCAACAAAAAAATCGTTCACTTTCTTGATGTAACCTTCGAATGTCACAAACAGTTAAAAATAACTTTCCATTAGAACAACTTTTTAAC
>CM042755.1:10956663-10996959 GCA_022496165.2 Catalaphyllia jardinei
TGTCCCTTATCTGCAATCTTTTTTGGACAATGTCTCCCAAATCTTTCGATTTTGCTATTACTCTCCTAAAAAAAGGAGAGAACTTCATGTTTTTGCTGACATCTTTGAGGAACAGGCTGCCTACTACAGTAGTGGCTCTCAGAAAACCAGATGGGTAGCCAGTCGACACAGAGCTTTGTTGGCCTTAGAGAAAAACTTTGCTATTACAGTAAAGCACCTTGAACATGTGGGTACAGGGACTGGTGAGGATGCAGCAAAGGCTAGAGGCACGGTGAAAGCAATCAAGGCTGAAAAGTTTGTAAGATTTTTATACTTTCTCCTTGATGTTACTAAAATTCTGAGAGAATTAAGTCTACAGTTTCAAAGTGATGACCTGTTCATTACTGAAGTCAGCACCAAGTTGGAGACAGCTCTAACAAAACTGGAAGGCCTCAAGGATTCTGATCCATTGCCCATAACAGCTACTTTCCAAGCCAAGTTCCAGTCAAACTATAATTCTGAGAGTGGCCTCTCTCAAATGTGGAAAAGACAGTAATCTTGATGTTGTACTGAACAAGGGAAATGTGATGGGGATGCAACAAACATTTTCTAACTTTCTAACTGATGCCGTTTCCTACATTGAGAAGATATTTTCCAGCCTGTCTAAACCTCCAATGAATTACTTTGAAGTATTTGATCCTACCAATGTGCCAGGGGAGAGAAAGCTGAGAGCCAGTTTTGGCAATGACAAAGTAGTTGCATCAACGGATCACTTTAGTAACTTGTTGTCTGATGATGAAAAGGAAGGTGCTGTTTTTCAGTGGCAGGAGTTGAAGATTTACCTCTTCAGTCACCAAGCAATGAAACCCCTTGATATCTATGCCAACTTATTGTTGTCTAGGCCAGATAGCTTGAAGCATATTCTTGTCTTAGTTGAACTCATGCTTAGCCTCTCCCCTTCCACTGCCAAATGTGAGAGGTGCTTCTCGGCTATGAACAGAATAAAAACGAATTTGAAGACTCGAATGGAGTAGAGAACCTTGTCAGATCTGCTGAGGATCAAAGGAATGGACTGTGAAATAAACGACTTTGACCCTAACCCAGCAATTGAAGCGTGGCTTCTTGGTGCCAAGACAAAAAGGCATGCGATGAAAAGAGGCCATGAGGCAGCAGTGGTTGTCCCCATAGATGGCCCATCTGTCAGTGAGCCCTTCAAAACTCCTCCTCTCTTACCTCCTTTGCCTGAGTTACCTCAAATAGACAGCAGCTCTGACAGCGATTCAGAGTAGTGACTTACATATTAAAAGACTCAAGAAACAACACTGTAAATAAGTATACCATTACTTTTATGCATTATGAGTACTTTATTGACACTTCACGTGTAGTTGTAGTTGTAGTTCCTTGGTAGAAAGGTTTATTCTTCTAGTTCATATCCATTATCATGCATCAGAGCTTGGATTTTACTCTACATCCAAGGACAACTAGACTTGGGGTTTGGACAAGTAAAACCAGAACCTCACTTGTCCATTGGACAAGTGGATTTCAAAATTTTTTTCTTACCCTGAAAATAGGTTAAAATGTTGACTTCACGTTAAGGCCTGGTGGCAAAGCTCATGCCGATTTGAAATAAAATCAACGCAACCTGGATCACAGATCTCTGTTTAAATCGATCGCGTCTTGTTGGCCATTATTATGTTGAAATAAAAAAAGGAAAAACCAAGCTCTGAAATTAGTTTAAGTGTAAGTTAATAAAATTTTGCCCGTCTCTTGTCTTGTCTTGTCTTGTCTTGTCCTTCAGAACGTGATCGCAATGCATGCCAGGAAGGTTCTTTTACACCTCGTGTGTGGGTAAACATGGCCGACGATACAAGACAAATTTTATAAGTCTAAAAGCAGTTCTCACTTTCCAAACTTTGATGCTAGCAATGCTTGGCAAATGGGCCACAACTCATGACAAGGTCTTTTTCTTGAGCAAGAACTGCTCTTGGACTTTCCTGCCTGGACCGACCTGACTTCAAACGCTGATAAGTGGCTTATCAGTTGCATTGGAAGTTACAGAACACATTTTGCTTCTTTAAAACGTGTTGGTGACTTACAGGTTTATCAAGGCTTTATGATGCCTCTCAACCACCAGGCAGGCTACAAGGTACTTAAAAACAATGCTTAAGATATTAGTCGAAAGAGCTGTAATGCATCACTTCTCTTTGCTTTGACGCTAGATCGAAATTCACGTATTGTGTTTCGCGTCACAATAACCTCTAAAAACTCTCCCCATTTCCAGCTTCATTCGGAATTTTTTTTTAAATAGATATCTTGATTTTTGAAAGAAGTAAAGAAACAGAACGAAAACAAATTTGAGCGACCTCGTATCGAGCCGGTGTCACGGCAAAACAAATTTGAATCTGGCCCGTCTAGCCAGCGTCTTATCTACTTGTGCTAACGAAGCAATAGTAAGAGATGAAGGTATTATAGTGACTTCATCCTTCAGCGAAACAAAAGGTTTCTTTTGTTTTTCGTTTAACAATAGGTCTCCAAAAGATGCTGCTTGGAAAACTGAGGGTTGTTTGCGTACGTTATTTGTCCGAAAAGGAAGAGCAAACCAGCGAAAAGAATACAGGGTGTTGTTTTTCTGTTCAATTGAAAAAGCCATGCAAAATTTCAGGCGCTTTTGCAGAAAAAAGAAAAAAACCTAAGATCGTCACTTAGCATGGTTTTGCACTTAGCCCTTCAATTATAAGGTCGAAGTTTTTCAGATAGTTTTGATCCGATACTTCACGGATCGAGAGTGCTAAAATCGATGGTTGCTAGCCTGTGGCTTTACGTAAACTAATGGTCACATGCCCGTCTTGAAATGTTCTACAGTTCTTTGACTGACTTCTTCTGGTACCAAACTGAAAATGATATGTTTTAAACTAAATAATTCATGGTCAAACAAAATGTTTTGTCTGTGTAAAACTTAAAAAAGTGTATGTCATGAAAATGCAATGTTTACTTCGATGTAAGATAAGCACATTCGCTCAGTTGCTGTGATTCGAATTTACATGTCATCGTGTCAACACTGGTTCGTATTTCATTTTCGTGACTTCAAATGACACAAGTTCAAATGTGGAATAAAACGGTAATCTTTAGGAGTCAGGTTTTTTCATTTAAAGTCAAAGTTGTTCAGATAGTTTTGACCTGATATTTCACATATCGACAACGCATACTAATGGTCGCTAGCTAGTGGCTTCACCGTACGCAAACTAGTGTTTAATTTGCAGCTCGTCTTGAAATGTTTTGCAATTCAAGAACTGACGTTATCCAAACTCAAAATGATTTGTTTAATCCTAAATAATGGTCAAACAAAATGTTTTGTCTATGTAGATCTAAAAATCGTGTATTTTGTGAAAAAAGGAATGCTAACTTCGGCGTAAGATATACACTACCGCTGTTGCCGTGAGCTACAATTTGCACGTGATCGTGTCAACACTGGTTCGTATCAGTTTTCACGACTTCAAGCGACACAAGTTCAAATGCGTCCTTTGTTTGCGTGCCATCTGCCGAACGTGTAATTAGGAAACTAGGGGGTTTTCCTGGAACTGTTTACAGAAGATCTTAAAAAAAAGGACCGGGCTGAACTACATAAAGCAAAAGCATTTGTAAATCTAGTGCTGACCGTGTTTTAAACTGTTACAGTTTACCAAACTCTGACTGTTTGTTTTTCGAAACTGTAAATCAGAAAATCACTTGACCAAAACTTCTTAAATAAACATGTCAAACGCTACTTAAACATGAATCTCAAGTTTCATCAAAACAATTTTATCTCGGCTTATTTCTCTGTTAGTTTTCTTTCTGACTGCTTTCTCCTAGCGAAAACTGGCGACAATTATAACCAACGAAAAATTGTTCCATCAACGCCGCTGCCGGCGGTGTGGAGTCGGCAAAAAATATAGATTTCAAAGCATTAGACGGAGCGTTAAAAAAAACACTGGTGGTTTCCCGGTCGCAGAACACTTTAACTCTCCCAGTCATAGTCTATCAGACATTGCAGTAAGAGGCCTAAGAAGGTGTTCTGGTGCCAGTTTCAGGTGAAAGCAGTTAGAAATGGAACTCATTTTTAGGCTTGGCACAATGCAACCAGAGGGCCTGAATAATGTTTTCCATTTCATATAAACAGCGCGCGTGTCTATTTTCCGCACACCTCGTTTTCCCCATTATTTTCAAATTAACAGTTGCGCGAATTTAACGGTTTACACACCGAAGAAGGGCTATGCCCGAAACATTTGTCATATTTCACATTTTGACACTTTTGCACATTTCTATGCCATCAATAATTTTTATTTTCTTTTGAATATATATGTTTTACTAAGTGTCATGCATCACCCAAGGATTACAAATACTTTCGTACTTGTTGTTCCACTACATTAACTCACACCTTAGCTTATCCCTGTGTTCTGAGTAGCCACCTTTAGCTATGATCACGGACACAAAAAAAGTCATTATTATTATTTTGATTAATTTATGATTATTATATGATAAAATTAAGAGAACCTGTGGTTTTGTTTTTAAGGAAAGAAGTGATGAAGGGGTCAATGGTGATGGAATTTCGGAGGAAGAAGAGAGACAAAGTAAATTTCTTGCTGAGGTATACTTTGCCAATTTATTTTCATTAGTTTGTAGATGAATTTAATATTTTGACTCTTGTTAAATGAAAATTCACTTTTACAATTGAGATGATAGTTGATCTTGAGCTGAATAAATACATGTAAACTATTGGTGGAAAAATTATTTATCCCTTTTGCAAGTTTTCACTGGAAAGTTAAGTTTAATATTAGTAGTTGCCATTGTTCATGTTATTGCAACAATGGGTGTAGAAGAAACCTGACACCCCTTCTGGAACCCCATTTTCCCATAAAAATAAAAATTAATAAATTAAAGCTGTGCACAGTATGTGTGTTATGTACAGCGACCATTTCTTTCCCACTTTAGTTTCCTTTGATTCAGCATTCAGCTCAAATGAAGATGTTCCCCTTCATGCAGCACAGTTCCAAGTTTTCGGTTTATTAGTATTTCTTAGAGGGATCAGAAAGTTCAAGGGGGATTGGAAACTTTTTGGGGATCAGCTACTTGCACAATTTCTGCAAAACTTGTCATTTTCAAGTAGCCTGGACTCCCAACATTTTGTTTTTTGCCATCTTGGTTTTTTCCCTGACCAGTACCAACAACTTCATAGACAGTTCCGGTCACAGTTACGGTCACCTCAGACTGCAGACTGCGGACTACAGACAACAGACTGGGTATAAAACAAGGACTGAAGTATAAAATGTGGACAAAGAATTATGAATTGGGTATAAATGATAATTTGGACAAGAAAAAAAAATTCCTCAAACTTTGTCAGGTGAATAGTCTGGTTTTATAAGTGATTCACAAAAATATAACTTTCAGTTCAATTCGATTCATATTTAGCGCTAGAACCACCATCTTTGTTTTGCCCCTCTGAGCGGGCTTTTAGCAATTTGCTACACAAATAAAACGTTATATATCCGGGTACAAACCCTTTATTTGAGACAAGAAAAAATAATGTTCCTTATTATGTTGGGAGGCTCTCTGGCAATTTGACCAATATCTGAGTTTTTACAAAATTTTAACCCAGTGAATCCTGTGCCACCCGTAACCGGCTGTGACGAGCCTTGGCCTTTCTTCCACTTCAGACATAATCACTTTTGACTGAAATTGGCATCATCTATACTCAACTTTTGCGGAAGGAAAAGATCGTTCCATTGATGCCCGGTTCAGAGTGATCGGCGTAATGGAGCCTGAGATATCACAGGCGTCCCAAACGCACGATTTGAGGAATTGATCAAGTACACTGTAGTAATGATTCATTTGTTATGCACGCATATTGAGTGGGACGTGACTGCCTTAAGTGTGCGGTGTTGTATTACACATTGGGCCATTGAGAATTTGAGTGCTCTACAAGGCATTGTATGGAATTTAAAATAATGAAGGATAAAATTGCTCAATGAATTAAAATGTTTTTTTAAAAATAAAATTAAGTAAATAAACCTGCCTTGCCTGATTTCTGTTGTCCATTTGGCCTATTTTGTCGTTTTTTTTGCGGGGGTTTTCAGGTGTTTGTCATAGCTTTCTATAGACAAAGTCAATGCTGGACACTGCTGTTTTGAAAGACCTGAACCCGAGGCCATTTTTTTGCTGAAATTTGAATCCACTGCTTGATTTTTCCCTCCAATACAAAGAAGGATAGTCCACTGGTCCCCTTTTCCAGTCGGCTAGGAAAGATCTTAAAACTTTCTGCTCCAATTCAAACGATTTTTGCTTCACTGCTGGAGGTTTGAACTTTCCGGCACACCGTGTGACCATCCAAGGAACTACGGCACAGCTTGAAATCAACATTAGCAACCGCTCCTTTGTGACAAGTCCGACTTACCAGACGGGTGCACAGTGAAAAAATTTCCATTAAAATACAACTCTCTCCCACTACCCCATCCTTGGACCTCTCCTTCCTGCCAAGGATTTTTCTGTCAAGGGAACTTGGAATATTTTCTTTGAACGATTCACTGTGATTTATAATGTCGCTTGAGGTATAGTTAGTGAATTTTCTGAAAACTCGTAATGAGCGAGAACCCTACAGAGATTAAAAATGTACATCTACTTAGTTTTTAGATGCACAGTTTTCTCGACGTAGACACCAATGGTAAAAGCCCTTAAATTCGATTGTGTTTAATTGAAATTTTGCTGAGTTTCTCAGGACCGCAACGATGTCACAGTCAAAACAGGTCAAGCCTTCCTCTCAAGATTGGATTAATGAGTTTATTATTGCAAATTTGATTTCAGTAATCATTTCAATAATCTGTTCGTGGGATGGATAATGGAAACTTCAAATCAAGCCTCAGTTTAAAACTTGAATTTCATTTGGAATATTGCTGGCTTCTGGTGCCAGGCCAGCGTGAGAATTTCACGGGTTTTCTGATTTGCATAATCTGTCACAATCTGTCAAGCAATGGTCATTTCAGTTCACTCTAGCAACATGACCTTTCTGTAATCTTATAAGTATCCTTAAACTTGAGACAATTTATATTTTTGAATTCTAAAGATTGGACAGAGAAATGAATTTAAAAGGAAAGGCAAATGATGCTTGTTAGCGGCCTTGGCAGATTATGCAATTTGGTACACCTGTCAAATTCTCATGCCAGCCTGGCACTAGAAGTAAGCAATAAGCCAATCAAAATTCCAGTTTTGAACTCGGGCTTGATTTGAATTTTGCATCATTCATCCAACAACCACATTATTGAAACGATTCCTGAAATCAAATTTGCAATAATAAAATTAATAATCCACTCTTGAGAGGAAAGCTCGACCTGTTTTGACTGTAACAGCCTACAACATTTCAAAATTCATGTGAAACGATGTAAAGAAGTGACATTTACTTACCAATGAAAATTTCCACTGTTGCGAATATCCAGCACAGTTACTTGCTTTGGGCTTCTTGGCACTAAGGGAAACTTCGTTCTGATCAGAATGATTGGCTAATCTCTTCAGTTTTGAAAACATAATAACATGCCTAAAGAATCTGTTTTCATCTGTCATGCCATTAGTTTTACATTACAATGAGACATCAACATGCTCCTGTGGAGTCGTTGGGAGAGGGTTGTATTTTAACGGAAATGTTTGACTGTGCACCCGTCTGGTAAGTCACATTTGTCATGAAGCAGCAGTCGCTAATGTTGATTTCAAGCTGTGCCATAGTTTCGCTGGATGGTCACATGGTGCGCCGGAAAGTTGAAACCTCCAGCAGTGAGGCAAAAATAGTTTGAATTGGAGCAGAAAGTTAAGATTTTTCCAAGCCGACAGGAAAAAGGGGACCAATGGACTATCCTTCTTTGCGTTGGAGGGAAAAATCAAGCAATGGATTCGAATTTCGGCGAAAAAAACGGCCTCGCAGTTCAGGTCTTAAGAAACAGCAGTGCCTTGACTTTGTCTATAGAAAGCTATGACAAACACCCCAAAAACAACAATGTTGATACTGTTTTCTCTGGAGTTGCGTGACATCACGCAGGACACTAAATACATATTAATGGCTTTGACCCATGTGACCCGGTGTGTGTGGACTGGGATAGAGTTTTGACTAGGTTGTCGATTGGGAACAACAGTTTTGTAATCGGTAGTTTTCTGGAAATACAGTCATTAAAATCGTTGAGTTAAATCAAGTTGATAGTGGAATCAACATTTTGGTCCCCCGAGCCGGATTATTCGCTTTGGTGAAGATTGTAGATGTCTTTGGAGTCCACATTTTTTGGACTAGCAAGAGTGAAGTTTTGCTGCGTTTGGCACATCGAAAAGCAAATAAGCTTATTTGTGTTATCGGAAGAATGGAGGATCTAGAGAAGCTGAAAAAGGATAAACGGTCGCTGAAATCAACTGAAGTCTAACCAAGCATTTGAACGAGTTAGCTGTGGAATTATTGCTGGAAGCGCCGGAGAAAGAAAGAATTACGGAGAGGTTGCACGACATCGAAAAGAGACGGGACGAATTGCTGGAACTATTGGATAATCTTCAAGCCTTCTATAAAGAAAAGAGCGAAACAGTGAATGCAGCCTCAATTGAGGAAGAAGCAGATGGTATAGTGGATCCTGTCGATAGCGAAACAAGTGGAGCTTGGTTGTTTTTGGCAAAAGGAGCAGCCAAAACCAGTGATGGAAATTCTAACGCCGAGAAAAAGAGTGGGAAATTGGAGAGCACATGTGCGAAGGATGGTCATGTGGTCGACCCAAACAAACAACTCGAGCAAATTCGAATTCCTAAGTTTTCGGGTGATAAGATGAAATATTCGACTTGGTTGGCCAGGTTTTCAAGCTGTGTTGATGAAACTTTGTTATCACCACAATTTAAAATGTTGCGGCTGGAAAGTTGCTTGGAAGGCAAAGTGGCCGAGACGGTGAGAGGATTAGGTTATTGCTTACGAAGCAGCAAAAGCAAGATTGAATTGAAAGTATGGAGGAAATCGGCGACAGGTTCAGACGCATATTGATGAGCTAAGAAAGCTGAATCCTATCAATGCAGAGAACCCTTGAGAGTTGGAAAAATTTGCAGACCTAGTGGAAAGGACAGTAACTGTTGTTACCTTAAGGAAAACAAACAGAACTCTGATCTTGAAGGGGGAACTTTATATGCTATTGTGCTGGAGAAAATTCCCCAATCTCTGCTCAGCCAGTACTGCAGATGGATTAGGAAAAGGGAAAACTGGAATCTCTTGAAGAACTATGACAATGGGTCGCTGAAGAAGCCGAATACCAGGTTCAGGCATTGAAGGTAAAGCATGGAGTATCTAGTACAGGAGGAAGGCATGTTAAGGGGCCTCCTTGGGGGACAAGTGTGACCGACCTTGCTTAGGAAAAGAACACCTGAGTGAGGCATTTCATTGGAGCAGAGAGTGTGGAATTGATGGGTGTAAGGAGCATCACCACTGCATACTTCATCAGGAGAAAAGCCCTACCAATGGCATGGAGGGGAAGCCTGATACATCTTATGTTGATGAAAATAAGTCCAGTACGTATGAAACTGTAAAGGAACGTGAACAGTGAAGAATCGCCCTTCGCACTGTTCCAGTTATTCTGAAACATGGGGCCAAGCGGTTGCAAGTTAATTGCTTCTTAGAGGAAGGAAGTGATACGACTTAAGTCAACGAAGATGTGGTGGAAGAATTAGGTTTGGAAGGTAGGAAAGAGAAAGTAACTATTAATGTTGCAAATGATCAGAAAGTAGATCTCATGTGTCGCCACTATGGAAATTGGATTGGAGAGTTTGGATGGTCGAGTAGACACTGTTATTGTAGCAAAGACATCAAACAGTATCTGTGGAGGCATGAAACCTACCAACTGGCTTCAAATAAGAGATCAGTGGGAGGATTTAAGGAACATTCCTTTCCCAAAGCTTGGAAAGAGAAGTAAAGTTGACATCCTCATTGGCTCAGATTACTACAATCTGCTATTTCCCATGAAGGAAGTTCGTGGAGGTGATGGTGAGCCTAGTGCCAGACTTTGTCCACTAAGGTGGACAGCTATTGGTACCATTGATGTGTATGGGCGGTATGGGGCGTGTAACACAGGATTCCTTCACACCTATCGGATTCAGAGGTTGGACAGTAATGACGGGGAACTTAACAATTTGATGAAACAATTTTGGAGCCTGGAGGCTATTGGCATTACCCCTCAAGAGACAGACAACTGACTCCAAATGAGAGCCTAGCCGTCAACAAAGTCAACGAAACCTTAAGATTCACTGGAGAGAGATATGAAGTTGCCGTGCCTTGGAAACATGATGGACCACATTTGCCATCAAACCGGCAGATGGCGGAAAGACGCCTTTGGTCAGTTGAAAAGAAATTGAAGCAGGGTGAGAGCCTTGCACAGGCATGCCAGTCAGTGATCGATGACTACAAAAGCAAAGGATACATCCGAGAAGTTCCTGAAGATGAGCCTAAACCTTCATCAGAATGGTTTCTTCTACACTTCCTGGTGGTTTGCCCTGAGAAGGCTACAACCAAAGTTTGGATCGTATTTGATGGCTTGGCTCAGCAAAACGGAAACAGTTTGAACAGTGAATCGCTACCAGGTCCTAAGTTGCAAAGTGACATTGTGGACATTTTAGTAAAGTTCAGAAAGGAATCATTTGCCTTAGTTGGTGATGTGACTCAAATGTACCATCAGCTAATTCTCAGACCAGTTGACAGGCCACTGCACAGATTTCTGTATAGGAACTTGAGCTGTGATGATTCACCCAGGGTGTACGAATTTCAAAGGTTTATTTTTAGAGGATGTTATTGCCCATTTTCTGTTTAATTCATTTGGCAAAAACACGCAGAAACTAATATGGATACGTACCCATTGGCAGCTAAAGCAATCTTGGAACACTGTTATGCCTCATGGCTTCAGCACCGACAGTTGATGAAGCTAAAGAAACACCAGGTGACCAGGCTGGTTTCCACATTCGAAAGTGGGTGTCTAACAATGTTGATGTGATTGCTGACATCAAAAAAGAAGACCAAGCTTCTGAGATAGACTTGGAGAAGAGAGAGTTGCCAACAACCAAGACCTTAGGTGCCCTGTGGATCCCTACAGATGACTAATTCTTCTTTCAGCACTCCTTGCAGTTGGATGGATTTGAATTCACCAAAAGAAATGTTTTAAAGAAAACAGCTACAGTGTACGACCCGTTAGGTTTCCTGTCGCCTTACATAGTGAGATCGAAGTTGTTGATGCAGAAAGCATGGCTAGAAGCAGGAACATGGGACGATTTGTTGCCAGAACACCATCAGCAAGAATGGATTAAGTGGTTTCAAGAGCTGAATGACCTTGAACTAGTGAAAATCCCAAGTTGTTTGAAAGATCCTGTGGCTAAGGCGGTGGAATTAAGCATTCATACATTCACTGATGCATCGGAGAGTGCATACGCAGCTGCAATCTATGCACGTCATGTGTATGAGAGTAGCGATTTTACTGTTCAGTTGATTGCATCAAAGTCCAGGCTTGCACCATTGAAAGCTATTAGTAACCCCAGATTGGTGCGCTCATCTGTACACGACTAACAATGCAAGTTTGCACAGCTCTCAAGATATCTTCACACAAAGTAGCATACTGGGTGGATAGTGTAAACGTGGGTTACTGGATCCGAGGTGAAAGCAGAGGATACAAGCCGTTCATAGCTCATTGTGTGGGCAAGATCCATGATCGCTCAGTTCCCAGTCAGTGGTGCTATGTACCCACTAGTGTAAACCCAGCGGACCATTGAACGAGAGGGTTGACAGTAGAAGAATTAGCAAACACAAGTCAATGGTGGAATGGACCTGAGTTCCTGAAGAGGTCAGAAGACAAATGGCCAGAGTACAAGTTTGATGTGCCAGCGGCTGAAGGGAGTCTTGAGTTAAAAAGAGGAAAAGAAGTTTCAGGAAAGAAGACTTGCAGCTATGAAATCACTACGGGAGGTGAAAAGAATGCTGACGGCAACAATGCCAGAGAGGAAGGAGTTTGGCGGCTGAATCACTCAAGGTATTCAAAGTGGTATCGGGCTAAACCAAAAGGAGAACTGGAACTTGGCTTGTCTCTAGTAAGAGTGAAAGCCTGGGTGCACCGATTCACTGCAAACTGTCGGAGACCAGCCAATCAAAGGCTGCAGGGCGAACTTACGCTGCTGGAGCTTGAAGATGCTGAAGAAGCTATTATTAGGGAGGTGCAGACTGAAGAGTATGCTGCAGAGATGGATGCGCTGAGAAGAAACAAGCAAATCCCTGGGCAAAGTACATTGGCACCGTTAAATCCGGTATTAGTTAATGGAATCTTCCGTATGAAGTTAAGTGTCCAATCATTTTGCCAACGAGGGATCAAGTCACAGGCCTGATTGTCAAGTACTACCATGAATCAGAAGGTCATCAGATGGGGTCTAACCCATTGACTCCCGTGCGCCCGTAACCGCCCATGCTAAAACCCACCCCCAATTTCCTGTGCTGCCTGTCACCGCCCGAAAAAAAAGGACATGGGACCATTGCCTTTCCTACCCTCCCTGAAGACTTTTTGGTTCTCCTATTCTATTGTTGTTAAGGACAAATAAACCAATTAGAATTGACTTTCTGAGCATATTTTTAGAGAACTTTAGGGGTCCTAGATGGTTTTTCGTCTTAAAATCATGCGCTCGATAATGGCAGTAATCTTGGCTCGTTGTGGGCCAAGTCTACAAACTTCCAGGGTCTTGTTTTCATTCCTAAAATGGAGAAATTAGTTCTTTGGCACTGAAAACGGAAAGAAAAAACATAAATCGATGTTTAGGTGGTCTCAGAATGGAAGATCAATGTGTACAGAGTTCTCAAACCTTTCTGGTGAGGAATTTTTCCTTCCTTCAACCGCCATGACAACATGACAATCGGTGCGCTTTCAAGTGAGTTTTGAATACAGATCGCGGATTTAAAGCAGCTTCCCGGACTTTAGAAAACAAAAATGGTAATGTACAATATTACTCCAAAGTTGAATTCAACTTTTAGCTTGCCTTTATTGGTTGCCTTTATTGGGGATTTTAACTTTTGAAAGTGAACAGTATTTTTGCACGCTCGATTTCTGCATATTTAATTTACGGCAATCCGCATGGTTTGTTTGTTTAGTTTATTCACTTCGCTCAAATATATTTTTTTGAGTCTTATTCAGCTACTACAGAACTCCTGAGAAAAGAACTAAGTCAGGCACTAAATAAACACAGTTGAAATACGATTTATCTCAAAATAATTGGCCTTTTTTGGCGTCTTTTTGATGTACAACTTTCATTTTTCTTGCGCTGCGCTGTATTATTTCATCACACGGCGAAGAAATTATCTGATTTCTTCTTTTTAAATTGGTTTTTACATTGTGTCTTTTGCCTTCAATTTCTGGTGTTTTCTCAAATGTTTTCAGTGATAATAAAAGAATGGAAATTCTGTGGTATCCGGTCTCGTTTTGTCCTCTGAAGTAAAAAATTAACTCATTTTTGCGTATTCAATTTTCTCGGCTTTTGTCTCGTGGCAAAGAAAAAATATAACTTCTTGTTTTCTTAGGAATTCTACACATCAAATTGAGTTCTTTTTGTTGATATTTTTCCATATTTTGGCCCTTCAAATATTAAACTTTAAATAAACGAAGTCTTGAAACCTGATCTTGTGTCTGTGGTTACTGCGCATGTGGTTTATTTTTAGCGCTCGTGCTGGCTCTGGAATGTCTAAATTTCGCCTGGGAATTTAGGGGTAGGTCACATGCAATTTCATTTGGGAGTCAATGGGCTAACTACACAATCAATCACCCAGATGCGAGATATTTTGTGGTCCATGCACGCGAACAGGTTAAAAGTGTCACGAGAGAGTGCTTGAAGTGTGCGAAGCAATTTCGATCAAGACCAGTTTGTCAACAAATGGCACTGTTACCAAGAATCAGACTACAGCAGTCATCTAAACCATTCATCAATTGTGCAGTTGACTTTGGAGGTCTTGACTAAGTAAGGGCGGGACAGAGTACGAGCAAAGCGCTACTTGTGTTTATTCCTCTGTTTACAGACACACTGTTGCCATCTGGAGTTGGCATCGCCCTTGGACACTGATGCGTTCCTAAATGCTTTCATCCGGATGACGGCGAGGAGGGGTTGGCCTAAGCAGATACTGAGTGATAATTAGACAAACTTTGTAAGCTTGTCAAGGGAAATAAAGGAATTAGTCTCAGCAATTGACCAAGACAAGGTACCACGGATGACCTCCAACAAGGGTGTAACGTGGAATTGGAACCCGCCAGCTGGGAGGCGACTTTCTGCCAGAGAGTGTTGACACCACACCTTTTAACCCAAGGAAGCGTTAGCGAAGAGTGCAGGAGCTTACAAGACATGTTTGGCAACGGTGTGGATGCGAGAGTATTTGCCGCATATTGGATCAAGACCAAAGTGGTTCTTTCCTGCAGATAACATTCAGGTTGGAGATGTGGTTGTAGTTATCGACCCTATTGCTGCCAGACGGGAATGGAAAGTAGGACGCATTGAACAGACCTATCTGAGTCCTGATGGACTAGTGCAAGTGGTGGATGTTCGAGTGAAGGATAAGGTCCTAAAGTGACCGATGACCAGAATCTCTCCACTTGAGATTCAAGACATTTAAGTCGTGACTAAAGACGAGTTTAGAACAGTTAAATGTAATGTGCGAATTACAGATCTCCCTGCAATTCGGGAGGGGAAGAATGTTGATACTGTTTTCTCTGGAGTTGCGTGACATCACGCAGGACACTAAATATGTAATGACTTTGGCCCATGCGACCCTGTGTGTGTGGACTGGGATAGAGTTTTGACTAGGTTGTCGATTGAGGACAACAGTTTTGTAATCAGTATTTTCTGGAAATACAGTCATTAAAATCGTTGAGTTAAATCCAGTTGATAGTAGAATCAACAAACGAAATAGGTCTAATGGACAACAGAAATCAGGCAAGGTGAGTTCATTTACTTATTAAATTTTATTAAAAAAAGTAACATTTTATTTCATTGTGCGATTTTATCCTTCGTTATTTTAAATTCCATACAATGCCAATGTGTAACACAACACGACACACTAACGCAGTCACGTCCCACTCGATACGCATACATACAGTACGGCTCAAAAGTAAGTTACCGCCTCTCATCTCTCGTCTCGCTAGACGAGAGTCTTGTCTCGAGAATCAGTGAAGCTTATATTTTGGAATAAATTACAAGCAATTGGCTTGCGAGGGAACAATTAATTTCTCATGACGTGGTTGTTGCAATGTTTGCTTCTAGAAGTTCCCCTCTAAGACAGCGCAAAGAGGTCTTAAATTGAAACTTGCTTCGCTAGATTCAACACTGTCATTACCAGTGAAGAACTTTAATGGAATTGGAGTTGTGAGTAGTATGTGAACGTTAGCGAACTCTTGTGTAACATTATTGCGTTGCACCGGTCGGTGAAATGGTCTACACGTAGTTTTAGGCTTTTATATAAAAGGAAAAAAATATTTTATAGTTAATGAACGTCAGGCCAGTAAAACTATTGCTTCCGCAGTCCTGCAGTCCCGAAGTCGAATAATAATGAAAGTAAGACGAATGAAACTGTTGCTCCCGCAGTCCCGCAATCTCGTAGTGGGAAAAAAAGAATATTGAATGGTCATAGAACTTGTGCTCCCGCAGTTTCGCAGTCCCGCAGTCCCGCACTCCCGTGGTGGAAAAAAAAAAGAATATTAAATGGTTTTAGAACTATTGCTCCCGCAGTCCTGCACTCCTGCAGTGGAATGAAGTGAATATTAAAACTCCAGGTTTCGGCTCATGGATTATAGAAGGAGGTCTTTTTATGTGAAGCGCGCTTGTTTCAGCTGGTGGATTTTAGAATGAATTATATTCATGTGTAGCACGTTTGTTTCGTCGATACATAAAGTATTTATCTTTTGTGTCCATATGCAATTATTTATTGACTGCAGGACTACGGGAGCAGGCATTTAATGTGACGCAATTGTGGCTGAAGTTTAGCCGAAAAGTCATTACGGTGACTACTAATAAGATTAGTTTTTCTCGAAAATGCTTACCAGAAATAAGAAAAAACTTATTTTTTGGCTCCAAAATGGGGGGTCGACTTATACACAGGATGGACTTATACATGGGTAAATACGGTAATTACCTTTCACGCTAAAATGTGTTTTATTCGAACAGAATTCCATTTAGAAGTATTTGAAAACCATTTGAAGGAAATTTGCATTTGTTCAAACAACCTGGATCATCCGTTCAAAAAAGGGAAAAACACCTCAAACTGTTCAAATGACTTGCTCTTTCATTTGTTAAAAACATTTAACCATTCAAATGACATGCTCAACGACTTGAGTGAACTGTTGAACGGCTTTAATTATCTGTTCGGGAAAAAAATATCAAGGCATACAAGCGGTTGTCTTTACCTACTCTTGAACTCGTGTTTATGTCACCTACTGAAAAAAGCCCTCTGCTAGCTGAGCTAAACATACGGTAATCAAGGAAACTTGAAAGTCGCCTACAGAAGCAAACTTCTTTTAGAAATTCTATCCTGTGTACAATGCGGTTGTTGTTTTTTTTTACCTTAAACAGAAAAAGCCATTTCAAACAAGCTCATATTTCACTCCGCTACCACACTGCGGGTCTGGGACTCCGGGACACATGGTAATAATAATTTGTAAACAGTGAAATTTCCTCCATGTTACCGAAAAAGAAAACAAAGCAAACCCAGTATCTAATTCAGAAACAAGCGACGAAAATGTACTGTTGCTAAACTGTTGTTGTTAAAGGCCTTATCTCTGTCTTAATCTTGTAAAGTTATTTTGAGACATTCTTGATTCACACATTGGGAGCGTTTATATTTATACTATCAATCGAATGACTGAAATACAATTCGCTGTCAGAATGCTGCCGTTGAGTAAGCGACGCTTCTCCTTATGTCATCTTTCCTTTTAAAAATCTCAGTGGGAACAAAGTAATGAGTAATTTGGAACCATTTGCTGGCTTATGAGGTCGAAATTTAATATCCAGAAACAAGCTTTATTTTCGTGCCGGGCCCCACGCGTGAATAAATTATTGACTCGTTTATGCTGTCTGCTCTGGTTTTTGTTTTGTTCTCTTTTGTAGCTGTCAGAGGTCATTTTTTCGCCTAAATCACCTCTGAAAAGTTCGAAAAAGATGTTCCCATTCAGCGCCCTTCCTAAGTCAACTCAGATACGAAAGATCAATTCTAATTTCTTCATGTTTTGTTCGATTTTGCTGAAATTTTAGCATGATAAAGCTGGATTGATAAGGATGCTGATTTGTGGTAGTTGTTAACGCAAGAGAGATATTTTGCTTCAAAGACAGAGTTTTGAAGATAGCTTGTGTAATGCGTGGGTTCGGTGTGACTTCGTAATCTGAGCTTTATGTTTACCTGGAAGAAAATCAATAGCCGGAAAAGTCATAATTATTCTTGGCCTTTCAAACGAATATAAATCTATATATGTTCCGCAATGAATTTTTAGTGAGAAAACATGATTTTTGACGAGCGGTGTTCTTTTTTTTCAAACAAACAACAGAAACATGACAAGTGTTCGTGAAATGTAACAGCTTCTGCAAATGCTTTAAAGGATAGCTCGAGCAGGTCGAACAGCCGATGTGGAATTACCGTACTATCTCGAACGTATAGCTTGAGCCGTTCGAGTGGCTGATGAGTTTCTCAAACGGAAAGCTTGAGCCGTTCGAACGGCTGATGATTTATTTCGAACGGGGAGCTCAAGCCTTTCAAACGGCTGATGATTTTTTTCGAACGGATAGCTTGAGCCATTCGAACGGCTGATGAGTTTTCTCGAACGGATAGCTCGAGCCGTTTGAACGGATGATGGATTTTTATGAACGGATAGCTTGAGGCGTTCGAACAGCATGCCACTCCACTCGAACGGCTGATGAACGGCTTACAAACGGCTATCCGTTTAAGAACGGCTAACTGGTCGGAACGTTTTTGCGTGACAGGTCACATTTGTTTACTCTGTACTAAAGTGATTACGAAGAAAGATTTTAAACGAAAATTGACCAAAGCTTGTTTGAATCTTGAATTGATCGCTGGAAATGAATATCCAGGTTCACAAGCATTTTGTGCCGAAATTGCGCAGATAAGTTCGGAAGATTCTGGCTAGCTCAAAAGTCGAACTTTTCCCAGTTCCGGTTCGTGCAGAAGCAAACACATTTCTTCCTGACAGATATGCTTCCACTGTTTTTTTTTTCTGGTAGTCACGATATATGCAAAATATGATATCTCGTGCATGTGGCCTTCGGTTTTGAAATCGACCCCATATCGAATTTACGCGGTAACAACAAGTCAAGTTTTGTTGAGCATAGTTTGACAATTTGGTTCCCAAGGGATATCTAGGCAACCTCTGATTGGTTAAAGCGCAGTGACCCATTTTTAGGTCGCTAAAATTGGCGCCAATCAAGTAGGAAAAGTCCTTCGTCTGGCGGGTACTGAATAAACAAGACGAAGAACTTTTCAGAAAGTCTATACGGTGACCAGAAAATTTGTGTTTCTTGCCAAGCTAGGCCATAGGTGACAAGTGGAATGGGCTCTTCATATAAATGGATTAGCCGGGAAATATAGTTCGAAAACTGAGCAAATATTAATAAAACGTTGGACCAGCTCAGTCGATCGATTGAAAGTCTTGAAACAAATGATGCTTTTGAACATGATCTAGATTTGAAAGCCGTTTTAAGCAAATGTTTGAGAAGTGCAGTAAAAAAAGCACATTGTACCCATCGATCTAGATTTGAAAGGGTTTTAAGCAAATGTTTAAGAAGCACAGTAAAAAAAGCACATTGTACCCATTGATCATCGATTTTGTCCACCTGGAAAATGACACTTGCGAATGACACAAGCCAAGAACTGGTACGTACATTGTATTTGCTGTCAAACACGAAACTGTTAAATCTTTTCATCAGTGCTCTCTGCCAGGTCTACAAACCTTTCTAAATTACCGGTAAAAGGGAAGTTAGGTAATAACTTCAATATCCATGACTTTCGCTTTATGTAATTGACAAAAGAGGATGATACGATTGGTCGGCAAACTTTCATCGTACAGGTTTAAGCACTTTCCCGTAAACTTATGAACGACGTGAAGAAAGCTTAGCAGCATTTTTTGAGCAGAGTAAATTTGAAAAGCTTAAGAGTCAAATCTCAAATGAACGTGATGAACAAACAGCAGAGTTGGGCAAACGTTTTGTTTGAGAGCGCAAAGTTATGTTAGACTAATTTTTCTGCGTGCTTTTCAGTTCGCATTACAATAGGCTATTAAAGTCTTGTGAGAGATTCAAGCAGTGGCACTTGAAGTTTTTTAAGCTCTCGCGAGACGAGAGTTTCGTCCCGTGAGATGAGAGTCTCTTATCGCGAGACGAGAATCTCGTATCACGAGACGAGAATCTCGTATTGCGAGACAAGATTCTCGTCTTGCGAGAGGGTGGTAAGTTACTTTTGAGCGGTACTGTAACACATAAATCTTTAATATATGATTGATTCCTCGAATCATGAGTTTGGGACACCTGTGTAGATATGCACAAAAATGCTCAAAAAGTTGAGTTCAAAACTTGAAGAAAATTTTGCCTGCCACTACACCTGGCTGCTTCATGGTAAAGATTGCCTACTTCAATGATGCTAGTCTCCCATGCAAACATTCTTAGGCTTGTCACACGTTCCTCCCCACGTATGTCTGCTCAAAGGACCAGTCACATCCGTTTGATGGCGGTTAGCCATCACAGCTTCGCTTCCTATTTGTGGAAAGCTGGACTTTACCCCACCAGACTTTAACCCAACTCTTCAACACAACGAATTTGGGCCGCAAAATGCACAACATTCTCACATTATGTACGAGTTGCACCAGCAACTGCAGACGTACAGGCATGGTATGGTCTTGCCTGAACTAAGTCAAACAATGGGATATACAACATACAAAATAGTCAACTAACTAGCATGTAAACAGCTACATCTTAATCATGTGGTGCCAGAACGAGCAAAGGAGGAATAAACCTATTTATTGAACTCGAGAAACATACAGTACCGCCTGAAACTATTTACCCTATTTTGCCACAACTGATTCGAAGATTAACACTGTGTTCTCGCCTCGGCAATGACGCAGCATACTGAAATTTTACTGAGGTTTTACCTAGGTTTGCCGCGACATAAATACCGCGGTAAACAGTAAGACAGTGGAGTTGAATAGGCTATCAGACCTTTTGTTTTGGCTCGTTAATTAAACTTTACAATGCAATCTTCACGCTTTGGTGAGAAATAATTTATTTGTCATATTACCAAAAGATGCTGCTGTAGCTTGTTAACTTCACAGGAATCCCCATTACCACAGTGTCGCTACATTTTATGATTTTCTTGTCATGTAAATGGGAGGTGAAATGTAAGTGTTTTCGGTTAAAGAAACGTTATCAAGATAAATAGTTTCTTGTCTTGTCAGCGACGTGGTGCGAAATACTTAGCTCCAATGCCGCTCTGTTTGGTTTGAGTATTTTCATCTTTGATGCAAAAGTACTTTCAGGGATAAAAGTTTCTTCTAAATATATAATTTTCTGCAGAGTCCGGAAAAAAGCGGTCGATAACCGACAAGTCACATTACAGTTACAGCGAGTTTTTTTATTCACACGTTTAAAGTCATGTTGCATGACAAGTCACGTTTTTGTAGTCACTTGCTCACGTGTCGGTATGCCTTGAGAGTTGTTTATGTGAATTGTGAAGCTTGTGAAAGTTTCCATCCATCAACGAGAATGTGTCGAACGTCAGAATACGTACGTACGTTTTATACATCAAACGTAAAAATTGCTAAAGCTGTTCGGGAATTGTCAAAATTGATAGAAAACCGTGGCCGAGTAATATAAGCAGTTTCAAGGGGACTGCTTCCTTTGGGTGACTTGCCTCATAGTAGCTGACCGCCAACACTGGATGGAGGAAAGGAGACACTTTGATTTCATCGATCAGAAGTTAAGCTGGAACAAAACAATGAGTTAATATTGATGCCTATGTTTGCAATTTGTAAATAAAGTTAAGATGGAACAAATTATTGTGTACATGAGAAATCGTGAATCAGCATTTTGAAAAGGAATGTTTTGCAATGGCCATGCAGTAATTAAGGGAGCAACTACAGAATGTAGGGCCACTTCGGATCACCTGTTTTAAATGTGTCAAAATCTTTGAAGAAGGAAGCATAACACAATAGGCACTTTTGTGATTCAATGAGATGTAAATAAGTGGCACTGTATTCTCTAGTTTAGCCTCGTCAAGATCTGTGAGAATTTCTCACAGGCGAAAACTTTGGTTTTCGTTGTTGTGCAGGCTAGCATTTACTTGACTTGATGCGATGATATATATTTAATAGAGTATCTGGCTAATGAAAAAATTTGTTTTGGCTATATAGCTAATGAATCAAACCGTCACTAGCCACTGCGCTAGCAAGCTGAAAAGTCAGTCGCAAGCCCTGTAAACAAATTGAAGTCTTCGGTGGAAAAAGGGCGTTAGGGTTTTTACTCAAAAGTGAACTTTGTCAAAAACGCTCCAAATTTCACACGCAGTTTTGTTTACGTGTGTCAAACAATGCTCTGCATGTTTTCCCCTGAAGTTTGCTTCCTTTTCGAAATGTTACGTATGTAAAAAAACACATTTTTCTAAGGGCATTCTCTGGGGACCTTTCGTTAAATGAACAACAAAGGAAACCTTTTGTTTTGCTAAGCGATGAAGTCACTATAATAGCTTCATTCTCTTACTACTGTTTGGTTAGCGCAAGCAGGTAAGGCGCTGAACATGCCAGGTTCGAATTTGTTTTGCCGAGACACCGGTTCGATACGAGGTCGCTCAATTTTTTTTTTCTGTTCTGTTCCTTTAGTTCTTTGAAAAATCTATTTAAAGAAATTGCGCATAGAGCTGGAATCTGGGGACATTTTTTTATACAGGCTATTGTGACGAAAGCACACGACACGTGAGTTTCGATCGAGCGTCAAAGCAGAGAGAAGTGATGCATTACAGCTCTTTCGACTAATATCTTAAGCATTCTTTCTAAGTACCTTGTAGCCTGCCTGGTGGTTGAGAGGCATCATAAAGCCTTGATAAACCCGTAAGTCACCAACACGTTTTAAAGAAGCAAAATGTGTTCTCTAACTTCCAACGCAACTGATATAAGCGGCAAGTTATCAACGTTTGAAGTTAGGTCGATCCAGGCAGCGAAGTCTAAGAGCAGTTCTTGCCCAAGAGTAAAACCCTGTCGTGAGTTGTGGCCCATTTGCCAAGCGTTGGTAGCATCAAAGTTTGGAAAGTGAGAACTGCTTTTAGACTTTTTGAGATACATCGATTTTCAACTGTTTAAATTTAGTGCCCACTTAGTTCTTTCCTCAAAAGTTCTGTAGAAGCTAAACAAGGCTGAATAAAATATATTTGAGGGAAGTCAATACACTAGACAAGCAAACCACATTAGTTGCTGTAAACTAAATATGCAGGAATTCAGCATGCCAAAATAGTGTTCAGTTTTAAAACCTAAAATTCCCAAATAAAGGCAACCAAATGAAAGAAATGTGTCAGGAAGTTCAATAGCAATAACTTTTCATTCAAGATGAGACAAAAAACTTATCTTAAAGCACAAAAATGTTCAAAATTTCACAGACTTGATTTGCTGTATGCCCACATGTTCGAATTAATTATTCACGCTAAAGCGAAAGCGTGAGTTTTTCCCAACAAGTTTTGCAGTTAGTTTATTGGCCGCGGCTTTGCCAATCATGCTAAAAGCTAAATTCAACTCAGAACTAATACTCTACATTACCATTGTTGTGTTCTAAAGTCCATACAGCTGCATTAAATCTGCGATCTTTATTCAAAACTCAGTTGAAAGCGTGGGGATCATCTCGTTTTCACCGCGGTTGAAGGAAGGAAAACTAGATTTGACCTGCAACGCGCCATGATTACCTGCCCTTTTCGAGCGCATGATTTTAAGACAAAAAACCCTCTTTCTAGGACCCCTAAAGTCCTCTAAAAATATGCTCAGAAAGTCCATTCCCATTGGTTTATTTGTCCTCACATGCATTTTTATGGCCGGTTATGGCCAGCATGGGAAATTGTGGGTGGGTTTTTCGCACAGCTTGTTACGGTTGGCACGGGAGACAGTGGGTTAAACCAAAAGCCCAAAACACAACTTTCCAATAAATACTTGTACTTTATATTTATCATCGAATACACTTGCCAAAGCATCTTTTTTTATAGCATGTGGATCCACACAATTTTTCACTCCAACCCCAGTCTCTGCATGGCCATAGCGACTGTCCATGACCAGGACTCCAGGAATTGCTGCAAATGAAGATTTCTGGTTCTGGTTCAGGTATACTGTGCTTGAAAAGACCTGCAAACTGGTCTGAAATAAAAGTTCAAACAACACATTGGGTGCCCCTGCTTTATGGGAGATGGAAGTTAACCTTTTTGAACCGTGCAAGGAATCCCTTATAGAGAATCATTATAATTACGCCTTAAAATTCCACATTTACAATGGAGGCGGTCATTTTGTCTAAACAACAAGTACATTAATGAGAATGGTAATTCCATCTATTTTGCAGAAATTTCACTCTGTATAACCTTTAACTGAACCTAATATAAACGTGTACCATTGTAACACGTATGTACATGTACATGTACATGTAGGTTTCCATGCAGCATATTTATACAATTCACCATTTCCTTTTTCCATTTCTGAGATATTTAGTTAAATCTCAAATATGCCCTGCCTTGCAGGCATAAACGAGGAAAGGGTAGCACGAGGGTCAAAAATGTAAAGAAAAAGGCAAGAGACACTGACCTATAGCAAGAAACAGACTGTTTCCAATAAGCAATACACTTTAATCTTCTTCACCCGTAAAAATTCCATTCATTCGCCTTTGCATTGTTTCCTCCTCCAGGTAACATTTTACCAGGCATTTTTTCAGTCGTGACATCATCACATTTTAGCATCGAATATTTCGTAGCGAGCATTGCAGCTTTCAGGATTTCAAAGTCCATATTGCCGAAGCTAATGTTCCTTAGCTTTATAATTTTCAATTATAGCACTCTGCGAAAGAAAGCCCATCCTCATGATGCGATATGCTATGCTGCCGCATGTCTTCTAGTCTTTCCATGTCCATTTGTTGCAGCTACTAATGTCAAGTTTGACAAATTTCAATTTTACAACTCCACGAGCTGAACCAAAAACCATTTTTGTGCCGTGTTAGCCGCCTTTCTAGTACCCCACTAAAACCTGCCGAACCTACAGGAGGAAGTGCCTAGGACAAGAACCATACTAGGCAGGGGAGGGTTAGGAGAAACGATTTAATCCGGTTTTAATGAATAAATTAATCAGAATCGATTGAGTGAGTGAGTGAGTGAGTGAGTGATTGAGCGCCATCCTATTGCCTTCTATGCTCATGGATGTTATGTAGCATCCATGAGCAAAAAGGACTTAATTTTTCTACATATATATATATCAACCATTTTAACCAAAAAAAAAAAACAGGTAAATTTTGTCTTAGTGGACTTTTGACATTATTACAAAAAATTACATGTGAATCTTTTAACATTTGCATCTGTGCATAGGATAAATGCCCTAGAAACAATGTGCATTGAGGATTAATTGGTTAATTGTCATATAATTAATTAATTAATTAATTAAATAATTAATTAATAATGTTGTTAGATAACTATAATTAATAAATCAATTAATTAGTTTTTGATTATCTTTTTTTTTTTTCATTTGGGCAACTGAGTTTGACTTCTGGGCACCCTAGCCTACAAGGTTGGGTACCCGAAGGGCTCCCTGAAATTTTTCTTAGAGCACAGCCTTGGCCTTCATATAGCACAAGCGAATAATGTGCTGAATGGGCTGGAATTGGGTTAACTTTGTTTTGTCACAACACCGGTTTGATATGAGGTCGGTCAATGTTTTTTCCTAGTGTGTTTCTCTACTCCATTCAAAAATCAAAAGATCTATTTAAAGAAAACGTAATACCAAAGCTACAGTTTACGTTCGTGTCACATCAAAATCCACCTTTGAAGGATCCAGTCCTAAAGATGTTGCTTGGGAAACTGACTTTTTTGCATAGGTTATTTCGAAAATGAAGTGCAAATCAACAAAAACAATTACAGAACAATGGTTTTCATGTCAAAACAAGTCAGCCTGTCAAAAGTTAGCTTGATCCTGCAAGAAATGAAAATTATTGGCCCAAAAAGCAACATAGACTGTATGCCCTTTGTGTGCAAAAGCCTTCAATTCCAAATTGATTTTTATGCTTTCACTGCAAAGGTGTCAGCTAAACTATCCTACATGCAGTTATTCTTACATTCAATTCCCCAGGCCAGCCTTGCTTTCTGCTATACATAATTATAGAAACATTAACTCAAGTTTCCTGCCTCTTTTTTTTCCAAGTTTTGTGGTCGTTATGTTTCATCCAATTTTTTGTTCTGACTCATGTTTCCATGGACAACACCTTATTATCTATCAGTGGCGTGGCTTCCTTAGCTCTTACATGTATTTTTTGTTTTTGTTTTTTAACCGTATAAACAACCCTTGCTGGTTATCAAGGTGTTAACTGCAGCGATTACAATTGATTGTCCTTGACATAGTTGAAACAAAGTCGGGTACTTTCGTTTCCATCATGCTACATGTATATTTAGTGTCAGCGTTTGACGTGACATTTAGATCTCACTGAGTGCAACGAAAAACGATGGAGCACATGCACAATGTAATGCAATACAGATCAAAATACCAAACACTTATAATTGATACCCCAGTAAATTCTAAAACGGAAATGTCATAAGCTATAATTTAAGAATAATACAAGAATGTTTTCAGCCTAGGATCGGCAGAAAAATAAGAATATTCAGCCTGGGCCGGGAAAACAACATTCTTATAAAACAAAAAAGAGTGTATGCAGACTTTCACTTCCAGCGTCTGAGTTTCCATTTGCAGAGCGACAGAGAAAATCATGAAAATCACTTGATTTTCATCCGAATGACTGTACAGGTGACATCATATTTTCATACCAATAGTTTCGCACAAAGACTTGTTTTGCCACAGGGGCAAAAGTAAACCTTGGATTGGACTCTTCATCCATGAGCTGCCCAGGGAGCCTTTGATTAGAGGACCTTAGGGGTCCCACAAAGAAGTTTTTTTCTTCTTAAAATTGCGCGCTGAAAAAGTGCAGTTAATCATGTCGCTTTATGGGCCAAATCTTAAACTTCCAAGGTCTTGTTTTCATTCTTAACATGGAGAAATTACTGCTTTGGTTTTCAAAATGGAAAGTAAAAATACAAATCAATGTTTAGGTGGCCTCAGAATGGAAAATCAAGGAGTACAAAGTCCTCAAACCTTTCTAGTGAAGAAGTTTTTCTTCCTACTATAGCCGCGAAAGATCGGAGCGTTTTCAAGTAAGTTCTGACAACAGATCACATGATTATTTAAAGCAGCTTTTCGGATTTGAGAAACAACAATGGTAATGTACATTATTACTTCAAAGTTGAATTCAACTTTTAAAATGATTGGTAAAGCCACAGGCGTTAAAATGACAGCAGAAGCCGCCAGTAAAAACTCAAGCGCACACTTTAGCGTGAAGAATTAATTTGTGCTCGTGCAGCGAAGGCATGTCTATGAATTTGGATTTTTTTTGCTTTTAAATAGGTTTCTTTGCCTCAGCTTGAATGAAAATTTATTGTTATTGAACTTCCTTTCGCATTTTTTTGATTTGGTCTCGTGTATCTGCAAATTTTAGGTTTTAAAAGCGAACAGCAACTTCCAGGCTGGATTTCTGCATATTTAATTTACCGCGAAAACGGGATAGTTTGTTTATTTCTTTAATCGCTTTGCTCAAATATGTTTTGGAGTCTTATTCAGCTACTACAAAACAAACGAGGAAAGAATTAAATGGGCCCTAATTTAACACAGTTGAAATACGATTGATGTCAAAATAACTGGCTTGATTTTTTTGTCTTTTTGATTTACAAATTTCATTTTTCTTCGGCTGTAATGGAATATCTTTGCGCGGCGAAGAAATTATTTGATTTCTTGTTTTCAGATTGATTTTTTGCTGAGTTCTTCACTTTTATTTTGTTGTTTTCTCAAATGTCAGCCCAAATAGTACAAGAAAGGAAATTCTGTTGTATTTGGTTTCGTTTTGTCGTCTGAAGTCAATAATTAAATCATTTTTGCATATTCAATTTTCTCGGCTTCTGCTGGACATTTTGTCGCATGGTAAAGAAATATTAGAATTTCTTGCTTTCTTATTAGTTTTGCACATTAAATTGAGGTCTTTTTGTTAATATTTTTTAATATTTTGGTCCTTCATTCATTCCACTCTAAATAAACAGCATCTTGAAACCTGATCTTGTGTCTGTGGTTACTGCGGATATGGGTTATTTTTGTGCTTTCACTCGCTCTGAAATATTCCAAAAAAACGCCAGGGAATAAGGGGTGGGGCGCGGGCAATTTCATTCATGCGTCAATGGGTTAAAGTGATGGTTTTACATGTTTCATAGCTTGAGAACAAAGTTGTGACAGTTGGTGAAGGAGAACATCCTCTGCAATGCCCATATGCTTTTTGGTTTTCACGGAGAGCACCAGGAAAACTTCAGTCATCCACCAATTATGCAGATAATATTAAGCTGGTTGGAAAGTTTGCATCCGTAAGTGTACTGTTTTATAATACAGGGTAAATGTCTTTACTGTTAGTAGCATACTAAGAACATGAAAACATGTCTTCTGTATGTGCTGCCAACACTAGTCAATTCTCTAAGCAAAACATACTTACCATAAACACCCATGGATAAACTGCACCTTTTTACTCCAAATTTTCCTTTAAAATTGGGGATAGGGCTTATCTGTGAAAATATCTAGACAACATGCCATACATTTGCAAGAATTAACACTTTCCATCAAAAATTTATAAATAATATTGGTGAGGCAAGTAATAAAAACTTCATTAAACATATGATATCAGAGTACGCATGGATTATTGCCTGTAAGAGCGCCATTTTTGTTCATACACCTGTATTAATTACAAGCTTTATTTTAAAAAGTCCTTTAGTCAGTTTAATGACCCCATTTTATACTTGCTCATTCTAGATCAGCTAAATGTCACATAGGGAATTAATCTCCATTCTCAAGCTCCACTTGTGAAGTATTTTGATTTTCGTAAAAAACCCCACTTTTTTCAAAATTGGAGTTGCCAAACTCGCAGTGCAGTTTATCTGTGAGTGTGGCTTATCTGCTGGTGTTTATGGTGATTGTCTTGTTTTCCCAACCACTAAAGGGAAATAACTGAACATTGCGTCTATTTTGTTAGGTGGTCAATTACAATATACAGTGTAGGACGTTTTGCTACCTTTTGTCTGTGACAGGAAGAAAGGGACATATTTTCAATTCTTGATATCCATGACTACTTTTCTTGAAAAGTAATAAATAAATTCATAAATAAAGTCTATTCATGATGTATGGAGCTTAGAGTCTTTGTTTATCAAAACATAATCTAGCCTATTCCAGTGTTTCAACCAGAAGTGGCTCAGCAGCTCAGTGAATTGGTATGATGTCAGTGGAATTCTTGCCACCAGCTAAAGAAAAAGTATTGAATGGATGCATATTTGATGAAACGTCAAATTTTTTGATCAGTATATTGAATTCCAGGAGCTTATTGTCTTGATGTTCCACAGTATTTATGTGACTGTCCATCTAAATGTAAATGAAACCAACCATGCATCCTCAGATTTTACGTTTGGGCTTAAGAAAGAACTGGTAGACAAATACTGACAAAGAAGAAGTTACTTCAATTTTGTAACAGTAACTTTTAATTGGTTGGTTCCAAATGAGATACTGGATTTGTGCTCAATGTTACATTTACGGCTTGATGGAAATGAAGCAGACTACAAAATGCATGGTTTGATGTCCCAGTGTCCCATATTGTCTAAGTTGGAAATAACATGACAATCAAAAGAAAGTTTTCTTTTGGTGTCTTGTTTGTTGATTTTTGTGCAGTGAAGGTGAAAGACCAATGTTGTACCATATAATTATCTGTAGGCAATACCTTTGAAATACATGTACATGCCAACAAAGAGCTAGGTACACTGTGACGAGAGTGTGACAGTCTAAAGCATCATGAAAAACTTAATCTGATTAGATTCCTTTATTGTACAGAAAACCTCTGCTGTTCAAAAGGCTGAATAGTTTTGAATTTGGAACTGAAAACCTCTGCTACCCTAACAGATGAAATATTTCTCTGAACCAATAACCCTAGCCATTTGAATAGCATTCCTATCGATCTTGAATGCATGACAAACAGCAAGCAAACAGTTTTTAGCCAGTCAAACAGATACAAGTTAGTTTATGTTTTTTGTGCGAGAGGTCATAATAAAAAAGAGAATAAAAATATAAGATTTACAGTTGTGGATTTGATTGTTTATTCAAGAATGAACAATGTGACTGTCTCAACATGACGTAATTGGTGAGCATGATCAGCGAGTGAAGATATTGGCCAGTCAAGTCACCATTCTGGCCAGACACTGTTAGTTGAGCGGCCGTTATTTTGAGCCCTGGGAGAGAGAAACAGAATCAAGAGCAATTGCTTTTTGTTTAGTCTTGGTGATAATGTGTACCATACACTTTTCAATTGTGCAATTTTCATTTTGCCAGGTTGAACAATTTTGGGGATTTTACAGTTATTTTGTGAGGCCAGGCGATTTATCAGGGCATAGTGACATTCATCTATTTAAGGATGGGATTAAACCCATGTGGGAGGTAAGAGTGGTCCCAACTCTTCATGATAAATTATATTGGTCCAGGTAGTGCTTTGAATGAACTGCCTAGAGTATAATTAACAGTTACTCCATGTAATTCGTCAAGCAGCCATTGGTCTTGTGTGGTAGTTGCTGTGCCATTGGTGAGGCAGCCATCATTAACAGTGTTAATGATGGCTGAGTGGTGACATATACTAAATAAATAAATTCAATAAATACATAAATAAATATCATAATTGACCACTCTCTCAATGGAGATTTTCAGGGCTAATGAAGCCAATTGATGAAACAAATAATGTAAATGAACATAACATGGTTAAAAATCCCCTCTGGTGAGAGGCAGACCTGTTGGCTATTTACAAGTATGACCAAGGAGGTGAACTTGGGTCTCCCGAGAAACAACTCCAGCTAAGTGGTCAGAGTGGGACTTGAACCAGCGTCCTCCTGATTTTAAGTCTGGCGGCCTAACCACTCGGCCTTGCTCCCTCTTCGTTTTTGGAAGAGCACAACGGCATGTTTATTATTATTTTTTCAAGTTATCTTCCAAATATTAATTTCATCGTAACTACTATACATGTATATATTGGTAATGAAGAAAGATTTAAGTTCTTTGTGTTCTCATAAGTTACTCTTGTAAAACACCCAACTTGTCTGTCTCCTGCCAGTTGGAATTCTTGACTTGTTAGTTTTATTTACAGTGATACTATTAATTTCTTTCTAAACTTGGTTTATAAGCACTGAAAAACCACTCACTTAAAAAAGATAAGTAGTTAGCCTAAAAAGGTGTTAGTCTTTTTTCTTCTTACTGTTTTCTCGAGAAGCCAGCACCTGCCCAGGTCTGAGTGTAGACAGTTTGATTTTTACAGGATGAGGCAAACAAGCATGGAGGGAAGTGGATAGTTAGACTAAGAAAAGGACTTGCTTCAAGATGCTGGGAGAATCTGGTATGAGAAGTTGGTAGAATTTTAACATTTACATTTTTTAATGAGAATAAGAACTTCCATAATGCAAAGTTCAAGAAATTGACATAAAACAAATATTTCACCCTACTAAGAAGGTACATGTACTGTGTTGATGATCTTATTTGTCAAAAACATTTGCATTTGAAACCAACAGTAGCATTGTTAGCGTGAGTTTTATGCACACCCCAGTAGTGGGAGGATAATGGGAAGACAACATTCCACAACATCAAGGTCCCAAAAGTTATTTATTAAACCTTGAACCAGGTTTCTCACCTGCTACAACAGGAAGGAATCGTGGACAAAGGAAAATGGACAAAGCACACATAAATGTGTGTTAGCATTGTCTGCTGTTTTTAAGCAGGCAGTCAATGATGGAAACAGTATTTTTTTCACAGAAAATGCAGTTTGTAAAAACAAGAAGTTTCAGGAAAGGGTTAACTTAATGTCATTGTGAGTGTAGAATGGATCAGTTCATAGTAAGTGTTTTGTCAGTTTACCTACGTGGTTATATACTCTTCTAAAAGTTGATTTTTCTGTTTTACAAAATGAACAAAAATGACATCACAATGTAATATAAAAGGTAACATGTAACATTTTATTAAAAAAACTTTAAAATGCTGTTGATTCCCTTTCATTGGCGATGAAAACAACACTTTAGCAACATCATTTTCACAGATATGTCCAGGATTGAATACTAATGAGATTCATTCCCCTCATGACAAGCATCATAATTTGTGATGTTGGTCATAAGAGACATCAACCTCATTAGTGTTCAATCCTAGACACAAGTGTATTTTTATTAGCTAGCACGCTCTGCAGGCTTGAATGAACTTTTTGAGTCAGATATGAAACAAAATACACAAAATTCAGATTCTAAAGTGTACTGTAAAACCTAACTAAGCCCTCTTTTCCTGGAACATAAAGATTGACATACCCAATAGGCCACTTTCAAAATACAGTCAGCTTGATAGTGAGGCCTAGAGCACACAAACAAAAGAAATAAACTAGCACAGTGATTCGATTTCCTTTGTTTCCTCTAGGCCTTAATGCCTAGTGGAATTTAATGTACTGTATCAAAAGTGGTTTAATCAGCCAATATACATGTAGGCACAATCAAGACATTAATAACCAGTGTATTTGCTGCATCACATAATACATTATTTAGTGCCAGAAGGACAGATTAATTAACACATTCCTATCCCTATGATATCCTCGCATGGGCTTTCTGCATTTTGAGCATGTAGAGGCCTTTCTCTGCCTGGTGCTGCTCTGTAAGGACAAGTGCGTATTCTCCATTTAGAAATGGTCTGCAGAAGTCTGCCTCCACCACTACCCATGGCCTGGCTGGAAGGTCAGTCATTTTAGCAGGTTTTGTGTGGCTTGTTGTCATGGCAATCTGGCATTCAAATTATCTCTTTACTGCATTATCGATTTGCACATTTTATTCCTGGCCACCAGTATTTATAGCAGATCATCTCTTTGGTTTTTGTCAACCCAAGGTGCCCCTGATGAGCTATTCGGATCATCTTCTCCCAAAGCGTTTCTGGTGGGATGATCTTGTTAAGGCATAGAATAACATCTTCAGCTTGGTAGATTTCTGCTTGTAGTTCAGCATGTGGCTTGAATACAGGGTCTTGCTTGTCCCAGGTTCCGGTTTTAATGGCTTGATCTTCTTGAGGACAACTGCTTGGTCAAGTTTTGTTACTGCTTTGACATGCTTTTCTACTCCGTTCTTTGCTGCCTCTGGGAGCAGGTGTCTTGACATGTAGTGTGTGACATTTTTTTACCAGGGATGTGTATCACGGTAAAGTGCAGGTTTTGTATTTTCATAATAATTTATTAATCTCTCGTCTCTTGGTGGTAGTTTTGCTTGTGGGTTATTTAACAACGAAAGCAGGGGCTTGTGGTCTGTGGACAGCTCAAAATGTTTTCTGCTCAGTAAGTCCATTTGGAGTCTTGAGGTCGCAAATTCGATGGCTAGGATCTCTCATTCTACCTGTGAGTATCTTCTCTCCATATCAGTTAATGTGCAGCTCATATAATGGAATGGCTGATAGCCCTGTTGTGCCTTCTGGAATAATCCACCTCCAAGTCCGTTCGGGCTGCTGTCTCAGATGACTAGTGTGTCTCGTTCTGGGTAGTAGGACACAACACAAGTACAGGTACTGAGGTTATCGCACTTTTCAAGTCTTCAAACGCTGCTTGTTGTTCTGTGATTCACTCGAATTTCGCTTTTACTCTTGTCAGGCATCTTAGTGGCTCGCAGGGGCATGAGAAATTGCTAATGTATCTGGAGAGGTATGCGAGCATTTGACGGAATAAAATGAGTTCTTCTTTGGTCTTTGGTGGCCTGCAATCTTTCACTGCTTTGATGTTATCTGCACTGAGTTTCAACCCGTCAGTGGGGAATAATAGGTAGCAGTGGAAGTTAAGTGTTGTCTTCCCGAATTTGCATCTCTGTCGTCCTAGAGTCAAGGTTGTGATCTTCCATTCACTGGAGTACCATCCTTAGGTTTGCATTGTGGTCTTACCAGTCCACTCCTCTGACCATGATATCATGTTGTCAAGGGCTTGTGGAATTCCTGGGACTATCTTTGCTATCTCGGCATCAGATCTTGGCTGTTCATTCCTCCAAAGGCAAGGTATTTTTATTATGTAGACATGAGTGTTTTACTGGAAAATATACCACTCGTAAAATTCATAAAAATCACATCCGAGACCCAAGTGGTTTATTTCTCATAATCTCACACGTGAGTTTATCGATGATTTCATTGATAGCGAAAAGCGAAAAGCACCACTAACGCTTTACCGTTTAACGGAACGAGTCAAGAAATTAGCCGTGATACTAACTTCATCGTAAATAAACAAACACGCGGATAGTAAGCGTCTTTCAGCTAGCGTTTAAATATTTAAACATGCAAAGTATCTAGATAAACGGGTTTTTCAAATCATTCAGTCAGTTACAAATAAATTTTTGAAATGAATGACATTAAATGCTACAAAGGTGACCGAAAGATAATAATCATTCGAATAGATAACACACTTGAAACTACTAGCAAATAATATACACTTGAAACAGTAAAGCAAACACCTCAAAACTTCAGAGCACTTCCTTTAATTCTAAAACGAACTCGTCAAAAGCTTGACATTGGCTAGTTAGTTTCTTCTGCCTCAAACATTGTCTGGTAAAGAAAAACACAGATAAACAAAACTTGATCGTACTCAT
This sequence comes from Catalaphyllia jardinei, assembly GCA_022496165.2. Lineage (NCBI taxonomy): Eukaryota > Metazoa > Cnidaria > Anthozoa > Scleractinia > Caryophylliidae > Catalaphyllia > Catalaphyllia jardinei. The sequence goes on from CM042755.1 coordinate 10,990,640, forward strand.
GCGTGTTCGCTTGATCGTGGGCATCACCACATTCAGCACTAGCCGAGAAACATTTCCCTCGTTCCCAGGTCAGTGAGAAGAGAGGCCCTGGGAAAGAGATTGCATAAAAGGCCTGAACAAGAAAACCGGCAGAGCGATAAAGATAGGAAAGCTGTATCATGATAAAACGGCGAATAGAGAAAATTAGCTGTAATCTGGAACAATGTTAACAGTTTGATGATAGTTCGCGAAAATCGAACAGGCAGAGTGAGACATAGTGCGCTTCATTTCAAGGTAAGCTGTACGATTTCATAGAATGATATGAATACCACCCGGGGAATACCACAGTAAGTGTTTGGCTTTTCATAATCATCTATTAACGGATGGAATCTCCAAAGCTGTGTTATATAATCAAGAGTGGTCACACATTATTAAACTCAACATTTTCTGTGTACATAGGATTCTTGTTTATTTACCGATTGTTTTAACAGCGATACCACTCTCTGATGCGAATCGGTTCGGAGATTTAGCACTTTTAGCTTTGCGTTAATGATTTGCTCCAACCGTTTAATTTTTATACCTTGCCGTTTAATGATTTAATTCAGCCGTTTAACATTTTCAACATTCCGTTTAACGATTTGGTTCAATCGTTTTACGTTTTCAGCTTTCCGTTTCAATTTTTTTACAACCGTTTAACGCTTCATGCAATCCGTTTTTGAACTCTGTCCAACCGTTTAACGTTTTCAGCAATCCGTTTTTAACGGATACCCAAACCGTTTAAAACCGTTTACAATCCGTTTTTTTTTAAGCTGTTAAACGGTAAAGCGTTAGTGGTGCTTTTGGCTTTCCAGGTCACACACTGTTTTCTCTCTTAAATTGTACTTCTATTAATTGATGTATCATCGAAACATCTTCGGGTCTTCCTCGGAAATCTTCAGCAATCTTCAGACATCTTTGGAAATTTTCGGAAATTCTCAGAAAATGTTCAGAAACATTCGTCTGGCCTTCAGAACAATTTTGGAAGATCTTCGGAAAGTGGTCGGAAATCTTCGGAAAATCATCAAAAATGCCATCATCAGTATGTCTATAATAAAAAGAACATTACCCGTGAGCTCGAAGATATGAATTTTATGTTCTTGTGGCAAGAACAATATCTCACGAGTGAGCGCAGCGAACAAGTGAGATATTGTTCTCGCCGCTTGAACATAAAATTCATATCTTCTTGCCACCATGTAATATCCTCTATATATCTATGGCTATGCGCACAGTGTTGGTGTACAGAGCCGTTACAAATATGTAACGCTAAAAAACATGGTGGAGCATAAAATTTAAGGACAGCTAAAACAATCTGACAACATAAAAGGAAAGTAAATCATATGTGCGTTTATCTCCTAATGAAAAAATTACTGAATATTAACTTACTTTCACATACAGGAAATTAATAATAAAAAAGCATTGAATGGGTTTGAAATTTTTAGATTATTTGTGTCGCCATTAACATTCTGAGGCAAAAATCTTGAAAATCAAGGTGCACATGAGTTGCAGAATCAAGTCGAATAAGTATTTTTCACCGTAAGTCAACATCACCAGAGATAAAACTAATTTCCTAGCATTACATCCATATTTTTGAACCAAAGTTTTAATGCGAAATTCAATTTCTCAAACTTATTAATAATTCATCAAGTTAAAACAAAGAAAATCTCAACCGTGACGGTGGTTTGGATACCCGGTCTTAATTACCATAGATTATGGAAATTTTACTTTCCGTTTACTCCTTTCGTTTTGTTTTGATTGAGAATACATATCAAACATGCGAGACAGTGTTTCAGCGGCTATCCAAACACCTCAAATTTCATTAAAAATACTCCGCTGTGCATCATATTTTCAACTTTCTTCTCTGTGTTTGAATATCCCAATGAAACACTGTCTGTTGTGTTTGATATACATGTATTACTTCAAACATTAGCATTTCACTCTGCATGTGAAAATGTTTGCATCGTTTATTTGGTTAGCTTCGTTTCCATCATTTGGATCGTTTCTATCATGTGTTTTGTTTCTATAGTTCTCTTGATTTCCACTTTGAGTATCATTTAGAACTATCTTTGGCATCTTTGTAAAATGACAAAAACAAGATGAGCTTCAACTACAAACATTATCCCCAAACAAATACCAGTATCAGGTGATCTTTAAGATCAGTTTTTCATACTGACAGTAAGGAGATTGTACACATCATCTTTTACAAAATAAAACAAGGCAAAGGCTCGAAGATAACTTTAATTCACTAACTTTAATAATTACTAATCTTTGAAAAGCAGTATTCAGAAAGGCTCACCAAACCATGTGGTTGATTCTTTCCTTGTCGATATCATATGCCGTCTTGTTCACTTGAAGAGTCTGATCCACTTAAGTTTATATCGATTGACCGAATCATTGCCTGATCCCAATAACTTACATGGTGGTAAAATAAAGCAAACTGTTCATTTCAGGTTGAAAACTGTGAAAATGCTGATTGGCTTCTTCCAAAAAATCCACACCCCGTCTGATGGGATTCTGGAAATTCTGAACGGAGGGGGGTCAAAGACTCTGAAATCCAGGCAGGAGGAGGAGGGGTTGAACTTGAAAAAGTCTTCTGCAAAAGTCTTCTACTTCGACGGCAAAAGTATCAGGGGTCATTTCATGCAAAAGTATCCAATGGCACCTCTGAGATCGAGAGCACATGGAAAGGAAGTCCAAAGTCTACATGGCCTGCTCACAAATTCGTCACATGTATTATCACATGTCTCAGTTACGGTACCAGTTTACTGGCTGTGACCATAGTTAATAACTATGCTGTGACATACTGTAGTTAATAACTATGCCGGGACATACCCCTGCAAAAATTTAGCGGGGTGGCCATTTTTGTGTCCTTACAGGAATGTGGGTTTTCCCGAATATAACCTTACAGAGGGCAACCAACTCTGCAGAGTCACAGGCCAAAATTAGGATTGCGTTCTACTTCGTCGAACGCAATTATTATTATTATTATTATTATTATTATTATTATTATTATCAATTATCAATATTATTATCTTTTATCGTTTTTCATTTATAATCATCATTATTATTGTTATCATCATTATTATCATCATCATTATTATTATTGTTATTAAGAGGCAGGCATCTCTATCACTAACAGTTCTCAGGTTTTCTTTAGTTTGTTCATATCTGTGAACCACATTTTGCTTTCATTTTTAATGATTTTAATACTATTGTTATTGTAAATAGTTCTGGGCTGTAAATAATTACATGTATTATGTATAGTTTTAGTGAAAATTTTTATTGTTATTATCATTATCATTATCATTATTGGTAATATTATTATTGTTGTTATCATTATTATTATTATTATTATTATTATATTTTTTAACATGAATATTATTATTATTATTATTATTATTATTTAAAGCAGTAATCAGGATTTAAGATGAATATATTATAGGAGGGAGTACAAACTCTCAAATTCAATGCTATTTACAAAAATGCACTGCATTTAACCAGAGTGCCACAAGCAACAGGAGGATGTTACACTGTTTTTTCATGTGGATTCCAGTGTGAAAGGTTTAATGGTGGTTATGTTTTGCTCTGATTTACATGTAAAATGATATAGAGGAGGTCATGCTTGAATTTCACAATTCTTGCTTTTGTTGTTAATGCAGTATGCAAAAGTGGGTAAACCTTGCCAGTTGATTGTGACATCCTAATTTTAAACTTAGTATGTCACTGCTCAGCAGTCTCACTTCCTTGTTTGACATAATTGAAGAGAAATCATTGTTACCTAAGCATGTAGAATAATTAAAAGAAACAAAAACTGTACAATGCACAAATTTCATGTATGTTGCAATCTATTCCTCTTCATCCAAACATGAATTTATGCTAAAGCTTAAGTATTTTCACACATCATGATGATAAGGGGCGTAGCCAGGATTTCTAGGAGGGGAGTTCCAAATTGGTTCCAACTCCAACAAAAGCGGTTGGTCTAAAGTCCTTACATTACGTATGTACAAGACTTGGGCGTTTATGCTATGCAAACAGAAGACACCTGGGTTGCTCACTTGAGATGGTCGACCTTGGGTATATTTTTATAGTCTGCTTGCATCCGGTGTTTTCTCTAAGGGTCACTTAGACGCCTGGCCTTAGACGAGTGTTTAGTCATCGTAATCATAAAGAGCGGTATGGCAGTATGACCAAGTAGGGAAGAAGGCGAGCCGAGAAAAAAACCATCTGCAGACTCTTAACTTTTCAAACCCTCCATCAGCCCAACAACCAAGTACCTGATTCTCGTGCGTGCTGCGTCCGTGTCTCGTCCCATTCTCCTTTAGGCTAAATAGTCTTTCATAATCCCTGCTGAAATTTCAAAAGAAAAACAGACTGCCAGCAGTCTAATATTTTTAACCTTCTTAGTGTAATGAATGAACACTCGGATTCAGCTGACGTTATCGGCAATATGCACAAAATGGGGATCAAGGTGCGGATGTTTGGAAAGAACTCTTGATCACATGCTGCGAGTGTCTGAACTGCACTGGTTCGATGGTCGGCATCCTCAGTGCTGCACCACTTTCTCTTCCATCACAGGAGCTCAACATCGACCACATGAAGAGAAGCAAGGTCGTTCTCATAAAACTCAAGCGCTGTTTCAATGTCAGGATTTCTGTCTCCAACAGCTACCAGCTCAGGAAGCAGATTAAAGAGGCTGAACAAGACAGCATCATTAGTAGGATTGAAGTATGTTTTTTTTTTTATCTCTGATTGTAGATGGTCCAGAAGGGGAATAGCAACTGCCTTCTTATATTAATCAGATTATGTCTGGGTTGGTACATTTTCATGATGCTGCTGCTGATTGGTCTGGCTGGGATGGAAGGTACAACACCTGCATTTGCCACAGCAGTGACTGCCAGATCGAACCACTTGGTCCAGATGTCTTCAATGTTGTCTCGGATGTCCAGGAGATCGTCCATTACATTATTACCATTAGTGTACACCTCGTAGACATCTAGATCTCTCTTCTGAAGTTTAACACTCAGGGGTTTCATGATGGAAAGGCATTACATTGCTGTCAACAAGGTGGATTATAAAAGAAAAACTTGAAATAGCATTTGCAAGTTCACTCGCTTTATTCTTGACGTCTGTGTCCCAGCTCCATGCTGCCTGATCTAGACTCTACAATTTAGAATGCTCCCTTGACTTCTTGGATGGAGGTCCTGTTTCTTCTGCTGGTTCAACGCTTCCTCTTTCACTGCTTTGTTGTTGTTCTGTCTCGTCAGTTCTGGGAATAGAAATTGATCAATATAATCGATGTTAAGGCCGGAAAAATGCAGTGATTGGAATACTTTACGCATTATCACTGAATTTTTAGCTGTGCCTATCTTTTTAGTGAAAAGAATGCTTTGATCTTTTGGAATTGGAACATTGTTATGAGAACCACCAACTTGAATAACGCCAATGGATCATCTTCTAATTTTGGGGGCATTTCTGCAACCACATGCATCTTGTTACACAGGAATCCCAACTGTGCTCATGTGTCCGAAAATGCAAGAAAAATGCAAATAGATACCACAATGATGTTCACTGTACTTATTGTTAGCATAGAACAAAACGAAGAATTTAAGGAATCAAGAGTCCATTACACTCTTGCTGGGATAAAATCACTGTTAAAAATAGGAGAGGGAGGGTTGGCATGAGAGGGGGGTTTCAGAACCCCTGGAACCCTCCCCTGGCTATGCCCCTGATGATGGACGCATCCTCAGCACAGTCTGTCAAAATTCAAGAGACATTTAACTTGTACCAGTGCAGAATTTATATGTAAGATTTCTCTTACGATTTCCACATCTTTTGATTTTTGCGATCTGGCGAAGGGGAAACTCATGTGTGTCATTTTATGTCCAAACATAGTTCTGATCAGTATGTGTGTTTTTGTTAAGATTCCTAGTCACACCTTGCCATCAATGCATCATGATGCATAAAGTTGTAGATGAATCACTGAATAAACTATATCACAATCAACAGAAAGTGAAGCTGCCAGCATTACTTCTTTTACACGCCCAAGTTGTTGTTGTTTTTATTAATATTGTGGTGTGGAGCATTTGAAAAAGTTATATGAATTTTTAAAACATGTTTTTACGGTAGATTCTGGCTATGCTTGGAGAGCAGTTTATGGTTGGGAGTGAGGTTTGTGGTGCAGTGATTTCTGTGCGATTTCAGGTAGGTCACTGGCTAATTTTTACTAACAGAATAACAGTTAAACCCCTACTAGTATATGTAGATTTTGATAGTGAAAGTACATGACCCTGGTATCCTATAACAGA
>CM042755.1:11031000-11054871 GCA_022496165.2 Catalaphyllia jardinei
AGTGTATATGAAATAATTCATATTTGAACTGCGGTTATAGATGCAAGTGAAGTATGATCCTCGCAGTAAATTTTCCAATTTAAGCAATTGGAAAGAAGAAGCCTGAAAAAAATCACGGCTTCAACGGGACTCGAACCCATGACCTCCGCGATACCGGTGCGATGCTCTACCAACTGAGCTATGAAGCCACACATTGGGAGCAGGGTCAATTTATTAAGTTCATATCTCCCGTAAGGAGTGAAATGATGCCAGACGTAATACTTTTTTAACGCTCTGGATTTTTAGTGTATTGACTCCTTACGGGAGATATGAACTTAATAAATTGACCCTGCTCCCAATGTGTGGCTTCATAGCTCAGTTGGTAGAACATCGCACCAGTATTGCGGAGGTCATGGGTTCGAATCCCGTTGAAGCCGTGATTTTTTTCAGGCTTCTTCTTTCCAATTGCTTAAATTGGAAAATTTACTGCGAGGATCATGCTTCACTTGCATACTAGATAACGATGCAAAAATCATAAGGTATAAATAATTCAGATAACTAGGTTACTAAGTAAATTACGTGAATAATTTGGTCTAATTTCAAGTTGAGCAAAGGTTTATAATGGCCCTGTGATTATGCGTTCTAAAGCCTGGTTTCCATATGATTGCCTGGATCGTCTCGATCGTCCCAGTCGTCCCAACGACTGAGACGATTGCTGTTTTCCATATGATGGTCTCGATCCAAGATCGCTTCAAAGACTGAATGCGCGGTCGTCAGCGATGTTCCTGGGTCCGACAAAAGAATAATATTCGCAAAACAAAATGGCGAACGTCAATCGCAGAACGAATCTCTTGGCTTGTTATCTTCTTATTCTTTTGACTTTGTTCCGTAGAAGAGCTCGACGAAATCCACGAAGACACAAATTTTGGGTTCGACAGATATATCAGAAGCGAGAAGAATTATGCACCTATCAATGGTTTGCCGTAGGATGGGCGGGGGGGGGGGGGGGCGCGCAACCCAGGGGAAATTTGACATTTTCAGGTTTTCAAATGTCAATTTCCCCACCCTTGGGTCTCCATTATAAGTCAAATTCCCACCCCTGGGGACCACAAATTGTATATTGTTATAGACACAAGTTTATAGTGTAGAATGACTAAAAAATTAATACATAAATTTCAAATATCAAAGGTAAGATTATAATTAAAAGCACTACTTGTCATTGTTTGGGGAGATCTGGCAGAGGTTTCTGGATTCTTTTTTTTGTCACACCTGGAATAGGTCTTATATATTTCGTTTTCATTCAACTGATGTTTGTAACTGAGGTCCAGAATTCACCAGAATTTCATTTAAATTGAGTATACTAGCATATCTATAAACACAGAGAATATAGAAAACTTATGGCAGGGCAACATCTATTGAAGACATGTAAGTAGGAAGTAAATTTTGATCTAAATGAGCTTTTGTACGAATATTTCTTCTCAAAGCTGAAGGTCATAGAAAACAACATTTTTGCTTAAAAAGTAACATAGGACTCCTTACAATGTACTGTACTTTCGTTCAGCCATCCTTGGACGCTGGAAACTCGTTCAAATGAATTCTGGGTATTTTCCAAGGTGGAGTATCATTCATCACTCATTCCCAGATCCTCTCAACTCTTCAAGATGGCAGTCGAGTCAAATTTCCCACCCTGGGGATCGTGGATGTCAAAATAGAGACCTTAAGCACCACGACGGGAGCCACGACGACGGCATACCGGAAGCAAATGTTCTGTTCCGGTCATGCGCAGAAATTGAATAACTGATAGCAATTTACCGTCGTCCTCACGTTGGCGGCGCCACATTCACTGTTTTGACGTAGTATCGACAACGTCCTAGTTCATTATAAAGTTTTTAGTCCTTTTCTTTTGCCGTTTTTTTTCTTACGATACTTAAAGAAGAACCTTTCTGGTGTTTAATGTTAATGCTTTTTGAGGATAAATTCTACAATGAACATCCCTGAGGCAGAAAAATGCGGTAGCACAAACCGCTGGTCGGCAAGTTTAAAGAAAACCCCAAGCTCGAAGAAATCCACTCGGTAAGATATATTACATTTATATATTCTGTGCTATAGCTTTCACTGATCCAGTTAAATATATGCGGTGTTGGAGATCAGGGCCGGGTTGTTCAAAGCCCGATTAAGCTAACCCAGGGTTAGCGAGAATTTTGATTCAGTTTTGAAACTTTTTGGTGAGGTGTTTTGTTTATATTTTTTGCCCTTCAGTTTTGAGCTGTAGTAATCTCAAACTACACCAAACATTAGAGGTGAAAAACATTTTTAAATAAGAAAACATAATGCTTCAGTTAATGTTTAACCCTGGATTAACGTTAACCGGCTTTCGAACAACCCGGCCCAGGAGTGCCTCCGCAACAGAACGAAGAGCATTTTTCCCGACTAGAAATTCAGCTTTGCATTGTACAAGATCCATGGTTTCAAAGTCAAATTCTTTGTAGTGTTTATACGGGAAGCTAGGGTTCCTTGAAGCGTTTTTATTTAATAAAAGGACGAATTCTTCATCGTCTATTGTTTCCTCGTCATAAGCAACCAGCAGCTCGTCTCTAGCTATTGCAAACGACGATTTGTTTTCAAGGTACTTTCGAGGTGGTATATTTTCTGAAAACTGGCGGGAAGTTGCCGTCGCAATGTTGCTTAACATGCTTAGGCGAGTGAAACGCGACGCCGGTCTCGCCTCAGACTTTATGCGGATGAGCGGTCCCCGTCGCCACCTCCCGTCCTGGTGCTTAAGGTCTCTAATCCCGACCTACGTGCACTTTACAAAGTCTAATTCCCCTGGGTTGCCCGACCCCCGCCCCCCCCCCCCCCATCTTGGGACAGGGAATTTTTCTTCAGGTAGGATAATTTTCGAACTATGTGGTTTGTGCAAGTTCATAGAGAAGAAACCGTGCCGGTCGAGGAGCTCAATCTCAGAAGCCTAACGTCTGATGGTTACACTGAGGTACTTGGCGACTGGAGACTCTCAGCAGTCCCTTTCATTTTTGTTTCGCATTGGAAAATCGACGATATTAAACCTGTTAAGCGAAACATGCGAAGCTATATGGCTTGCTCTGAAAGGGCAATACCTGTACGTGCCATCAACAACAAGCTGATTGGCTTCAAATTGCCAAAGAATTTGAGGACGAGTGGAACTTTCCAAATTGCATCGGTGCAATAGACGGAAAGCATATCATGATGGACTGCCCAATGGTGGATCCGCTTATTACAAGTATAAAAGCTTCCACAGTATTGTCTTATCGACAATTTGCGACGCTAAGTACTGTTTCATATTTGCAGATATTGGAGGTTTTGGCAGTACGAATGATGCTAGTGTACTGTCCTACTCTGTTTGGTCAAGCATTCGAACAAAATCCACGGAATTCAACCTTCCGAGTCCTTCCCTCCATGGAGACAAAGATCTCACCTATGTCATTGCTTTATTTTATTATTATCTATTTATTTTTTTTTTACTTACAATACTGCTATACTATTTACTTACACTACACTACGTTGATTTAAAAAACAAAGCAAATTACATGAATGAGAATAAATAAAATAAATGAATACATAAATAAATAAAGAAATAAAAAAAAATAAACAAAAATAAATAAATACTGAAAAAGCAAGGAGGAAAGGGGGGGGGGGGGGGGAGGCCCCGGTGCTTAAATTAATTTAACCTTAACATTGTTACTGTCACTGTTTGTATATACATATATATTGCTCTATGCTAGATAATGTATTCTTAATGCAATCGAAGGCAGAATAGCTTGAGCACATCGATTCGCTTGAATTTCTCACGACTTCAAATGCAGAACATTGCAATATAGCTAGTGCTTCTCAGTATAACGACTGCCTGGGTACACGCAGCAAGGCGTCTAGTTTCGAGATTAGGCAAGGGTTGTTCGATTCTGTATTGAAACGAAATTTAAGTCGCACTAGGAAGCTTGTTAAAAGAGGAGTCTTGTTATTCGCCCCGCAGCTCCATATGTGATGTCTCACTAAAAGAAAACATGAGTTCAGTTGAAGTGAGAAATGAGAGGTGTCAGGTCTCAGGCCCAAATATATGGAGATATTTTTTTGCTAGTTTATCGATATCAAATTGCATTGCTTAAGTTTTTCAGTCACGTTTTCCCGCTGAGACTACCTCACGGTCCCAGAAGAGATGAATCAGGTTTCGCGATGTTTGTGACAGAAAGAACAATTTGGGTCTTGTTTTACTTAAATTTTTATTAGGAAAAGATTTGTCGGTAGGATTCTGTGCAGGAGTCTGAATTGAAAGTTTATAAGTTTAGTGCTTTTAGTGTATTTTGCTGCCAGGCAATAAGCGCTTTTCCAGTCAGCAGTACATCCTTCATACAAAATAATCCTATCATTCCATTCGAATCGGCTTTTGACGGGTGAAGTACTTTTAGCCGTGATAAGCTTTCCAAGTACAACTCTATTCACCTTATTGCTTTTGAAGAATGTTTCGAGGAAAGAGTCGGACGCCTTGCAAGAAAATGTGTTTATAGAAAACCGGTTTGTCATTGATCCTGATGAGTGAGTTGTGCCATATGGACAGTTCAAGGAATCGTTGCTTGGTTTTAATTTGGTTATCCCAATTGACTTGGGACCAAATTTGTACAATTTCTTGCAAAAATGGGTCTTTTACTGATATTGTTTTTAGAATGTCATGTCTGTTTAGGTTACCAGTAAAGACTAGGTTTCCGCCGTATTTTCCGAGTTCGAGCTCGAAAAAACTCTTCCATTTTCCGGTTGGATTCGTCAAGGTATTCCTTGATCCAGGTGGTCTTAAGTGATTTGTTAAACGAGGTGATGTCAATCATTTTTTTTTTCTTTAAAAATCTTATGGTTTGTCACCAGCGGTGCTAAGATATAGGTTAGTTGTGACACCGCTAAGCTTTTGATCACTTGGATTTTCCCATTAAGGTTAACCACCGATGTTTCCAACTGCTTAGGATATTGCTTATTTGGTCCATTCTTTCCTTTTAATTCATATTTAACATGACATTGGGATCTATGGAAAGCCAAACATCAAGAAACTTTACTTCATTTCCTCAGCCATTTGAAATTCTTCTTCTCGGAAAAGAGTTTTTCTTTGTTACCTGCCATTGATCCGATCCATAAGGCTTCGGTCTTTCTATTGTTCAGTCTAAGGCCTGACTCTCTTCCAAAATATTCGATCGCATCAAGTGCAGCGGATAAAGATTCCTTTGTGCCATTTTAAAAGTATAACGGTTGTGTCGTCTGCATACCGGCTTATTTTGACTTCAAATTTTTTTATAGTGAGGCCTTTGATTTCATTATTCGATGTAATTGCTTTAGCTAGGATTTCATCCATTGTTTAGAAAACAGCTTTCAATCTTTTTTTAAAATGTTTGAATCCATTTTCTCAAAGAGGGGCCAAAGCCAAAATATTGGAGCGTACACTCGATAAAGGACCACTCGAGAGAGTGAAAAGCTTTTTCAAAATTGAAAAGACCGGGGATATTAATTTTCCGAAGCATAGTTTATGACATTATCAACTAATCTTATATTTTCTCCAATAAATCGTCCTTTTATGAAACCAGTCTGGTCGTTGTTGATGAGCTTTGAAATAACAGACTTAATGGCCTTCGCTGCTATTTTATAGTCGCAGTTTAGGAGAGATAATGGGCGCCAATTTCTAATGAAGTGTGGTTCTGGTATAAGTTTAATGATTCCACGCCTCTGAGTAATCGAAAGGGTTCCACTATCATATGCGAAGTTAAGTGCTTTTATTAACAGTGGAGATAATTATTTCCAAAAATTGTTTTAGAACTTGGCGGGTAGTCCGTCAGACCCTGGTGCTTTTCCGTGATCCATACTTTTCAAAGCTTCTAGGAACTCTTTTTCTGTTAAAGGCCCTTCACAAGCCTCTGCCTCATTGTTGCCCAGGACCGTGTCGTTTTCGAGATGGAAAAATTCGCTTTCGGCCGGGGGTATTGTTTTATTACTGGTCGTGTAAAGCTCTTTATAGAAGGTTTCACACTCGGCGAGAATTTTGCCGTCAGAAGTGACAAATTCATGCTCATTTTGAGTTGACTTATTGTCCTAAGTTTAAAGTGTCTTTTTTCAAGATTGAGAAAGTATTTTGTATTCTTCTCACCTTCATTGTACCATTGAATTTTACACCTCAAAATAGCCCCTTGGGTGCGTCGCACGATTATCTCTTCTAGTTCACTTTTGCATATCTCAATTTCTTCTTTTTTTTTGCAATTCACTGGCAGATGGTGTTTTTAATTCTTCTTCTAGTAAGGCGATTTTATCTTTTAAGTTTTGCTCTTTATGAAGAGTTTTGTGTTTTTTGGCGGACGCGAAAATAAGAGATTTCTCTCGCACTTTAAGCTTAATCATGTCCCAGAAGGAGAGAAGGATTTATTGAATCATCATTTTCGTACTCTTCTCGTGTTTGTTGGATGCCAGGAGAGATGTATTAAGTCTCCAAAATCCAGGGCCTCTTGGGTTTGAATGTAAAGAAATTTTTAAAATGATCATAGAGTGATCTGTTTTAAAGCCCAGGAGGATGTCTGTTGAAGTAACTTTACCAAAAATGCTCTGGCTCATTAAGAAAAAATCGAGTCTGCAATGAATAGCAGGCTGTGTTTGGCGCCAAGTGTACCTTCTGGCATGAGGGTTTAGTACTCTCCAAGCATTATCAAGATAGAGATTTTCGCATATCTCATAAACGGCCTTTTGAGCGTTATGAAGCGTTTTGGCAAAGCCACCCATTTTGTCTCTCAGCTTCTCTCGTTACATCAAGGACAATTAGGATTTCGTCCCCTTGAAATCTTGAAGGTGGTCAAAGAGAGATTTAAAGAAGGCAGGATCGTCTTCGTTTGGCGCGTATACATTTGCTAAACTTATGCATTTTCCGTTTGCCTTTAAGTCACATAATATAACGGCCTGATTTGTCAATAGTCTTATGGGCTCGATTTGACCCTACCTTGCGCTCTGATTGGCTGTTGGGATTTAATGAATTCAAGATGGCGGCCCCTAACCCTAATGGCGACCCTTAACCCTAATGACGTCACCTTGGTGACGCCATTCCTTCCTAGTCCCTTATCCCCTAGTTCATGACCCCACCCCCTAGCTCCCAGTCCCCTGTCCCCTCCCCAAGGTCATTAGGGACCAGGCCTGGTCCCTAATGACATCTGTTATGAGAAAATTCGCCGTTTCACAGTTATTTCTTTGTTATTTGGAAAATTCTAGAAAAAACCAACAGTAACCTCTTTCCAGTTGACGACCAGGAATTTAAATATTCTACATTGTACTTTGTCGACTCTTTGTACACCTGTACGTGTGCAACACCGACATTCATCTTGTATACAAATAGTTTGTTAGCGGTGCACTTAGCTTTCCTTTCGGCATTAAGATCTATTTTCCGTCCCTCGGAAGCCAGCCAGCTGAACTACCTTACACTAATGGAGTTTTATTAGTTCCTTGAGAGTTAGCCAGCTGAACTATATTCCAGTAATGAAGTTCTATTAATAGGATAAGTTATTCTTGCTGTCGGTAGCACCAATTGAGAATTCCCCATTAAGTATCTCATTTTTAATTTCCCAAGTTTGCTCTATTTTAATCTCAAACCTTTCAACCTTTGATCTTAGCACTCTATTTTTAATTTAAGAAACTTCGTAGTGTTGATTGGGATTCGCTATCGTAATTAAGGCTTTTCCGCTAGTATTGTATGTTAGAAGTTGCATTATCATATTGTAAACACTTAACGTGTAAAGCAAGTGCATTTGTAAAGTTTTTCGGTTACATCAACGACTACATCCAGTATGCGATTACATTAGTAGTATAGTAGTTAGCGGTTCGAGCACAGTTTTCAAGTAGGAGACTCTATCACTTTTTCAAATAGGAGACTCTATCACTTTTTCCACAGTTTTCGATATTTAGCGACTCTATCACTTTTCCATATTATTGGAGGTTCTAACACTTTTTTATCCGCGCTGGATTTCTCAACTATTTCTCCAACAATTAATCAACTGCTGGAAAAACCAAACCAAAAACCAAATGTTGAACCAAACCTTGAATCAAAATATAGGAATAAAATATTGAAATCAAATGAGGAACCAAGACCAAAACCCGGGACATCGGTCTGGAACCAACTTTTACAACCAACTTTTGTAACCCACTTTTATAACCAACTTTTGTGACCGACTTTTGTGACCGACTTTTATGACCAATTTTTATAACCAACTTTTGTAACCAACTTTTGTAACCAACTTTTGAGATTATGAAAATTGAGAAAATTATGGAAATTAAGAAAATTATTGAAATTAAGAAAATTATTTATGAAAATTTTTAATATTTTTGTGTCCGTAAGCGTAGCTTGTTATTCCATCTCCATGCAAGTATCTTTTGTCATCAAAACAGCTGAGTGATACTTTGTTGATTTCATAACTTCCTAATTGATGTTTCTCATACATCTGTTTATTATTGAAGAGTGTATCTTTATAGTTTTCATGTGTGATATCCTTCTTGATGACATTCTTCTTAATTCCTTTGGCGGTCTTTCCTCATTGTTGATTGTCTTTGATATAACTATACATTTTCGATCGTAGACCAACGAATTCACAAATGGGGACTCCTGCGGCTTCATCTTTGAATTTTCCTACTACTTTTTTATTTGTCTTATCAAAATATGGTGAGCTCTCAGAGTAGTCACTATTATCAAACTTATGCTTCTCATTCCAGCTTTGATTTCATAGGTCAAGCTGTCTGTGTCTGTGAATAGAAGCTTTATTCCATTACTGGGAATTCAATTCCTGAATAATCTAAATTTTTAACATATTCCTTGTCTGATTTTTTGATCCTCTGTGGATTTTTATCTTGTGGATTTAAATGTCTTATGTGACACCATCTAAAACATTCATTACCCTCATTTTTCATGTTGATCAATCCTTTTTTACTGTTTTTGAGTTCTGGGGGAAGTTCAATATACGATGAGCCTTTCATTGGCTTATATTGTACGATATTGATATAATGATTGTCAACAGATTCAATAGTCCAACCGGAACCTTCAGATATCCATTGAGCTGTCATGTTTAACATTTGCTGTTTTGATAATTGTAATGCTTCTGGGATTTCTGTGTTGTTGATGATGGTAAGAGGTTTGCTATTGAAATATGCGGTTTTGTACAGTGTTTCATCTTTTGCTGATTTTTTTAATGGTACCGTAAGCGTTTCAACGAATTTTAGACCTTGCACATCTGTGAGAATGTTTGTGATATGATCTTTGATGGCTTTTCTTGTGTTTTGTAGTTGTTCAAGCGGGTCTTTGTTGTTATTGATGCTTATTTCGAAGGATTTTGTGTAACCCTTCAGGGCTCTAGCAGTTTCCTCTATTTTAGTCCTTAGTAATGGAACTGGTTTAATATTGATCTTATTAACACGTCGTTGGTATTTAGCATTTTGTATATCAATTTTTGTACTGTCTTGAATAGCTTGTTTGATGATATCATCAAAAGACATATTTTTTCATACTCTAATATTTTATTGATGACATTTTGTCTTGCATTTTTACTACGGAGATCCTTCCAAGTGAATCCCAATTGTTTGGCAAGTGGGAGATACCTCCATGAGAGATATTTAGTCTTAGTAATGAAAGGAGTTGTTCGCTTTTTGCTTTTTTTAGTCGTTGGTTTGTCTTGTGTTTCAACCTGCTGCTTCTTGTCGCGTGACAGCAGTTTCTTGATTTGTGAGTCTTTTTTGATTAGTAGACTAATCAATTTACATTTGGTTAGTTTTGAGAGATCAGGTGTGTTCATACTATAGGTTGAGATAATTTTTTTCCATTCTATATACTATGTTTATATAATTTTTTTTAATATCAATTTGTGGTGCGTTTAAATTGTAAATTTGTTTGAGAATAATTTTTCTGAGACGATACTCCACCTGTTTAGAAGGATTTTATAGTTTTTTTCTAAGACGATATTCATCTGTTGAGATTTGAGATGAAAAAAGTGATTGAGTTTTTAAAATATTGAAAAGTGAAACAATTGTTGATTATGATTTTTGATTATTATTTTTCATATGTTTCTTTGTATTTAGATGGTTCCATTTCCCGGCTAATGTGTAATTCTTATTTCCACATGTAGGACATTTCCATTCTTTATTCACGATGTACTTGGTCTTGCTTTTGTGTGATTGATTGCTTTCTTTCTTCTTCACTGAAATGTTTGATTGGTGTATGAATATTTTTTGGTCTTACCATTGTATATACTATATATTTATATATTTTTATGATATTTTATAGTGCGTTTAAATCCTTCATTGGAATCCAACTGTTAAAATCATCACCATATCCCTTCCACTTCACCAAAGCTTGTTTCTTCTTATAATCTCTACGAATGACTTTATCAATACGAAAAACATCCTGCTTGGCTTTTAATAATTCAGGTTCATAGAAACTCCCTTGAATATCTTCATCTCTGAGATCCTTTACTTTATATGTTATTGGATTAGTGTATTGGATATTATCAACTGTGAACACTTCTTCTGTCCAATTTGGTGTATAACCCTTATCGTTTGTACTTAGATATTCGGACATTATCACCTATTTTAAATTTTGGTTTCTGTTTGGATGTTTCCATATCACCATATAGATTGAAGTAAACTGTACCCTCATTCTTTTTCTTTGAAGCCTCAACTGGTGTCATTTTTATGCTTGAATGTTTTGTGTTGTTGTATTGTTTTACTAGTTTAGGTAATATGTCTAGATACATTGTATTAACTTGAACTGTGAACTGTTTCCACATTTTGGATTTAATTGTCCTATTCCATCTTTCAACTACTGATGACTTCTCTTCATTCTCAGGTGAGTACATATGTATCCCATTTTCTTGTTATAGAACTCTTTTCCCTTGTCAACCCAAATGTATTGTGGTTTTCTGCCTTCCTTGAATATTGTTTTGAATGCTTCAGTGACAGATTCACCTTTCTTATCCTTCAATGGAACGATCCAACCATATTTGCTGAATACATCAATAACCATTAGAAGATATCGGTAACCCTTATTACATTTACTGAACTGTTGCATTTCAAGTAGATCGCTGGCCCATATTTCATCGATATGATTTGTGATTACACGCCGCCGAGTGAAGTTGCGTTTTATGGGTGTATGTAACTCATCTGCTAATTTTTCTTGCCAGTTTTCCTCACTCGACGGCTTTTCCCGTTTTTTGGCTTCTTAACACCCATACCTAATTTGGACTTAGCTGCTATGGCGTTCCTAGCCACAGTATGACCCCATTGTCGATCTTTCCAAGGAATTGCATCGAGAGCTTTGACCATCTTACGATCAGCTTCATTTTTGCACTTCACTTGATCACCTTTTGGTTTATTACCACAAACTGAGTAATCAACATCATGCTGCATACTGACTGCATCTGTTCTACCTGTTGGTTGTTGATATATCTCAAGTATCTGACCAGTATTAGGATCATACCTCAGTTGCTCTTCAAGAGGGTTTCCAGGCCCTGTATACTTATGTCCAGGCATCACAAACCCTTTCATTGGTGCAACCTTAAGAATGGCATTATGGAAGTCTAACCCTCCACCATAACCTTTCCATTTAATCCATGAGTTGTATGATCTACTACCTCCAACATCTTTGTAAGCCTTGTATTGTCTCTTGTATTCAGCAACTAAGGCTCTACCCTGTTTTGCACTCACTTCAGGTCCTTTGAACAATGCAGGTGCAGTTACAACATTCCAAGCTCTTTTCCAATCAACAAATGGAAATGGTATTGGTAATCCACTACCACTATGTGTTGGATCAAGTCTTTTAGATAAATCTGATGTGAAACTGTCTAATGCTTTATCAAGATATTGGTTGGCCGTCTCTTTCATTTTTTGTTTGAAAAAATCTGATTTGACAGCCTTTGCAGCACCAGCTCGTCCAATGTTCCATAAACCTTTTACAGAACCTTTAAGCAACGCCTCTCCAAGTAAGCCCCCAGCTTGTGAGGGCTCAATCAGTTTTTTGATTTTTTACTATTGAAATGATCTTCAATCATCTTTTTTTGGCTCTTTGTGAGTTAACTTTTATTGAATGTTTCTAATATAGATTTGGGAATTTCATTGAGACCATAATATCTTACTTGATGTTTGTCAATACACTCAGCCGCGGTTCCATATTTTCTTCCACTTGGTGGATTTTTGACTCCACAATATGGGCCGACAGGTTTCTTTCTTGGTAATGCGCCTCCAGTTGGATTTTTTACCAATTTGGTCTTTGTTATCCCACATTCAGCACAAGTGCATTTCAACATCATACGCCCATTTTTAGCTTTAGCATATCGTTCACTTCCTGGAACGCATTCAGTTTGTTTCTTCTGTTTTACGCAATATGACTTCACCATTATATATATATAATTTAGATATTTTTGATATAATATTCAATGAATCTCTCATTATCCATTGTATCATGTATATTGAACACTTTTAATAAATCATAATATAAATTTCCTTTATTCATTTCATTCAAAAAGTATAAACAAAAGTATCCACATGTGGTTGTATTTATATTTTGAATTTGATTATTTTGATGAAGCAGAGTCAAATTCTTTCTTTTCGCATGATTTACCATTTCTTGAAAAGGAGGCATACCAAAACTATCAAAATAATTTATTACACCATCTTTTACATAAGTAGCTACCCGATGGCTTCCACTCATATATGATGGTTCAAGATTGTAGATAAATAATGCTTGGTTATGATTATGTGGAACCTTCCCATCTCTTGATAGAACATCATTGATTGGGACGTTGAGATATCTGCACCATTTTAGCAGATCATGATTGCTTAATGGGATGTCTTCGTGGACTTTTGGTTTCACAGTATTGCTCCTAGAAGTGGAAGTTGATTGAACGGGCTGTTTGGTCCTAGAAGAAGACCCTTTCCTTTTTTTTGTTTTTTTTTTTCCAATACCAACTTGGTAGTAACCCCAACTGCCAAAAAACGGTGGCGACCTATATGCACCTATTCTCGGAGCTCCTCTTCCCCTTGGAGGAGGTTGGGTAGGTGATCCAATCTTGGGGGCACCCCTTCCGGTCAAAGCTTTTAAAACCATTGGAATCCCAATACTGGCAAGTAAAGTACCAAAGAAACCACCTGATTGTGAATCGTGGTATGGATTTGTATCTTCATTGTTTGTTTTATTTCGTTGAAGGTAAACAAAGACGGAAACAACATTGTCAATACTTGGTGAGATCTGGAAGAATCCACTGCTCCGTGTTGGATTGGAAGCTGTATACAATTCTCTTTTATACGTCCATGAACCCTTTGACAAAAAGGATTCGATAAACTTATCGTATAAAGTGTCCTTTGGTAAAAGTCTCGGAACCCAAAGTAAGAATCTATTGACAACCACTCGACCAGCAGCTGCTGCAGCTGCCTTATATATTAATTCTGTGTCATTCTGTAACTGTATATCAAACTGAAGTTGCATTGGGACTAGCATTTTATCATGTAACTCTTCAAAGAAACCGTATCGATTAAGAGGTATAATTACATTGACATCTTTGGCAGCATCCTCAGCTCCACCACCTTCACCAATTCTTTTCGTTAAATTTCGTCTAGCCTCAAACCCTGTATTTCCAGCAGCAGTCATGTCATCTAAATTTGCTACATCCAGATACCAAAAACTATCTTTAGCCACCGAGCGACTGAAATCATCACTGTATTCTAGGAGGTTCTTGACAAAAGTTACTTTATGAAGATTATCAGTTTCATATACAATCTTACCAGCACTCTTTATTGTCAAATGGTCAATTAATGAATGAGCTCCATTAATAACTGTTGATCGGGTTGCATCTGTAATACCTGTGCCATCAGCCAATGCTTGTAACTGAAACTGCACCTCAAAATAAGCATTGTACCAATCATAGAACGCAGACCTGTCATTGATTGTGAACTTATACCCATTTTTTTTCTGGTGTTGATTGTTTTGTGGGATCTCAATAACATCATTCAGTTGAAATCGAACCAACTCATATCTTTGCAAATATTCACTTGTTCTGAAAGCCATTATATTAATATATTACATAATTTTACTCTACCTCCTTCTTTTCAAACCTGATCCTGATATCAGTCTATCGATGATCATATCTGTACTTTCTTCTTGGGTTGGGTTCTCATCGCCAATTCTCATATTCCTTAGCTTTTTCATTATCAGGTCTCCTGACTTCTCAGATGTCTTTTTACCTACCCTTTCACCTACTGATTTTAATGCCTTCTCACCTGATTTCTTGGCGAACTTTTTTACAACAGATGACGCAGCACACTTCATTGGTTTGAAAACATTATCAACGATAATCCCCGATCCTACATGTTTATCCACAAAAATACCAAGCTTTGGATGATAAACCCTAGTGAATTCAAATGGTTTCATTTTATATTATTATATTATATTATTTTTTTCAGGATTAATGAAAAAGATGTATCCGCTCCATTCAGGTTAATTAATCTCTTTTTTCCATCCGTAATGTGTATCCTGATACTGTTTATACTATTCTTGTTGATAGGATTAAATGTAACTCTTCTCGGTTCAATGGTAAAGGAGTAACTAGGTTGAAGCACACTGGTTGAGAAGGAATAAATGATGTCTGTATCTTGACCGTCTACAAGTGAATCATTGATAAGGTCGCAGTGGATATTAAGAATGTCTGTATCTTGACTGAGATTAGGCACCTTTGGTCCTATATTCTGTTGATTTTTCAATATTTCTTTATCAAACCCAATCAGGTCATTGAAATTGCTTGCAGTTAAATCAAGTTGATAATTCTTGGCTAATGTGACTGTGACCCTAAATGTTGTATTATCGAATTCGAGAGTGATAGGATACTCATTATTATTAGCACCATCTTTGACAATCTTCGTTATGTCCTTGATGTATGTATCAAAGTCAGTATAGTTCCAGACTCCTGCTGGGAAAGTGATGTTGTGAAATGTTGAACCGTTATCAGAGCTGTATTTTATTAGTTGATTGTTGTATGATGAATTTACATTGAACCATGTGAATGACATGTTAATGATTCGGTTCAAGCCAACTACATATTGAGAATTGCTATCCAATATTATGGGTCTGTTGAATTTGGTTATAAAATTCTGAGGAGTGTTGTTTCCTTGATCTTTGACACTGTATGATGATAAAACAATCTCGCGATCCATGTATATATAATAACTTTACACGATTATACTTTAAAATACTGATTATACAATTTATTATACTGCGGTCTATTTATTGTTGACATTCTCAATAATGTGTCCAGTATACTAACTCCTGTATGTCTCATCTTAATTGATGTGTTGCCTGCAACGGTTTCACCAATGATCAATTCTAATTTCTTGAGAAGCTGTTTGGGATCGTTGAAAAACGTAACATTTCCACCTCTCTGTCTTCTTCCTCGGCCTCTAATCCCAGAAGCTGTTATTACTTTCAGTTTATTCTCTTGTATTGTTTTCAGTTTATTCTCATGATGAGTAATGTATTCATTCAATACAGCTCTACTAATATTTAACCGTTTGTTTAACATCTGCCTCTCAGCTCCCGATATATCCCCCTTTTTGTATTTTTTTGTGACGTTTGCCTTATAACCTGCAAGTTGTTTCCTCTTAAATTGCGCATTCTTTATCATTTTCTCAAGATACATTTTTCTTTTCTTTGGCGTCATTTGCAGCTGATTAAGAACCTTATCAACACTTTCATAGTTAGTTAAACCTAAATCATCCAACGTTGTATTATTTATATCTTCATCAGCCAATGTATAATCAACTTCTTCATCTTCATCGTATTCAGGTGGCTGCTCCGGAAAATATTGGGGATCGACATATATCTCCTTCTTCCCTTCCAAAAGATCCGCCAATGATTCTTCATATGTTGGAGGTTTTGGTACTAGTTGTTTTTCTTGTGTGGTGGTACAGGTTGTTCATCGAAAAGATCACCCAAATTCATGTCTTCAACTACATCCTCGATATCAACACAATAATCTGGAACTTCCCCTTTCTTCAGTTGTCTTTTTCTCCTTTGAGGCATCCTTAAATCCAAATTACTGTCAATTACATCATCTAATTTACTTGTTACTGGTTTGAATACCTTCGCAAATGACTCTTGGCTTGTCTGCTGACCGATTTTATGTTGTGTGATTAGATTATGGACATAATTGATTTTATTCCCTAATTTAGTTTTACTCTTTGCGAGTTCTTTCCATTTAAGCAAACTCATTTTTGTTATATTATTACGTTATATAAAAATGACATATCATATATAAAAAACAACGTTGAACACCATGCTGAACACCATGTTGAACACCATGTTGAACACCATGTTAAACACCATGTTGAACACCATGTTGAATTAATATACCAATATAATATAATGAGAATACCGAATTATGATGTTGAAGACGATGTGGTCTCAAACTTCAGACAACTATACGATTTCATGCCTCATCAATGTTTTCGGATGCTGATTTGCAGTCCAAGTGGTTCAGGGAAAACAAACACATTAATGCATATGATCTACAATCTGCTTTATTTTGATAAAGTTTATCTGTATGCAAAAAATTTAGAACAATCCAAGTATCAGAATCTCATCGATGTCTTTCAGCCGATAAGTGATGAGGTTGGTTATGATGTTATTGAAGCAAAAAATGATGAAATTATTCCAGTTCAAGATCTTGAATCTGACTCACAAAAAATCGTCATTTTTGATGATTATGTATGTCATAAAAACCAAAAACCACTAATCGACTATTTTATACGAGGAAGGCATAAAAATTGTAGTATGATTTATCTAAGTCAAAGTTATTATAAGACGCCAAAAGACATCAGATTGAATTGTTGTCACTTCTCCATTTATGAGTTTCCAAGTGCTAATGAGAAGAGTTTAATTTGTCGTGAGAACAGTATTTCAAAAGAATCATATGACAAAGCAACCAAGGAACCATATTCCTTTGTTTATATCGATAAGCCACGAAAATTCACCACCAAAAATTTCAATGAAAAAATATAATCTATTAATATAAATGAGTTATTCAAACAGACTTTTACCTTCATCATCATCAACCATCGGTAAACGTGGACTACCTGGGTTACCAGGTGTTGGATTCAATTTAACAGATGATGGTAATTATGATATTGAAGGGAAGCGATTAACCAATATTGGTGAGTCTACTGGCGACAATGATGCAGTTAGTTTAAAAGTGTTGAAAGAACATACTAAAGTCAGTCAAAATAGTTATCATTTACAACCAAGTTTTCGATTTTATAAAGACTTTGGTGACAAGAGTCAATTAACTTTAGGGTCACCACCAAATACATCGCCAGACAATTTTTTTCAAAATCATAAAGCGCATAATGATGCATATATAATTGAGAAAGAAGGTGATGATACTGGTTTTAGTGGAGAAGCATGGTCCAGCATAAAAATGAAAGGTAATCAATTAGAGAGTAGTACTTATACCCCTGTTTTTGAAATATTCGTTATTGGTGATGCTGGTGGTTTTCTTGTTTATGATACAATAATTTTTAATGTCCATGGTGACAGTCATTATACGATTAATACATTCGATAGTGACAAAATATCCAATCAATATACTAGATCAATTATTCAATTCACTTCTGATGGAAGAGTTGGAGTAGATGATGGGATAAAATTCCAAATTAGATATTATGGTTGTCATTACAATAAAAATATAAAATTTCTATTTTATTCAAGAGTGATTAAGGGTAAACAGTCGACAAGTTTCGACCATACTATTTTTAATGTCCGTGATGTTGTTGATAATCATATGATTCTCTATTTTGAGAATTTAAATGTCAATGGAAATCTTATTGATGGTTTAGGTGATCCTGTAGCATACGCTAATGCTGCTAATAAGAAGTACGTTGACATTCAAAACTCTCAACAAAACATTGCTATTGCTGATAAAGCCAGTAAATCTTACGTCGATGGAGAAATAGCAAAAGTCCATATAGATACTACACCATTACTTCCGAGATTGTAGTAGAAAAATGAATGGTGATTTAGATATGGACAGAAATTATATTCTCTCTGTGGGAAATTTAGATGATTATAAGTCTGATGATCCTATAGAATATCGTGTCAAAGACATAAGAAGTGTTGTTAATAAAGGATATCTAAATATAAATTTTATCAAATTAAAAGATAAAGATGGTAAAGAATATTTTGATCTCAAACAGAATATAATAAAAAACTGTGAGCCTTACTATGATGGACTTTTTGATAATAACAGTCTGGTCAGTAAAGCTTATGTAGACGTTGAAATTAGTAAATTACCCAAACCAGATACTAGTGTCTTGAAGTTAGATGGAAGTAAAGCTATGACTGGAGCTCTAAATATGGGTAATAATGATATTGATAATCTAAAGACCATTGTTGAAGATGACGGCCCTAGTCCTAACTATGAGCAAATAAAGCATAAAGCAGTTAATTTTGAATTGTTAAAAAGTACCAGAGATTATGTCATCCGTACTATAGCTGAAACTGAAGCAGATTTACTTCCAAAAAATGGTAGTGAGGCTATGGAAGGTGATTTAGATATGGCAAATCATAGTATCGTTAATCTAAAAGAACCAGAAGATTACCAAGCCACATATGCCACCAATGTAACATTTGTCGCTAATGCAATTGTTGATAATAATACAATTATGGATGGTATAATTGATAAGAAATTAAAAGCGTCTGAAATAAATTTCATAGAGTCAATCGATAAAGAAAATGTCTTCAAAAGAGTGATGGATAATGATGAATTTAAAGAAGATGATGATGACATTCATAAAATTGGAGTTCAGAATAAAAATTTTCATTTGGTAAACAAAAAGACTTATGAATTCAAGATTGATTATGATTCCAGTATTGGTTATTATAGCACCAGACTATCAATTGATTTGGTATATCTACCAAAAGGTTCTTGCACAATGGTCTATGAAATGTATGTTGAAGATGGTATCACAATTGATGAGATAAATGCATCAAGTGGAACTCTATCAGTGATTAAAATAAATTCAAATATAAATGGAACAAGTACAAGAAGCATAATACAATTATCAAAAAACATCATCTTTCCCAGTTTTGATGATTTAGATATTGACATAAGATTGAAAAGTAAAACTGATCCCCAAACTACTATTTATGTTGCTGTTTACGGTGTTAAAGGTCAAGTCAATAATGTACCAGGAAATCTTTGGGATCGTCTTTACTATTATGACAATGATTCCGTTAAATATGAAGCAGCAATTGATATGAATGATAATAAAATAACTGGAGTCGCTGATGGTACTGAAGACAGTGATGTTATTACAAAATCACAATTTGATAGATTCATTATAGAAAGAACACATTATTATTACACACATAATTTAAATCACAACAACACAAAAAATGTTAAATTCAATCTTTTCAATAAATACCCCATAATATCAACAATAAATGAAGCAATAGAAATAAAACTTAGTGGTTATTATCACATTATATACACTGATTATTATAAAGGAAATGGTGACACATTCAGAATCCATAAACAAACCACACCAGTATTTATTTCATCTTTCGACTCCCAATCAAATTGGACATCATTCATTATAAACATTGTCCTTGAATTCGAAATTGGTGATTATATTCAATTTCCTTTCAGATCAAATTCAACTCGTCTTCGTGGAGTAGGACACAGCACATTTTACATCCAATATTTGCATCCATGAATATAAATATATAAACTAATATATATGTCAGATAAACGCATCAATATATTCAACTGGAATCACATTTCAGGTGAACTAACAGAAGAACAGGTTGAAGAATTAAAATCTTACTACCACGCATGTCATAAAAAGTGTTTTGCTTACAAGCTGGCATTGAATGGAAATTATTGGGGAATTCATTATCCATCATATTTGCATCTGGAGGTTTAGCAAGTAGTATAGCAACTGGTGGCATCAGTTTGATTGCAATCAGTACAGCAGCACTTCTGATTCAAGGTTGGATGAAGCATAAAGCCCTTGATCTCAAGATCCAAAATTGTACATATGCTTACCAAAGCTATCAACATCTTCTGAATGAGATAAAGGATATGATGAGAAGTGGAAATTACAATTCATCTTATGTTCGTAATACAATGAAGAACATTGATGATTATGTGACAGACAACAGTCCCATTATTGATAAGTATCTTAGTAAATACGATGAAAAATTCACTTGTTAATTATCAACTGAATTCTATCACCAACCAATGATAGAACATTTTTCCAAAATTTTTTATGATATCTTATTGTCCTCTTCGACTTCGTTACTTGGATATCTTTGTAAGGAAGCCCGATCATCTTGAATAATTGCTTTATAATAAATTTAATACTAATCATCTGTTTACGCTCATCATTAACCTTATGAAGATATACTATTTATCACATTCTCAATATGGTATTTTCGATGATATATTGATTTTTGTCGTATTAAATACATTTTGTCATAGAAGTTGAAGTTCTCTGTGATAAAATCATAACCAATAATTAAACCACAATTCATGCAGGTATTCATACCATTTACAGTTGTCACTTCCTGTTCACTACAGCATTGCTCAACTGCTTTACTAAATGTTGTTAATTGTTCATCACAAAAGGGGCATGTTAAGTCCCCCATACTCTTTATTTCATCATGAATATTAGTGTTGCAAGTCATCTTTATATTACTATATTATTATATATTTTTATATATTTTTTCCCAATAATGATTCAAGGTTTTGGTTCCAGACCGATGTCCCGGGTTTTGGTCTTGGTTCCTCATTTGATTTCAATATTTTATTCCTATATTTTGATTCAAGGTTTGATTCAACATTTGGTTTTTGGTTTGGTTTTTCCAGCAGTTGATTAATTGTTGGAGAAATAGTTGAGAAATCCAGCGCGGATAAAAAAGTGTTAGAACCTCCAATAATATGGAAAAGTGACAGAGTTGCTAAATATTGAAAACTGTGGAAAAAGTGATAGTCTCCTATTAGAAAAAGTGATAGAGTCTCCTATTTGAAAACTGTGCTCGAACCGCTAACTACTATACTACTTATTAACGACGATTACATCGACGATTACCTCGACGATTACATCAATTACCTCGCCGAGTGCAGAATAAAGTATTGTTGGACCAAGTTACGTCTCTTCCTTGACATCCGTAGTGAAGACCATCGAAGTAGATCCCGTGTACCAGGAATTTGTGACGAGATTCCGTTCCCGCAGGCAAAGCAGTGCTCTCCAGAGCTAGATTTCCCCCGTTGTCAGTTCAGTTCTCCGTTCAGTCAGAAATTATAGCGCTCGCAGGAAAAACGTATCGTCACAGCAGGTAACCTATCGTCACACATCATTCTTATGACGTCACGTGACCCCTCCCTAGTTCCCAGCCACTTCTCCCCTCTAGTTCCAGCTCCCCTTGGACCCAGGCCTGGTCCATAATGACGTCATTGTTATAACGTCACGTGACCCCTTTCCTAGTTCCCAGTCCCGTATCTCCTCTTAGTTCCCCTAGCAACCCTAATTAACATATTCAAGGTGGCGACCTAAGAAGGTGGTAACCTAATTACTAATCTACTTATCTACTCGTTTTCAAAAAATTGGATAAAATTATATAGATGAAGATCTCAAAAGCTCCTCCCTTTCCTCATTTAAATTCAATCTAAAAGAAAATTTCATTAACCATTATTATTAAAATTTGAGAATGACTTCATAACATTCCTGACCAGTGTTTCTAGGCAAATAGGTGTAGGTCAATGCAGTCGTATATTTCTTTAATGTTAATCTCCTTATTTTCTTTTGTTGTATTTAATGTGTCTGTGTGTGTTTACTTTAGTTAGCTACCGTCTTCAAATTGTAATATATACATAATGAACTGGCAGCCTGGCATTTATTTCAGGTTGTCAGTTACCCTTATTTTTTTCAGATTATTTATTATGTATGTCACTGTAATTTAATCTAATTTATTCTAAATAAGTGACGAATAAAGCTGTTGTTGTCCCCGCTGACGTGACTTTTATATTTAGATCATGACATGTCTGCTTATCCATGTAGGACAACTTACTCTGTCCCCCTAGTGTCGAAATGTACGGGACGCATGCGCAATACCTCCTAAGTGGTCCATGCGTGATATAAGGAACATGAAATGTCCTTAGAACCATGCGGGAGGTGTTCTTCTGTCCCTTATAACTAGAAATAGCACAACACGCATGCGCAGTAACACAAACATTACAAATTTAGGGTAAAAAACATTTTATTGAGAAAAAATGAAAGATTACAGAGTCGCATGGTTATGTAAGTTATTTTCAACCAATCAGGAGCGGAATTAAGAATTCATAATGGCAGTACCCATAAAGGTGCGACCATGTTAGAAAACAGCATTGAGGAGGACCTGGGATCGGTTTCCATGGCGCCAAAAATGTCACGCAACTTCAAAATCGATACATTGTCTTGTAGTCCTAAACGGTCATGGTGAAGTTGGCTGTCCCAAAGCATCATGGGATAACGAACTCATCGGGAACTACTAATGAATTAGCTGGGCTCCCAAGTCCCTTTCTCTTAAAGAGAGCATTAAACCAAATGTTCCTATCAAAGCGTTTGTCCTAACAAGATATACACGAGTGAAAATAAGCGGTTTCACACAATTTTAGAATTCAAGCTAAAATCATGTTACTCTCAATCAAAGGAACTTCCAAATAAAAATCTGTCAAGTTCTATCGTCATATCTTCAGTGTGTTCAATAGTACGTTGATAGCCTCCCTTCAATTCCTCCACCATGTCTTATCGTTTGTATTGTTCGTTCGTACGAGTTAATTCGAGCCATTGTCTCTTCCATGCAATCATTTCGCTGCTAAGTTCAGTGATTATTTTACGCATTCTCTCTTCTTGCAACATTCTATCTATCTTCCTATTGATTCCATTCTCATTATTTCTTCTTCTTCTTCTCTCCACTTGCAAAAGTGCTGGTGAAGTCAAATCTTTGTTGCACTCCATCGTCAACTTGAGTTGCCATACGTGGAACCCTCAAAGGAATTTCAAACTTTATGCCCTTGAAGTCATTTACAAACACTGAAAGCTAATCGCTTCAACAGCCGCTCGAAGTATAAGCAGTTTTGAAATAGCAACCCACGCCTAAACTGAACGCTGATTGGTTTTCAGAAAAAAAGTAACGCTCAAACTTGTTTCTGATTGGTTAAGAAAACTAGGCATGTTTAGACAAGGTCGCTCAATCAACGCTTATGTTGTTACATGTTTGGATTTTGAAACTAGACAAGTTTAAGCAAGAGGGTATTATACTCACTTCTCAATGGCTAAAAATAAGACCCACGCCTGAACTGATTGGTTAAAACTAGGTATATGAAACTTGAGACATTGACTGTCTTTTTGGAGAAGCGAAGGAAGAAGACTACGAACTTATCATGACGATCTAACATGGAAAGAGTGCAGCACGAACTTTGTTCAAACATGGAATTGTTTCAGGACAAGCTCTGTTTCTTTTTGGATTTGGGAGGGTTCTTCATCAACAAGACGTTTAACGCCAGAGAATTGGGCTATTTCACTTGGAACCAAGAACATGGCCGCCATGCTTTCTACGTCCCCGTTCCTTACAAGACCTTGTGTGACAAAGACAAACGAACGGTGAATTTCGTAGTCAGTAAAATTCACGGACTCTCCTATCAACCCAGTCAAACCGAGCATGCGCAAAACCCACAGAACCTAGGCACCTTGACCAAGGACTTGTACCAAGATTGGAGTACTGCCGAGAAAACCGTGGTGGGCTTGAAAGGAGGTCACGTGGAGAAAGATATCTTGACAAAA
>CM042755.1:11066375-11090394 GCA_022496165.2 Catalaphyllia jardinei
TGCTAGGGTTAGCAGAGTGTTTGGCCACTTTTGAAATCTATTGCATGAATCTATACCTAAATCAAGCCAATGAGTAGTGCCTAGAGAGAGAGGTTGAAAGTTTAAATGTGTAAATGTTTCTACGTGAAATTATTTTTTTTTGGTACAAACTGCTTTTTCTGTGAAATGATTATTTCTGACAACACAGAAAGAGGAAGCCTTAAGCTAAGACACTGCTCATGCCAAAAAAAGCGCATGAAACGGAAAATATATCAGCAAAGGAACGCTGAAATACAAAGCAATACTTATGTTTCAGCTGAAGTTTTCTTCTTGCTAACCTGCGATCAGGCGTTTGCGGCGGGCTCAATTCTATCGCAATTCAAAGTAATCAGCTGCTTGGAAATCCAGGAGACACACTCATGGAACGCTTGCTTGCCAATTTAACTGACCTTTGGCTTATGTTTGGCCCGTAAAAATGGCTTTGAATCTGTTTTCTAAACACAGGTCAAATTCAATGACTTTGCTGCCTGGCCTTTCTGGCCAGTTCCCGGCCAGTTCCCGGCAGTGTCTGAGTCACACTAAGACATCCTATAAGTCACGCGCACAATGGTCATGGCGATTTAAGTATCAAAGATTATTATGGGATATCCCAGAATTTTAGGAGCGAAGGATGGTGGATGGCTGATTTCAAAAAAATAATAAGAGTCCAGCAAGCAGTTCTAATTTTCAAAACTGACACACGTTTGGCAAATGGGCCATAAGTCCACGACGGATGCTTTGTTCTGGGAGAAGAAGCGTTTCTAGACTCTACTGCCTGGCTCACTTGATCTTCAATGGCTACAGTATTGTGCAAAAGTAACGCAAGCGAAATGCGCGAATTTCGTTCTTTGTTTACGTGAACTTTCCAGGAAAGTTCGAGTGACAATTCGAGGGCTTTTAAGCGAAATTTCCCTGGAACAAAGAACGCTTTTTCGTCGACTTTTCGGTACAAAACGAAATTTCACGGATAACAGCGTCATTTCACTAACTTGGTGCCCGAAATTTCGTGTTAGACAGGCACAACAATTCTCCACATGATCTCCTCGATCTACCGGTCATATAAGGTACACGAAGTATACAAAAAGCTTTCAACACACTACTTTGCTGGAGTTCAGCCACGAACACAAAGAATGTAAATTACAAATAAAACTTACCACGAGTGAAGACTTTGAATTTATTTTTATGCATGAGAAGATGTAAAAGTAGCCCAATTTTGATCTGTGAAGTCGTCAGATGTGCAGCTGCGTAGAAAATTATCCCTTTCTTTCTCTAAACCAAGCAATTCAAATCGATACACATGTTTTTGTCTGACAAAGCATCGGAAATGGTTCTTTTGTTTTCACAAATTAACTTCAGTACTCCGATTTTTGGATAAACACAGGTGTTTAACGCACTAAATGTTTCGAGAGGCGTTGATATGCGTGTAAACAATGCAGGTCACACTCGCTCACGCGGGGACTGGAATCCCAGCGGGAAATGTCATGATTCATTACATGAAGGGCTTACCTTAAAAAAATGGCGCTCTTTGCAAGTTTTAATTGCCTCAGTGCTTACGTGGTTAAAGCAGTAAGTTTGTACTGAATCTCTGACGTTTTTTAGCCGCTAGGATGTATTAACAATCAAACATTCAACAGGTAAAAAGATTGTAATAGTTGATCGAGTTGATGAATGTTTACACAACAACAAATCACGAACTGTAGTCATATTTTGCTTAGTTTGTGTCAGAACGCTTATCAACCAGAGCGAATTTTCTCCCGCAATTTCGTGGCTAACGATCGAAAAGAGCGAACTTTCCCTCGAAATTTCCTGACTTGTTAGCGTCCACTGTGAATTAGCGTTCGAAAAATCAGGAGGAGTAAAACAATAGGTACCTTGAAAGTTCGCAGAAAAGTCGCGGAACTTTCGTTTGAAGCGAAATTTCTTCGAAAAGCCAAGAAATTCGTCGAAATTCGCTTGCGTTACTTTTGCACAATACTGTATGTGGATGTGATCATTTGCATGTGCTAATGAGACGTAGGGATATGCAATGCAATACTGAAGAATCACCTTAAACCACTCTTCTTGTGAAGATTTCAGCACCATCAGTACATTTGCTCTTTTCTGTCGTAATTGCTGAAACAGACAATTGTTGGTCTCGGTGACTTGCTTCCTTTGTTCAAGCAATGAGTTGTGTCAATGTCCTTGTATGTTAGATCTATTTTCACTAGTTTTGCCAAGCCAAGGACAATATCTTTGGGCTCCTTGTCATCTGTTTTTATTAGGGATTCCATGTATTTCTTGATTGAGTTTTCTTGTGTATTTGTCCAAATCATCATGTTGCATGAAGATTTCGTGTAATTTCTTTTCAAACTTGGCATTTTTTTCTTTTTTAGTTGCGCGATTTACCCTCATATTTCGTATCAAAGCTCGGTCACCTGCAACAGGTAATATGGCAGACATGTAATAAAGGCTCAACCTTCATTCCATGATGGTCTCCGCGATGTTGAATTCAATGCCAGAAGGAAAAGATATTTTGAATATGTTGATAAATGGTGCCACCTTTTCTACCTTCAAACATTCAGACCCACGCACTGCTCGTGGTACATGTAGATCCACTCTAAAAGATGGCGTAGTTAAAATGAGTGTATATTCCGATACGGGTTGTTCCGCGAAAAGAATCGAATGATTTAGCGGTCTTGCTAGAACCAAACCAGAAACCAAATGGGTTATCAATGAACAGAAAATATTGCCAGAGATTCACTACAGACGACAGAAGGATATTTACGAAAGTTTTAGGTGCTGATAAAGGTGCATCATAACTGCAAATTCTGGGAAACAACAACAATGATGCCATGTTTGATTGCAAAATTGGCTTTCCTCAGAGTGAAGATAAACGTATAAATTTACGTTGCATTTACAGTACATAGTGATTGCCATATTTCTTTGACCTCTATCATTATTATTATTTTCTATTTTTGGTTTCAATTCATGTGTGTATTATATTCCTTTATATAATAACCCAAGTTATTCTCGCATTCTGATTGGCTCTCGCCTATGATCTATTAGAGGACAGATGCACGATTGACGTCATCATTGCAAAGTTTTTCCCTCTGTCGTTTTAAAATGGCGGAAAGTTTTGAGAATTAGGGTAATATTTTACGTGACTTGGCAAAAGATAAGGTACAAAAAAGTCTTGCCGAAGCATTGAACAGTTTCGAGAAGCCAGAAAACGAAAGATAAAGCGGTTTCTTTTAGAAAATGATACAGAAATAATTTTCTAGCAGCCTCGATCGGCAGTCGAGCGAGACTAAACCACGCACAAACTTGGTCTTGGTAAGCCGAGAACCATTGCTTTATCTCGAATTTAACAAACCCAATAAACAAAATGTTTCCGAGATTAATTTATTTAAAAAATTCCACTTTTCCCGGTGTCAAAACAACTGCTGGCACACTGATTAATGTCAGGAATAAAACATCAAAACATCACTTCTTAAAATCGGTAAAATAAAAATACATAACCTTGCTTTCCGATGCGAATGTTCCTGTCCGTTTCAGGGCACAGCAGCGAGCTAAGTATAGCTAACCACAGCTCACGGTCAACAGTATTGCAGCTAAAATGTGTCTCCGGCACTATATCAAGCTGACTTTGAGAATCACCAACCACGAAAATCTCCACCGTCATTTTCGCTCCTTTCATTCAAAACTCGATTCAAATGGCCGTAGGTCGACCGCAACCATAAGTTTTCCGAGGGTATTCTTTCAACTCCTGTAATTTTCAAGGCAACGTCCAAGCTTTTCGGCTCACAGGGCTGCTCTGATGACAAAAACTCACTTGATTTTTCCAGCATTTTCTTCAAGATTTGTAGATTTTCGCAGTTCAATTCTGCTTTCGCTGTAAGTTTTCATTCCACGAGAAGCGACGCTCGAGTCAGGCTTGACAGTGGCGTGATTTTTCTCGACCAATCACAATTCTTTGCTGCGCATAGCAACCAATGAAACTGCTTCATTTTGAATGTATAGATCACGTCAAATGGCTTTTTTTCGTCCAAAGGCGGGACAAAGGCGGGGCAAAAGGCCGGCTTTCGCGTTATGTTGAATTATTTTGAAACAAAAAAGGCTTTTCGTTATTATATAAAACAAATAGATTCCAAGTTGCCGTGCGTCTGATTCAGTAATAGATCACAGAAGACTTCAAAATGTGGTAAGAACATCAGTGACACACACGGATACGCCTATTGTGAAACTTTTTTGTACTTACAATATTTTGACTTCATCTGTGATCTATTACTGAACAGACGCACGGCAACATGGAATCTATTTGTTAAATGGAATGAGTTGCGTGGTATTGAATAACACGTCAAACGAATTTGTTTCATGTGACATAGTCATGTATTTTTAAAAATTACCTGTTTTTCAGAGGTTCTAGTGTTATCAGATATAAGATCCTTCGCAGGAATGTGATGCTTTACAACATGTTAACTCCACAAGGTTCTTCGTTTTGTAATTATAGTGCACATTTGAGTTTCCAGACTCTCCTTGCTTTTGCGTTGCGTGACATTAAATGCCAGCCCATAAAGGTTGTCACTTAGGTCAAAAGATGAGTTATATCCCAATAGTTTCTGCTAACTGAACAATTCTTTCACTAGAAGAAGTATTTTTAATTTCAATGTGTCCAAACTCCCGATCTAGAGCAATAAGTTTTCATTTCAATTGCAAAACTCAATAGCAGGTGTTTCTGTTACTATATGTCCATCATATTTCTGCCCGTTGGAAAGCTGTTATATTTGAGTAAAGCACTTCTCTGGACAATGCGCAAATGAAAACTTAATTCTTGGCAGGGCTGTTTAATATATATGAATCATCTATCATATCCCAGATTCTTGACTTTATTTATTGATTGGTTAAGATTTTTAGTTTTGATTGCATGAATTAGGATCAATAATGACAATGTAGAGTTTGTACAAAAGAGAAAGAAATGGCAGGAAGAAGAAATGGCATTCTACTCGGTCAACACTGAATTTACAATTGTCGAGTTGCTGAGAGTCTTTGGGCAAACATCTATCTTTGTATTTCTGTAATACGCGGTCATCAAGTGTGTACACTCGAGAATTACAGCCACAGAGGTCATCGTGCTTCGCTACGTAATGACATTGACCTAGTAAATTTTAGGCCTCCTATACCAATAAAATTATTAAGTCTTCACTTTTAACAGATTATTGGAGAGTATTGATCCTACTCTAATAATTCAGACACCATGTGATCAAGTTGACATTACATGTATGTTCTTTCAATTGGTGAAGATACTTAAGAAAACAATGTGTCGCTATGATTTTCAGTGCTTTGATTTACAATACTGAGATTAAAGACAAAATAATATAGCTGCTACATGTACATGTAGCTGCCCAGGCATAGCTGTAAATTTAGACCTGGTAAAAATTATGGACATCGTAGTCAATACTGTATTTGGCACTGTCACAATGTACAGGGCAGGGGTATATAATGCAAACAGAATTACCATCAATATTATTGGAAATCACTATACATGAGAAAAATAATTTACCAGCTTAATTATAGTGAGAGCTGCCCTGGGATTCAATAATTATTGAGGGATATCAGTACAGTTATTAATATGTCTAAAGACAGGGCTTTTGAATCACTGTGGACACAAAATGATTAGACTTCATTTGTTCTGGCAATAAAATGTGTTGGTGTCAGTATCTATCATACTGATAATGGCGGTTATAAAATATTTTGTTTATCATGGAAGAGATGAATATGCCAAGTAGAAGCCATATCCCTCAAGTACATGTGTGCTGTATTTCCAAACTACATGTATACACTCTCTCAGTGACAATTATGAACTTGGAGGCGTGCACAGAAGCTTCAAAAGAGTTCAGGCTTCAGGAGTAATCATTGTTTTATTGTGACAGCTTTGTTTCGTATGGTCCAAAATTATAAGGACCACACTCATCAAGCATCTTAATGACTGGCCGATAAAACTGGAAAGAGACCACTGTGCACTACTAGCTACAGACCAACTTGTGATCTTAGATCACCTTTTTTTCTCTAAACCAGTTTCCAGTTGGGTCATTCTATTTTGTAATGCGATATTGGTCTTCACCATCTCCTTCGTTTGTTCTTGCAAAGCAGAGTTGTTTTGTGCCATTTCCTCAATCTTGCTTTGTGTGAATTCAAGACTAACGCAAAGCTCCTCATAGCTTCGCTGCAGAGATTTTTGCTCACCAATTTAAGGCAGTTGGTGTTTGCTATGATTCTTGCTAGTGCCTCCCATATAACTGCAAGTGCAGGATCTTTTACATGCTTGGCACTTGCTTCACTTATGTTCTTGTGTAAGTCTGAGATGCCTGCTTGATTTTCATTTAGTCATTTCGCTTCTTGAGAACTACGTGAACCTACCTTGCTTGGACTTTTGCAGGTGTCTCTCTTTTGTCTTGTTCTACTTTGCTAAGATTGTTTTAGTATAAATCTACTAGTTTTTCTAAACTTTATCTAACTCCTCTTCACAGATGCCTTGAAAACACAAAGAAGTGACTATTGTTTTCCTAACGAGCACAAACACTGCTACATTACTTACTATCTATCACAGATTATAGCTCACCACTAAATTTTCCCTGATTTTTATTGGTTTAAATTCATCACATGACAGTGTTCGCCCATAGTGCCCATCCACAGAAAATACCCAGGTGGATAGTACTTGTCCATGGAATTTTTTTTGGAAACAAGCAGGTTTGTTGAAAACAAACAATTGAAATTGTATTTAGGGGGTTTTGTATTTGTTCTTTTTCAAATTTTATGTTTGGCTTTCACAGTGTCATTTCTAAAGCTAAAAATAATTCAATTAATATTTGAAGTAGCATAAACTAGCCTAGCATGCGGAAGAAAATTTAGTGGTGAACAATTAGGACAATAGAGTGTTAATGTCTCAGAACTATCAGTTTGATGGTTGCCCCTTGGAAATAATTTTGATGTTCTTAAAACTAGCATATTATTAATATTTGTTTTGAGAACATCAAATTTCTGCAGGGCAGCTATCAGCTGATAGTTCTTTGACAGATACACTATTGTTTAAAGTGCACCTAACCCCCCCAATTTGTTTTTTACTAAATCGAACCTATTTATTATTCGAAGCATTTGGGCGCAATTTTTTTTGAATTTGCTTGAATCCTCGATTTTCTATGCCCTCTCAATGTCGCGTTTGAAGTGTTGCACAACCGAGTTTTAGGGAGTCTGGGGCGGCGGTTGCTGATGATGGCTACCCAGGAACCAAACACAATGGTACCTCACTCTGGTCTCTGTATTTGCTTGAGAAAATGGAAAGCAAAATTAATTGTTCCAATATATTTTGGGACTAAAACATCTGGAATGATTTCTTTTTCATCGCTGGAGTCAGAGTTAAGTTCCAATTTGAAAGACTCCGAAATAAACTTTAATCGAGCACATTTGACAACTGTGAAATCACTGCTTGGAGATTTGAGAGCACTTTTGCAATATTTCAAGTGATGGCAGGGAAGACCTCTTTGCAGACAAGCTGCTTGTATATTAGGAATAGAAAGCTAGGTACAAACATGTCGTTAGCGAGAATGTATTTTGTTGAGGTATGGTTGTTCTATTAAATCCAGTTTGTATTTTACTTTCTGGAATGCTTCATGTTTATAACCTCTCTGTTACACTTCACAACCTCTGTCGATACTTTACAAAGCCTCCAAGCTTTACAGGCGACCTTCGTCACACTTCAGTAAACACTACTGACTCAGGAGATTATTCTCTCAACACTCCTGGGGAAAATAACACCTATAAACTACACCGATTTGCTTATTATACTTTACAGCAAGGTTCTAGAACTTTCTGGTACTACTAAATAAAGTAACATGACAATATTACGCTATTTACAGCAGCAGACGTAAACGACTAAAATAAATTGCTTAGTCACCGTGACACAAAACTAATTAATATGCACGAAACTTCTAGACAAAATTAGCATATACGCGAACCTTCCAAGTCACGCAATTATTTTTCAGAACATAACCCCCTCTTAAGAATAAATTTCTTAAAGTGCTACTATGATGAAAAAATAATTTCCTTTTTTTCTTCCGATTTTGAAAGCGTGTTCGCTTAACACCTACTGTAACTGGCAAAATTTAGTGCTTTGAGTTTGATCCGATTTGACGGTCCGCCATTACTCATGTTCAAAACTGACCAATAGGACATAAGAGGGTTGGATCTAGAGAAAATGACTACATTTACTCACTAGCTTAACATTTCGGCGTGTGAATGCAATTATTTATTATATATTATGCAAAACACGGTTTAAAGGTCTGAAAGCCCAAAACTCCCGTGCTGCATATTAATTAAGCCGCGTACACATGCATTCTTAAACTGGTGAGTCTTTGAAGTCATTTTCTTCTCCACCCAGCTCTCTCAAGATTTTAAAATAAGTAATGGCAGACCAATAAATAAGAAAATTCCAGTTAAAATAATGGGTCAGTTAGTGTTTAGTTAACATAGTTTTGAAAGTGGTACTAAGAGAGGAGGTAGTCCAATGTCTCTTTAGTTATTCCTGTACTCTGCTCACGAGAAAGGTTATCTCCTATGGCTACATCTTTGACTGACTCTTTTGCGACATAACCACCAATCTCTACTGGATCAACTCTTTTTACTTCACCTTCGGGATCGTTGTTCTTACTAATGTTAGCATCCACTCTAACAGCAACTGCTCCTAAAGTTATGGCTTCGTCTACGTGTATCTTCTCAGCGGGTACTCCAATCACAAAAGAGTTTATCTCATCGTCCTTTTCCCTGTTAAGTCCTTCCAATCTTTCCAATTTCTCTGGCACCATAAACTGTTTCCCTTCACGCTGTACGCAGTTTTCTCTAAGAGTGTTCCATTTCGATTTTAGTTCATCACAGACTCCATCTTTCTGTCTGGCGTTGTCTTCCCGGTCTCTCAACGTGTTAACCATCTCATACATCAAGCACTTATCTTTATTCAACTCTTGCTGAAGACCTTCCTCGGCCTTTGTTACTTTTGCAAGGTTGGCTCTGCTTTTAGCAAGCTCATGTTCAACTTCTGACTTCACAAGCTTCTCAAAGGATAACTTTTCTTCCAATTGCTTGGTAAATTGCCTTTCTTTATCCAGGGTATCTCTTACATTGCTCAATTTCCTTTGTTCATCGTTTAACAAATCCTGCAGATGTCTCGTGGCTTCATCTCGCTCAACTCCACGCGCTTGCTCCTGTGTAAGAGCTTCACTGAGCCTTTGTATCTGGTCAACTGCTTGCTTAAGGGGTTTGCACAACTTGTCACTCCGCTCCCTATATTTCTGTAAATTCTCATCATATTGCATCTGTTTAGGCTTTTCTCAATCATTGACTGGATGTTCATCGGTACTCAGTATCTTCAACAGAATACTTTCTCCGGCCTTGTTAGCTTGACTTCTTGTAGTTACAGTACTTGCCTCTTGCACATGATCTTGCCAACCCGGATCTGAGTCATCAGCAGCTCTCGCGCCCAGTACATTACCAATAACTAGATCATTGATAGGATCAGCAAGACACTGTGCTTTCACTTTGCCCTTGAGATAAGGTGTATCGACATCAATCTTTGCAATAGGCACCTTCCTTGCCGTGTTGTCGAATAGCAACATAACATTAAAGTCGGCAGTAAACTGGATCTCAGACACAAGATCCTTCTTTACTACTATTCTGCTACAACCAGTGTCTCTCAGGACATCAACAGAATTCTCTCCAACTCTACCTTTCACAACAGGAATTTTACTTCTCACTCCAGTCAACGGTTCAACACAGGCACTACTTAACAATAGAATCTTCTTACCACAGGCTAACAGTAGCTGATCATCTCTGATACAGGACTCAACTTCCTCTTCTGTAGGTTTAACTTCAGATGGCTGAACTAGACAACTGGCACTCACTTGACCACATTGCACAGGATTACCATCCTTACTTTGTCCTTCAAATCTTCATCCGATTGATCGACAGATTCTAGCTTTGTGTCCTTGCTTGCCACACGGAAAACAACTTTTTGTTCTGGTTGGACAGTTCACAGCTTTATGACCGCGGGTGTTACACTTAAAGCACTGTATGGCTGTTGAATTATACTTTGTGTTTTCAGCTTAATCCTCCTCAGGCTGCTCTGACGGCTTTCTACTCTCTGGTCTAAACAAATGTTTACCATGAGCCTCCAAGTACTGGTAAGTGATCTTCGCAATCTTTGCTAGAGTTTCAGGTGCCCTTTCTCGCAAGTGAATGGCCAAATCTTCAGGGCAGGAGTCAATAGACTCTTATTTTACTATTAAGTCCTTTAGGCCATTAAAGGTTCGCTCAGTATCTGAAAGCTCTAGTCACCATAACAAGTATCTGTCCAGTCACACAATAAACTGGTCCGGGCTTTCAGCGACTTCCGGTGTGGATGCTCTAAATTTACGACAATAGCCGTCCTCTGTGAGATCATATCTCTTCATCAACGAAATCTTTACCTTGTTATAATCTTTCGCTGCTTCTTCCGATAGAGTGCTCTTCCAGACGACAGAGCACTTAGCTTTGATGCCCATCCAGTTTTATTCCACTTGGCTGTATCTGCAAATCTCTTGAACCTCTGCAAATATGCATCTAAATCATCTTTTCCATCCACGAACGAGCGTAGTTCAGGTGCCTTAGCTCTTTCATCTCTGTCACGTGGGCGGTCATCCAGATTTCCTTGTCCTAAACGCGCAAGTTCTAGTTCGTGCCCTCTCTTGGCAACCTCAGCAGCTTCCTTCTGTCTCATGAGGTCAGCTGCCATTTCTAATTTCCTCAATTCTTGTTCCTCTCGCCTTGTTTCTCTCTCTTCGTTCTCTCTTCTGCATCTTTCTTCTTTCTCTTCTTCTTCCTGCCTTCTTTCTTCTTCACGTCTCTGATGCTTTTCTTCTTTTTCCTCTTCTAACTGCCTACGTTTTCTCCTCACATTCTTCCTCTCTGCATTTCTCCTCATGTTCTTCCTCTCTGTGTTTCTCCTCAAGTTCTCCCTCTCTGCGTTTCTCTTCACATTCTTCCTCTCTGTGTTTCTCTTCTTTTTCTTCTTCATGCACATGTAGCTATTCTCCTTCGAGTCCAAACTCTTTACCCAGTTGAATAAATTTATCCATTTCACAGCGTTAAAATTCCACGGTTCTTTCACTTGCTACAAATCACTTTCACGGCACCGGTACTTCCTTCCAAGTTGTGATCCTTTCCTGGTTATCGGTAGACAATCAAACAGTTCCTTAATTTCCACTCTCTTGGACAAGCCCCCAGTGTTACGCATTGGATGTTTTAAGTGGTAGGTAGTTTGTAGTCCAAACAGAACACAGGGATGTCGGAAAACACAACAGGGTTATTTATTCCTCACAAGACTCCAGTACAAGCACACGAACGAATGACGTCTTTATTGCACTATTCACATAGAATTTACGTTACATTTGTAGAAGTAAGTTATAAATCAAAATTAAAATAAAGATAGAAAATTAACAAAATTAAGATGTGCGCAGTGACCAAAGTAGCAGATGCTTCCGAGTTGGCCACTGCCACGTTAAGCTACATGTAACTGGCGTAGACAAAAAGCGTGATGAAAATAGATTTTACCCAGAGTAAAGGTGCTAAAGTAAACAAATGTCTAGGTGGATACATGAATCAAATGAACAAAAAGAGGCTAAAGTAAACTAAATCAATATATTCTAGGAAACAGATTGCGAATTTAGCAGATATAGCTTATATTGTTTGAAAAAGGGGTAATAATGTAGTTTTTTTAGATGCAGTGGGATAGTCTCCCAGATTTTCGATGCAATGAAAGTAAAAGTAGAGGCTCCATAATTATTATGTACAAGTGGCCTACGGAAGTTAAAGTTAGAGACAAATCTAGTGTAATGGCTATGGAAGTCAGAAGCTAGAGGTAAAGTTCCAGAAAAATTGTTGGGATGCCTGTTGGATTGTTTATGATTTTATGTGCAAAGAGTGCTACTTTTAGTTTGAAAATACACACTAGGCTTGTTACTACACTTGGACTTCCGTCACTCTTGTATAAACACACAGCCTCTCTGTTACACTTCACGACCTCTGTGGATACTTTACAAAGCCTCCAAGCTTTACATGCGACCTTCGTCACACTTCAGTAAGCACTACTGACTCACAAGATTATTCTCTCAACACTCCTGGGAAAATACCACCTATAAACTACACCGATTTGCTTATATACTTTACGGCAAGAGGTTCTAGAACTTTCCGGTACTACTAAATAAAGTAACATTACAATGTTACGCTATTTACAGGAGATTTCATCTTTTGTCTTGTGAGTACATGCAAACATATTCATTCTTGCATAATTATATACTCTTTTTCATGAACAAGACAAAGTGATATTTTGCCAACGCAGAGGAAAACTTATCCATCATCTGATAGTGGAAATCCAAGTTGCTGTAGGTTGTGTAGTCTCGTTCAGTTAGGAACGTTACATATTGTAAAAAATCTCCTGAAGAAGGCAAAAAATATTTGCACTCCGCCACCAAGGCTGTGTATGGAATATCTTTGAATCATCTTTACCATGGATTGAATCAAAACCGCATCTACTCTGGTCTATTATAGAGGTACATGTATTGCAAGCGGTGATTGAATAATTTTAGAATATTCAGGGCCTAGTAAAAAGATGTACTGAAGTGTCACTGGGTCCGCTGAACTTTGCAGAGCACGAAGCTCAAGGATGATAGAATGCAGACTCACGGCGGTCTGCTTTTCGCCATTGTCGCTGATAAACTGGATTTATATTCGGCCGAAAGGAGGGTAGAAAAAGAAAAATGCTGTTTTTATGGTGTGTTGTATAATAAATCAATGTACGTGATGCACCTACAAGACTCCAATGTTTCTAGACAACTGTCTACAACTGTGCATTTGCCTCTATTTTAATTTTTGGTCTCTTGACCTTTCCTTGCTTCACGCGTGTTTCTGAGGGATACTTTATGCCATGTTATTAGCAAAAATAAAAATTATAAGTAGTCTGTCAAGTCTGTCATGCCTGTCATAGGTTTCAGCTGTTAACTGCATGCACATTGCATGGATACCTTTGTAATTTACCATGTGCTTATGCTTTGTTTTTGCTCGTTGCTTATGGTAAGATATGATTAAGGTTCTAAGTATTGGCTCTCCAAGGACAAAGATTAATACATGTATATTCTGTGCATCGAACACATTGCTTATTTGTATTCTATGTTCTGACTCCGGACCATGGACCCGCTATTCAGATTAGAACTGTTTAAAGGGGTAGTGTCCCAAGGATTTTGCAGTTTTTGGTCAATTCTGCGCTAAAATCATTACTTTGATGCTTTCCTCATAAAATGCTTCTGTAAAGCTATGACGAAGAATCAAATGAATTTTATCAGAGGGCTAACCATAATAAATTTCTTGAGGATTTTTTGAAGACGAAGCACCAAATCTTGAAAAAATTGGCCAATTTTTTCAAGTTTTAATCCTTTTCCATCCCTGCCATCCGTAGCGACAGGTGACAGGAAACAGTTTCAGTACCTTCAAATAGTCTTAAATAACAAAACTAGACCATTATTTTTGGAATTCAATTGGTGCGATGACACCTTCTAGCTTTTTATAAAGTTCCCAAATATGGTGACACTGCCCCTTTAAGAGGCCCTGTGCCTAAGAAATGACTGATGATTTCTGGCTAAAAAATCGACCGATTTTTATCTCCCTAGTAGAGGTTACCGAATACTGTTTAGAAATGAATTTCTTTTGTTTCAGTTTTGCTTTAAACCAAAAATATCGAGCTCCAAATGTTTTCCATCTGATAGCAGCAAAATTAGGCCAAAAATAAGCCCCCTCAAAAAATGGCTCAGAAATCACTATCGCAAGGCAAAATAATGAGAGAACTACATAGTGTTGAAGAAAAAGGCATTTTAATGCAATATCATTCGATAACCATCCAAAAACTCCTGAAGCAAATAAAAAATAAAGTTTCAAATATTGCATAATAAATTATATGGAGCGTTGGAGCTGATTTTAAAATAAATATTTCTCAAAACTCCAACGCTTTTGAAAGCAGTCACAGTGATGAATAAGACATAAGAGAGATATACATCACGTTTCCGGAAAAAACATTTTTTGGTCAAAGTATATTGACCTTGTACAAAGCGTTCAAAGTTACCTTGTTTACCGTTATCCTGCTACTTTGACGAAACACTCCTATTTTGCCAATACGGCTGTAGATAGCGTAGCGTGGTAAACGCAACTTTAAACTTTGCTAGGCACTCAAAGACCATCCTAAGTAGAAGTATGTAGAATTAAAAGAGATTGGAAGATGAAAAATACGCAGAAAAAGAAAATAACTTGAAATTACCGCTTGCTAGCGAAATTGATCTGGTAATATCTTCGTGACAGCGGCCATTGACGTCATTGTCACGTTACGTCGCAAGAGCGTGGGGAAACAAGTCTGCAATTTCCTTTGGGTTGGTCAGCGCTGTCACGCGAAGGCATTTTTCACATTCAACTTTCGTTAGCAAATTAATTATCGTTATTATATGAAACAAATAGATTCCATGTTGCTGTGCGTCTGTTCAGTAATAGATCACAGAACAGGTCAAAATATGGTAAGAACATCAGTGACACACTCAGCTACACCTTGTGAGCCACTTTTACTGAACAGACGTACGGCAACATAGAATCTATTTGTTAATAGCGTCTTGCACTAATGACATCACGAAA
The DNA here is from genome assembly GCA_022496165.2 of Catalaphyllia jardinei. Classification (NCBI taxonomy): domain Eukaryota; kingdom Metazoa; phylum Cnidaria; class Anthozoa; order Scleractinia; family Caryophylliidae; genus Catalaphyllia; species Catalaphyllia jardinei. Next base: position 11,081,127 of record CM042755.1, read on the forward strand.
ATTTGACCCCGGTGTAACTCAGACAAACAAATCGTTCCACGCGCTACTTCTTTGAAAGCGCAGTATGAAACAACGGCGCTCATGAGGTCTTAAGCGCGATAATCAGCGATCAATTTTGCAATTCAGTGGCCCCTGTAGGTCAAAATGTTGGAGAAACCAACGACATGTGTCTTGGAATAATAAAAATACAGAGTTTTCATGTATGTAGGCTGTTTACGAATACATTCATTGCCTCCATAGCAGAAAAATATTACTGTTGTACCCGACATTCAGGTGTATCACTCACAAGAAATTCACAAGCTAGCAAATAAATACCATAAAGAAATAACGTAGATCTGATTACTGTGAGTTGTCTGCTCTGTCTTCGCCTTTAAAAACAGTTTTTCCTTGCGCTGACGTAACTACGATCAGAAATATTTGCATTTGAGGTCTGCTCACAGTCACACATGTATTTATGTGGTGGGATAAATATGGCAACATTAAAATCTAGGTCCTCTAAATTGCCCAGGACAATAATTCTGCTATCAATTTAGAATAATGGTCTCAGGGATAATAAATAATAATATTGTGTCGTTCGAGACTAACGGTAATGACTTAATCACTGTAATATGAAGATTCTAAACTTATAATGGCTTACGTCACAGTACCTCATTAGATTGTAAACATTTTCGTTGTGAGCGGAAGCAGATCGAGAAGCCACCGGGTAACTATACATTTGATATTTAAGACCTTGTTTCTGCTTTGTAATTATTGCTCATGAGAATGTCCATATTTCTTAGATTTCGAACGCACTCCTCCTCACGTACATGTATATTACTGAATAAAATGGAACTGTAATGAGCTTGTGTTTGAAACCGATGGTGTTAAAGGACCGTGAACAACGAAACATTCGAAATCCGTTCAGCAAATAGCAAAACCTCTGTGGGCAAAAAGATGGAAGCTACAACTATGAAGATGAGTTACACAAACGACATAGTAGTATTAGAATCTAGAGCGCGCCCAGAAGCAGAGCATGAAGAAGTGAGAAACAAAGAGCGCGAGCAAATACAGAAAATAATTGATCAAACAGCGATAAGAAGAAGGACGGCACAAGTTGTTTTTGAAACATCGTACCAAAGCGTTATCAACATCCTAGAATCAGATAAGGGTACGATCTCTACAATCCAAAAATTCCAGCTCCAACTTGAGGAAGCATTTAAGGAATGCAAACAAACTAATAAGGAGCTACTTAATTTGCTGACGAAAGAATCAGCAGAATCTGAAATCAGATGGATTCATGATATTCAGAGAAAGTACAACGGGATAATTGAAAAACTAGATGTGCAAATTGCTAAAGATGAACAACTAAAGGAATCAAAGCAAGCGATAAAGGAAAAAATGACCAACCTTAGCTTGGAGAAAATAAAATTGCCCAAATTTGATGGTGAAATACGAGAATATCCACAGTTCAAAAGAGATTTCCAAAGGCATGTTGAGCCCGCCTTAGACAAAGGCGATGTCTCGTACGTCTTACGATCCTGTCTCGGTAAAGAACCTTACGAAACAGTGAAGAGTGTAGACGATGACATAAACGAAATGTGGAAATGCCTCGATGATAAGTACGGAGATCCTGCCAAGGTGGCAGATGTGATCATTGACAATATTCGACGAACCAAAATCATCAGAGAAGGAGAAGATAAATGACTTGTCGAATCTGTAAACATGTTGGAAGACGGATACAGAGACCTGAAAAGACTTGGACTTGAGGCAGAGATTACAACGACCAGTTCTGTAAGCATTATAGAAAGAAAATTACCGATGGATATAAGGAGAGAGTGGGCTAAAACAGTCAGCTTAGATGCAAGTATGATTGACAAGACGAACAAGTTTCCAAGCCTTTTAGAATTTCTACTAAATCAAAAGAGAGCCATAGAATATGATTGTGCCGCACTTCGGGTTTACAACTCCAACACGGCAATGTCTAAAGCAGTTGCGCACCACACAACCGCGAGAGAATACACTGACGAAAGACAATCGACTCAATCTAAATGCTTGTTCCACAACAATGCTGAGCACTGGACAAGTGAGTGTAAGTCATATCTGTCCGAATCCGTAGATGGAAGAAAAAGAATGTTAATGGAAAAGGGTGCATGGTGGTCATGCTTGAAAAGAGGACATTGCATACATGATTGTAAAAGGAAAGGAAATTGTGGCATAAACAACTACTCGGGAAAACAACATAGAACCATCCACGAGGAAAGAAAAGAAGTCACGGCATCAGCAAATATCTGCAGCAACTCACAAATCGATACATGTCTCCTACAACTTCAAAGAATAAAAACAAAGAGAGGATACGTAAATGTCATGTGGGACAACGCGGCTTCCATATCACTCATTACAAACCAAAAGGCACGGAAAGAGAAACTAAAGGGAAATACGGGTAGAGCTGTCTATCGTAAAAGTGGGTGCGAAAAGCGAGAAGATTGCATCAGAAAAGTACCGGCTATGTCTCTTTGATAAAAAAGGCCAAATTGTCGAGTTTGACGTTTATGGCATAGACAAGATCACTTCAGACATTCAAAGCATAAATATTGATGGTGTAGTGCAATTGTTCAAAAACGTTTCAAAGGAAGAAATCGTGTGCCCTACCGGAGCAATCAATGTCCTAATAGGCTATGAATACGCTGGATTTCACCCTGAGAGAGAGCAAAACTCAGAACATTTGCTGCTTCTGAAGAATCGCTTCGGCCGATGCATAGGAGGAACACACCCATTAATCGAGGAAACCAGTGTGAAACCTAATCTCAGTGATGTAAAAGTCCTTCATGTTATGAAAGCGAACATAGGGGATTTCTACAACATTGAAAATCTTGGAATCGAGTGTAAACCCCGCTGTGGAGGATGTAAATGCGGGAGATGTCCCATTGGGAGTAAAGAGTACAGTATTAAAGAAGAAAGAGAACTTGAACTGATTGATAAAAATCTCGAATATGACTATCAGGATGGTCAATGGATTGCAGAATATCCTTAGATCAAAAACCCTTCTGCCCTCCCAGATAACAGGCGAGTAGCAGTGGCAACGCTGATCTCTACGGAGAAAAGGCTCCTCAAGAACCCTCAGCATGCCAAAATTTACGATATGCAAATAAAAGACATGGTTGCAAGGGATGTTGCCCGTAAACTCAGTAAAGAAGAACTAAACAGTTACAAAGGCCCTTTACATTATATCTCGCATCATGAAGTTCTCAAACCAGATTCGAAGTCTACACCGGTTAGAATAGTGTTCAATAGTAGCGCTAAGTACATGGGCCATGTACTTAATGAATATTGGGCAAAAGGTCCAGGTCTACTCAACAATCTGGTAGGCGTATTAATACGGTTTAGGGAGAACCAAGTAGCATTGATGGGTGATATCAGGAAGATGTACCATACCGTAAAGACGAAATCAATAGATCAGCACACCCACCGATTCTTATGGCGAGATATGGACAAGACGAGAGAACCAGATACATATATCATACAAAGAGTATCATTTGGTGATAAGCCATCAGGCACCATTGCTACATTAGCCCTAAGAAAAACTGCTGAGATGGGAAGAGAAAAATACCCGCAAGCAGCACAAATTATCCAAGAAAATACTTACATGGATGACATCATTGACAGCACTGAGGACCTACCAACAGTGCAAACAATTACCAGCGATATTGAGAATTTGATTAACAAGGGTGGATTCCAAGTCAAGGGCTGGATATTTTCAGATGATCCTATGAATCAAGACAAATCGGCTATACCTAGTGAACCAAATACATCGACAGAGAAAGTTCTCGGAATAATCTGGAATCCAGTCAAGGATTACTTATGCTTTGAAGTTAAACTAAACTTTTCACGTAAGAAACACAAGTTGCGTGTCGAAAGAGATTCAAAACTAAACCGCCCCCCTGCGAAATCCCAGAACAGCTAAGAAACGCATTATTCTTTCACAAGTTAATAGCATCTACGATCCGCTCGGTTTATCAGGACCTTTCACAGTGAGAGCGAAAATAATGATGCGTCAGATATGGGCAAGCGGCATCAAGATGAACTGGGAGGATCCTATTCCGGAGGAGAATAAGCGAGATTGGATAATGTTCTTCAAAGAACTTCATGAGATGGACAATGTCAAATTTAAAAGATGCATGAAACCATGTGATGCAGTCGGAGATCCAATATTGATTATCTTTAGCGATGGATCCAGCCAAGCCTTTGGCGCATGTGCTTACGTAAGATGGGAACTCAAGGGTGGCCTGTTTAAAAGTAGCCTAATTCTGTCCAAGAACCGCCTTGCCCCAATTAAGAAGATGTCTATTGATCGCATAGAGCTATGCGGAGCAATAATTAACAAACGAATAAAAGTGCTCGTACAACAGCAGAGCAGATATCATTTCCAGAAATTCTACCACGTCGTTGATTCACAAATAGTGCATGCTATGATTCAAAAGGATTCCTATGGTTTCAACACATTTGCCACGACGCGCATAGGGGAAATTCAAGAAGACACTGGCCAACTGTGTCAGGCTGTGTCAGGCTCGGGGCAGGATGACAACATAATTATGACAACTTTAAAATACCCATTTGAATTTACTTACAGTGACTTTCCTTGCCATTTAAAGGTGAATTGTTCACTCATGCAAATTGACCTACATGACAATTTCACTGTTTCCGGCCATTACCGTGACCATGGTCGGAGACCTGAAAATCAGGACTGCGCTAAGAACCAAACAGATTGCAGGATTGGTTACTGTGCCCTTTTGGGAAAAACAATGTTTTCTTATCTAGCAAGTGTTTCATTCTATTTATTTGTATAAGTTTATATAGGCAAGAAGAGACTGTTTTAGTCTGAGTAGTTGACAGTTATGGGACATGTTTGTAGTGATAAGACAATGCACAAGTGTCTCCCTAGTATGGTTGGGAGCACAGAAGAGCAGCACTTTTTGTGATCCTTGCTCTGTGATGGGCCTTTTAAAGACTCCTCCTCTCTTGGACCTTCCTTGGTGGCTCCTTTGAAGCATGAAAATGTCAATGTCCAACTTGATAATATTTTAGCTTTAGCTTAACCCATTGACCTTGCCTTTGAGCACTAAGATTCAGCCAGCTATTAGTTCCTTTAAGCCACACATTTAACTAATATTGATAAGTAACCATAAGTAACAAAAGAGTTTTTAGTCTTGAAATAAGAATAGCCTATATAATAGCCTTGTACAGACAATAAATAAATGTAGTTAGATAATGTAATTTTTTAAGTAATTAATTGTTTTAAAACGGCTTGATGGAAGAGCATGTAAATGAATTGACACTGTATATAAATAGAGGATATTACATGGTGGCGAGAAGATATCAATTTTATTTTCGAGTGGCAGGAACAATATTGCACGAGTGAGCGAAGCAAACGAGTGAGATATTGTTCTTGCCACGAGAACATAAAATTCATATCTTCAAGTCAACGTGTAATGTTCTTTTTATTATATGGAGACTTTTATTCTAAACAATAAACACGATGTGAGAAACCAATTCAACGAAAGCAAAAGGCGGGAACCGTGACGTCATTGAACGATACGACACTCACAAAGGTGGCATACGGAAAATACGCTACTCGGGTCCCGGATGAAGTGGTGTATGGAATCTACTAGTGGTTTAGTTTCCAGTAAAACACTCGCTTCCATATAATAAAAAAAGTTTTAATACTACTACTGCTGCTGCTGCTGCTTCTGCTGCTTCTGCTGCTTCTGCTGCTTCTACTGCTTCTACTTCTTCTACTGCTACTACAGCTACTACTGCTACTACTACTGTTACTGCTACTACTACTAGTGCTACTGCTTCTGCTACTACTGCTACTACTACCACTACTACTACATGTACTACTACTGTTCCTGTGCAGGCCATGATGAGGTTGGCCTTTCTTCCACTTCTGATGACATCACTTTTGACCAAAATTGGCATCATCTATACTCAACATCTGCAGGAGGAAAAGATCTTTCCAATGATACCCAGATCAGAGTGAGTGGCCTTATGAAGTCTGAGATAATTGTGTACAAAAATGCTCAAAAAGTTGAGTGAAAAACTCAGCAAGATTTCCTGCCACTACACATGGCTACTCCATGGTAAAAATTGTCTGTGTCAATGACGCATTCTTAGAAGTTTTTTAACTGCAAGCAAGCCCAGTAGGAGGTTAATCACTGCAGCAAAAAGAAAAGAAAAGGTGAAAAAAAATTTAAAAAAATCGAAAAGCTTAAAGATCTTAAAATTGTGATTTCTGCGCATGCCCAGGCCAACATGTTGTACAATAAAACGCGATACTAGTGGCAAGAATGGCAAGCAGTCATGTTGCAAATGCCTTTTGGACTAAAGGTAATTTGGCCAATCCAGCCTGAAAATCTCCAAAATGTCCAAGAAAGGCATTTGGCAAATAGTTCCAATGGGTTAATAAAGTTAGGAAATAAAATCACAGCCATCACTACAGTTGCTGACACATCAGCCAAAGTGGCAACTGGGTAGTGATGGAAACTAGATTCTATTAACACTTGTCATAGTGGGAACTGCAATTGGCGACACAGTTGTTTACACATTGACCTTTTCAATCCCCTATTTCATCAGTGTGACCCCTTTTTGCCCTCCTAGCTTCAGGCCTGGTCCTGCCAAACAAATGAGGTAGAAACAAGCAACATTGAATGGGGTACTGTCAGCCAACTGTTAACCACAAATACAGGCGATGCCACAAAATAGAAACACTGTCATAACTGTCCATAGTTTTTCCTGCCTTTTCCAATATGTTATTGACAATATATAACTTAATTTTTTTTTAATTTTTTGCTTTTCAAAACTGAGTTGGCTAGCCACCCAGTCAACTCCACCCCCCCCCCCCCTTAAAACCGCCCCTAAATGACAAACTACTAGATGCTATACCTATTTGTTCAAACAATCATTTTTAATATGAAAACTTGTCGCAGTCGTAATTGTGACATGGTAAATAATTGGATCTTTGAACTTTACAGATCAATAAAAATAATAGACTGGAATACAGGAAAATCCTGGCATTTTTAGGGATTAATCTTTGACAATTAGAACACTACAGTTTTTTCAGGATTAGTGATTGCATATAATATTATGTAATGAATATGGTATGTTAAAAAGTCAAATGCTTGAAAACTCAGACCCTAAAATCTCGGACGCTCTCACTCTGGGTGTCCCAACAGCTCAGACCCTAAAGGTTCTGACTCTTGGCCTGTCTTGAAAATTCAGGCTGTGTTCTTTACTGTTCATCAATATCATTCCAGAGCCAGACTATGTAGAGGAAAAATCAGCTCTTGGTGATGAATACCTTTAACGATGCTTAACTTTTGTAATGTGATGTTACGTATGTACATTTTTTTGCAAAACCATGACTCAATATGCACCAGACTGAAATATTGTGGATCGACTGGGTTCTTATTTGTAAAGCAACCAAGAATCAATATGAGCGCAAGTTAAGTATTATTTTTGTAATTAGTACAGGTTATAACCATCCTAGGGTTTTTTCCCTGAAGATTCTAGCTCATATGAAGTAAGTATAAAGTCCTGGGCAGTAAACGGGATGAGATTCAGCAATTCAGAGGGTCTGAAGGGTCTGAATGTTTAGGGTCTAGTTTTAGTTTTTAGGGTCTGTATTGTAGTGACACCTAGAGAGTCTGAGGCCAAGGTTTTGAGACACTTTTCCTCAGGTGCTGTCTCTGTTTTCTGCCATGGTGCTATGCTATTTGTTTTTGCTTTGTTTAGAATAATGTGCTTCAATTTTGTTGTTTCTTTCAGTGATATAAGTGATTCAAGCCTGAAATATCTGAACAGCGAGCAAGCCCTTGCTGACCTGGCAGCATTCAGTCAGTCTATGGCCAGGCAATTTAACTTGACAAGTAGTAAATGGATTTCATTTGGTGGCTCTTATCCTGGATCTTTATCTGCCTGGTTTAGACTCAAATATCCTCACCTGGTGCATGGTAGGTGTCTAGCAATTTGTAGAATTTATTCAGGAAAAAATTATTTGCGAAAATGAATCAATGAATAAATAAAAAAGGTAGGTATGATTGAGAAAATTATGAACACACACACGTTCATTTGCCTGCTCTCCGCCAGTTGATTAAGTAATTTTTTACTCATATGCTGTAATAAGTGGGGGAACAAAGAGTGTCTCCATACAAGGTAAACCCAAAACCCCTAAGAAAAGTTTGTAAGTACAGGATAGATAGTGGCAGGTAGTTTGCCATCTAAACAGAAGGCAGGGATGTCGGAAAAACAACAAGGTTATTTATTCCAGATGAACGCAGTAATTCCACACAAGACTTCACACACGCTAGGCTTGTCAGTTAAACTTCAACCTCCATCACTCTTGTATAAACACAGCCTCTTGCCAGATATCCCCGTAACCTCTCTGTTACACTTCAACAAACACAACCCCTGTCAATGCTTCACATGCGACCTTCGTCACACTTCAGTAAACACTGCTGACTCACAAGATAATTCTCTCTAAACACTCCTTGGAAAAACCCTATAAGAACTACACCAATTTGCTTATATACTTTACAGCATAAGGTTCTAGAACTTTCCGGCTCTACTAAAAAAGTATCATTACAATATTAAACTATTTACAGCAACATACATAAACGACTAAAATAAATTGCTTAGTCATGGTGATGCAATAGTAATAAATATGCAAGAAGATTCAAGACAAAATTAGCATATTCGCGAATCTTCTAAGTCACGCAATTATTTTTCGTAACATAACCCCCTATTGAGAAGAAATTTCTTAAATTTCTACGAACAATGAAGAATTAATTAAGTGGTACTAAGAGAGGAGGTAGTCTCTTAAGTTAACCCTGTACTCTGCATAAGAGAAAGGTTATCTCCTAGGGCAACATCTTCGCCTGACTCTTTAGCGTTATAGCCACCAATCTACAGAAAATTAACATCATCCACTGGATCAACTCCCATTACTTCACCTTCAGCATCGTCGCTCTCACTAATGTTAGTGTCCACTCCAACAGCAACTGCTCCTAAAGTTTTAGCTTCGTTTACGCTTATCTTCTCAGCGGGTACTTCAATCATGATAGGGTTTATCTCACTGTCCTTTTCCCTGTTAAAGTGCACCTAACACCAAAGTATTTTTTTCGCTTAAATAAATCTTTGCACCTGTCTGAAACGCATTGCACCTTTTTGCCCCTTTTTAACCTTAATCTTGACTTTTTACAGGCTGTTAAAGTCACAAAATCTGACCATCATCTGT
>CM042755.1:11095394-11112894 GCA_022496165.2 Catalaphyllia jardinei
AGAGGAATCAGGATAACAACATAGAGATGTGCTTGTGATGCGAAGTCGTAGATGTAGTTGCAGTTGTGATTATGCATGTGTGTGTGGCTCGAACTAAAAGCAAAACAATACAAAAGGCTTATGTAAGCTAATGCTAGCGAAGATACAAATATAAATCACGGCTACTGATTGAACATAGATCCTAAACTATAACAACACCATAACAACTAAAAATACTGATGTAGCAAAACTTACTTTGATCTTGCTCCTGCGAGGGTAGCAATTGAACAAAAGATAGCTTGAAACGATAGCGAGAGATAGCATAAAATAGCGAGCACGTTGATGGAGCAACTACGAACTAATATAAGTGTGGTGTCTCCTATTACACGATTCCAAAGGTGATATTGCGAAACTCGCATTGATAGCAGTAATGTACAAAATTGTTAATAAGTAATAGTAACGTAAACAAAACAAGAAGAAAGCGAGTTACGAAACTTTATCTATTGGTCGGGTGAGAACGGATGTTCTCGTCTTCACTTTTAGACTCCGTACTAAGCCGTCGTCCCGGCTCTCATAAACCTCTAGTACTCTTCCAAGTGGCCACGAACCACGGGGGGTTGATTCGTCAAGAACCAGGACCACATCATTGACAGCAAAGTTTCTACTAGCTTTATTCCACTTCTGTCTCTCTTGTAGGGCAGGTAGGTATTCACGCATCCAGCGACGCCAGAACACGTCAGCCAGATACTGCACATGACGCCATCTGCAGTGGGAAAAGCTGTCGTCTTTGACAAATGCTCCCGGTGGCAATGTGGGACCTGATCGCAACAGTAACAGGTGATTGGGTGTTAGAGCCTCTGGATCCCTGGGGTCATCTGAAACCTTGCTTAATGGACGTCCATTGATGATGGATTCCACTTCGCATAGCAAAGTCTGCAGCCCTTCCTCGTCCAGCGGTTGGTCTCGCAGAAGTGCTTTCATCACCTTACGGGTTGTCCGGATACATCTTTCCCAGACTTCGCCATGATGCGAATCAGTTGGAGGGTTGAAAATCCATTCGATGTGCTGAGCCTGGTGATTCCAATCTTGGATGGCTTCTCATAGTTCCTTCTTACCCCTGACAAAGTTACTGCCATTGTCAGATCGTATGTGTTGAGGCTGGCCTCTTCTCGCGATAAAACGCCTTAAAGCATGCATGAAAGAATCGGTGTCTAGGCTATGAGCAACTTTGATGTGAACTGCACGAACTGCAAGACAAGTAAATACTACACCATATCTCTTTACTGTACTTCTTCCACGACGCACTAGCAGGGGGCCAAAACAATCGACTCCAACATGGCTGAAGGGAGGTTCGGAGGGGCACACTCTGTCCTCCGGCAAATTTGACATCTTCTGTTGTCCCACGGATGCCTGTGTCCTCTTACAGTGGAAACATCTATTCAGAACTCGGCGGAGGGAGACTCTCGCTTGAACAATCCAAAATCTCTCTCTCTTATCATTGACAGCGTATGTTCAAGACCAGAGTGACCACAGCGTAGTTGATGACGAATGATGAGGTCAGACACGTGATGCTGCTTTGGTAGTATGACTGGATGTTTAGCATCTTCACTGATCGATGAGTGTTGGAGGCGACCTACACAAATGAGACCTCTTGAAAGGATTGGGTCCAATTTGCATATGTCGCTTGATTTCTTCACGCTCTTTCTCTTCGAGGGGGTTTGTAGTTTCAGAGACAGTGCCCTGTAAAGACAGCATCTCGTGGTAGAAACAGCGACTTTGAACGACCTTGATAATTTCTCTTTCGGCTTCCTCTAGCTCGTGGACCTTCAAGGTATCAATCTTCTGATCATGGGACTGCAGCAGGTCTCCTTTCCTCTAGTGACTGCATTTCGTAGCTAATTTCTGTATCGAAGTATCCACGCCACGAACCTCTTCAATGAGTACCATGACGAAATTCACTTGAAAACTTCCACACCATCGTAATCTGGAGGACAAGTCATGGTTGCAAACGTGGCAGCAACTTCTTTTAAAGGTTTCTTTTTGATCTCCTCGTCGATTGCAGCGGGCATCTGAGGCCAATTTTCTTCGGACAGCCACAGGAACTCTGGACCCTTTGTCCAGCGGTTACTTCTGATGATAACTTTGGCTGATAAGCCTCTTGAAGCGTTGTCAGCGGAGTTCATCTTAGTTCCAACGTTATGCCATTGGCTTGGGACGGATTGCTCTCGAATAGCAGCGACTCGGTTATCAACGAAGGTTTTGTACCTTCTTTCACTGTTAGTGATGTAGCGCAGGACACAAGTGCTGTCGTTCCAGTAGAAGGAGTCGTTGATAGGGAGTTCTACCTCTTGGTGTATCATTCTGTCCAGCCTTGTGGAGAGCACAGCGGCAGACAGTTCCATTCTTGGAATTGTCACTGGCTTTAGAGGTGATAAGCGGGATTTTCCCATAACGAACGAGCAGTGAACTTCGTGCCTGGCATTTACGAGCCTGAAGTAAGAAACAGCACCATAGGCCACCTGAGAGGCATCAGAGAAGTGGTGGAGTTGGCAGGAAATGATGTCACCAAAATTTGGAGGCTTGAAGCACCTGTCGATAGAGAATTACTCCAGTCTAGGTAGCTCCTCCAACCAACTCTTCCAGCGTATTAGATCCTCTTCAGGGATTAAGTCGTCCCAACCAAGTTGCTTCTTGCAGAGGTTCTGAAGGGGAATCTTGGCAGAAAGATGGAAGGGAGCCACAAAGCCGAGTAAATCCTAGAGAGTCTTTGAGGTAACGAAATCATGTATGTCTTCTATGGTTATTTCCCGTTCTTCAGTTTTGGTGATTCTATCAGTGACGTCATGCCACTTTAGTTTCAGTCCATATGGCAGCCTGTTGACAATCATTTTTAGTGTGTCGGGATTTTCCACTTTGTTAACATAACCGATTTCTTTTAAGGTGTTCTTGCAGCTAGTGAGCAGAATGGAGAACTGCCGTAGGGCGGAGCTATCCTCTGCTTTAATAGGTGATCCCTTGGTCAACTTGTTAACGTAGGCAGTAGCGATTTGGTAGCTTTGACCATATCGTTTCCTAAGGAGACTTCTAGCTTCCTGGTACCCTTGCTTTGGTTTCATGGATAGACAACTGGAGACTAACTCTCTAACTTCTCCGGATGTATACTGTACCAGGTAGTACAGTCTTAAGCTGTCACTAGTAGTTTTACTTTTGATTACGTTTTGAAAGGCTCTTATGAATCTCCAGTACTCGACAGGGTCTCCGTTAAAGGTAGGCACCTCTGGTTGAGGAAACGTCAGGGCAAGTGTGTTTTCTTGTTGTCTCTGAAGCAACTGTTGAATCACGGAATTCTGCTGGCTCTGAGAAGTTAGCAACCTTTCGAGAAACGTGTCGGGCAGGCCACAATCCTCTTTCGCAGGTTCCTCTTTGGCAGAAAGCAAAGAAGATGGCTCAACTACTGACGTCGGACGCATGGCCAACTGTCAGCATTCGGATTGAGAGGTTTGCTAACTTTTGGAACTTCAGGAAGACTCTGGGGCCCATTATTGGTCTCATCCAACATTGGCTCATTTTTTGGAGGTCGGGATTCTGGTGAGCAATCGTTGACTGCGCTGTTGGAGTATGTAGACCGGTTGGCAGCTGGATCTAAAGATCTAGGGGCTGCCACGTGCCTCTACACCAGCTCCTCAGCTTGTGCCTTTCCGATTTCAGTTTGGAGTTCCAAAGCTCTTCTTCATTGCTGAATGCTTAGCTCTTCCTTTTGGAGGGCGTGGAAACTATCAAGGCTGGCGGCTTCGGCTTGTAAAACTGCTCGTTTCGCGGTGGCCTTCTTCTTAGTGGCTGAAATTGAATTCGCGCGAGAACTTCCATGGGAAGCAGTCGAAGAACTTTTTCCGAGCGGCGAGATAACTTTGAACTAGCACGAGAACCGGCGTTGCTAACTGAATCCTCAGGACGAACCTCCTCTTGAGATTGAAGTAATCTTGTCTTGATGGCCGTTGACGAGTGGCATGGGTTTCTTTAAACTCTTGTAAGAATTGTTTGAATTCTTTGATTCTGTCTTTACGAGATCATAGTTAGAATTCAGCATCAACTCTTTTATTTCGTTTTGGGCCTTTGTAAGAATTCCCTTCTTAGTACTTCTGCTCCTTTTGAGCTGTAGGAGTTTTTTGGATCGAACTCCGTCTGGCTCTGGTAGAAATAGTCAGAGGCAATTCATGCTCACTATCTGTGTTTTGTTCGCTTTCTTTGTGGGCCATAACCGGTGTAAAATTTCCACACACGTGTTGTGGAACTTGATAGCTTATTGCATAACTTCAAGAGAACAACACGTGTTCAACTGTTACATAAGCTAGCATAGCCAAAGTCTTCGTAAAGGTAGGGAATCCAACGATAAATGAACAACGCGAAACTTTAGATCAAATTCGAACTGATGTGCCTTTCCTTTAGCCCATAAACCAAAGAGCTTGAAACATTCGAATGCACACCAGGTCACAGTAAAATCAAATTATTGTAAACGTTTATTGGAAGGAAGCGATGAATCAACAATATCAGAGGAATCAGGATAACAACATAGAGATGTGCTTGTGATACAAAGTCGTAGATGTAGTTGCAGTTGTGATTATGCGTGTGTGTGGCTCAAACTAAAAGCAAAACAATACAAGAGGCTTATGTAAGCTAATACTAGCGAAGATACAAATATAAATCACGGCTACTGATTGAACATAGATCCTAAACTATAACAACACCATAACGACTAATAATACTGATGTAGCAGAACTTACTTTGATCTTGCTCCTGCGAGGGTAGCAATTGAACAAAAGATAGCTTGAAACGATAGCAAGAGATAGCATAAAATAGTGAGCATGTAGATGGCGCAACTAGGAACTAATATAAGTGTGGTGTCTCCTATTACATGATTCCAAAGGTTATATTGCGAAACTCGCATTGATAGCAGTAATGTACAAAATTGTTAATAAGTAATAGTAACGTAAACAAAACAAGAAGAAAGTGAGTTACGAAAGTAACACATGTATTTTGCAAAGCAAAAAAGCCACTACTACATCTTATTCTGTAACTTGTATTAAAAACATGCGACTCTCAATGTTCACAACAAAAAGTAAATTTATTAAAAGTCGTCAAGCAATGCTAAATTAGTGGACAAGCTTGAGCACCTAACAAAAAAAATCTTCTTTCCTAATCTGTAACAGCCCACACTTCTGCTTAACATCAAAACTTAATTCTTAAAGATTGCTGAGCTACGTACGTTGCAACATAATGTTTACCCACGCACGAAATGCCATTTCAACTCCTGTTCCTTCGATAATAATGAAATACCGATTCAAACGGATACTCACAGACTCTCTGCTAATTGTCCTCACTTCTGTTTAAATGGTGAAGAATCGAAACTTTTGTTACCAAAATCTAAGCTACACAGATTCGTGTCTAAGTTTCTAACAAAGGCAATTTATACGATGTACAGCGCAGTTGAGTCATCAAAAACTTAACACTAGTTAAATGGCTTGTATAATGAAAATATACATTAATTGTATCTTTGACCAATAGCTAATTACATGTAATACACTGTTACTGTTAGTGGCGTAAGGCCCTCCATTCACAGCGAATGACTGCTGGAATGACCTTTTGCTAGTGGTTAATGTATTTGGTGCATTTGGCTGGTGTCACTCAATCCCAGACTGCTTCTTCCACATACTAATTCTTCTTTGTTTCAAGGCTTCATGACGCGGCGGAGAAAACACTTCAGTTCATGACATATGAAATTGGAGGAGTTTTTTGCACAGACAACACAAGAGTCAATGGGTTAATTAATGTTATATAAAAAGAAATGTCACTTGTGTGCTTTAATTGGATCATTATCCTGTTGAAAGCTGTACATGTAGTTGTTGGGAAACATTGCACTTAATTTACGAAGGAGAGAAGGGAGTTTTGTAGGATTTCTTCGACGTTAAAGAATCGGTCCATTAATTCCACATTAAAACAGCTTTTCGAGCCCAGTGAGGTGCAAGGCAAAAACATTGCATGTGCTTGAGGAAAAGGCAGGTAAACCATACTAAAGTAAGCAAGATTAAGAAAATTGTAAATAGTTTTTTCCGCATGGCAGGAATGTAGAAAGGCAGTGGGTGAATATCTTCACGGACCAAGCTGCCACAAGTTAGTACAAATGTACATGTAACTTTTGATGACTTTGATCACACTGTTGAATAAATAGCACCCGTTTCATTTGACTGTTTTGTGTTATTTGCTTATTGCGTTAAAAGAAAAAACATTCAGATTTTTCATCTGTAATAATAATAATCTCAGTGAATCCTAGCGTGGTTGTCAGTCGTTCACGCTGTTTGTTCAAATGGATGGGAATTTTTCATACTGCACATGTTCTTCGGCCTGAGTAGATTTTGGTCAGGTGCTATGCAACGATACTCAAGAAACAGATTGAATTTCATTTCAATCATATCAGATAAAAACAGTATGTTTTCAGATAAATAACATTTGCTTCTGGGTATGTAATAATCTTCAAAGGCCTTTTAAACTTAAAGAAGGATAACTGATGTTTAACTAACTTAGTAGTAGTAGTACATGTAGGTTTATTAAATCTCCAGCCAGTGGCTCTTCCGATTTAATTTACAATAATTGGAAATCGAATAAAACTACCTATAAAAGTTACAATAGTATCAAAAAAAAAATTAACATTAACTGAAAACTTCAAGCAAAGTAACATTGTTTGCTATTATTTTGTGACCGTTGAGCCTCAGTTCCTTGGTCGCTAGCACCCTTGTTGTTTTATGCGAAATGGAAAAACACGACTGGAAAAGCATTTGAACACCTGTAAACTCCGAACAGTTTGGGGTATGAAATATCTTCGGATTGGTCAAAGTTCACTGATTGCTGTAATTTATAATCGAAAGTGACAAAATGTGGTTACATGTATGTTCTGTTATCTCAATGAATCCTAGCATGCCTGCCAGTCGCTGGTGCCACTTGCTGAAATTACATGTACAACAGGAAAAAAAATACTTTTACTGTTAAGTGTTAAACCAGTTCAAGGAAACTGGTGGATTCTATCAGAAATGTTTAACGACCAGAAGCAAGAAGGTGAAAGACTAGGTGCATCGCAGTGCAGTCCACACAGTAAATGTTTTGTTTTCAGTACAGTTAATTTTAATGGTCTGTTGTCATTACATGCACTTAATAGGTTCCAGTTGATTGCATGTAATTTTACATGCAATATCACGTCTACTTTGTGAAATTACAGTACATGCATGTAATTACATGCATTTTGGTGTATTCGCATGTTAGGTGCACAGACTCAAAAACCAAAACTTGAAAAAGTTTTCTTCATTTGAATTCCTTAATATTATTTTATGCTTGGGAGTTAGACTAACGGCTTTGAAATGGTTTCAAATTGTGGCGGGAACTGTGTTTTCATACTCTCATCTAAACACACTTATTGACCAATGGGAATGCGCATTCTGTCTTAAATATTTTATAATTTTTCATAGCACAACTGGTAACACAAGTGTCTGAAGATTTTTCTGTACTGGGCTGATTAAGTTTGTGATACACGCTTGATTTCTATCATTATTTTACTAACACAGTTTCTTCAGATTGTGTACCTGGTATATTTTCACCTTGAGTGTGTAATTCCCTCTGATGACTTTGTACTACAGTTAATTCTTCATCCGTTAATGGAGAAGTTGAAACATAATATATTTCATCTAAATGACCTATATAAATTGTCCTTGGTCTTCCTTGCATATTGACAGGATATATCACATTACTCTCAGCAAAGTTCTCAGCGCTTTCTGTGATATATATGTAAATTGTGCAGTTTAATGCATTAGCAACTGCTTGTGTAATGAGATTGTCACACCAAGTCCCCTGTCTAGACATGTTATTTAAATATTCCAGCCATGAGTATTCTATATGGCTTTCAATAAACGATTCAGGGTGATATCTCTAATGCTCAATACCAACTGTGCGCACCTCTAAGTGATAAGATGCAGTGCCATATAACTGATGTGAAACTGCTCTAAAAAACAGTTTCCTGCACCACCAACATCTTATGGTCTTAATCCCAACCGAGCCGATCTGAACGCTTACATCAACATGGATGGACTATCACAGGTTTGGTTGATTTTCGTTGACATGATTACTTTTAACTGTTTGTGGCGACTCTCCACAAAAAAGAGACGTCCAGAGTTCATTTCAACATCATTAGCTAATCTAATTGATAACGGAAAGTGAAAGCGATAAACCCACATTTGAGTGAACCACAGCCCAACATAATAATTCTTTGCCACAAACGTACTTGTCTCTGTAATAAAGGCAAGTATATTGTCTCCAAATAAAACACAAACAACAAAGTCAACCAAAAGTGCCCCTTTACACAATGTGATAATTCTTTAACTTTTAAAAAATTATCGTGCAAACCCACAGAGGCTCGATTTTACATCAGCGAAATCATTGTATACAAGTCTATGTGATAATGTCGTACCTTCAATACTCTTATTGAAGTCAGGTCTTCCTCAATTCGTCAAATTGACCAGCCAACACAACAATGTAACTTCTCAATAACTCAGTTCCACTTCAAATGCCTTATCAGATACTACCGTTAGCAAGCTAGCCTGGCCAGAAAGAGCGCTCACGTACTCAAGGCTTCGATTTAGTGTTGGGCCCTTGCTAACGGTGTGGTGTGTTGTGTGTGCAGTTTGTTTTCCTAGTAAGTGAGCGGAGTTTCCGAAAAACAACGTTCACTATAAGTGAATACTAAAACACACTTGATAGGGAAGCTATACAGACTACAATCAGTCAAGTTTTCTCCTTGCAATTTCCAAGACCGTGGATCGACCTGTAAAACAACTGGCAAGCAACTCAATCACGTGCCAAAACATATCC
This sequence comes from Catalaphyllia jardinei, assembly GCA_022496165.2. NCBI lineage: Eukaryota > Metazoa > Cnidaria > Anthozoa > Scleractinia > Caryophylliidae > Catalaphyllia > Catalaphyllia jardinei. The sequence continues at coordinate 11,104,284 of CM042755.1, forward strand.
AGGATATGGCAAGATTATGACATCATCTACGCAGCTGTTCCCCAATCATTTCATCCACAACAGCAACATACTGTGCATGTAATATTTATTGTTTTCGAAGATGTGTGAAAATAAAATGGATCAGATTCTGTTACAGAAAAATGTACACATATTGTTATTTATTTTATCTCTTGTGGTGCTACCGCTCACAAACCCCCGACTTGTTGAATCACTCTCGCTTCGGATGGTTAATAACCGTGGGATCAGGCAAGTTTGATTGGCTGCTCCATTTAATTTGATTACTTTGTTGACTTTTGTCTGCCCTTGCTGACGTACAAAGGCAAATATAGGCTGAACCATTCATGACATTGTTTCTCAATTCTCAAAATAAAACGTACAAAGCTTAATCAGCTAAAGGAATAAAAGCATTGCTAGTTTCAAACTTAAGGAACAAACTTAAGGAAATAATCACGGAAATGCTTCTATGTCATTATTGAATTTAATATAGTGACACAGAGTTTGCAACAATAATTGAAGGCTTCAGTGGAAAAAGGGCGTTAGGATTTTTACTCAAAAGTGAACTTTGTTTTTAAGTACCTTGTAGGCTGCCTGGTGGTTGAGAGGCATCATAAAGCCTTAATAAACCCGTATGTCACCAACACGTTTTAAAGAAGCAAAATGTGTTCTCTAACTTCCAACGCAACTGATATAAGCGGCAAGTTATCAGCGTTTGAAGTTAGGTCAATCCAGGCAGCAAAGTCCAAGAGCAGTTCTTGCCCAAGAATAAAACCCCTGTCGTGAGTTGTTGCCCATTTGCCAAGTGTTGGTAGCATCAAAGTTTGGAAAGTGAGAACTGCTTTTAGACTTATAACGCGCACGAGGTGTAACAGAACCTTCCCGGCATGCATTGCGATCACGTTTGGCAAGACAAGACAAGATCAGTAAGGCAAGACAAGACAAAACTTATTAACTCACATTTTAACTAATTAAAGAGCTTGTTTTTCCTTTTTTTATTCTAACATAATATTGGCCAAAAGGAAGCAATCGATTGAAACCTAGATCTTTGATCCATGTTGCGTTGTTTTTGTTTAAATCGGCATGATTTGTAGTGTTTTAAACTTCTGGGATCAGCGGCCATGCAGATGTATGGAGACCTGTACGGTGCATGGAAGGGTTAATCTGTTAGTCTGTCAGCCCCTCATTTTTGAGCTTATACGGTGCAGGCAGTTAACATTTTGTTGTTTTCTAAGTCAAATCAACATGCTTGCCGTCAAGGGTTAACATGAAATCAATGGTTTAACCTATTTAGACCTGAATCTCCGGTTTTGAGCTTAACGCGCTGCGTGGAATGGACAGTTTGCTTGTTTCTAAGTGAAATAAACGTGCTTGCTGTCACCCTTTAACGTGAGATCAACATTTTAACCTATTTAGGCCTGAAATCTCCGTTTTTGAGCTTATGTGCTGCGTGGAATGGACAGTTTGCTCATTTTTAAGTGAAATCAAGATCCTTGCTGTCAGGCTTTCACGTGAGATCAACATTTTAACCTATTTAGGCCTGAAATCGCCGCTTTTGAGCTTACACGCTGCACGTAATGGACAGTTTGCTCGTTTTTAAGTGAAATCAAGGTCACTGCTGTCAGGCTTTGACGTGAAATCAACTTTTTAACCTATTTAGGCTAGAAATCTCCGTTTTTGAGCTTACGTGCTGCGTGGAATGGACAGTTTGCTCGTTTTGAAATGAAATCAAGATCCTTGCTGTCAGGCTTTCACGTAAAATCAACATTTTAACCTATTGAGGCCTAAAATTGCTGTTTTTGAGTTTACGCGCTGCATGAAATGAACAGTTTGCTCGTTTTGAAGTGAAATCAACACCCTTGCTGTCAGGCTTTCACGTGAAATCACGTAAAGTTACAGATTTGGCTGTAATTTGAGTGAAAGTGACGTCTTTGCGGTCACACGATAACGTGAAATGAGTTTAAATGGTTTTAAAAACCTGAAATCAACATCTTAACCGTGACGTTACACATTGATTGTTTTCCGTGCCTCAACACTGTGCTAACCCTAACGTCTCCGGACCCTAAGCAATAACCCTAACCCTGAATTTTAACTGTAACCCTAACCTGCTTGTTCCGTAACCCTAACCTTCAACGCTAACCCTAGTTTCGGGTGGTAATCCCTAATCCTAACTCTGATAAAACTGGGAACTCTTAACCCTAAAGGGTTTAAGTCCTTGTGGTGGTGTGATAATGTGAAATCTAAATTTTAACTGTCTGTAAATGACCTGATGTCAACATTGTGTAGCTTGTGCATTGCATGAAATTAAAGTCTTTGTGGTCGCACGTTAACATGAAATCAAAATTGTAACAGTTTTAACCTGAAATCAACTGGTGAGCTAGTGAGACAATCTCAGATCTTGCACTGGCATGATGGTCATTCAAGTCCTCACCCCTGCTCAGTTCACTACTGGCTTGTAACACTTTTCACACCAACTTTGTAACTTGATACTTTTGTTTTCCTAAAGATGAAACCCTTCATGTTTTCTCTCAAAAACGCACAGAACCTACGCTTATTTTTCCAATTTAATGGAAGAAAGTGACAAATATCTGATAAAAAAATGGAAGACATTTCAACGATTTCAACCCAAATTTTGTTTTCATCAATAAACAAGAACTAATTTAATTATCAGAAAGTCACGGAATACCATAATCTCATTATGTTGCAACCTTTTGTTTAGCTTGGATTGGACTGAAAACTTAGCCAAGGGTGGTAAGGGCTCTTTCTTCAACCAGGAGCAATGGCTGAAGGAGTTGAACAAGCAGCTAACGCTGAATGCGACCTGTCGGTTTCCACATCAACATTTAGTGCAAGCTGATCAAAAATTGCAGTTGAAGAACCTCTTGCAGATCTGGAAAGTGAAAACACTGAAACATGGCAAAAGCTCCATGGCCACGCTATCGCAGCTGGTTAAAGACTGTAGGAAAAGATCAGTGAATGTGTGACTTGTCGCTTTTGTCAAGGAAGGGTTGAACTTTCGGGAAATTTACAAAGTAAAAATGACTTGACAAAAGCTGCCCATCGCATGAAACTAATCTTGCATTTCTGATGACGGAAAAAGCCAGATGTTCGTGATAAATCATGCATCGGTTATTGGCTGTTGAGCTGTTGGTGGTGGTCACATGGCAGCCTCAAAGGTTTTTAGTTTACAACCTTTCACATGGAAATTGTTGATTTTATCACTTTGTTTGACTGTAATATGCAGAAGCTACACATGAATTGTTAGTAGAAATCTAACAAAAGAAATTAATTTTACACAGGGAGGGGGTCTCACAAACCCGTGCCTTTTTTCACATTCCCGCCTAACTCCTCTTGGGATATTGAGTGATTTTCCATCATTCCATCTTTTAGGATTTTCAGAGGATTTTCTGTCATTCAGTCTTGAAGAATTTCGGATGATTTTCTGCCATTCCACGATCTCGTCCTTTAGGATTTGGAGCCATTTTCTGCCATTGCACAATTCTGTCGTTTAGGATTGGGGTCATGTTCCGCTGTTCTGTGATACCACCATTTGGCCATTCCATCATTCCGGTTTATGTGTTGCCCATATGAGATTATGCAATAATATTGCCTTGTCTCACAAAAATGGTAGTCAAAATAATAGAATCATTACTTAAATGTATGAGAAAGTGAGTGCTTATTGGATGGAGGACTAAATTGAATCTCCCTTCCTTTCAGCCTTTGTAAACCACTTGATAAAGACAGCTTTAACGATGTGGCCACATTTGTCACTGATTTATCTGGCAATTTTGCTGGTGTTGTTCAATACAACAAGGATAACAGAGCATTTGAGGTAAAGTGAATGGCACTTGGCTTACAATCTTTGCGTCATCTCTGTTAACAATTAACCTGAAGCAATTTTAAATAGAGTCTCTCTCCACAGACATTTGCCACCAATGTATATTACAATAATAATATTATAACTCTAATGAGCTGGTTTACAGAGTTTCATCTAAAATTTGATGTGTTTATCTCAAAGGGTGCAGTTGGTACAAACATAACCATTAACACTCTGTGTGATATTATGAACAACAATGACATTGGAGACCCATTAGAACGTTATGCAAAAGTCAACTCATTAATTCTTCAAACATATGGAGCCCACTGCCTTGATTCAAGCTACAACAACTTGATAGCAAGCTTACGGAACACATCATGGAGCAGCAGTGCATCTGAGGGAGGTAAACATCACATTCAGTGTGTGTTTTGTGTTTTCTTTTCCCCTCCATGAGTGGTAAAATGTATAAATCTGTAATGTTTCAATTGTACAAGTAAGTAGTAGTATTGTTTTAAGGTCAGTACAAAATGCAGACCGCAGACTAGGTACAAAATGCAGACCAAGTGAAAAGAAATAATAAGGTGATGGAATTTCATTTCATAACTTACCTAGTGTCATGCAATCATCATTTTTCAGGATCGTTAGCATTACTGTGGAATATTCCTTGCTTGTTTCTTAATATATCATGTGTTAAACAGAGTGGCCAGGCCACAGTTGTTCTCAGATAAAATTTAGTGCTGCTTACTGATCTAGCTGACTTGCCGATCTCCAGAAAAGGCCACCATGCTGCTGAGACGACCCACATTCAAAGATTGTTATGTATTAGGTCACCTGGCCTCAATATCATATTGGGTGTGGCTATTTTGAAAATATTGATAGTTTTCATGGTCATGCATGGGTAGTATCCATGACAACACAGTACTCTGTCCATTTGTATGACAAAATGCAGACCATTTGGCGGCATCACCTGTCTTTCTCTTTCCCCCTCTCGTCATTCAGAAACTCAACATGAATGTATAAACCTACTCTAGCAAAGTAACGTGTTGTAAACATGGCGTTCGGCACATTAGCCCTTCGTGTAATATGTCATGAAGTGTCCTCCTTCATGTTTGTTTTTTTTGGCGAATGAATTTTTTTATAGCGACCATTTTACGTTTAAAGGTCCCCTTTTTTATGAAAAAGTGAGCTTGGAGCGCTGGACTAAAACCCAGATTGGTCCTTTAACTTGATACATTTTCAATGTTCAAGGGTGTAAAAACAGTGATGTTCACATGTAACATTTGCCTAGGCACTAAGACCATGAAGTCTCAAAATTTTATTTAAGAGCGACTGCGGCCTGCGCACTCTATTTAAGACATGTATAGTAACAACAACAACAACAACCATTTATTTTGCTTTGTACATAAAAATAATATACAGCAAGAAAAAAATAACTTAAACTTAAATAAGCAAAAAACTACTCAGAATAGTAAGAACTAAACGAGTTGAGTAGTTACAAAGATTATTATGCCTTAGATCGGTTGTAGAAATAATAAAGAAAAAAAAAGAGGAGAAGAAAAAAAAGAGATATAAATATACATATAAAAGTGAAAGTATGAAGAAAAAGAAATTTAATTAGTAATAGTACCAGTTGATGACAAAGCATTGTTTAATTAAGAGCGATAATAACTTAAAGTAAAATACTAAAGAAAAATACTAAGCTAGCATTAAACATAAGAACTTAGGAATTGCTTAGTCAAGTTTTGTTTAAAAAAACGCAAAGATAAACTTTTTATCTCTTCATCCAAATTGTTCCAGATAGAAGGACCAGAAAAATGTAGATTGAACTTGCCATAATTAGTTCTAACCTGATCAATATAATATGTTGACTTCAATGCTAGCCTAGTATTATAGTTATGTTTAGATGATATGACTGTAAAATAATTGTCGAAGACCTTAGGTAATAGATTATGGTAATACTGAAACATAAAAATGGCAGTTTGCATAGTGACCAAATCCATGAATTTAATTAAGCCTAACTGAGAAAATATAGGGCTGGACTGAGCATCTCGTTTCGAGAATGTGATTATATGTAGGGCCTGCTTTTGCAAGGTAACAATTGGTTTTAAGGTTGTGGCATAGGTATTTCCCCAGACAACCAAGCCATAAGCAAGAAAAGGATACACTAAGGAATAATAAAGCTGAGTGAGAATATCATTAGTAACAAAATGCCTGAGCTTAGATAGGATGCCAATACCTCTTGAGATTTTCTTACTGACTTCATGAACATGTTTTTTCCAATTTAAATGACAGTCAACAATGAGACCTAAGTATTTGACATGAGTTGTTTGCTCCACAGGCTTACCTGAGATTTTTAAACTGAAAGATAGAATTTTTCTTTGAGGAGGGTGAAAAATTACAAAATTTGTTTTGTAAATATTCAAAGATAACCTATTAAATTGTAGCCATTGATTAAGTTTATCTAATTCTTCTGGGCTTGAAAAATTATTTTGGCTTAAGAGTAACAAGTTGCCTTATACCTTTCCAAACATTTTTGACATTGCTCTGATTAGCTAAAAAATAATTGCGGTAGTACATTTGTGGTGACTAGTAGTAGATTTAGTTCTAATGAATCGTCTATATAAAATATTCTTATAATTTATAGACTTTCTAAGTGCCTTAGATATCCATGGTTTGGAGTTGAATTTAACCTCCCTACGGGAAAGTTTTTTTAATGGAAAGTGTTTATTAACAATTTCTAAGCACTTAGAAAAGAAAACCTCAAATAGCTGATTTACATTCTTAGATTTACTAAATACATCTTGCCACTGGATTGATGCAAAGTCATTGAGAACAAGTTCTTCATTAACGTTGGAAAAATCTTGTTTGTAGATTTTATCTTTTGCACCAGGCAACATAGTAATTTCATTTATAATTAAAAAGTTAGGTAAGTGGTTACTAAGGTCATAAATTATATTACCACTAATAGTATGAAAGTCAAGGGAATTGAAGAAAATATTGTCAATTAAAGTTGCAGTATGGTAAGTTATTCTAGTTGGCTTAATGATATGAGGCTCATAAAAATTAATTCTCATAGTATTTATAAACTCCTCAGTGGGTTTATGGGTTTCAAAATTCAAAAGATTAATATTGAAGTCACCTAATAGAACAGAGAGTTTACCTTCTCCATTTATAATATCAATACATGAAAATAGCTTATTCAAAAACGTTTCTAAATTCGAGCTTGGATGTCTGTAGATAATGCCACAGAGAATATTTTTACTAGACTTATTTACAATTTCTATCCAAAGAATTTCACATTCATCAGTACTTGAGCTTAAATCAGCCCTTACATAGAAATTTATATCATTACGAATATATACTCCAACCCCCCCTGCCCTCAGGCTAGTTGGTTGGGAAATAAATATGTAGCCAGGAAGATGATGAACTACTCCCTGGTCAGTGCAATTATTAATCCAAGTTTCGGTGAGACCAATCACAGTGAATGGGAAGCTCAAGTCAGCCAACATTTCGGTTAAGTGATCAAAATTAGCATTCAGGCTTCTTATATTACAATTTAAAACAGAAAATGATTTTAACAGATATGAGTTTTGAATATCAGCACAATTGCGGAAATCAGTAGCAGAGTAATAATCAAAATTTACCTTAGAAGGCATATTTATATCAGGATCAGAAGCTGTAAGTTGAGGAATGTTATTTAGCTCAGAAATCACTTGAAGCAAGGTAGATCTTCATAGTTTATACCAGCCATTCAATGAAAGTCATTCTGTGCCTGTACCATTTGAATCTGCACTTGAAGTCAGAGCAACCGTTAAACATTCCTCCATTCCAGTTGATAAAGATGGCTTTAATTTTGTTTCCAGTTTGGCCAGGTCCTTCAAGGAACAGATTTTAACCAGATATAAGACCAGATATATCGAAACTTAAGTTTCTTCTTGAATTCATTAAATTTATGGAAATTAAAGTTCCCTTCTAGATGGAGTTAAGCTTTCTTGAATAAAGATCTTGTTATCACCTTGTCTGCCCAGACCAATGTCATCAATTGTTAAATTCTTCAACTTAGATCTTGCTTTATATAGGTCATCCCTCACACGACGACGAATGAATCTAACAATTATGGGAGGAATCGCACTATCACTTTTAATTCTGTGGGATATCAAGATATCTGTATCTTAAATACAAACATCAACGATTGAGCCGACTTTTTTAACAATTTCATTTGTATCTTCACCTGAAGAAGTAGGAACTCCTCTGATTTCCAGGCAGTCACGCCTTATGTATTGTTCTTGTTCATCATGAGCTGACTTCATTTGGTTGAGAGCATTTGACAAGGTAAGCTTAGTATCAAACATACTGTATCATCCAATGCAGACTTGATTGCAGCTTTCAGCGCCGCTTGTTCGATCGCCATAGTGAAAGGTTGTCAATTTAAGCTGGAACCATTCTAGATAAACAAGTAAAGAACTAGTAAATTGAAGAAAACCAAAACATTTTCGGGACGAACTAGAAATCCACCATGACAGCATGACAACCGCTGACCAGGTCAATGTATATTAAAGAAATGAGCAAGGAATATTCCACATTAATGCTAATGTTCATGAAAAATGATGATTGTGTGACACAAAGTAAGTTATAAAATGGCATTCCATCACATACTTACCCATTTGTCAGTCTGCATTTTGTACCTACTGTAGTCTACAGTCTGCAGTCTGCATTTTGTACTGACCATATTGTTTAAATAATTCCGTTTAGTTAAGTCAGAAAATTTCCCCAAAATTAACCCATTAGAATGTTATGCAA
>CM042755.1:11131120-11138620 GCA_022496165.2 Catalaphyllia jardinei
CTATCAGCTCGTAGAAAACTCGGGCTCGTAGTCTAATTGTTAAATATTACATTGTGTATATTATACTTTACTTAATTATACTTATTTATACTCTGCGAACTGTAAAAAATATGGGCAGGATTAATCCCACAGACACTCCCACTGTGCAGTCCCTGAGTCTGTGAATAACTGATTTCAGTATAGTGCTGTTATTCTTGGTTTTCAGGTCGCCAGTGGATGTATCAGACCTGCACAGAGTTTGGGTTTTTTCAGACCTCTGATTCTGATAAACAGCCTTTTGGAAATCTCTTCCCTTTGAAGTATGTGGAAATAATTATAAGTTTTATATATGCTTTCGCATGTTCTCACTGAAAAACTCTTCCCAGGTTTCTTGTGGGTGTTTGGACCTTTCTGTGGATTTTTTATTCAACGTGGGCAGAAATCAAAATGAGAGTTTACCAGAGAGAAATGAGGGAAGCACAACTGTACTAATGATCCTGTTAAAATATTGGAACACGGTGGGTATTTTTCTGAAGCCATTTAGCAAAGAACTAATTCATTACAAATCCAAAACAAACTAAAAAGTATGTCTGCAATGCATAATGCTTAGTTTTACTCCATTCGGTTGAAGTTTGTTTTCAAAGGTAGGTATCTGGGAGTTGAATGAGAATGCAATCACTGCAAGTATAAAGGTGTAGAATTAAGTGAATTATGCAACATAGATTTTTTTGAACTTCTGGTTTTAACATAGACTAGTCGTTACAACTTTTAAGTGGGAAATATATTTCAGAATACTGTTTACTTCCTTTGTTCTCCAACAACAATTAGCTCCAAGTTCTTATGGGATATCATATAACACAACAACCATCTCTCTCCATTTAACCTTACATGTACATGTATTTTGTACAGCATTGAATTCTTTTAAGAGCCCTGACTGAGAAAGCGTTTCAGATCTTGGAAATGGGGGTTGGCCAAATTCAATGAAACTTGGTGAGGACATTGACCTTGATTAGCTATTACTAGATCCAGTTTTATTTGTCTTTGTTCAATGTTCCTTTCGCTTTTTTCGAGGAAGTCCTATTTTGAGGTCTCAGAGTACAAAAAAAAACACCCATATGAGAGGAAACTTTCCAGTACCAAATACAATAAATATAGAAAGCTCACAGCATATATAATGGTAAAGGATGTTTGCACTGAGGACCTATTTTAACATGGTGTATGGCTTTGGGGGACATAATTGAATGGCTTGGTGCAAGACGGTGGTAAGTGACTTTTTCGGGTAAATTTTTTTTTCCTTCAAAACATGACAACTTCACGCCGCTTTAAGTGTGTACCCCAAATTCTGGGGTCATTGAGCATTCATATATTCACGCTATTGTTCCTACTCATCACTTATTCATAACGATCTTCTGCCGACAACACGGCATGTTTCCGAAGAGCGCAAGCTCTTTGATGTTGGTGAGATATTTTTCTTTTATGAACAGAGAAGAAATAAAACCCTAGGGACTAAGATAATGTCTGCTTGATTGATTCTTGGCAATTTTAAACTTGAACCAGATATCGTTAATGATAAAGGGAGGTTTTTTTCAATTACCACAAAACACTGAACCAGACAAATCGGTCAATATTTACGCTCTCAGCGAAATTTTGGTTACAAGAATCGCGTTTGAGTGAACAATTGGCCGTAAACAGCCTTGGAACTTTGAGAGTAAAGGTCGAAAATTCTGCATAATCACCTTTTTAACTTTACTGAGTCAACATTTTGATCAACAGAGGGTTTATTTTTCCAAAGTAAACACTGTAAACATGGGAGCGCACGCGAATTAAATTTATGACTGCGGAGTACTTTTATCTTAGTACAAAGCAGCAGTTACAAAACTTGTTGCATGTGGCAATGCGAACATTTTTATTTGCTGATCTTTTGTTACCTTCATTTCTCGTTTTCTTTGTTTTAACATTCTCTGTGTAAAATCTTTTCGATTGATGGAACAACTAAGGCAAGCAAGTAATCGGGAAGCCTACGTGCATCGAGCGTGACGAGCGTCATGGGACGTGACAAGACACGGCAATTGGTCAGTTGTAGACAGTTGACATGACAACCGGACAAAAATTGCGGTGTTCTTGCTGGTAAAGCTCGCTTGATCAAAACAACAGCTGTGTCCGGAGAATTACATAAATGACTTACGTGCGGGGCTAAACGTGGCTGCATGGAGGAAAATTATAAAACTCACTGAGTTTTTATTTAAAAATATAAAATAATACCAAAACTTAACAAGTTACACGCCGTGATTGTCGGAATTTCCACTTACGCGCGAGGCTAAACGTGGCTGCATGAAAGAAAGTTATAAAACTCGCTGAGTGTTTTTTTCAAAAAATACAATCAAGGATTTTTAATTGAACTTAATTTATTGAACAAAGAAAGAAAATGTCATCATATACATATTCTGGGAGGAACAGATAACATGAAACACGACACTGCTGCGAATAAAACTTGCTGGCGGCTTTGAATCGAACACTCAGTCGGCCTCAAAAAGAAAAGAATCCTGAAATAAATCTCTCCTTAGAGCTCCTCGAAGGCATCTAATTAAAAAGTTCTGGTCAAAGGAAATTAAAAGTTCAAATCCATGTGATCTGGGCATTCGCCACGCATCGGAACGTGTTCATGCATTAATTAACTATGGCCGCCGCTATACGAAAAAATCTAATTTTGGCGTTCCGTGACCAAAAAAACTCGTTCAAGATCTCTTTTTAAAGCTCTCAATATGATCTGTATTCAAAACTACACAAACTTAAGCTTACAAAATTTGAAATACGTTGCGAAGAAGCCAAATCTATAAAATATCTGCAGTGTTTACTTCATAATCATTCACACATCGCGAACAAAAGGGTACGTTGACAAGTCAGTTCACCCATGGTCCGTTAATTGCAGCATTGTTCCAGTCTTTTGAAGTCTCTTTGAGGTAAATGAGGTCTCCTTCCAAAATACCTCACCTTTTTGAAACTGAATAAAACCGAAATTATTCGGAAGGCTTTTTTGCATGTGCTTTTCAATTAAGTAGGAAAAGATTCCCCTGTAATTTTTTTGGGTGGTTTGCACTTTGCTTCTGAGAAAAACGTAGTCAAAATATCGAAGCGTGCACAATGAACGCAACAAAGTGGAAAAAGTAGAGCATTTCAGCCAAAAAAAGATACAGGAGAATGTTTTTCTGCTTTATTGAAAAGCACATGCAAAAATTCAGGCACTTTTGAAGGAAAAACATTTTTACCCGAAAAAGTCGCTTACGACCGTCTTGCACCAAGCCATTCAATTATTGGGAAGAGATAGGCATGGCACTAAATTTACTCAAATTTCGACCCCCCCCCCCCCCTGAAGACACGAAAAATAGCCCAACTTCAAGAAATCATAATTTTTACCTGTAATCCTATTAAGAATCAAGACACGCGTCATGAGTTACCTAAGGACATCTTTTATCCAAAACAGGATAGAAAAATTTGAGTCATTAAGATTTGCTGCTTTCCTGGCATCATTATTATGCAACACTTTTGCAAAATGGCCTCATTTGCATAAACCTAATTTCGACCTAAAAATCACAGTAAAATCAGTTTTTTGCCCAACTGTTAAGAAGACAGTTCCAAAATGGCGTGACACGCGAATAGGGCGCACACAGAAACATTTTGAATTTTAAGTTACATGTACTTTTATTTCATGTACAAATTGGGAGATAATAACGTTTTTTATCGAGAGAGTTTCAGACAGTTTTGGGAGAGCAGTTGTTGTGTGTTTAGAGAATTTTGTGCCATTCAGAAGTTACCGTTTTTACAGAGTTTGAAATGTTTAGGACGAGTACCTTGCTGTTTTACTGCTCACAAACATTTTCTGGTGGCCACGACAGGAGAAAGGTATGAACTGGTGTTTACTTTGAGGTGTCATTTCATGTATTGAGTTTTGATTTGTATGGTTATGGCCTCCGATACCGATGATACCGCTGTTACCGAATTTACGGAGGAAAACGCAGAACAAACGAGACTAAATGGAGTCGAGAAAAAGAAGGAAGCAGACATTCTGTTACTACAGATAAAGAAGCGAAAGCGTACCGAAAAAACAAAACTCATGAAACTCCGCCATGAGCTGGAAAAAGTTTGTCTTAAAGATTCTGAGTTACTGGTCATCAAAAGTGTGATTGAGCAGCTTTGGACAGTCCTGGAAAATGCAGAGGAAACTTTGGAGGAACTGATTGCATTCTATGTCGAGGTCAGAGATGAATCTGGAAAAAAAGAAGCCATTGAAGAGTCAGAAGTGTCGAAAAAGAAGTACAGAGAGTGATTGAAGCTGGGCAAACTGTAATAAAAACTAGCGCACACAAAACGGTAAATTCAGACTGGTCGATTAGCGTGAACATGACGGTTAAACACAACCAGCAGCCTGCCCAGCAGCTAAACGAGAGTCATGGAAATCAAGGAGACTGAAGCCGATTTCTGAAGCCATTAAAGGTCCCCACGTTCAGTGGTGACAAACAAAAGTTTGAAGGTTTTTGGGCCCTTTTCAGAAGTCTAGTAGACGAGTCAGCTGAGCTAGCGAATCTGAAAATGGCAAGACTGCGGCAATGCCTCACAGAGAATGCGTTGGAAGCCATTCGCAGTCTCAGGGTCACAACTCAAGAATACGAAGAGGCCAAAGAAATGTTAAAATCAAAATATGGTGGTGCACGCCGACTATTGCGAACCTACATTGATCAGCTAGAACAGGTGCCGTCAATCAGAAGTAATGATATCCACGCTCTGGAGAAATTCGCAGACCTTGTGCGAATCACGGTCGTCAAGCTACAGGCGGAAGGCAAAGATGGAGAGCTAGGAGATGGAACTCTTCATAGTCTAATGATGAAGAAGTTGCCTGGTCGTCAGCTAGAGAATTACAGCCGCTGGTTAAACGAATGCGCAAGAGAAAAATCAGTCACAGCATTCAGAGACTGGCGTAGAGACGAGGTCAGATTCCGAGTTGAAGCAGCGGAAATGGCTAATGGGATTGAACCGAAGACTTTCGAGCCTGTTAGACTGCCAAGAACACCGAAGTACCCAGATCTTGGTAGGACGCGGAATTTCCATACTGCTGTAATTGAGAATGAAACAAGAAACATGCGGTCTCCCTGTTCTCTCTGTCAAAGTCTTGATCATGGTGTGTGGTTCTGCAAGCAGTTCCACGACAAAGGAGTGGATGACCGCTGGCAGTTCGCCAAAGAAAGGAAGCTTTGTTTTCGCTGCCTGCCCAATGACCACAAGGGGAAAGATTGCAGAAAAGCCCGCAGATGTGGAATAGAAGGTTGCCCTTGAAATCATCATGCCTTCTCCATGGACTTAAAAACTTGTCTGAAACCGGACAGATGACTACGTTGCCCCTGTGTTGACAAAAAAAGACGCTCAGTCGTTCTATGGGAGGGGGTACCCGTTGTGACCATGACCAGCTGTAATGCCGAAATGCCGAATGAAACATATTCGTTATGAACTGTCCTTGTGTGGATGAAGGCTAATGGTAGAAAAGTGAAGATAAATGCTATTCTCAATGATGCATTGAACAAAACTTTCCTAAACGAAGAAGTTGCTGGGGTACTGGGATTGCAAGAGCCTTTCTAGAAAGTCCAAGTTCATGTCCTCAATGATACAGTAGAGACCTTTCAGTCAATGCCGTTCAAGGTTGAAATTGAAAGCGTCGATAGGCAGTTCTCAAAGGAAATCAGCGTGAAAACGTGCCCGCAGAAAGTCACAGGCAATTACAGAGTTGTAAATTGGACCTAATATCAAAGTAAATGGCCTCACCTGACCCAGTGCAGCCTTGCCAAGCAGTAAACAATGGAATCGTCGATCTTTTGGTTGGCATTGATAACTCTGAACTCCACTGTTCCCATGTTGATCCCCGAGGGAAAAGTGGTGGACCCATCACCCACCTTGGACCACTTGGGTGGAGTTGCATTGGTGCGCCCAACGAAAACGCAGCCGAGAGAATGCGAACTCATGTCATCCGTGCCTTGTTTACAAGAGAACATGTATGGAGCGATAGAAGGGAAATTTGTTGTGATATCGATAACAGCCTTAAGAGATTCTGGGAAATCAAGAAGTCTGGCACAGAATGTACTGACAGACCCATACATGTACTCACCGAGAAAGAACAACTAGCCTTGAATAAGGTGAAAGATTCTCTGAAGTATGAAAAAGGAAGATATCGCATAGCTGTTCCCTGGAAAGACGAGAAACCCGAGCTCCCTGACTCTAAGCTGATGACACTGTCGCGCCTCAGAAGCACCAAGAGAAACTTAAAGAAAGACGACCGTTTTGCCGAAGATTATGAGAAAACTATCCAGGCCTATGTTGAAAAGGGATATCTACGAAAGGTTCCTTTCGATGGACGAGTAGCTGCCAAACAACGTGTGGTATTTCCCACATTTCCTGGTCATGAGGATGGATAAACAACGAAAGTACAAATTGTGTTTGACTGTGCCGCTGAATGTAATGGCATTTCCCTGAATGACATGATCTATGCTGGACCAAAACTACAGCAAGATCTTTTCAACGTGCTTGTCCGTTTCAGATGAAACCCTGTTGGTATCGCTTGCGACAGAAAAGAAATGTACCTCCAGATAGAGATTGAGGAACAGGACCGTTCCCATTTCCGACTGTTGTGGAGAGACCTGGACCCCAGCCAAGAGCATGCCAGAAAGTGGATCTCCAACTCACCAAAAGTTGTCGAAGCCATTCCCACAGAAGAACACGCTGCAGAGATTGTGATAAACAGCAGCCAAGTGAAGATCCTGTAACAAAGACACTAGGAATCTCGTGGAACAGTACCGAGGACTTGTTTACCGTAACCACTTCTCCGATTTTGCCAGATTTCCAGACAACGAAGTGAACGTCCTATGTAAAGTGGCCACGATAGTTGAACCTTTGGGATTTGTATGCCCTTACATCACTGTTGCAAAAATTCTACTCCAGGAGCTGTGGATGCGAGGCTACGATTGGCGTGATGAAGTACAAGATGAAATAGCCCACAAAATCGGGGACTGGTCTGAGCAGTTAAAAAGTCTGACAGAGGTGAAGATTCCCCAATGCCTATGAAATCTAGACCCTGTCAAGTCGGAGTGCATTGTGACATTTGTTGACACCTCTCAGCAAGCTTATGGTGCAGCTGTTTATATCCAGTGCAAATATCATAATGATGCCGTCACTAGCCGCCTTATTGCAGCCAAGAGCAAAGTAGCACCGTTAACTATGATGACAGTCCCCAGGCTGGAACTCATGGGTGCGATTCTTGGCCTGCGCTTAACACAGTCCTTGTTGGTGGTCCTAGAACTACCAATGCAGAGCGTGACGTTTTATTCTGACGGTGCAGATGTCCTGTGGTGGATTCAAGGGCGTGGCAAAGACTTCTGACCTTTCGTAACGAACTGAATTGGTAAAATACAGATGTTCACCAAACTGTCTCAGTGGCATGTCTCTACTGAGGAAAATCCAGCCGATCTCTGCACAAGAGGT
>CM042755.1:11143620-11155898 GCA_022496165.2 Catalaphyllia jardinei
GCGAGTGCTAAAAATAAACCATATGCGCAGTAACCAGACACAAGATCAGGTTTCAAGACTTCGTTTATTTAAAGTTTGATATTGGAAGGGCCAAAATATTAAAAAATAGCAACAAAAAGAACTCAATTTGATGTGTAGAATTCCTAAGAAAACAAGAAGTTATATTTTTTCTTTGCCGTGCGACAAGAGCCGAGAAAATTGAATACGCAAAAATGAGTTAATTTTTTACTTCAGAGGACAAAACGAGACCGGATACCACAGAATTTCCATTCTTTTACTATCACTGAAAACATTTGAGAAAACACCAGAAAATGAAGGCGAAAGACACAATGTAAAAACCAATTTAAAAAGAAGAAATCAGATAATTCACCGTGTGACGAAATAATACAGCGCAGCACAAGAAAAATGAAAGTGTACATCAAAAAGACGCCAAAAAGGCCAATTATTTTGAGATAAATCGTATTTCAACTGTGTTAATTTAGTCCCTGACTTAGTTCTTTTCTCAGGAGTTCTGTAGTAGCTGAATAAGACTCAAAAAAATATATTTGAGTGAAGCGAATGAACTAAACAAACAAACCATGCACATTGCCGTAAATTAAATATGCAGAAATCAAACATGCAAAAATACTGTTCACTTTCAAAACCTATAATTTTCATTCAACATGAGGCAAAAAAACGTATCTAAAAGCAAAAAAATGTTCAAAATTTCGCAGACATGCTCGGCTGCATGAACGCATGTTCGAATTAATTATTCACGCTAAAGCGAAAGCTTGAGTTTTTGCTGACGAGTTTTGCAGTTATTTTATCAGCCATAGCTTTGCCTATCATTCTAAAAGTTGAATTCAACTTTGAAGTAATATTGTACATTACCATTTTCGTTTTCTAAAGTCCGGGAAGCTGCTTTAAATCCACGATCTGTATTCAAAACTCACTTGAAAGCGCACCGATCGTCATGTTGTCGTGGCGGTTGAAGGAAGGAAAAATTCCTCACCAGAAAGGTTTGAGAACTCTGTACACCTTGATCTTCCATTCTGAGACCACCTAAACATTGATTTATATTTTTTATTTCCGTTTTCAGTGCCAAAGAAGTAATTTCTTCATTTTTGGAATGAAAACAAGACCCTGGAAGTTTGTAGACTTGGCCTGCAGCGCGCCATGATTACTGCCATTATCGAGCGCATGATTTTAAGATGAAAAACCATCTTTCTAGGACCCCTAAAGTTCTCTAAAAATATGCTCAGAAAGTCGATTCTCATTGGTTTATTTGTCCTTAACAACAATAGAACAATAGGAGAACCAAAAAGTCTTCAGGGAGGGTAGGAAAGCAATTGTCCCGTGTCCTTTTTTTTCGGGCGGTTACGGGCGGCACGGGAAATTGGGGGTGGGCTTTTAGCATGGGCGGTTACGGGCAGCACGGGAGTCAATGGGCTAGTATTCACTACAAAACACGGACAAAATGAGGAATGATCAGTTTTAAGGCCTTGCAAAATATTTTACATTATTATATCTCTAAGTTAGTACGGACGCTGTGATTGGTCAATTTAGCGGGCCGTACTCTCCAAGTTGTTTGTGTTGCCAAATTGTTGCCGATTTATCGCCAAAATTTCTTAACTTATTTAGCAAGTAAAGGTTTAAAACTTTCTTGTACTCTAAGTCGTGTGCTAAAGCATAGTAATGACTTAAAAATGATTTCAAAGTGAGTCGTTTTGCTTTCAACATGCTTCAGAAATTTGAAGCCATTCCTCATGGATAAAAATCGTTCCCGAACTTGTCAGACACACAATAGAGATATAATAAATATCTTACTAACCTCGTCTTTTCGGTCCGTACTGTAAGTTACGAATCCTCGTTTTTTCCCCTACGATTTATGGCCCGCACGCTTCGCACTTAGTAACTTCTAATACAGACCTCGAACTCAGTTAGTAAGAGGTATTTATTTTGCTTGAATCAGAAAACTTTACTTAAGATATCACTACATATATAACGATTAATTGTTTCCATAATATCTGTATAGCAAGTGCTGTTAAAAGTTTAAGTAGAAGTCCCACATCATTCTTGGCTGGAAGCATTTTCATGACTCGTAGTTCAGTTATTTTATTTTCCTTTATTTTGTTTACACGAAATCAATCTTTCAAATTTATAAAACATTCTCTTTCCCTTAAAAATTATTTAGGCTGGGCAAAAAAACTGATTTTACAGTGATTTTTAAGTCAAAATTAGGTTTATGCAAATGAGGCCATTTTGCAAAAGTGTCGCATAATAATGATCCCAGGAAAGCAGCAAATCTTAATGACTCAAATTTTTCTATCCTGTTTTGGATAAAAGATGTCCTTAGGTAACTTATGACGCCTGTCTTGATTCTTAATAGGATTACAGGTAAAAATTATGATTTCTTGAAGTTGAGCTATTTTTCGTGGGTGGGGGGGGGAGGGGGAGTGGTCAAAATTTGAGTAAATTTAGTGTCATGCCTATCTCATCCCAATAATTATGTCCCCCAAAGCCATACACCATGTTAAAATAGGTTCTCAGTGCAAACATCCTTTACCATTATATATGCTGTGAGCTTTCTATATTTATTGTATTTGGTACTGGAAAGTTTCCTCTCATATGGGTGTTTTTTTTGTACTCTGAGACCTCAAAATAGGACTTCCTCTGAAAAAGCAAAAGGAACATTGAACGAAGACAAATAAAACTGGATCTAGTAATAGCTCATCAAGGTCAATGTCCTCACCAAGTTTCATTGAATTTGGCCAACCCCCATTTCCAAGATCTGACACACTCTCAGTCAGGGCCTCTTAAGTTGGTTTGATACAGTTTTTTCTAAACCCATTACCTGGCATTTTCAGTTGGCATTTTACTACCTCTTACTTTCCCTTAACCTAGTCAATGTGAAAATTACACCAGTTTTTTGGAAAAATATTGAAGTTTGGTTGAATGTGTTTTTGAGGTAATCAATATTTCCATGGAAAGGATAAAGCGAAAAAATGAAAATCACTAAAGCATGGATTTTTTATGAATCAGGGAACCATTTCTCAAAAGCCCCAGAACCTTTTCTAGCCTGCAAAGCAATTTTTCATTAAATGATATCTAACAGCAGAGAGATGTATACACCTGAAACTTTTTGAACCTCAAGCTATTCGTACCCTTTGATCTTAAGGCTTGAGATTAATTTGCTTGGCTTTCCAGGTGCAAGAACTTTTTGGCACCAAAAATATAGTTAGCAACAACACGCCCCCTTTGATTTCAGATTTAGCAATGTGGAGAGAGTCAATACAACCTAAGAGGACATAAGAAGGCTACCGTTCCAAGATTTTCAACACTATTCATATTGTGGGAGGCATGGTGGCCTCATGGTCAGTGCGCTCGGCTCCGGAGCGAGCGGTCCGGGTTTGAGCCCTGGCCGGGGACATTGTGTTGTGTTCTTGGGCAAGACACTTTACTATCACAGCGACTCTATCCACCGAGGTGTATAAATGGGTACCAGCGAATTGTTGGGGAAAAACCTGATAAATTGCAGGGGGTAACCTGCGATGGACTAGCATCCTGTCCAAGGGAAGTAGAAATACTTCTAGCCGCTTCATGCTACAGAAACCGGGATAAGCTCCGGCAGCTATGGGACAGTTGGCTCCAAGGCTTCACTTTTTTCATGAAACATTCCATATGTTTTAGAGGTGCGGTACTGTGGAACTTTGTTTCGGATTATTATTTAAACGATTCTCATAATTTTAAACAATTTATCAGAAAAGTGAAACTGGATCCATCGTTTAGGGAACTTAATTTTAACAGTCTATTTGTTCAGGCATTGCCTAAGAAGATGTGCGATTTTATATTTTAGGTCTCTGAAAAACACGACCCCACAAGCATGTATTTTGCTTTAAACATTGATCGTGTTTAAATAAAGGATTTTACTTACTTTACTTGCTTACAGAGATAAAGTGTTTATCGGTATCATACTGCTGGAAAAGAATCCATTTCTTCCAAAGTCTAAAGAAAATAACTGGCTGCCAAGCTAGCCTTGCTCTTTCTTTAGGTGTAAGCGACTAATCAGAAAAACATTGAAGCAATGAGAATGCTATGGAAAGGTATACTGATGTGAAGTATATATGAAATAATTCATATTTGTACTGCGGTTGTAGATGAAAGTGAAGAATGATCATCGCAGTAAATTTTCCAATTAAAGCAATTGCAAAGAAGAAGCCTGAAAAAATCAGGGCTTCAACGGGATTCGAACCCGTGACCTCCGCAATACCGGTGCGATGCTCTACCAACTGAGCTATGAAGCCACACATTGGGAGCAAAGTCAATTTATTGAGTTCATAGTTTCCTGTGCAGTGAAGTGATGTGAAGTATATACGAAATAATTCATATTTGTACTGCGGTTGTAGATGAAAGTGAAGAATGATCATCGCAGGAAATGAAGTATATGTGACTTTTTCAGGCTTCTTCTTTCCAATTGCTTTAATTGGAAAATTTACTGGCTGTCCAGTTACAAAGGTGGGATGAACGACCTATTCTGATAAGGGCCTGAGGGCATGCCCCCCAGAACATTTCCACAGTTCCACCTTTTCCACAGTTTTCAGCCAATAAATTCAATGTATGAAATAACAAAAAATGAATGAGGCATCTCATCAGCTTTTCTCGAGGACAGTGCAGTTAATTTCTAATACAAGACAACATAACAAAGCAATTGAAAAATGAAAAATAATTTACTGTAACTTGAAAACTGGAATCAAATCCCAACCAAAACCAAGGCAAAGAATAAAAAAGAAGTTCTGAGAACACCATATGACGAGAGCTACATGTAGCAATGACTGCACTACAAATGTAGCAATGGCACCTTTACTCAAGAACAATCACATGAAATACTAGTACCCAGTGTACCTCTAACACTAGTCATGTTCACAAAGATCTGTCATGTGACCAGATTTTGTCAGCTATATGGGATTATGCAATGTATTGCATAACCTCACAAAATAAGTTAAAGAAAGAAAAATAAAAAATGAAAGAAAGAAAAAAAAATGAAGGAAAATTGAAAACATTTGTATGCATAACGTGAACTGCCGCTAATAAGCCTCCTATATACAAACTCCCTGTCGTTTAAAATGAAGTAAATGTGATTCATAATGCTGTTTTCAAGCTTCATTAACCCATCAACTCAGTGCCACCCATAACCAGCTGTGACAGGCCTTGGCCTTTGTTCCTCTTCTCAAGTCATCACCTTTGACCAAAATTGGCATCATCTATTATACAGGGAGAATAAATCTTTCCTATGATACCCAGATCAGAGTGGTTAGTTCAGTAGCACCTGAAATATGCACAGAAATGGTAAAAAATTTGAGCAGAAAACTCAGAACGTAGCTCCCTTGCCCTGGTGCATTGCCTTGTCGTGGTAGGGAAGCTTGTGTGCCCTTTTGACCCTGTGCCAGTGGGAGCCTTGTGCTTTTGGAAGGTTCAACCATGCCAGATTGGTCTGCAGGAGAGGGTCAGACAAATCAGCACCCTGGTCCTCCAAGTTTGGGGTTGGGTGTGAGGCCACCTTTCCCACCCTGTAAAACAAGTCTAGCTACAGAAACGCCAACAAGAGAACTACAAGAGATTCCTCCTTAAGAAGGTGTAAAGCGAATATAAGGAGAAAAGACCTGAGCAAAGTGGTTAGAGATGATGCATGCAAAGGGTGCCATCTGTGTAACTCATGATCCATAAACAGAAAATATGATAACTACATGTAGTGGAGTCGATATACTGTACCGGTATTATAACATTGTGTATGTAGTTATATATAGCATATGTGTTCAAACAAATTATATTGCATATTGTATATATTTGAAGTAGTTTTAGAACAGTAAACTTTTTTACATAATATGCATATATATTTATCATTAATAGGTAACTTAAGTAGTGTCCCGATTAGTAGGCCTGAGGGCCAGCTAGAAGATTAGACACTCAAATAAAGTTGTTGATTGATTGATTGATTGATTCCTTATCTGGGAGAGGAAAGATCTTCAGTTAGATAAGGGTAAAGTCAAGTGATGAAGGCTTGAGATATCTAGAAACCAGAGGACTCAACTGGCTTTCTCTATCCAGATATACCGCCATAGCAACATGGAACGTGAGGACCATGTTTTATAGCGGGAAGGCTGCACAAATAGCAACAGAGATGCAGAGGTACAACATAGCTCTGCTCTGAATTAGCGAAACTAGATAGAGTCAATCTGGTCAGAAAAGACTGATAAGTGGAGAGATGATTCTGGTTTCTGGACATGAAGAAGATGCACCTCATACTGAAGGTGTAGCTCTGATGTTGTATAGGTAAGCTCAGAAGGCACTTATAGCATGGAAATGGCACGGGCCAAGCATCATCAGAGCTGCATTTAGAACAAAACAGAAGAAAATCAAGCTCAAAATCATACAGTGCCATGCTCTTGCAAATGGCAGCTGACAAAGTGGAGAAGCATGATTTCTATGACCGACTCCAGAGTTCCCCACATCAGTGGCCAGTGAGAGACATTATATACCATAGTGATGAGTGACTTCAACTTCAAGATCAGAGAGGACAACACTGGCTATGAGGAAGTGATGGGCAGGCATGGACTAGGTGAGATGAGTAATAATGGTGAGAGGTTTACTGACTTTTGTACCTTGAATAGTCTTGTCATTGGATTTAGCATATTTCCCCACAAAAGGATACATAAGGTCACCTGGGTATCTCCTTACAACTCTATGGAGACCCAGATAGACCACGTATGTATCAACAAGAAGTTCAGAAGATCTCTCCAAGATGTACAAATGGGGAGGGGAGCTGACATAGCTTCGGACCTTCATCTGGTGATTACTAGAGTGAAGCCGAAGTTGAAGAAGAATCCCAGTGTGGTAACCAGAAGACAGCAATACAATGTAAGCCTCCTAAGAGATAATGAGAAGAGAGAAGAGTACCAGAACAGACTTTACCATACCTTCCAAGTTCTTCAAGAACTGATAGGAGACGACGACATACCAATGGAACATCAGTGGAGGACTGTAAAAGAGATCCTAAACTCCACATGCGAAGTGGAAGTTGGCTTTACGAAATATCAGCACAAGGAGTAGATATCAGCCGAGACATTGAAGAAAATTGAGTTGAAAAGGAAGAAAGCCATAGTCAACAACAGTCGCACCAGAGCAGAAAAAACAAGGGCACAAAAAGAGTATGCAGATGTCAGCAAAGAGGTCAAAAGAAACATCAAGACAGACAAGACTAACTACATCGATAGCGTAGCAGAGAAGGCAGAAGAAGCCGCTTGCAGTTGAAACATGAAGCAGCAGTATGATACCCTATGGGTCTTTGATTACCCCGAGTTTCAAGAATTTCTCTTTAATACTCTTCTAACTAGAAATTTCCTCAAACTCGGTGCAAAAGTAGACTATATATATCAGAATTAAAGATCTCTGAGGGTATCAACAGCAGAGGATTCTAAAGTTATACCAGATGCCATGAAGAACTTTTGTAATCAGCTTAACTCCTCTCAAAACCAACCATCTGCCACATGCTCCTCGACCCTCCTTGAGCACGAATCCTTACTCTCGAAACTCGACAATGAAAAACAAAGACTCTGTGAGGGTCTGATTACTGCAGAAGGATGCCTCGCTGCACTTAAAACCTTCCAACATAATAAAACTCCGGGCACCGATGGCCTATCCGCTGAGTTTTATCTTCGCCTTTGGAACGATATTTCTGGCCCTTTGATCGACAGCGTCAATTACAGTGCCTTTGTCGGTGAACTTTCCATCTCTCATCTCCTTGATCCCAAAAAAAAATAGACCCTTTACTGCTTAAAAACTGGCGCCCTATCACTCTTTTAAATGTAGATTATAAACTAACAACCAAATGTATCGCAAGGCGTCTAGAGAAGGTTCTTCCTCATTTCATAGAGCGGGATCAGACAGGATACATCAAAGGTAGATACATCGGTGAAAATATCCGCACAATATAATTGAACAACTTGAAAATAGAGAGGGTATGGTACTTTTTTAGACCTCGAAAAGGCTTTTGACCCCTTAGAATGGGATTACCTTTTCAAGGTGCTCGACATCATAATTTTGGTCCGAGTTTCCTTAACTGGATCCATACGTTTTACAAGAACATCTCCAGCTGTGTTATTGACAATGGTTACTCCTCAGAATTTTTCCTTTACAAATAGAGTAAGACCGGATGCCCTCTTTCAGGACTGCTCTTCGTTCTTGCGGTAGAACCACTCGCTCATCAGATTAGAATCTCTGAATCTAGCAAAGGCCTCGAAAATGGGAACAAGATTAACAAACTCAGCTTGTATGCTGATGACACCACCACTTTTATCCGCAATGATTTATCTGCGGCATCCTTATTTGATCTCGATCAATTCGGTGAGTTTTCCGGCTTGAAAATAAAGAAGTCAAAAACCGAGGGTTTGTGGCTGGGTGCGTGGAAGTGTAGACTAGGTAGAGACGAGCCTTTTGGTATCTTGTGTCTAACGCAGTATGTCACTGCGCTTGGAATCGCGTTTCGTTATAATGTGCGCGTTGGAAATAAAATATATTTCGATGAGCGCCTTGCCAAACTTAAAAAAGGTCTAAATATTTGGTCGGGTAGAGGTTTAATGATCCTAGGCAGAACTGCCATCGTCAAAAACTTAGCTCTCACCAAACTTGTATATAGCTGTTCCGTCAACGGTTCCTGTCGATTTTGTAAAAGAAGTCAACAGAAATAATTTTTTTCTCTTTCGTTTGGAACTTCAAACCAGACAAAGTTAGGGGAAAAACCATGGTTGGACCAATCTGCAACGGTGGTCTAAGTACGGCGAATTTTTCAGGCGTGGTCAAATCGTTCCATATCGCCTGGGTAAATCGCTATTGCAAAGCGCCTGACAGCCACTGGTGCGCCCTACCTGATTCCATGTTGTACAAAGTCAGGGGCGCTCCTATTCCAATGCAAGTGCCAAATGTCAAGGACACCTACGAACTTCCTTTTAAGGTCACCGTGGAAAACAAGTTGAGAAGCTTTCAGTTTAAAATTATACATAACATCATACCAACCAATCTCTCTCTTTATAAATGAACATAAAAGAAACAGCGCAATGCGAGCACTGCCTCTTCCAAACTGAAACTCTTGTTCATGTGTTTCTTGAATGCTCTGTACTGGAACCCTTTTGGAAAGATGTTATAATGTGGTAGAATATCAAGTGTTCAGACAATATTAATCCTAGTTACACTGAAATCCTTTACGGCTACAAACCTGAATCTAAGAGCTTTTACGCGTTAAATCATTATCTTCTGATTGCTAAATATCATACAGTCCTCACAAGAAATCAGTCAGTCTCCGAGTTTAAATGTCTTTCTTGCCTTACTGGAAAACAAAATCAAATGTGAAAGACAAATGACGATTAAAGACTCAAACTACAGAAAATACGAAGCTAAGTGGACCACTCTGTGCATTTGCGATGCGTAAAGTAGTTTTTCTTTTCTATCTTCCTTACAATTGTCTATTGCCAACCTTATTTTCCATGTTCAAATAATGAAAGTGAAGGTGTTATATTTATATTTCTTCTAGTTTCTTCGAACTTTTTCTATGTTTTTTTTTGCGTAGTGTATCTTATAATGTAACTCTGCAATTTAAAAAAGTAGTATCCAAATAGTTGTAGTGTAAGTAGCTGTAATGTTAGTGTAAGTGGTGTGAGTAACTGTGCTAGTGCTGTAAATAATGTAAGTAGCTGTAGTGTGTTGTTTAATAAAATTGCATGTCAAAAAAAATAAAGTAGACTCTTGAGAAAAATGGATTTAAAGTTTGTTACGCGATGGATTAAGAATTTAACGACCCAGGAAGTTAGGGGGAGGGGGGCCTTTGCAGGTTGCATATTAGAGGAGTGTAATTGCTGTTGTATTTTGTAAAAACGTTACCGCAGTTGTAGGAAATATTACTTTTTATAAGAGAAATGACTGAGCCTGTGATGATTCAGACAACACTTCACACGTGATTAAAATTATCGAGGTGTGTGTCTTTCAAAGTATCGTTCATACTGATTTATTGAAACTGATCTCCATTTGTGGTCACTTTCTGACTGTGAACAACCATCGCTATGGCCGTTGCTACGTTAAATAAATTATATCACTGTGTGCTTTCTTTGAATTTTACACCCATCTAGAGGGAAATTCAGCAAGATCGTTTGAAAATGCTTTTTGCAAATATTAGGTGTTTAAAAACATCGTATTTTTGATGAATGTCGTCATTTTTCAGTCTATCGAGCCACCTTAACTCGCTTCAATGAAACAGCCAAATAATTCACTTCAAGGTGCAGTGAACTTTGTGTTAAAACTCTTGGAAAGATTTCAAGAGGAGGACCTCTGGCCAAACATCTCCCTATGACAAGTCAGCACATGCATCACTATCAAACGAGAGGCGCTAACAAATATGTATTACCTAAATGCAGGACAGAAAGATTGCATCGTAGTTTTTTCCCAAGCACTAGCATAGCTTTGAATAATCATTAGATTCTTAGATTGTATCTATTTTTAACTTGTATAAGGATAAATTTGTAATTTTATTATAAAACTTATTATAACCCAGTCCCTCTTTTGGACAACATGTAAATTTTATAGTTGTACAAGTGTAACCACATTGTAATGCACCATTTTGCTAATGATCAGTTCCTGGTGAATTGTGGGTAGATCCAGTCCTTTGTGGGGGCAAACGGGCAAAATTACAATTTCAAATTATGTCCTAAACTGGCCGTTTGCCCCCACAAAGGACTGGATCTACCCACAATTCAAAAGGAACTGATCATTAGCAAAATGGTGTATTCAGATTAACTGCGATGATGTTGGAATTAAACTTCTTTATTATTATTATATTATTATTATTAATTTTCTAAACCCACAAAAAGTACACGCAAAATAGCAAATAAATTAATAAGCATCGGTTCTGGCGAAAGAAATTAAACTCTCAAGGTAAGCACGATCTGATTTGTCACGTACCGAAAGTGAAAGCTCCAGAGTCGGAATTTTCCATGGCTTATGCAATTCCGTTTTTAGTGTATTTAATATATTTAATATTCCCTTCAAATTGAACGCTTCAATAGAACCATGTACACACAATGAAGCAAACAATATCTGTAACATTTTGGTGTATTAATGTTTCAACAGCTTTTGGTGAATAAACCTTATAAGTTGAGTGATTCAAAGTCCTGCTGATATTTGGCCCAGCCAGTGGAAGTTTGGGTCTGGTCACCACCAAAACAAAAAAAGATCATCTTAGATCTTTTAACCAAACGTTTGAAATTTAACTGTTTTCCTCAGTAGCGATACAGTCGCGACACAGTGTACATTCCAAATCAGTCTCTGATGATTCTTTTATCACTGTAGACCCCTCATCGCTTGATCCCAAACTGTGCTACTGCATCATTGCTCTTAGCCTTTGTGAAACCTATGAGGACTTAATGGTTTGTTTGGACATGTACATGTCCAAGAATGATACGAAAAGGAAATGAGTATCACGCTAGTAATAATGCTATTAAAAAACAGCTTTTTTGCCCTTAAAAGTCCAATTTAATTTGTTTGTGCTATGAGTAAAGGATAAGCAAAGTGGTCATGCAAGTCACACAATCCAATGCCGCTATCCATAAACACTGCAAGTAAGTGCTGTAAATAATGCTATTGGAACATTCAAATAGTACTGTAGTTGTATGTTATTTTGTCTTGTAAGTAGTATATTTATTTTTACTGTCTCCTTATGTTGTAAATAATGTTTGTATTTAGAAATAAAGCAATTTATTTTAAAAAAAAAACACTGCAAGTTCTGGCGAGCAGTTGCAATATGCTAGTTGTCGGCATACACACAACACAAGGTATGCATCGAAGCAAAACTTGTGTAAACCGCGTCCTCGTACTAACACTGGAAAACAAATGTTTTCCTATCAGGCAGCAGACCTCTGGCGTGATATCCCTTATTGCTTGAAAGATCTCAGTACATTTACCTTCGCCAAAGAAATAAAACATTATTTACTGTCAGAACAATACTCTAAGAAAGTTGAATAGTAATCCACCATTTATTACAACTTCATTAAACATTTTTTTTCTCTCCTTGTTGCTCTTTTCCTTTTTCTTTTTTATTAAAATAACTCTAAATGGTTATAGGGGCTAACTCGAAAACCTTACGGTTCCTTTAGCCTCTAGGCTCTTTTTTTTTAACAATAACTATTAATTAATTATTTTTTATTAATTTACCTAAAATGTATAATAATTTAATAATGTAAAATAATTTGTATGCCAAT
>CM042755.1:11164624-11177124 GCA_022496165.2 Catalaphyllia jardinei
CGTTGCTCAAAGCCCGATTAACGCTAATCTGACTCTAATCGGCGGGTCAAATTTAATACACCTCCAAAGGAAGATTGAATCGCTAATCGGCCGATTAATATTGAAATAAAATGGCCGACTTGTTGTTTGGCCTTCGTTGCATGAGACAAAGACGAGCGCGAATTTATCGATATAACGGTAGCATACTAGTTTACAGCAATCAAAAGCTTCGCACTCGCTACAGATTTGACAGAGCCTCAATTGAATACAATACAAACCTCATAGAGGCGGATTTACAAAGGAAAACAAATTTTTATTACGTTCTGAAACCAATCGACCAAGTGCTGATAGCACTATAGTTTTATGCGAGTGATAGCTTACTGCAAGTTGTTGGTGATACAACTGGAGTAGACAAGTCCACTGTTTCACTGGTAGTCCATAACGCCGACGCCATATTGGAAACAATCACAGTTCTTACTCACGTGAAAATTAATTATGGGATACTAATTGTCGATTAGCGAGACAATATAAGTGGATTTTACACCACGTACTAACCGTTAACAAGCGATTAACTAATCTGCCCTCTAATCGGGCTTTGAACAACGTTCTCAATTCCTCCGATTAGCTAACCCGGTGTTAGTGGTTTTAATCGAGGATTAGGCTTAATCGGAGGTTAGTTTAATCGGGGTTTTGAACAACCGGGCCCTGGGCTAATCGGAGGAATTGAGAACGTTATTCAAAGCCCGATTAGAGGGAAGATTAGTTAATCGCTGATTAACGGTTAGTATGTGGTGTAAAAACCACTTATATTGTCTCGCTAATCGACAATTAGCATCCCATAATGCAATTTTCCGTGAGTAAACACTGTGATTGTTTCCAATATGTCGTCCGTGTTATTGACTGCAGGTGAAACGGTGGACTTGTCTACTCCAGTTGTACCGCCGACAACTTGCAGTAAGCCACCACTCGCATAATATTGTAGTGCTATCAGCACTTGGTCGATTGGTTTCAGAGCGTAATAGCAAATCGTTTTCTTCTGTAAATCTGCCTCTATGAGGTTTGTATTGTATTCAATTGAGGCTCTGCCAAATCTGTAGCGAGTACGAAGCTTTTGATTGCTGTAAATTAGTATGCCATCGTTATATCGATAAATTTTTGCTCGTCTTCGTCTCACGCAAGGAAGACCAAACAACAAGTCGGCCATTTTATTTCAATATTAATCGGCCGATTAGCGATTTAATCTTCCTTCGCAGGTGTATTAAATTTAACCGCCGATTAGCCTCAGATTAGCGTTAATCGGGCTTTGAGCAACGCAATCTAATCGCAGATTAAATTTTAATCGTGGATTAGCATATTTAATCGGGGATTAGCGCTAATCGGGGTTTTGAACAACCGGGCCCTGAAGGAAGATTAAATCGCTAATCGGCCGATTAATATTGAAATAAAATGGCTGACTTGTTGTTTGGCCTTCCTTGCGTGAGACAAAGACGAGCACGAATTTATCGATATAACAATAGTATACTAATTTACAGCAACCAAAAGCTTCGCTTACGTTATAGATTTGGCAGAGCCTCAATTGAATTCAATACAGACCTCATAGAGGCGGATTTACAGAGGAAAATAAATTCTTATTACGCTCCAATCGACTAAGTGCTGATAGCACCACAATTTTATGCGAGTGGTGGCTTACTGCAAGTTGTCGGGGATACAACAGGAGTAGACAAGTTCACCGTTTCACTGTCCATAACGCGGACACCATATTGGAAACAATCACCGTGCTTACTCACGGGAAATTACATTATGGGATACAATAGTTGATTAGCGAGACAATGTAAGAGGTTTTTACACCACGTACTAACCGTTAATCAGCGATTAACTAATCTGCCCTCTAATCAGGCTTTGAACGGTTAGTTTAATCGGGGTTTTAAACAACCGGGCCCAGGAGTTTAGCATCAAAAATGCTGACTTCGTTTTCGAGGTAGAAATATGCGACTTCTCAGTTTACGCGTACAGTTTCTACAGTTTTAATTAACAAATCGTAGTCGAGTTAAGTTTTTGTACAGAAATAAGAAATAAACACAGCGTTTTCGTTCCCAACGCAGCTATTTATCCTGGAAAGAAATTTGATCGGGGCAGATTTTGATCACGTGCTAGGCAACCACTTCTGACCGGTGAGCGTGCGTCACGCAATCAACAAAACAACGCTATAAATTGTAATTTTCATCAAGCCTCATCTAAACACTTGATTACCCTTGAGCCTAAAGCTTACCTTTTCTTCTCAAAATTGTTATTAAAAATTTAGACGGTAAACGGCTTGCCTGGGTCCTTGCCCGACAGGAAGGAGAGGAAGTTACTTGCCCGAAGGGAAAATATACTTGTCCCGGACGACCGGACGGAATTTTTTTTTTTTCGACGGCCCTGGTAAAGAGATTCGGTGGTCAATTCACATTATCAGCTCAGGTGATAAAATCAAATTATCTTGTAATACTCCCACTGACGCAGCACCACAGTTTCTTTAGAAACTTACCCCCTTTACCTATGATCTATGCCTAGCTATGGCTGCTATGGACTTGCTTGGGGAAAGACGTATCGTGCAATCCCTCATTTTATTTTTTAAGTGTGTTAAATTGGATGGCCCAAATTATATTTCTTATTTTTTTACACCTAGGATAACTAACTATAATTTACGAGGTGCAGGCTTAAATGTTGTAAAGCCACCATATAATAGCCTTGTCATGCACACCTCCTTTCTGTATAAGATTGCCTGCATGTGGAACCAGTGACCAGCTATCACCAAATCCTCGACCACTTTGGCTCAATTTCGTTCTCGTTTGAATGGTGTGGAGTTTTAATGTTGGGAAAAGTTTTAATATTAGGCGTAGTTGCTCTTAAGAATATTTTATCTTTCTTCTGAAGTAAGTAATGTTAATTAAATTAGTATTGTAAATAGTCGTGCGTCTTTGTGATTAGCCCTCAGCTTGAGAGATTGGGCGACCACTCCCTACGCTTACTTACCTGCTTTTTACCTGCGTTCCTCTATCTTTCTGATCCGTTTAGAAGGGATTTAAACAGAGGCCGAGTTAGTTCATGTCGTCTGTTTCCCGCTTTATAAATATGACGCTCCGATTACGTTTATCATTATCATCATTATCTATTAACTCAGTCTCATCAGGGGGGAGGTTTTAAGGTTAATAGTTAATGTAAAAGCGGCAGACAAGATGATATTTGAAATGTTAGCCGTCATCGCTTAAAGTCGGATCCCTTCTAAGCAGCTCAAAACGACCAGGAACACTGGTAAATCAGTAAATCAATTAGTTCCCTATAAATTCACTCAAAGTGGACATATTCCTCTCAGAAATGAATGTGAGATTTAGCGACCATCCATAAAACCAGGAGCATGGAACATTCCAAAACACATCAATTATAATAATAACTATGAGAAAAATATATCAATTGGATAAATGATTAACCAAGTAAAACAAGTAAGTAAGTAAGGTTTGAGCTCCAAATTCCAAAAAACGAGAGAGAATGCGAATACCTGCAATGAGTGAAGCCTCGTAGGGTAGTCAGAGGGAATTGTTTTACAAGCTATATATGCTCACTAATCCATTCCTGTCAGTTGTTTGGCACTGAAGATGTCGATTACCCCGATATATTCCCAGATACTGCCTTTTAAAAATAAGCTCCAACCGAATGGAATAGATGTAAAACAAAGCATAAGCTCACAAGTATGCATTGCGGACGTATTTTTACTGTTAAGCCAAGTTGCTGCATGACTTTGGTTGTAGGTACTGATATATGTATTGATCTTGATATTTTAGGTACTGCTCACTGTGCCAACATGTATCCCGAAAGCCCGCTAGACCCTCCTCGACTATTAGAGGCTCGCAAACAGATTCAGCATCATATCATGTCCTGGCTTCACACTGATTCCCAAGCACGTCATGTTTGATCATAAACGTACCATCTAATAACAGATATAACTTTCACCAGTCTAGGCTTAAGTTGATTCAAGGCTTTGACAATGAAGAGGTTATATGGTTTTCAGTAGTTACATCCTTTAAAAACAAGAAGCTTGTGATAAATTTAAGATGAATCAAAGCAGAAATTACGTAGCAAAAAGGACAGTTTACTATCACCATCTCATTTTGGTCCCCAGAGGCCGCGCCCCTTTTGCTCAGCACCAAGAATCGCGACCTCTGGCCAGGTGGTCGCGATTCTTGGTGCTGACCAAAAGGAGCGTGGCCTCTAAGGACGAGAATGTAACCATCTAAGAATCTCCTTTTGGCGAACATTATAATGAACTAGAATAGACCCTTTGCGTAAATGGCGCCTAAATTTGAATAACAATACTCATACATCCTTAGCCTCACATTCATGTGGAAAGTTCCTTTGTCTTAAAACATATATGCGAGGCTAGGGATGTACCAAGTATTGTTATTCAAATTTAGGCGCCATTTATGCAAAGGGTCTATTGCATGTGCACATGTTAGTTAACTGCTTCACCAAAAAAATAATTGAATGAATATATAAAGAAATAAAAATAAAGTAGCTCCAAAGCTCTTAATTTCCTTTATGAGGCAAGCTGAAACGCTGCTTTGGATTGCGATAAGTAACAGCTTGATAGATTTGTGTTATTTTGTCGTCGATGTATCTGTATGATGTTGAGGATACAGTAAAACTATCATTCTCACAGATGTTATTTCAGTGTTACTTGCATGTTTACTTCAGCTATGTTTTTGCAATGTCCAAAACTTTCATGGTCTAAATAAAGATCAAAAGCGTCTCAAATTTTAACTTCCGAAATTACACATTCTACGTTTTTTTGCAAGTACAAACCATTCTCTAAGACGCATCGTTTGCCTTTCTGTTTCCTTTCTTTGAAAAATCATGTGGAGCCTTGGATTGTTCGAGGATCTGTCTAGCATTTCGAAACTTGCTTAATTCCCGAGAAAGCAACTTTTTACATGCGTTTGCGAAGCAGTAAATCATCAGTGAAGATTTCCTCCTCCTCCCGAATAATGCCAGTCCATGTTTGTTGATGTAGTCGATCGATGAATGAAGTTATCGGATCCGTTATTCATCTTCCACCGAATTGGTTGACCAGTCTGACCTCTTAGGTAACAGGCAATATGCAGGCATCCACTAGCAAGAAACACCCACTGTATTCACAGATGACGGCCCTTCTGGGTGAGCGGTCAAACGCGAAAAAGAGGCGTTGTAGGATCATCGTTTTTCTCTTGATACCAGTTTTAGGTACATGAAGCTGTAAATGAATGAAAGTACACTTTTGAGGGAAAATGACTTTATACCTCTCAATTCAAGCAGAAATCATGCAGGTTTGAGCAAACTCACAGGATACAATATCGATTTTAGCATCCTTCCTCCTAATTCACCTTTGACACGATCCCGCCATATTGGACTCAAAACAAGGCTAGCCGTGCTTGAGTAGCCACGCAAAATGGTGACTGCATCTCCTAAACCCTCATGCGGAAGCAAATCGTTGAAAAATTTACCCGAATTAAGCTTACGATTTGTTGATGAATAGACAAAACAAGAAGCGAAATACCGAGTGTTTTTTTCCGAAGGTTGTACTTGTGTCGTTTAAGGTGGCTCAAAACAGTTTCCAGCAGTAATATTTCTATGGTTCATTGTAACCACTCTTTATCACTTGATGCTACAATCATGGTATCAAAAAACTGCCCAACCATTGGTGAACACGTTATCATTTTTGCACCACGATAGGTTACCACAGCAACAGTATGACCTGCTAAAAACACCCTTAATTACAGCTTTAGTGGCTTATAATTAAAAAACTGCACGGTGAATTTTTTATATATTATCAACATTTGATAAGCATGATTAGGCGCAACTTTTGGCAAAGTTTAAAATTCTGTAGGTGGCGTTCAGAGACACCTTAAATTTTCGGAAATTTCAGAGCAATTCTCTGTAAGAATCAAACAAAGTGGGAAATTAAAAATTTGGACCCCCCACTCAAATTTACATGGAAGTAGGTCCCCGTGAGGGATGTTCAAAAATGTCAATCATTGAGGTCATAACTTAATTGTTGCCATGGTAACACCGAATGTTTCTTATTGCCTGAGAACTAAATTCTTAACTAAAAAATGATGCTAAAAATTGAAAAATTCAAAGCCCTATTTCTCAAGTCCAGTGAAACACTTCAACGTGAGACTTGCCCCAAATGTTAAACTGTTATCATAGGTGCCCTCCATGTATGTGGCTTTTTATTATATATATTGTACGTGGAATACACGGCCAACTAATTACACAGTGTCTCCACCATTTGAATTTGTGGGTGAAACAAGCAACATGTTTCTCTCAGTTTCTCTAAAACCGGTACATCAGTTCTAGAACTGGAACTACATGGATAGTTTAAAACAAACATTCTAGTTACTAAATCTGTAAAACTTTCTGCGGGGCGGGCTTATTTTGTTCTCAGGGCAATAAGCAAAACGAACATGAAAATCAGGTTTCTTAAATTTTGCTAAAATTAAAATTTCCTCAGTTCTCTAGAAAAACCATGAGAAAACCGAGACAGCCATCAGATCAAAAAAATATTGTCCGTTGAGTAAATTTCTACTGAAAACAATCGTTTATGACCAGGAAGTTTGAAACAAACTGACTGTAACTGGAGCTTACTTTACGTTTGCTTTGCCTATTTCTGTTTGCCTATTTCCCTATTTCAGCTCAATAAAGTCAGGTTTGGTCGTACTAAAGCAAGCCAACATGAAGTTAACAAACGCGTAAATTTCCACATTGGCCTTTTGCCGTACTCCTCAAACAAACGACACCATTCACTCCAAACGCGCCGCGGAGTATTTTTGACGAAATTCGAGGTGTTTGGATAGCCGATGAAACGCTGTCTCGAGTGTTTGATATATCTTCGCAATCGAAACAAGAAATAACGAGTAACCGGAGAAGGGAAATCGTCAAAATCTATGCTAATTAAGACCGGGTGTCTAAACCTCCTTCACGGTTGTAATTTTCTTTGTTTTAACTTGATGAATTATTAATGAGTTTGAGAAGGAATAATGCAACATTCCAGAGCAGACTTCAATAGGCCAATCATTTTACCCCAATTTATGGAGCCCAGATGGCAGAAAACAATTGTTTTCAAGAGGACCTTCGAGAGAACTTTCTGCCGTAGGGCATTACCGGTCAGCGCTATTCACCAGAACACGTCCTACTTCATATTTTGTACAACAACACTTCCTAAATTGTTGATAGATGATTAATAGGCTCTTTGCAGTTTACGATCACATGGTACAAAAAGCGCCATGCTGGAGAGTGAACCACCCATGTCCACTGAGACATCCAAAGCATAAGAATATTAAATTAAATTGCTTTGTTTTGGATGACCCACTGGCCAGTTTGCTTTCCAGCATGACGGTTTTTGTACCATGTGATTGCAAAGGGCCTATTGTCCATTCTTGTTTTCCATTGTTTGCAACTGGTATGCCTTTATGCTGTCATTTCAAGGTGCTTCAGTGCTGATTATTACAGATCTATATCTTTCCGCAAGTACAATTTCTTCCAACCCCTCAGTGAATACTATAAAATATAATTAAGAAACAGCAACAAATATATAAAAAGTTTTGGGAAAATAAATCAGACTGACTACTTGATTGACGGGTTCAGGTTTTTTTTACTGCAACTGAGGAAGATTGGTTCCTTACACAATCAGTGTTCTATGACGCACACTAATTAACAAGCACATATTTTTAACACTCTCCCGGGCGGCCGAGATGAGATGAATGTTATAGATATCTTAAAAAATAATAGAGACGGTTTTTAGGGAACGTTAATAGGACAGCTTCCTGATTTTGTGAGCTGCAACTTGCGCTGCTGCTCGCTTAGGACGGGTTTGCTTATCGAGACAAATTTCATGCTCTTTGTGAGTGATGTCTGCTTAGTCAACTCTTCCTTTTCATCTGAATGTATCTCTAGTGGATATAACTCTTCAATTCGTCTTGACAACTCTCTGCCATTGCACGCAATGACACTGCTCTTATCAGATCATCTTTTGCACGATGTATTTTTATGATGGAACCAAGTCTCCACTGATTGCGTGACATGTCATCATGTATCAAAACCACGTCTCCAACTTTGATTTTTTGGTTATAACTCGCTCTCCTCGTCCAGTGATGTTCACGAAGGCTAGTGAGGTATTCGTTTCTCCACTGCCTCCAGAACATCTGCATAAGCCGTTGGTGATACCTGATTTTTTTTGTAAATTCATTTGGCGTCAAGTCGTTTGGCAAGTATTCAGGATCTTCCTCTGTTGATTCTGGGCAGGGAAGTGCCAACAATCTGTGACCACATAAAAAGTGTGATGGCGTCAGGGGTGGACCATCATCGATATCACCATAGGTGTATGTAAGAGGTCGGCTGTTCAGTGTTGCTTCGATTTCAGTAAGCATTGTTGCAAGTTCTACTGCATTTAGGGAGGCTCTTCCGATCGTTTTCTTTAGTCTTCATCAGTCCAATCATTCTTTCATAAAACCCTCCCTGCCACGGCGCTTTTTCCGTGATAAATTGCCATTTTATGCCGTGGTTTGCAAGGAATTTCTGACACTCTGCTTCCTTAAGTATTTGAGTTTTTAATGGTTGTAGTACTTTTGAACTTGCTTGGAATGTTTGGGCGTTGTCGGAGATGATACACTCTGGTACTCCTCTTCTACTTATAAATCTTGTGAATGCTTTAGGAAATGCGTTTGCTGTATTGTCTTCTACGAGTTCCAGATGTACAGCTCGAATGGCTGCACATGTGAAGAGACAAACATAACATTTAGAGGTTTCTGTTTTATTGTTGCGGACATACAAGGGGCCTGCATAATCAACTCCTGTCACTTGAAATGGTTGGGATCCGGTGACCCTCGGCTGTGGTAGCGGTGGAAAGTTGACCGATCGAAAAGGTCTTCTTTCTGCTTTCTTGCATGTCACACATTGATGTAAGATTCGTTTCACCAGCTGTCGTCCTTTCAGGATCCAATAGGTCTACCGTAACTGAGTAAGTGTTTGACGGACTCAAGCATGCATGAGCATCAAGTGGGTTGCTCTTATTATGAGTTCAGCTAAGTATGTGTCTTTCGGTATGAGAATCGGGTATTTGGTATAGTGGCGCGTTTTTTAGTCGACCGCGACAACGTAACAATTTTTGTTCATCTATGTAAAGACCAAGCTGACCGACTAAAGGTGGAAGGCTCGTCATTCTGTTTGTCTGAAGTTGGGTTATAATCCCACTATACGCCGATTGTTGAACAGCTCGTATCAATGCAGCTAGGGCTTTTTTCATGTGTGAGCTTGTAACCTGAGTTTCAAGTTCAGGTCCCTTTCTTAGTCGGCTGATGAACTTCATGACAGTGGCTGTAACTCGTATTGCTTTAGTTAGTGTACCATATTTAGCAATGTCGATTACATTTAGGAGATTTGAACTCTTGGCTGTTGTCGCGAGATAGGAAATTGTTTGTGCACTTTTGGTTTCTTCGTGTTCTTGTTCTTGTATCTTTGTGTGTTGTAACTCTGGCCACTCCGTTTTTTCTTTGGGTAACCATGAAGGACCCTTAAACCAACTTGTCGTTTTAGAGAGAAATGTTCGACTGTCCATTCCTCTGGTCAATAGGTCCGCTGGATTAGAAGCTGTAGGGCAATATTCCCAACGGGAACTACTGGTCTTGTCTTTAATCTTCGCGACTCGAGTCTGAATAAATTGTTGTTGAAGGGGTTTGGAGGATTTTATCCATGCTAATACGATTTGAGAATCACTCCACATGTAGTAGTATCTGAAGGTCCCTGGTTCATTCCCGGGTCTCGGCACCAGTTTTGGGAAAGTAAATCAGACTGACTACTTGATTGACAGGTTCAAGTTTTTTGTACTGCAACTGAGGAAGATTGATTCCTTGCACAATTAGTGCTCTATGACGCACACTAATTAACAAGCACATTATATTTTTAACAAAAACAACAGTGGCAAAAAAAATCGACTTTCTTCTTAATAGTACAAGTTGAAACTTTTACCTGAAACATATATGCAACGTCGCTGCAAAATAAGCTTCAGCAGGCGTTGCACCGTGTGACATTAAAGGTCGAAATTTGTTCGGGAAGGTTGAAACTGGTCTCGAGATTTGTTGATCCGGTCCGGTTTCTGATTGGCGTAACGCAACAAGACCGAGCGAGACCACTTTAAGTGGTGTTGTACGGTGAAACTCTTGATTTTATCACCAGTGCAATGGTTGCGTCCTCAAGAGTTGGAACCCATAGCTGAGCCTGCCCCGGCGCCTGCCGCCCCAGCAGAAGTGAATTTATTCTTGTTTCTGCTTCGCTTTATGTAGGGGTTGGTCTTGCTACGTTTTTGTTGGAGATTTTTCCTGCTTAGCCCGGTTAGCGTTTTTTCTTCGGTCGCGTAATTTTTATACGAATTTCGGTATTATTTTGGCGCGCGATACAAACATTCTGCCAGCACGTGTCCGTTTATTGTGCACGCTTTGTTGAACTTTTTCATAAATATGGGTTATTGACCAAGTGTGAGGTCAAGATGGCTGGATATTGGCCAAGTTCGTTTTTTGCGTGTTTATGGACCGAGACGAAGTCGAGGTCCATAAACTCGCAAAAAAGGCCAATATCCAGCCATCTTGACCGAACAAACTTGGTCAATAAAGGATTTATTATATGGCTTTCGGGGAAATTGTTCTTGCGGGATACAGCGGATAGTCCCGAGCGGGCAAGATGGCTCCATATTGCCCGTTCGGGTAGCCAATCACAGCGCGCGATTTGGGTCATCTTGCCCGCTCGCGGAGCTAGCCATTTAATAAGGAATGTTACTGCCTTATGCGTTGTTTGTCTACCTATTTACTGCCCTCGCTTTGCCTAGTTCCAAATTTCTTTTAGCCGTTTGTTCCCTCGGTATATTGGGTTTCGCCTTGGTATCTGTTTATTTTAGTATTTAAGGAAATCCTTAGTTTCTGGCATAATTAATTTGGGACGGGTCTAGTGCTGGTCAGAGTAAGGAAAGCCTTGTTTGTGCCATGTCTCCGGCGTAAGAATTTAGTATGGAGCAGGCCGCTAGTTTTTTCTGGCGATGGTATTTATGACGTGTATGTGCTTAAATATCATGGGTTTCCACTGGTGAAGTCAGTTTTGCGTGTGTTCTAATTTGGTATTCCACCAGTGAAGGAGTTTGATACAATATTGGTAATTTGGTACAACGCTAGATTTTCTGAATTGGCGAAGGCAGCTCGTGGCATAGATCTTACAAATTGAACATGGTTTATGGATTTCCACTGGTGAGGGCAGTATTGCGTTCAGTTTAAATCGGTATTCCACCAGTGAAAGAGCTTTATGGAGGGTTTGTTTGTTTGGTAAACCGCTAGTTTTTACTGGCGCAGGCATATCTGCGGTAGACGTTGCAATCAGTGTACTTATAACTTAAGGATTTCCGCCAGTTGAGACAGTTTTGCAGGGTCTATGTATAGCTTCATTTGTATGGTTGAGCTTTTTTCAATGTTACGCTTTGCCACGGGCTACGGCAATATTACAACGTAGGATAATATATTCTTTTCTTGCACTGTTTTTATTGTGCGCTCCATCGGTGGGGAGTGTTTGGTATGCCGCCAGTGACTTTTTAGGTTAATTATTTCTGGAGAACGTTGGGGCATATCACTGGTGAAGGCAATGGCCTCAAGTGTATTCTTTTTCGTGATAGGCTGTCGATCGCATTAGAGTATTAAGGAAAAGATCACTTCCTTGGAACGCCTTAGGACTCTAGACAGTTCTGAGTCAGCCTTGGCTTCGCTTCGTCGCTATATAAATCGACCAACAGCAATGTTTGACAAGTATGAGGCGGTTGAGCTCTTATAGTCGTTGTTGTTGCGTCTGGCGAGAAACGAGAACCACCAGCAAGCCGATTAGTACGCTGCCGCTTTGGATGAGATAAAGACCAGGTCGGATTTTGTGTATGACAACAGCTTCAGCGTCTTTTCCTGGGATTGTTGGGGGATCCCGTGCGAGCAAAGGTGGCCAAAGACGCAAACGCGATTTTGAAGAGAGTCGGAAATGTACCACCTCCCATGCCTGTTCGTCCTGGTTCTACAATGCGCAGGCCGGCCCCCAACCCTGGCCGTGCCCAGGTTCAGTGCTTCAGGCGCTTAAGATGGGAACATATCGCTCGGGCGTGCCGTGCCCCACCAGCGAGGCAACAGTTTGGTCGTGGTCGTGTTGGACAGTAGTTTCGTATGCCTCAGTTTACAATAAATTTTTGTTCTCGCATTAGTTTGTTTAACGTGTTCTTCCCCCCCCCCCCTATTTTACTCGCTTTCTTCGTTGACCTTGGCGGCGGGGGGGGGGGCTGCTCTGTGTCTCAATTTCGGACCTAGTTCGGAGCTCAGGGTCAACAAATGGGTGGTTCCCCTGCTTTTGGTTTATTTCCGCGTTTTTTCACTTATCAAATTTCTCCCTTTTCCTCATAGGGTTCCGTTTCATTTTCTTCCAAAGTTAGTGCTCTT